>OY978461.1:12198060-13448060 GCA_963854805.1 Plagodis dolabraria
ATTATAACAGTAAAAAACTTACGGTTGAACGAGAGGCGAGTCACTATTTTTTTTTTGTATTTGCGTGCTTAACTCATTCTCATCTACCAACGTGAAATTAAACAATTATTTAAAAATCGTTTGTTATAGTAACCCAACCGAATAATGTTTTAGGGTATCAGGCGATTCAATCAAAGAGTACTTACAAGACTTTCGTTCCTATATTGCAATAATAAGCAGCTAATATCTAAATAATATCTACTGCAAGAGGATCAGGAATGGCCGATGGATTGGTGCCGGCCGGTGGACCGGTTCCCCTACCCTACTCGTACAAATGCTGTGATACCGGCAAATCAACATAGCTCCAGTTTATGATAAGGCATATTTGCATCCTACAAATTTGTGGTACGAAATCAGATCAAATACAAATTCTTAAAAAATAAATTATAAGTTAACTTAAAGTTAAGTTAATTAACGTATTTTGATGTAAAATCAGCAAATTTGGATCTGCCTTCAGTTTTATTTCGTTAAAGTAATTAGCCAGTATTTGCGTGTATTTTCTCTACCTCAGTTTTGAGGACGAGATACCTAAATCGAGTGTTTCTCGCGAGTACAAATTTACTTTCCGTCTAGTATCAGCAGACCCATGATATATGTGTGTGTAATCTATACAATAACGTAATTTGAACACAACTCACGAACTGTGTGCGTAACTTAAAAACCTACAATATCATTGAATAATGCTGTAGGTAGCGTACCTAGGTAGTTTTTACAACTATTTTTAATGTAATTACATTATAGGTACTCAGCTGATAACTCAAAAAAACTATACATACTAGTTATATGTAAATAAATGTGTAGGTATTATTACTATTTTTTTATGAAATCGCAACAGTAAATATTTAAGGTAATCTAAATGAATAAGTTCGGTTTAGGGTTCCGTACTCAATACATTGCTATAAAATATTATTATATTGCTTAGTAAATAAAAAAATAAATGGGACACTGAAAACTAGTTAAGTAAGTACCTAGCTGTGATAAAAACTTTCTTTCGCAACTTAGCATTCATCAACAAAAAAATATAGATAAGCAACCACTGTCAAAACAGATAAATATGAAATACTTACTTTATGCAGAAAAATCGCCAATTCTATTTAGACTTTTATCATTCGTTTGAAAATTACATTACATCAACGGGAACAGTTTTTAATCATAAAACCACCTAAATACGTAATGAAATGTCGAGAACGGTCGTTTATTGTAAATGTATGGTATTTTATTAGTACAAAGCCCATCACTGCTTATTTCCTAAAACTGTTCGCAATTCAACCAACAAATAGCGCAATGGAGAATCGTCATAGATAATATCAATTAACGAATCTTAGCGTGGTGAGGCCGCTGCTATCGTTTACCACGCGCGTGAAAAATACTCTTCTCGTGTCATGCGTGACATATGTCTTATTTGCGCAGGGGTTTTGTGTTATTTTTTTAGATATTCTTTATATTACTTAGTTTTAACGATAAATAAGCAAGGTTCTCCTCAATCTTAACCACAAAATAATTTATTGTTTACATGCCTACCGAAAAGGCAAAACGGAACGGGCAATACGGACCACGTAGTCCGTTTTAACTTCAATACAGTTTGTGTGTGAGTTTACTTATATCTATTGATATTTAAATAGGTATTATCATTTTAGACGGTTGACAACTATAAAAGAAGGTCAGACCGACAATCTTGTCGTGAGGAAGACATGAAAAATGCCATTAAAAATGTAGCTACGTGCAAAATGGGGCTTAACAAAGCGGCCGCCACATTTAATGTTCCAAAGACTACATTAATACGAAGACTTGGATACCAAATATAAAAGCACCAATGACTTAACTGTATAACCTTAAGCGAAAGAAATAGAATCTACTAAAAAAACACAGGAAACGAAAGACATCGCAAAGAAAGTAAAACAGAATCTTTTTACTGAAAAGAAGAGGAAAGGGAACTCACAAAAAGGAAAATGGGTACACTGTAGTTGTGCCGTTGTCGAATACGATGATGAAGATGTTAAATTTGTTTGCGAAGGGTGTGTCGACTAAATTAGTAATGCTCTTTTTTGTTATTATGATGCCATAGGTCCATTTTGCCATCATGCCTGGTCCGTTTTACCTTCATGTGTAGGCAGAATGGACCAAACCGAGGGTTTTGTAAATCATCAAATATCTGTGATTTGATTGAAGTGTTCCGTAATAATAAGTTTGATTAATAAATGTTCAATTATATAATAACAAAGAATGAAGAATAAATATTTTATTTTTTTTATTACATTATTTTTTTCTTAAGTGGTCTGTATTACTTTCGCTTCCCCTACCTACCTACGCGCCATGACAAAATATGATGACAAACTCTGAATTAGGTACTATCGTGAAGTGAATTATAAAAAAAACCTAAGAAGGAATGGTAAAGTATCAATAAATTATTGTAATTCACTAAGAGAAGCAATTGCAATTTTCTAATAACTTTATTGCAGACTGTCTTGACATTACCATCGCAGTGCTTAAGAGTTTTTTCGTACATACGTGAACCCGTAGGTATATCATTTGATGCGGAGTGATTCTGCTGTACCAGACTGCTGCGTGTTGCCGAATTGCCGATTGCTGTCGATGACAATATAGGTATATCAAATAATGTTACTTGAATATATTTTGGAACCGTTGGATTATTGTACTTGCGCGGTGTAGGATTTCATAATATTATATTCGAACGCATTCATTATAGGAAAGACCGTAATTAGCAATAGCGCCATCTAGGTAGTGGCAAAGGAACTGTCAGTTAACCTTTACATTGTTGGTTTACGCTAAACAGATCTTGTTTATATATACCAAGGAATAAAAATAGTGTACACAATGCCATTATATATGCAGGAGCAGTGTGCATCATAAAGAAACATATTTTAAGTAAAATCAGTTCATTTTATATAGAGTTACTCACTACCACAAAATGAATGTTTAATGATGACTCGTTTTTTACTTCGATGATCAGAATGGATTTACCAACCTAACATAAATACCATTCTAATTTGGGTTTCGTTAAAACAAGTTTTAATGCATATAATAACTAGCAGTCATGAAAATCTTTCATTTAATAATAAAGTAACTACATATAGGTATATTATATGATAATAAATATGCAAGTTTTTTACCAATAATACCTAATTTATCATGTAATAACCTGTAACTCTATTTAGTAGTTCTGAAATAATTATTGATTGGAAAAAATTAAAAGATTGTGATGTCATGTTCGACTTTTGTGACCGGTACGACATCCATGTGATGGCGTGCATTATGCGAATGCTTACCTTGCTGGCTACCACCCTCCAATAGAAAATCGGTCGCTAAGCTAACTTAATGTTATTTCTCAACATGTAATATTTTGTTTTTCTAAAAAATAACATGTAATGTTTTTTTGGGTCGTATAGTGTAGCTTTATTATATTGTTCTTAGACCGAACTATAACACCATCGTGCATAATTATATCATACACTAGTGCGTAATAGAATTATCCCTACAACCTAACTGCAAATTATATGCGAGTAAACAGAGCATTTTCAATTTAGCCGGGTAATTTATCTTTACAAAGTTAAGTTAGTACCTAACTGCAGATCATATTATGTGAGTAAACAGAGCATTTTACCGGGTAATACAGATTTGTAACAACAAAGAGGTTTAGGGCTAAGTATATGTAATCAAAAACCACACATTTGCCGAGCGCAAAAAAAATTTGCTCACTAAAAATTTTCCATAATTTTCGTATGTTGTTTGTATGGCATTTGTGCAATATATTTATTTTACGTCGCAAGGGTGTTGAAAAAGTGCGTATGAAACTCGTGAGCAACTTGCTCATTATACACTCGAATGATTTACGCCCTCGCCTACGGCTCGGGTTGCAACCCACAGCCTCGTGTATAATGAGCTACTTAGCTCGCTTACCATAATATCCTATTATCATAATATTCTTTGTATGATTAGAGGCGTCAGTATTTTTTATTATTCTGCACGTCAATAAGTAATGGAGTACGGTAGTCATTTTTCTAAGTGCAGTTCAGTAAGGATTTGGTTGTAAGGCTGCGTACCGACAATACGGTATCTGTCTTTTTTATGGGATAGGAGGGCAAACGAGCAGGCAGCTCACCTGGTTGTAAGTGATCACCGTCCCCCACACACATCCGCAACACCAGAGGTCTCGAGTTTGCATTGCCGGCCTTTAAGTTGGGAATATGCTCTCTTCTTGAAGGCTACTAAGCCGTATTCGTTCGGAAATACTTCAGTCTTTCCAAGTCTGCTGGTTCGTACATACATAGATTACACACTGAGTTACAAACCTAAACTTTAGATATTATTTTGAGTAAAACGTTTACTCAAAGACGAATATTGGAGCAGAATATAGTAGCTGAAGAACTCTTAGTTCGTCCAGAGAAGAACTACCACCATACCTATTTCAACCGCCAAGCAGTAATGTTCCGGTTTGAAGGGTATGGGTGCCAGTGAAATAATAGGAACACAGGGTGATGAGCGCAGTCCAATCCGCCACTTCCCAACCCAAGTGCACAAAACTGCATTATAAGATGTCACAAGAGGTAACATCGGTAACTTTAGCACTTATGAAGAGTTATTACAGTACACTCGAACTGAAATAGGTGAAAAGAGAGCTTTCACTTGAATAAGAACGTTATTATGTGTCACGGAGACTACTCTGTAACATTCGCTGTGTTAATATAGGTAACAAGTTCAATATTATACCTACAGCTTTAAGCAATTTAAAGGATTTTTGTGGACTATATTCTGAATTGAAGACCACAAGTGTACCCTTAGACCCCTTGCATTTTAAGAAAGAACACGTGAGCTACTATAATGTAATCAGTTATTCTGTGGCTTCAAATAACAAAGATATAATGCTTTTTGCTGCTCACAGTGGAACTAGTGTAATGTTAATCAGCTTGTTACACGCAATCGTATAATAGCTCTTATTAAGCCAACATGATCACTATGGGTGAACATATATGATGCTAAGTTAAAGCAAACTGCTCTATATTAGCTCACATGTTACCCATAATCTCAGTGAGAGCTGAATACTTGTACTAGCGTTGACAATTAATCTACTAGTGCCGTTAGTTAAGATTTTGAAGACTTTTTAGTCAGCGCTTCGTAGGTATGTATAGCTAATCGCGTCGTTTAAGATATTAGATAGATAGATAACACTTTATTGTACTTTCTTATTACAATTAATAATATAACTAACAAAAATTGTTCATCTTAAGATAGAAAAGATAGGACAATCGGCGGCCTTATTGCTAGGCAGCAATCTCTTCCAGGCAACCGTAGGCAGAAAAATCAATTTGATTAACATCGGGGTAGAGTGTAAAACTAAGTGAGATTAGTAAACTAGTTGCATACTTGAATATATATACAAGTACCTATTATAAATATTTAATATCTGTATAAAATATATATATATATATATACACACAAATAAACATAATACATAAATAAATAATACATATTATATACACATATAGATACACAAATATAATTCATGGTAAAAACAAAATATTTAATCGTGATCCATTGAGGAGAGATAATACATTTTAACATCATTTTTAAATGAGATAATAGATGGCGCTTTTCTTATTGCTTCTGGTAAAGAGTTCCACAAACGAGCAGATATTGAGATATGTGGAAATAAAAAAGGTCTAAAATTTATGCAGAGTTTATCGGTTCACTGATGATTACCTAGTACAGCTATTTGCGTACATATTGCCCAACATCAAGCTTTACATGAATCTGTAGCTGACTTGTTTAACACAAGAACCACTCGTAACAGCTCTTTACTGATTCATGTACCACGAGTGGACACTTAAACAGCTCATGCTGTTTGATTGTGGTTAATATAGTACACATTGCATGTCTGCCATTTTTAAGATTATAACCGTGTATACAATATAATAACAATTTGTTTTTGTTTAGTCAACAGAAATAAATAGAAATTGAATAGAAAATGTAATGATATTACACGTAAACAGCCTATTGTCAAAGTATAAAGGAAAAATAAGAAGACATTTTTTTTTATAATAATATCATCAACCTATTTTATACTATAATTTTCAAGTAGTTAGTGATATTTTGAGAGCGCGTGAAAATTTTCGTCTATAATTATATAGTATTTGACAATAAACTCTCTTTCCCATTCGAATTTCATGCACACGGAGGAAAATCAACAAAGTTTTACTCGGCGATAACAATTTGCCTATTTCGCACAAACACTTTACAAAATGGTTCACACAAAACATATCAAAATAATAATAGAGTATTAGGGTGAAAATAATTCACAATTTTGCCACTTGTGAATTGTCAGCTCCATAAAAAGTTCCTAATTTCCTGGAGTGTACTTTGTGCTGAAAAATAGGTAACAAGTACTCTATTGTTCAGCCCTTGTGGTGTATAAAAGGTAAGACATACCATGATAATCAGTCATTATTCAGCTCTTAGGGCGACTGTAACCTTTAATAATGCTCAAATAACGCTTATATAGTGCAACCAGCCACATTATTCAACTAACAGCTGATTAATTTGTGCCCAAATCAGAGTTATATCAGCTTAGTAGGCGCCTCTAACGCTCTTATTCAGCAGGTTTTTTCAGCAGAAGATTCCATTGTGAACAGTGATTCAGCTCCTATTCAGCGGTTCTGTGCTACTTGGGTTGTGAGGTTACCGCTAAACGCCAGGTGGGCCTCGAGCTAGTATTCCATCACGATAACATAAAAAAAATCGATTGAATTATTTTTAACAGCCTTTAAAAAAATGAGGAGGTTCTCAATTCGTCTATTTATTTAATGTTTGTTACCTTAGAACTTTTAACTGGGTGAACCGATATTGATATTTTTTTATTTATTTGAAAGCTGATGATTTTGTGTGGTCACATTTAAATTTAATCTAAATCGGTCTAGCCCGATTTCAGGTATACTCCAATAACAGGTCACAAATGAGTTAATTTTTACCTAAAAACGGAACTGACTTCAACCCTCAAAAATGTGAAATAAGTTCTCGTAGTCGGTCTATTGTGATAATAGGTACTTTTGAACTGTCATAGTATCGACTTCAACAAACTATTTCACACATTTGATTGAGGTTGAAGTCGGTTCAATTTAAAAAAAATCTATAGAGCCACTTACACAGGTTCCAAAATAACCTTGTTCACCAGCAGGTGAAGTTATGTTTATAGGTAGTTATTATCGTCTATATCTCATAGAGTGAAGTAAACATACTCGTTTATGTATAATTTTTTATCTATATTTTCCTATATGTTAAAGAGAAATATATAAATTAGGCAATGAAATTGTCAATTTTAAACCAATTAAGTTTACGGGTCTATGTCAAAAACTAAACTAGTTATGAATCTGGAATTTCAGTAATCTGGTTACTATAATGTAATAAGTAGGTACCATATCTTTTGCATATACAACCAACAAATACTTAAAACACCGAATTCAATTTTATTGTAGTCTGGACGTGTGTTGTAGAACCAACCAACAGTATTTCTCAGGATGCAACAATGCGGAACCCTAGAAGAGGCCGGACTTAGCCAATTTTCATGTTTCTCACTATACAATACTGTAGCTAAACGATGCCAACGACGGAACACTTCTATGTACAATACCTACAGTACAATCAAAGAGGATGTAATTTTAAAAATTCCCGCGTTTTGTTTTAAAAAAATATCAACCAATAGAACAGTGTCCGTGACACCAACCTCTAGGATTTTGTCGGTGTGATTTCTCGTCGTGTCGTGTGGTTGGCAGCAGTGACGACTATTGCAAATGGTGGATTGCGTTTCTTTTTCGCGTGCTCCGTGTAAAATATTTACGTAAAATAGTGATATATTTGTGGTGCAGTGTTTCTGACTATCACAAACATGTCGGAAACACTGCCGAATACCAAGAAACAACTTCCTAGGCAGCTGGTAAGTGTTTATTGTAATATTTTTACTTATTTTGTCCCGGGTGACGCCATGGTGGCTTTATCTGGGATCACGTAAACATGAAATGGTGCATCGCTGCATCGTGTATCGATTCATCAAAGTAAGCAGATCATGTCCAGGTTCATAATGAAATCCGCTTTTATTGAATGATGATTGTCATCGAGGGTCATCGGACTTGATTTTTTTGTGATCACATTGTGGTCGAGTTTTGAAACGCGGCAGCCGTATGCAATTCGCGCATGCGAGATGGTGTCAAAATCTATAATAGTTCTGAACATCACGGCATTGCTATATAGCAAACAATGCTAACGAAATGAGCGACGACGCCGCGAGTTGCGGCGCGGCGCGGTGCGACGAGCAGCGACACGTCCTCAGTGTTGAAGGCATACCAGGCATCTGGTTGAAGCTGCGCTGCCCGAACAGAAGGCGTTTCCCTCCCGCGCGGGCTCACGCAGCGGCTGTCGGCCTGGGGCGTGCGCCGTGCTACCACACGTCGCGTGAGACTCGAGCCCGAGCTCGCTCCGCGCTTGGTCGCTAGTTCGCCACTCGTCCGTAATCTACTTAGACGGCTAATCTTCCGTCGAACAAGTGTCGGGTGCCGAGAACCGATATCGGCATAAATATTTATTTTGAACGACAAGTTTCTCAGTTAGCAGCAGCGGTTGCAGTCTCCACGATGTCCTTTGTCTCGCCGCGTCGGCAAACAGCCCTCGTATGAAAAGTTTTATTGTTCTACACCTCATGTTACATCTTGGCCTTGGTTACTAAAAAGTAGCCCACTAAACACTCCATTATGAATTATTGCTTTTTGCTGAAGTTGTTCACTGAGAGCCTAATTGTATTTACTGAACACTGAAAATGGCATTGAATAAAATGTTTCTCCGCTAGGTTGTCAAAGTGTTAAGAAGTGAAAGTGGTTTCATGCTTTTGTAGGCCGCTTCATCTATTTAACTAAATGCTTGTAACAAAAGCATCTTTATTCGTGTAGACAAATATGACAAACATGCCTATATCGGCAGAATGTCTGACAAAATTTTTAAAGTATAGCTAATCTAGTCATACTTATTTTATTTAATATTAATTTACCTTTATATTACTCCATGATATATTCTGCTAGGCAACTATGAAGTTTAAATATCGTCTCCAATCAATCATATAAAGTGATTGCTCATAAAAAATAATTTCATACAACCGATAGTTGTGTAAAAATTATTATGAAAATCACATTTATTAAAATTTTTCAAACTTCAATCTAGAAATGAACAAATTAAAAACATTTAAATATATCGAAAACCATAACTGTTTTCCCTTCCATATATAAAATAATTTTCCCTGGTGCAGCGTGAACGCAAGCAACGTAAGCTGTACTCGGATGAATGGGCCCTGGGCGATGATGAAGCAGAAGGAGGGCGTGGATTCTCTCTGGCAGATAAGTTGGAGACACCACGGTTTGATCATCCCAACTCTATCCTGGAGATGAATGGCACAGACCTGACTGTGTGCTACATGCAGAAGCATGGGTTCACCACTCCGCTGCTATTCAAAGAGAAAATTGGATTGGGCCTTCGGTAAGTAATCTTTCATTCCATTTTATAAATATAAGTCCTGAATATTTTTTTCTGCTAGATATGCTCTTAAAGATATATTTCTCATAAAAGGAACCTGTACTTCTGACAATTTGACAAATATTTTTCTTGTGTGCTAATCTATGTTTATTAAAATTTATGCATAAGCAGCATATTGTTCACTGCTGTTTCTAAAGTTATGTGCTATAGGTATGCATTATTAGGGTTCCCAACATCCAATAGCAACATGAAGTAGAATGGAAGAGTTAAATATAAAATATAATATGTAAGAGTACAGTGATGCAATTATGGATATTACAAAACACTTGTGCAACATTCATAATCAATTAAATGAGATTATTACGAGGACTTGAAATATATTGTGTATTTAATTTTTAAATTTATAGGACCTATAATTTTATCAACTTCTGGCAATTTATTATTGCTTAATTTAATATCTACATATGTTTGTTTTTTATTTCCACGCACTTCTATTAATCCATTGACACAATTATAATTATGGCACAGAATAAAAACTTTTGATCCAGTTATTCAATTATCATATCAGATAGTTGCTATCCTTAATAATAAATGTATAATCAAGCAATATAAAAATAATGAATTTGGTTGTTTAAAAGGAAAGTTTATTTGTTTACATTTTATCAGTCTGATATTTTTCATCTGATTATTGAAAACTCTAAGATTTGTAAAAGGTGGTTAAAATGAAAATGTGTTGTTAAGCACAATGATTGGTCCCTTAACTTTTCTAATTGTCTTCAGCCACTTTGAATAGATTATAATCAGTACTAATATTATAAATTTATGCGAAAGTAACTCTGTCTGTCTGTCTGTCTGTCTGTTACGCTTTCACGCCAAAACTACTGGACCGATTTGAATGAAATTTGGTATGGAGATAGTTTGAGACCCGGGAAAAAACATAGGATAGTTTTTATCCGACTGCGCAAAAAGAGGTTAATGTTTTCGCGCGATAACCGACATACGCGCGGGCGGAGCCGCGTCCGGAAAGCTAGTATATACATAATTCTATACTGTATAGGTATTTATTCTTCTAATCTAAAATTTCATGACTAACCAAAATCAGTACTAATATTATAAATGCGAAAGTAACTCTGTCTGTCTGTCTGTTACGCTCTCACGCCAAAACTACTGGACCGATTTGAACGGATCGGACGGACGCGCGGGCGGAGCCGCGCCCGGAAAGCTAGTATATTATAAACTAGCTTTCCGGGCGCGGCTCCGCCCGCGCGTATGTCGGTTATCGCGCCAAACCATGAACCTCTTTTTGCGTAGTCGGATAAAAACTATCCTATGTTTTTTCCCGGGTCTCAAACTATCTCCATACCAAATTTCATTCAAATCGGTCCAGTAGTTTTGGCGTGAAAGCGTAACAGACAGACAGACAGACAGACAGACAGAGTTACTTTCGCATTTATAATATTAGTACTGAAGTACTGATTGCGATTATTTGAATGTGTGAGAGGAAATACATCTAGCCACAATTAACTAGTGTGTGTGCGTCGGTTTTGCTGAGCTTGGACACCCCCGCGCACTCTAATGTCAACTAATCGAGCGATCAGTCTAGGTACGGGTAATGACAGAGAGCAAGTAGTCAAGTTCATTTAAAAAATATGATACTGATGTGAAATTATGACGCAACAGATTTTAATGAAAGATACATAGGTATATTGCTTTAGGTACTGGATTTACTGAGTGGTTTATGAATCCGTGATGTAGTAGAAAGTCTGACGCAAAGCAATTGTAGCAGATTGGTCATAGCTATGGACTGCCGCGCCGCAGGTCCATGGTTCGTTCCCACCGCCGCGCGCCGCTTTGTGCTTCAGCGCATGGTGGCAGGGCATTTTGTGAATGCTCACCTGGCTAGCTACCACCCTCAAATAGATAATCTGTCGCCAAGCAATTATCAGTGTGCTTCCGTAGCAGGTCTTGAGAGCCAAGTAAAATTACAGGCAAATAAAACTCAACAAACCTCACTTGTGACGAAATGCATCTCTTATAGGCAGAGATTACTGCATAACATCAGGTGTGTATCGTGCTTGTTCCGTTAAACAAAACTCCCTAACGGTGTGATCCGTTAACTTTCGTTCCGGAAGCTGTCATCGGAAGCCAATATTTGTAGTTTAGAATAAAAAAACAAGCGGGTGAACTATTTTCTTTCCATAAAAATACATATCGGCTCACCCTGTATTGCTTGGGGATTATGACAAACCTCCTCTTAAGTCAGAGGCCTTTATTAAACGGACGTTATGATTGTTGATGATGAAAACCAATAACTGTCCAACCCTGGGATAGAACCCCGATATTCCAACTCGCCTGCGACTCTACCCACTGTACCTACGAGGCAGATGATATCTGTACTGTTCTGTATCAGCTGGATTGTCCACTGCTGAACACAGCCTCCCCTATTAAGGGGATATTTACCGTAATCCCCACGCTTGGCGGGCGGCTTGGGTTATCGATGATATCTACAAAATAAAAATCCAATATATAACTTTTACTAATTTGCTATGTACTAATCTCGTATTCAGAATTTCAGATTCAGTCGTATTATTCATATTGTTAACGATATCAGTTATGTGATAGCCCGATCGCTCGGTTAGTAGTTCTGTACTCCACGTAAGTCTACCTAACATGGTTTAGGAAACAAGTATACGAATAATGTAAATTATCAATACTATATTATACTATCGAGCATGATTTACATTCGTGCACATTATTATTTGTTGGAGTAAGAAATTTCCCAATCAATTTTCATGAAGGTTTGGATTGTCATTGGTAAAGAAGCTTTCAGGCAAGCTGCCATAACGCGACGACCCGACGCTGCGAGGCGCAGATATTACAGCTATATAGCAAGCTGTCGTGTCCTATTAGTTACTGTTGTGCATTCTGCGGTGTAGTCAATAACGATTAAAAGAATAGACAACGCGTATCGGTACCTACTCTCCCGCGAAAACTATAGTATAGAAAAAATTAAAAATATTTGTTTTTTATTTATTTATTTAGTATTAAACTTACTTTTTTATACTGTACTGGGTAGCACTTGACCACTATCTCACCTGATGTTAAGTGATGATGCGATCGATGATGGAGCGCTCTAAACCAGAAGGTATCTATTCACTTGCGTTTTGAAGACCCCCATATTGTACTTGTTGTACAATATATTGTGCGACAGTGCCGCTTGTGTTTATTTAGAACTAGATTTCCGGCCGCGGCTCCGCCCGCGCTTTTTGCTGGTTTTCGCCCTCTTTTTGCGCAGTTGAATAAAAAGTATCCTTTGTTCTTCCCGTATCTCAAACTATTTCCATACCAAATTTCATCTAAATCGGTTCCAGTAGTTTTTAAGTTTCCTCGTTGCATACAAAAATACAAATCTTTCCTCTTTATAATATTAGTGTAAGATTTTGAAATGAGCATGAAAAATTATAAATTATACAAATAATTGAAAATAAAATATACTGTATGTAGATAAGATTGATATCGACGTAAAAACACGAACAATAAGATTCAGTAAAGAACACTGTAAAAAAATAAAGGGTACCCCGTTGATGTCCTTTGCCGTCTCGTAACGTTTGCGCAGTTTTGTATTGTTCCGTCAAGTCCTCTGCCCCGACGTGGTGAGTAGTTTCTATGCAAACACGGCCCTTTTCTCCACCAGTTTATATTCTCCTTGACTGTAACGCATCTCATATTCACAAGATGTGACAAGCACTAAATTAAAGATATACAGTAACTCTATAGTCTATGGTACCTCTACATAAGTGTTAGTGGTCTTTAGCTAATCTGTGGCATATATTGTTAGTTATGAAATTCAGTTGGCTCTGTGTAGGTAGGTACATCTATAAAACATGGAAATGTATTACTGAATAGCATAGTGCACAAACAAGTTAGGTTTCGTCTCAGAAGCTTTGACGCATGTAGTGATCGAGAGACTGAAGGTACTGATATTATTGATGTTACTGCGGCGGGCTGTCGTCTCGTATTAGTTTATTGTGCAATCTACTGATATTGTACTTTATAATTTCAGACTACCTTCTTATGCTTTGATCGGTTCATCGTTGTAATTCTGATCAGCTTTACATCATTGGGAATAGTGAGAATTTTTACACAAAAAGGGGGCCTTTATTCTTGTAAAATTTCGTTTAAATAGGTATTGATGTTTGAAGTCACACCTCCTTCAGCGTTTTATGTTCATCCACATAGCTATCCTCATAAAATTAAACTAGTGACAACACACCTGCTTTAGTTCTCGTTTAAAACTACAATGTCGTGCGTGAACGTAGGGTGTGGCCGAACTGGCCGGAGCATTATTGTATATTATTCACAATTTTGTAAATAACGCTAATTATGTGTGTGCGTAGAATTAAAATCCTCATTGGGTACCGGACTACCATATATACCTGTAAAAGTCGTAAAAGGTGACGAAGGGGAAAAACACAACAAGGCCGGCAGCAGCTTCTGCAAAATTGCCATCTTACTCTGTGTTTACCTAAACGTCTGCCAGGCTTGGGAATGATGGTAAACCCTCCCTAATAGGGGAGGCATTTGTTGAGAGTTGGAAGTAGTGGATATGTGTAAGTTTGTCTGCTCATTAGAATAATCGTCACATTATACGATCAACATGGAATAATCCTTGTGATTCTTTCACCGGACGACTACATGTCAATAAAGACACATCAAGGTCAAAAAATAGGTATACATTAGGAGCAGTAATTGTTCATATAAGATAAACATTATTCATATACGATTGTGTTGTTTACGATTGTCTCCCTCGGGTCATATCCCTTGATGTATGTATGCAGACATAAATGTCCTTTCTGTAAAATAATATTAAGTAGGTAATAATAACAAATATTTTAATAAAACACTTAAAATATACAAAAATATATCTAGTAACAATTTCGCCTAATTAATTCTTAAAATATTTCAAAAATATTTGTTATTATTAAATATGTATTTCCGCAAAGTAACGCCTGAATCTATTCATTATATTATGTAGGTACATTTGGTTATGCCTGGTTTGATACTCGTCTACATCCGGAACTCAGTTTATACCCGGGACATTCAACGTAAACTCTACAAGCAATATCCGGGCCCGGATATTGCTACGTCTTAAATATGTAGGTTTATTTGTACTTAAGTGATTCCCTGATTTTGGTCACGTTGAAGATGAACTCCTCTGCAGTGGATCATTGTTTGGATTCAGCACAAATACATATACTACATTTTGGTAACAAATCCGTGCTGAAGTTTTGTTTATAACTGTTTGATTAATAAGTTAAGTAACTTTTTTTAATTCCTCAAGGGTTTTCACATCTAACTCAAACTAAAATGTGAACAATTATTATATCCTTAACTAATCCTTGTTGAAATTTTTCAATTTGGACATCCGGATCTATATGAAAAGTATTTTTTTTCGAATTTTCGCGCTTTTTCAACACACAAAAGGTAGTAGGTAGCCACGTTCAGCGTGCATCGAGATTGAACTTTGTTTAGTGTTGTCTTATTTTCAAATGTCTAATTGATAAACATCGCCCCCATTTTAAGGTCTTTCTAAATGCCGGGACGTGTAAGGGAAGAAATACTGGCCACGGTTTTTTATATTTAAGAATCTGTAATAATTTCAACGATGGCAATATGCTAGCATGATAAGATAACACACGGGGTCAAGAAATGCTATAATACATGGGATTTAGACTACTCTACAACCCTCTTCAGGAATATAGGTACAGTCGTTTAAAATGCTAGGTCGTTTGTGTTAAAATAAAGGGGTGTCCTAAAGCAAGAAGATTGCGTTAAAATACGTAAGGTCCATAATGTAAAAGCTATGATAGATAGCAGCATTGCGAACCTAATGGTTATCTTATTGGTGTAATGTGCTCGAGAACCACTCAGCCAGTGGTGTCCGGAAGTGGGCATTAGTCGGATGTCCATTGCATCTTGTTTGTTAATGTAATAAATAACATAGATGTGTTCTGAAGTGACAAAGACGTGATAGGCGTAAATTTGGCTTATTCCACATAGGAAACTTAGCATCGCAACTGGTTGTCTGATGAGGAAATGTAATTATTTTATTTTATATTTTAATTTTTTTATTTATGCCTGATAGGTTAGCATTTGACCACTATCTCATCTGATGGTAAGTGATGATTAATTCGAAGATGTTGTCCAGGCTAATCTAGAATTGTTGGTTCTCAAGGACAGCTGCCGGAACCTACCGTTCAGTGCTTGGCGACAGATTTTCAACTTGAGTAGCTAGCCAGGCGGGCATTCGCAGAATGCCCTACCACCATGCTATAACGACTGCCATCCTAAGACAACCGGGACCAACGGCTTAACGTGCCCTCCAAAGCACGGAAGCGCTCAGTTGTAATGTCACCAGCGGTTACCCATCCAACTCATGACAGCGGCGGACGTTGCTTAACTTTGCTGATGGGTTAAAAATAGCTTAGCAAACTTCGCTAGGAGCGCTTCAAAAATTCGTAGATAACTTACGTATTCACTATTTAAATTTACTATGATTGTAGAGTTTGACGAGATTAAAAACGAATTTGTTCAGTTATATAGTTATATAAATGGAAAATTAATTCAGAACGGTAGTTGTAGACTGTCGTGGTACGTGTATGTATTGTGTACATAAATTAACTTCCCTCTTTACAAATATGTATACTATGTCGTAATATTATAAGATGAGTGCATTAAGACAAGAGCTTTGTTTGACCTTTCACTGTCTTGCTTGCTCATTCGATATATTTATGGATAAAAAAAATATGCTTTTTATAAATACGATATGTACTCCATGATACTGAAGATTTGAGATGCTCTCGAATAATTTTCATTCTAAATATCTTTATTTATGTTGGACTGAGTTTAAAGTGTGAAAAATTGTATATATTAGTTCATTTGAAGCAGTGGAAATGTTGATCATGATCTGGCGCGCATATTGTAATACCGAACTATGTACGTGTTTCGATTGTCGCTGCGGTCTTCAGCTTCAGTCTGCTACCGGAATGGGTAGCTACTAGCCTCAAGTTGTAAATCTGTCGCCAAGCACTTAACAGTATTAATAATAATTCTTTATTCAGTAATAAGAAGATACAGTTGTTTTACATTGTTGAAAGCACCATTTATGTATTAAGTAAGTAGTAATACTTGTGTCAGGTGTTTTCGCTCTTCCATAATCATTGATTAGCTAAATCTCCTATTTCACGTTATATTAATACTATTAAAACATTCGTATGTAACAAAACGAGATAACTTTTTTAAGATTAACTTACGGTAGGACATAAATTTAAGTTTAGTGTGCGAAGTAAATAGGTTTAGTGTGTGTAACAGTGTACCGGCTGTTGTCCTTGAGCACCAGGATTCTAAGTTAAGCCTGTTAACACCGTCGATCACATCATCACTTACCATCAGGTGAGATTGTGGACAAAAGCCAATCTATCACTTATATTATATAGATAACTAGCTATTATATAGATAACCGACATACGCGCGGGCTCCGCCCGCGCGTATGTCGGTTATCGTGCAAAAAACATTAACCTCTTTTTGCGCAGTCGGATAAAAACTATCCTATGTTTTTTCCCGGGTCTCAAACTATCTCCATACCAAATTTCATTCAAATCGGTCGAGTAGTTTTGGCGTGAAAGCGTAACAGACAGACAGACAGACAGAGTTACTTTCGCATTTATAATATTAGTACTGATAATAACTAAAGAACGTAACAAATGATTATCAACATGGAGTTATATACTTTGTTAAATTTTCATACAGCACATTTTTTTATTCATTAAAGTGTTGAAATAAAAAAATCTGTGAAAGGTAGTGTTTTTATGTACATCGTATATTATTACGACATAGTTGTTGACTTGTCTGTAATGACTACTGAGGGATGTTATCACACAATAATTGGGATATTCTGATAAGAAATTCTCGGGTGAGGGTAGTCTAGAATATGGATCTGGTCCCGGTCTCTGGGTAAGATAGTATTTATTTTTATCATGTGCTATAACTGCGGCCCTTGTTCCTTTTTTATTGGACCTGAAATGTGTCAGCAAAATTTTGTGTTCTATACACCCCCTATATAGATAGGCAGCCTTTATCAATTTCTGAAATATGTAGGTAAGTAAAAAATATCGGCCAAGTACCGAATGGTTCCGTACCATCAGTACTAATATTATAAATGCGAAAGTAACTCTGTCTGTGTGTCTGTCTGTCTGTCTGTCTGTCTGTCTGTCACGCTTTCACGCCAAAACTACTGGACCGATTTGAATGAAATTTGGTATAGAGATAGTTTGAGACCCGGGAAAAAACATAGGATAGTTTTTATCCGACTGCGCAAAAAGAGGTTAATGTTTTCGCGCGATAACCGACATACGCGCGGGCGGAGCCGCGCCCGGAAAGCTAGTTATCTATATTATATTAGTAACTATATTACAACGTTTTTTTTTGTTTTCACGATACGTTTTTTTTTGTTTTCACGATAAGTATGGGCTCTTTTATGGGCACGAATCGCCTAAGTGCGCGAGTCGGAGTATCCGTTTAGTATTTGTTGTTATAGCGGCAACAGAAATACATAATCTGTCAAAATTTTCACTGTCTAGCTATCACCGTTCTTGAGATACAGCCTGGTGACAGACAGAGAGAGACGAGCAGTAGAGTTAGTAATAGGGTCCCGTTTTACCCTATGGATACGGAACCCTAAAAGTGCATGCGAGATTGACAAACTGACTGGTATTTGGTCCTAACTATAACAGAAACACGTACATACCAACAACATGAATGTAAGTAGATATAAGGGGTAATGGCTGATATCATCGGCTTATCGGAACAACTACGTGACGCCCTATACTTTTGTAGTGTGTCTTTTTGTGACCTACTTTTGGAACCTTTCTACTAAAATTAGCTGTTTTTGTGCTACTGTACTGTTTCATATTAAGTTAGTAGACATAAAAAAAAAAACTAAGGGAAAATAATAATGTAAATATTTTTTGTTTTAATGTCTGATGTTTTTCATACTAGCGGCCCGCCCCAGCTTCGTAGGGGTATTTAACAAATAAATTTCAAATATTTTGAAAATATTTTATAGTCCATGTTCATCAGGGATAATGTAGGATTCTAATGGTAAAAGAATTTTTCAAATCGGTCCAGTAGATTTTGAGTTTATTCGTTACATACAAAAATGGATTGGGTTTAAAGACATTTATTCTCAAAAAAGACCTAAGTCACTTACATGAGAACAATAATTAATAGTTACATTATAAAATAAGTAAGTCGTTCGATTATAACAATTTAGGTAGCTACTAGTCTAACACATTACAACAAGTGATTTACCAAAATATGTTCGATTAGATAGATAGATAGATAGATAGATAAACTCTTTATTGAACACCTTAAACTAAACTAAAATTAAAAATATTTGACTTAAAAATAAAAAAATGTAGTAAATAAAAATTAAATGTAGTAAATAAAAAATACAAATCTATCCTCTTTATAATGTTAGTGTAGAAGTAGCCTAGAGATTACCTAGAGTACATCTTATCTCTTACTCAAAGCATGAGCGATATGGTAGTTATTCCCGAGAAAGTATGTTTAATATACAATAGATGTGAAATCCCTTATAGACGAAGTTCTAAAGTCTTAAAAAATCCACCAAAAGGTATCTACGAGTTGAGAATTTGTTCATTTTCGAACTCTATTAAAGAGTAATCATCACTAATATTATACAGAGGAAAGATTTGAATGTCTGTTTGTTTGTTTGTATTGAATAGGCTCCAGAACTACTGAACTGATTTAATAAATCTTTCACTGTTGGGAAGCTACACTATCACCTGGTGACAGGCTAAATTATATTTAAATAAAAATTAGGGATCCTTACTAAAACTCCAATAATGTAACCCAAAGTGTAAAAAAAATACCTAAAATATTCCTTAAATCGCGTAAATCGCGCTGCGAAAACTATTTATGATAGAATAAAATAATGTACCACGACTTTATTATAATAACAAAACATTAAAATACAATTTCATTTAAATAATAATATTAAAATTTTCTTATAATTTTTTTAGTAAGCTAATGCAAATATAAGGGTTTATGTGGGTGTATTATAATTTTTTTTTAGTAAGTACCCGTTTGAAGCCGGGGAGGCCCGCTAGTTTATGATATTTATATACTTAAATGACAAAAATTAGGTGGAAACCTTTTCCTTGCCTATCATATTAAATGCTAATTACACACAATTTAATTTAATTACAGTCACATGAAGCTTATTAATTCAAAGGAAATTACCTACTTATAAAAATATTACTGTTTGTAGTTAGAAGATTTGGGTCTTTCCTTTCCACTTGATAAATTCGAGTAGGTGTGCACATTATTGATTGCGCAAGGGACCTGTTTTATTAATAG
The DNA here is from genome assembly GCA_963854805.1 of Plagodis dolabraria. Classification (NCBI taxonomy): domain Eukaryota; kingdom Metazoa; phylum Arthropoda; class Insecta; order Lepidoptera; family Geometridae; genus Plagodis; species Plagodis dolabraria. The sequence continues at coordinate 12,218,068 of OY978461.1, forward strand.
AAAACCTTGCGTGGGACTGACTTTTCATTAGATCTTGTAACACCCACGCAGTTGCAAATGCAACTTCCGACAAAGGTGATGTTTTTTCCCGAGAAGGACCTTTACCAGCACCACGAGGTTCCGAAGCGCTCCTTGACCAAGGATTTCCGTGTTTTCACGTGATATCAATTCATTTATTTGCTAGAATACAATTCGATATAGATTCTTATATAAGGTCTTAAAATAAGTTCCGTCCATGTATTCAGCCCGCAGGCAGGCGTGCAAATATTATACAAATAATTAAAACATTATACAATTAATTATACTTTTGTCACGATCACATTAAATTTCATTACAATTAAAAATTCAAATATTCATTAACACTACAAAAACAATTATCCAGTAACCAATCTTTCAGTTTTACCTTAAACTTATAGTCTTGTCATAATTTGATATTTTGTGGTAATTTATTATAAATAATTATGCACATGGTGTAAACATTTTTTTTATAAATCTATCTATGGCAAGTTGGGTGGTAAAGTAGATTATTAAACTTATCTCATTTTTGCCTTACATAAACCTCGTTATAATTTTGAAAGTATTTCGGATGAGTTCTGTCAAAAACACATGCGTCTCTATATATATAGATATAGATAGTCGCGTACACTTTTTTTTATACTGAACTGGGTATCACTTGACCACTATCTCACCTGATGTTAAGTGATGATGCTGTCGATGATGGAGCGGGCTTACCCAGAAGATACCTGTTCACTCGGGTTTTGAAGACCCCCCCATATTGTACTTAACCGGAAACACAGACTCAGGCAGAGGAAAGTGGTTCACAATGCATTAGAAACTATTTCTTTTGTAAATTAACACCAACCACTACCAGATTTCTGAAGTGGTTTGAGTAATAATATTTTTACTGTATAGAAGGTTCTATTCTGGTAACCAGGTTTAAGCATTGACCTATATACACTAGACGCGACATCTCGAACGAGGATAGTCGACCGGTGCAAGTATGCTGGCCGGCATACTCTCCCCCGCTAGGGTATAAGTAGTAAGGTATTCAGGTAACATAATATTTTTATGGACTTATTAATTTAATTAACATAGTATTATACATATTTTTAGGGCACCCATAATGTTGGTGTTCTTTGCGAAGCGGGTAGGTAAAACGTAAAGAACATTAAGAACAATGCAGACCTTTCCCCAGCAAAGCACGGTATTAACGTCAGCGTCGCCTGGCCTCCTTACATTTCCAAGTTTTGTACCTTCGAACACATGTACTATATTTACTCGAAGTTCCATACAAAAAATACTATGTTTGAGTTGAGGTGAAGTCGTTACGGTGCCGTGTGGTGGATAAGTATGCGTCAACCGTAACTTAGTATTACGACTAGAAATAAACCGACACGTCAATCGATTCATGTCATCTAATATCAGTGCGAGTAAAATTAAGTGATTTTCTGCGTTTGTGCAAAGCGTTGCAGATATAGATAACGTATCTTTTTAAAATTCATGACTTAAGATAAACGCGTCATCTGGGCTCACGAAAGCAAATTAGCCAACACACTATGCCACTTCAATTGCATAATTAGCTAATATATATAATGTACCACAGAATAAAAAGACAATCCCTCGCTAAGCTCGTGATTCTACTCTAGAATCCTTCGTTCCGCTCTCGATTCAAAGAAACACTCTCGCCTTTAAAATAGTTTTTCCCCATTGGTAAACAATCTACTTACTATTTAGTAATGCTATGGGGCAAAATTATTTTAAAAATTATTTCAGGTTATCACAATAAATATCTTAGAAATATAAAGATTAGGGTATAGGAATAAGCTACTAGTGCTAGCTTTATCTTGCGAAATAAAATAAATAACTAATTACATTACGGAAAGTAGCTAGCTGCTGCAGAATGTCTTTAATATAAAAAAGGAACTAAAATTTTATTTGAGAAAAATAATTGGCTTCTACGGGGTCTAATTTCTCTCTCGGATTCTAATTTCTGACTTCAAGTCTTCAGCTCTGTATAAGATACTTTATGACCAGGATTTATATCTTTGATTTGGTTACAGGGTACCGACCAGTAACTTCACGGTGAACGACGTCCGCATGTGTGTCGGTTCCCGTCGTCTGCTCGACGTGATGGACGTCAACACACAGAAGAACATTGAGATGACCATGAAGGTATGTCTTTTTTTCTTGAAGGTAAGGCTTTTTATTTTTGCAAGAACAATAAGTATAATTTAGCAAGGTCGTGATCACATCAAGACGACTAAGAAGATTTATAAAATATAAGCTATTGGAGCTTTCTGTCTCGTTGATGCAGTAGTACAAGTTCTATCGTCTTAACCGTGCCGATCCAAGGCATGATCATTCCTCCTAGAAAATTCGTAGTTAACAGTTCGAAGACAGCAACTGTACCTATAGAACACTATGATGACAAGGTATCTAGATCTGCCGGTCTTAAAATGCACGCCACTTCACTATAATTGATGAATTAAATCTGTGATGACTGAAGAACCAATGAATCTGACGAAGAGAGTGTGACAAACGCAAAGGTTGCTGTTTGTATATATATTTAAATAGTATAAACAAAAGTGTTTCTATATAAGCAGCTTCTAAACGTAGAATGAACATGAATTATTAACCTTTCTAACTATGTCGACCCAGAGGCATTTGATATGAACAGTAGCGTAGCAGGTCTCATACATGCACACAACACTGAAAGTGTTATTATTTTTTTTGAAGTTAAGAAAATCGTTGTTATGTTCTTTTCTAAATTAAATTTCAATAACACTTCAATACTGTAACAGCTGGATCGTCCACTGCTGAACACAGCATCCCCTATTTAGGGGGTATTTGTCATAATCATCGCTTGGCAGGCGTCTTGGGTATCGCAGTGTAAGTTGGCAGTTCTTTAGAAGGCGCTGCTGCCTACCTTCTAGTATTTTTCCCTTAGTCGCCTATTACGACACCCACGGGATGATATGGGGAGGTGCAATTCTAACCCGGCAACCCACGGGGTTCAATAACACTTCAATAACATTACACTTAATTACACATGTATTATTACACGATCCTCTTTACAGACACATAAACCCACACACGCACTCTCACAACCTCCATCACGCGCATACACATTACACACGCCCTGTTATTTATATTATTATTTTAATTTTTGTGTAAATAAAGTTATGTACTTAGAGAATTATTACACTCGTTCTTTAATATAGTCAAACAAATAATTTTGTGCCTTCCATCAAATAAGTTCATTATAAGCAGCAATTATCAAATATTTACGTTTATATATTTGATAATTGCTGCTTATAATGAACTTATTTGATGGAAGGCACAAAACTATTTGTTTATTACGACTCCGATAGAAGAACCCTTTTCTCATAATACGGGCCTCGAGCCTAGTATGGGAAACAGGTGATCAAAGATTCTACCAAAATATTTTTTTAACGCATTAATTTTTTTATCAGTTTGCCTATTAGGTTCTCGAACATATCATTATGGCCATCTAGTCTGTTTATACTTTATTTAATTCGCCAGCTTAGTCGGTTTGCGCAGAATGTAAATTATAATTATTTCCCATATAATTTTAACGCTGTAAATAAAGATATAATGAATAATATTATTATGAGGCCATAAACTTAATTAAGTTCAATACTTAGTTAATCAATTTAATGCGTCCTTGAGACTATTTACTAAATAAAATAATCTTAGAGGTTACATGCATGCAACGGAAAAGACGATGAATGAGCAAACTGCGATCAGTGAGCAGCAGGATACCATTCACTTTCTTGTGTTGCTGCTTATTGGGCACACCACAGGGCTCCTTACCATCCCAAATTAGTATGGTTGCGGGTATGCTTCCAAGGAGCGTTAGCGTCAGGCAGGCGGCCGGAATTTAAGCCAAAACTTTTTACCAATAACTTTCATTGTGTTGTCCTCTGTGTTGGAAGTGAAACATATTTTTATTACTTATAAATATAATTACAAGCACTATAATATTATCAAATTTAAAAGAAAATAACACTAATAAATTTTTAGAGCACAAAATTTCTCATCTTAACTCAAAACCCAACCCATCACAAATGCATCAAGCCAAATTGGCAAAAGTGATAATTTTGATAAGTTTTGTGTTGTTAAGGTAAACATATTGTCACCACATGAGCGAGCTAATGGTGGGAAGAAATAGATGACTTTTCTGATAAAATGTGACAACATGTTTTTGTTTGTCCTTATCCCTTTATCTAAAGTAAAAAGACAGAAGCTGAGTAAGCTTCTTTATTTTTACTTTAATAATGACTAAAATACCAAAAATTACTATGGTTAAACAAAAGTTTAAATGGCTAAAGGTAAGAAAATGTACAATTACAGTAAAAATATCCCTCGCTCGACACAACTCTTGAAACAGCTGATAACTTTTTTAGAATATAAGAACCACACCATTTAAACCAGTTTACAAACAAAAAAGTATAGAAAACGGTCCATTCGTCGGTGTTAGGACCCTTGTGAGTTTTTTCATTCGTTATAACGACCTTCGTACATGAATATTTTTGAGTATTATGGAAGGTTCAAAAGTTGCGATGTTTTTCCGTTATGCCTTGAATATAGGTATACTGATCCTTTTAAACTTCTGCCTCATAAAGTATTACACCACCTCAAGCGGTAGTTCCTACATAAAATAGCTTAAAACATTTCATAAGAGTTCTTGAAATGATTCTAATACAAAAAAAATCGATTCAATGCTGTTAGTAAATTACAAATACATATTTTATGCTACTTCTAATTAGGTTACATCCGCTGCTTAGACTGGGTGACCGTATCTAGATATATTTCCGTTTCGAGCGCAACCGCAATGAAGACTTCCTTTAGCGAAATAACCAGATATAAAGCTGAAGATAAGATAAAATATTCACAACAAAAAAAACTCAAAGGTCACCGTAAGGTCTTTTATTGCGCATGTCCCTGCTCTCCCTCCCTTATTGCACAATGCATTCATCAACATCAAAATACAGGAGTTTTATTCGAGCCGGCATAAACAATGCTACAGCCTTAGAACAATGATTTGATTATTCCTTATCCGCTTCTTACCAAAACGTAACCATACTAAAACATACCCGCAAAACCAGTTCTTCGTTTTAGCGGTTCTTAAAATCATTAACGTAACAAACATCGAAATAAAGAGTTTGGAGTTCTAGCGACGAAACGTCCGTCTCGTCCGAAGCCTCCCTGCGGTGTAAGCTTGCCTACGCCTTTCGGAGAAACGAAAATGGAGTGTAGTGCGCGCGCATGTTATTTTCTTTTCGTATTTAATATCGAGGAACAAAGGTTTTCTGAAGTTTCCGAGGACACGAACGCCTTCCCTAACGTTTCGTCGCAGAATGCCGGTCTGAAACGTAGTGGTTAGCAAAGTTGGCGAAGTATACAATTGCGCATGTGCCGTGTCGTTTCGTATTTAATTTCGAGTTGGAGAGGGCTTTTTCAATGCCGAGAACGCAACCTCCCCCTTTCAAAGCTTGTCGCAGAATGCCGGCAAAGATATTTTTTTTGTTGGCGTTGCGTCTAGCGTTTCGCCCACTGCGCATGTCTGAACATCAGGCCGCTGCCGTGGTATTTGAAATATCGAAAGCTTTGATGGGTCTTGCGTTTGACGTCTACTTCGTTCAAACTATAAAATCGGAATGATATGCTGATATTGCTGAGCAAACTTTTGGCGGCTTGCATCTGGTTCATTTTGCGCGTGTGCGGTTGTGCCTTCAGTCGGTGTTACTCCCCTCTGCTCCTAATTTCCGCTTCCTTTGGCATATCTTTTCAAATGGACGAAATGCATTGCGCATGCGTGGATCTGTCGTTAACCGCAACGGGCGGCGGCATGTAGCAAAGTGAACATGAAAACAAAGGTTTTGTTTATGTTTAGGAGCAAAGCGACCTCTCCCTGATTCACCCCGTTGCAGAATGCCGGTTGGACTAACAGTTGAGGCAGTGCGCATGTCAGACGGCTTCTGGCATTAGAGGCCAAGTATATTAGTATTATTTAGGATGTTCGTGAGACCTTGCCTTGTGTCACGGGCGTTTTGATCGCGGCCATCTGAAGGTGTATGCTTGACATGAATGTTTTATGCTTTGCGCTGCAAACGAGATCGATTTCATCGCATTGGGCATGGCCTTATCTTATTTATAAATAGCGACCGTAAATTTATTACCATGTTTTAAATTTACCTTCCACCTACATAATGTTGACTTATATTCCATTATTGAAGATATTATGTGGAAAATTTTTCTCTGGTAAAAATACACTATACAAAGTTACTATATATTTATGGCCTAAGTAATTTCAAATATATATATATCAAAATAAATTCCACTTTTCCATGCTTCTTATGCCCATGACAGCTCACAATCACGAACAAAACTTTGTAGCTAGTACAGTTTGATAGCCCAGTATTTTTCATTTTTGTTTTCATAAAATTTGACATTGCTGTTAAATAACCGACGTCAAAAAGGGGTGGTAATTGCACCCTAATCATTAAATATGATCTAGTGACAAGAAAATGTATTTACCGACTTAGGTTGTTTACAAGTTATTAATGTACTAATATACGCGTAGAGATAGGTGGGAGTGGCTTGGTTTTGGAAGATGTGAACGTTAAGAGCTGCTCCATGTGGTTAGTATGCTGGAGAGCTAGTTTTGGGTTAACAAATAAAGAAGTGGGTGGCGATTGGCGCAGTGGGTAAACGTTTGGATACTTTCCTATAGCCATGGAAGCACCGATGATGAGCGTACTTTAAACCAAGTTGTGCTACTGCTACCACAATTAAAAGTTTCACAGGGAAGAACATTGGCAGGAGACGTGCCTTGACGTCTTTTGTGTGCGAGTTCATTATGGAACATTTGAAAATATTATGTATGTTCGGAAAAAATTTAGTAAATTTAAATTAAATAGTGACAACCACGACTACAACACTAGAAATAAATATAAAATAGCGGTACCTGGTTTAAGACTAGCAAAGACAAATAAAAGGTCCTCTTTAGGTAATTGTGTGCGGTTTTATCATAAAATTCCCAAACATATTACAATGCTCATAGAAGGAAAATTCAAGTTGCACGTGAAAAATTTTGATTAAGAAATCCTACTAATCCTACTGATTACTTAAACGACAAAAATGCTTGGAAAATTCCGCCTCTGCCAAGCTATCACCTGTCACCTACGTAATTTAAGGCGATTAGAGTCGCCAATGGCCTTGAGCATCTGGACCTAATCGAGCTTACTTTACTCGCGCATCGCCGCATACGTTCCGCGCTCGCTGCACAAATATAACGGTCAAAGAATATGCAGATGCGCGATGCGCTCCGGTAACATGGCACTTTATATTCCTACCGTACGATTCTAGTGAGTATCCGCAATTGCAACTGCGACTGAGATCAGTCGTCAAATGAAAATGTATAGTGTACCTACCTAGGTTGTTCTGGACGTCTTTATTCCTTTTCTTTATTTTTCAATGTCATCTGCCGAGTGAAGAAAGTTACTCAGATTTGTCTGATACTCGATATTTAGGCTGTGCTGAGAGTCATTATTCCGAATTTTGAATTATTTTTCAATGTCATCTGCCAAGTGAAGAAAAATGCTACGGTTTGACTGAAAATTGATATCTAGGTTGTTGTAGACGTTATTATTCCATGTTAAGAATTTGTTTTACGTTGACGTCTGCCAAGTGAAAAATGTACTTCGATTTGGCTGAAAATCGATATCTAGGTTGTTTTCAGTTCGCACACAGACTCTTTAAAAAATCTGCAAATTTTAGTAATATGCTACATAAACGAGTTTTCTAATTAAAATAACCTGTCATTCGTACAACTTTTGCAAGAAGATTTTGTTTATAACTATTTTGCGTGAAAAATTGTACTGAAGTCAACTGTGCACTGTACAGCTATCAATTAAGGTCTTAACGATACAAACTTCAACGTCGAAGTGTGAAGACCACCAGCAATACAAGATTTGGAAAAAGTGTTATTGGCTTAAATAAAGATTTATATTATTGTTTATATTATTATTCTGGACGTTTTTATTCCAAATTTGGAATTTATTTTTCGATAACGTCTGCCTAGTGAGAAAAGTTACTAAGATTTGGCTAAAAATCGATATCTAGGTTTTTCGGGGCGTCCTTATTCCAAATTTGGAATTTACTTTCCGATGACGTCTGCCAAGTGAAAAACTACTTCAATTTGGCTGAAAATCGATATCTAGGTTGTGCTGGGCGTCATTATTCCGAATTAAGATTTATTTTTTTAATGGCGTCTGTCAAGGGAAGAAAGTTACTCCGATATCTAGGTTGTGCTGGGCGTCATTATTCTACATTTGGATTTCATTTTTCAATGACTTTTGCTAAGTAAAGATAGATGACGTATCTTTAAAACGCTAAGATATATCGGATAAGAGTAAGAAAATTATAATAATCAATCGTTTATTCAAATCTCCTTATAAATGAGATTATAGCCGACGCGGGTTTACTCGTTTAAAAACGACGATATAAAAGGAAGATTTGTATAATGGCGAAAATACATTGAAAAATAAGAATAGGGACGACTGTGTCGTACGCAAAAATACAAAATGGCCAACGTTTGTGCTATTGGACATGTCGGCCCTTGAGAAGGAAGTATTTGCCTTTAGATTTTCCGCCCATAGGTGGGAAGCAGTCTTCCACCCGCTACTCGCATCAAACAAACACTACTTTCCGGGTACGAGATATGAGATGAATAATTTCTTGTCTAGGAAATAATAATATGGGCAATTTATCTACAGCTATATTGTAAAGATTGGTTCCATCGTGAAAAGGTAACCGATATACTTTCTCATTTATTAGGAGATTTGAATAATTGATTTATAAGTACTTTTCTTTAAACTTTCGTGAACTAAACTCATGTTTCTAAATTACATTAACGAAAACCAAGCGGGGTAGATTTAAATCGCTCCCGCCGCTCCTCAAGACGATGACACCCGCTTCTTCAGTCTACTCGTGACCACGGTCAATGCAACTTGATCGAAACGTCGAGGTTAGTCAAAATATTATTTTGATGTTAATTCGTGCGTCTTTGATAAGTAATCATAATTTTCCTACTCTAATCGTACTGCGGCGATAGGGAACTGCTAATCATCCCACGGCCAGCAGGTAGGTAGGTAAACTCAGGGAGTAGGTTTGAAAAGTTTATTTGGCCAAGCCTTATCAGGTTGCACAGCCGCACAGTTCTACTGAAGTTACATAGACCGGAGGGAGACACTGGCCTGATAGTACACGTGATCCAGGTCCCAGATGTGGCGGTCTTGGCGTCAGCTGATAGTTCTGGATCTCGGTAGTGAGTGCTCGAAACACCCGTCCTCGGATTAAATCAGTGAAGTGGAATCCTGGAAGGAAGACACCGGCTTAGTAGCTGATACTCCTCAGCCAACTGTTGCCAAGCCGCGCCGACACGATCGTGGTACTGTTACTAGCGACTCACATTTTAAAACTCACAGTCTAGCGCGGTAGGGCAGCACAGCTCTTTACGTTACATAGGTTTTAGTCAGCACTATGAAATAACAATAATAAATAAGGAACTCACCCTAGAGGGATTCAATTAAGATCGATAGTACGAATAGTAAAGCGTCCAGGAAAACCAAGATAAGTATCGATTTGTAGCCAAATCAAAGTAACTTTTTCCACTTGGCCAACGTCATTGTTAAATAAATTCTAGATTTGGAATTAAGACGTCTAGAACAACCTAGATCGATATCTAGGTTGTTCTAGACAATCGATCTTTTCAGCTAAATCGAAGTTACTTTATCTACTGGGCATACGTAATGGTAAACAAATTCTAAATTTGGAATAATAAAGTCTAAAACAACCTAGATATCCATTTTTAGTCAATTCTGAGTATTTTTCGTCACTTGGCAGACGACATAGATAAAATTATTCCAAATCCGGAATAATGACGCACAGCACAACCTAGATATCGATTTTCAGCAAAATCGGAGGAACTTTTTCACTTGGCAGACGTCATCGGAATATAAATTCCTAATTTGGAATAAGGACGTCCAGAAAAACTTAGATATTGATTTTCAGCCAATTCAGAGTAACTTACTTCCCATGGCAGACGTCATCGAAAAATAAATTCCAAATTCGGAATAAAAACGTCCAGAACTACCTAGATTTTGAATGTTAGCCAAATTGGAGTGACTTTCCTCGCCTAGCAGATGTCGAAAAATGTATGCCAAATATTGAACAAAAACGTCCAGAAAAACCTAGATATCGATTTTCAGCCAAATAGGAGTGACTTTTTTCACCTGGCAGACGTCTTCAAAAAATTAATTCTTAATTCAGAATGACGATGTCCAGAACAACCTAGATTTTCAATTTCAGCTAAATGAGAGTTACTTTCTTCACTTGGCAGATGTCGTCGAAAAAATAATTTCAAATTTGGAAAAAAGATGTCCAGAAAAACCTTGATTTCGATTATTAGCCAAATCGGAGCAACTTTTTTTACTTGGCAGACGTCATCGTAAAATACATTCCAAATTCGGAATAAAGACGTCCAGAACTACTTAGAGTTTGAATTTCAGCCAAATCGGAGTAACTTTCTTCACTTGGCAGACGTCATTGAAAAATAAATACCAAATTCGGAATAAAGACGTCTAGAACTACCTAGATTTTGAATTTCAGCCAAATCGGAGTAACTTTCTTCAATTGGCAGACGTCATCGAAAAATAAATACCAAATTCGGAATAAAGACGTCTAGAACTACCTAGATTTTGAATTTCAGCCAGATCGGAGTAACTTTCTTCACTTGGCAGACGTCATAGAAAAATAAAATTCCAAATTCGGAATAAAAACGTCTAGAACTACCTAGATTTTGAATTTCAGCCAAATCTAGGTAACTTTTTTCACTTGGCAGACGTCATCGGAATATACATTCCAAATTCGGAATAATGACGCACAGCACAACCTAGATATCGATTTTCAGCCATATCGGACTAACTTTTTTCACTTGGCAGACGTCATCGAAAAATAAATTCCAAATTTGGAATAAGGACGTCCAGAAAAACCTATATATCGATTTTCAGTACTGTAACTGTAACAGTCAGTTCGTCCACTGCTGAACACAGCCTCACTTTTTAAGGGGGTGTTTGCCATAATCCCCACACTTGGCAGGCGTCTTGGGGATCGCAATGTAAGTTGGCAGTTTTTTAGAAGGCGCTGCTGCCCCCCTTTAAGTAGTTTTCCCTTAGACACTTCTGACGACACCCACGGGATGATATGGGGAGGTGCAATTCTAACCCGGCACCCCACGTGGCTGCCCACGTTCCAGTAGTTTTCCCTTAATCGCCTCTTACGACACCCACGGGATTATATGGGGAGGTGCAATTCTAACCCGGCACCCCACGGTGCTAATCTCCCTTACCTATCTCTCACTATTTTCGAGATACGTTATCCATCTTCACTTGGCAGACGTTATCTTTATGTAGTATTAATTAACCTATATCAAAACACCTAATACAATTATCAAGAAAAGCTTAGAACTCCAAAATATGTATGTAGCCCCATACAAACTCTAAGTGTAGTAGAGAACCATTTTATACCCTACAAACTACTAAAGCCGGAAACTATTTACCATAATATAAAAAAATATATTATCTTTAGTTAACCAGTTATAACATGAGGGCGTTATAGACATTACTTATTAATTTTGTACATATATTATAAAACTTTTCATTGATCTTATTGATAAGGCCGCCCATTGTAATTTACCCACAACATTGTCAATTTCAAGTTTTGATTCTTTTCATACGTGAGACAATTCGAATAAAATTTGTCTACAAAATACCAATAATAAAGCGTCACCGCGCATACTTCACGTCGCAATCAAGTTGGCCCTCTGCAGCGAGCGAATCATTGCACGCACACAGCTACGAATCTCGCGTGTCAATGCACTAATACAAAGACAAGATCGTTATCAGTCGAAAGCGCGAGCGGAGCTACGAGCGACACAGCCTCCCATATCTCTATCCTCCTATCTGATTAATTCGACATTTTCTTAGGAAAATATCAATGGATTTACAAATGCTATGTTATAATTGTAGTATAACAATCTAGAAATTTAATGGTACAATTTATTTTTCAAAAATCGTAGCCGTTTAGAAGGAGTTCGCCATATAAGTCAAGAAATAGTATGTAGTTTGAATTTTTTTTAAGGCAAAAGTAATAGTAATACCGTAAAATCATATGTTGCAAATGTTGTACTTGAATTCATCTATAAAATATATTTTTTTCAAGTCTTCAACTTCAGCGGTTACGGAGGAGTTCGCTTTAGAAAGTACGAATTTGACGTACCCAAGGGCCTTAAACAAATATTGTAATAATTGTATTATATTGTATATACCATTGTTAAAACACGAATGACCCCGAGTTTCTTGCCCGTTCTTCTCGCAGTGGCTCTATAAATTTTTTTGCTGAACTTGGCATTACAATGTAGAATATCTCAATATTAAAATTTGTAATTGACCTTCATAAGAGCGTCGTAGACTCCATAATTGAGTAAATGATTTTGAATTTAAAACACGGCGAATTGTTAAAATCTCTAAGAGACTGGCTAGGAATGTTTAGATGCTCTCTTATAAGTATATTAATTTATTGCATTCGTTTTTCTGTTAGATATTTCTTGCATTCGATATCATACCACTTTAACAATTCATATATGTTTCTAATGGTCGGTTATCTAAACTTTATTAAGTAAAATTATTTTTGCTATTCCCTGTGGGGTGCCGGGTTCGAATGCCACCCCTAAATTCTTCCTGTAGGAGTCGTAAGAGGCAAATAAGAAAAGACGAAAGAGGAAAATACCAGGAGCTGGGCAACAGTGCCTTCTGAAGTACTGCCACCTTATACTGCGATCCCCAAGACGCCTACCAAGCGTGGGGGTTATGGCAAATCCCTCCAGATTTGCGATAACCCCCCTAACCCTCTGTTCAAGAGGTGGCGGTTCCGGTTTACGTGATGATGATGAAGTAAAATATACCAAATTATAGTAAATTTGATCTGACTGAATTTTCTGCGCTACAAATAGCGGTCTGTTAAATATATCAGAAACTTTACGAATGGACGATCCGATACCGATCAAAACAACTTGTATCACTTATTTTATCATCACGAGCTCTCTTAAATTATTAGTATTGTTAGTTATATTTGAGAATTGAAAAGAGTAATTTCAAACACTGCGTGCGCCGTGATAGATTGATAATAGATGATCAAACGAACTCCTGAGTGAAGTTCGATCACTATTATATGAGTCGCTTCATTCGAAGATATATAAAAATTAACCAGAATGTTTTTATTCATCAACCTGGGAAAAAGTCATTATACATTCGTTGCAAATAGTTTTTAATATCAACCATAAAATTATATAATGCCAACTTACAAAATGAGAAAGTTTAAACCTTTTGCGTTTTGCGTTTGCACGCAGCCTGTTTATCAATTTTGGTCAAATAGTTGTTAATATTAATAGAAGTTGATATTTTTCTCGGATTTCGTCATCGCACAGGCGTTACTCTGAAAACAGGCTTTAACTCTTCACTTTGTTCATCTGACTTTTCAATGGAATACATAACTAATTTTAATTATTTTTATTTTATCAAGGACTGGCAGCGTTACTACGATGACCCGAACAAAGAGAGACTCCTCAACGTCATTTCGCTTGAGTTCAGCCACACCAGACTCGAGAACTACGTGCAGGCGCCGCGCATCGTGCGTATGGTCGACTGGGTGGAGACAGTGTGGCCGAGGCACTTGAAGGAACAACAGGTAACTTGTCATCCTTACTGTTTTGTTGCTCAACAACTGGCAGAATTCCTACGATGACCAGAATAAGGAGAGACTCCACAACATCATTTCGCTAGAGTACTTCTTTAACTAAAAAAGATTTACGTGTCAGGTGGACTGGGTGAAGAAGACTTAAATGTTTTATTCAAGCTATTGAGACCTTCCATTGTTTCAACTATACAATAATACCTACTCTTTATTGTTCATTGATTAAAAGTGAAACTGACCAAGTGCTATCAAAACACAAAATATAGGTAACTAGCTTTCCGGGCGCGGCTCCGCCCGCGCGTATGTCGGTTATCGCGCGAAAACATTAACCTCTTTTTGCGCAGTCGGATAAAAACTATCCTATGTTTTTTCCCGGGTCTCAAACTATCTCCATACCAAATTTCATTCAAATCGGTCCAGTAGTTTTGGCGTGAAAGCGTAACAGACAGACAGACAGAGTTACTTTCGCACTTATAATATTAGTACTGATTCAGGTCGAAATCATAACGTATTTCGGACACGGACTTGGTCGGTTTGGTTTTTGTTTTACTTTACTATAGATAAATAGTAGTTTATGCAACTGTCATATAATAGAGGGTATTAAAACACGAGTGTGTGGGAGCCGCAGGCGAGTTTCAAAATCATATTACACAATGTTGTAATACCTAATTATATGCAGTTGCATACACTACTTTATTTAATCTCATGGCTATACGCTTTTCTTGATTTTTCTGGCAAAAGACTATTCGTCAGTTTCGTAACTGTTTCTAGAATTTCAGGTGGGGTTAAATTTTTATCAGTATCGTCGGTGTTGCTTGACATTTTTGCTACTAAAGTTTTATCCAACAAAATATTACTCAAATTCGTATGTACGAAATAGCGCAAAAATGGAAAAAGTCTGTTATTGGTCTATTGGCTCGAAACCAGCGCGCTCACCATAGATAATGTGTACTTCAATTGAATTGAAACCTCCTTAGTCGGGACACATTGTACTTTAATAAATAAAAAAATGTTTTTAAGCACTGTTTTCTTAGGAGAATAATGCTTTAATTTAATAATTTAATTTTCTTAAAGAAGTATGTAAATAATAATATGCTGATAAAAGTCTGTATTTCATTTCATAATTAGAATATTACCGATTATATAAAATAACAAATAAAATACATTCATTTTATGGGGACCGCCGTCTTTTTTATTGGATTGTAGCGGTACGCGCAAGAGGCCCACTTGATGGTATTAATCTCTTCCTATAACAGCTGCATTTCGTCACAAGTGACGAGCTGCTCTGCGCCCAGCATCCTGTGACATTGGACAGTGAACTGGCAATAAGTCCTATCTATTTTCACGCAACTCAGGAAACCAGAATGACGAAACAAGCTTATCTCAAACACTTTTTAATAACAAGCTTTCATTTTGTTCTTGTTATTTTATTTTTTTAAACTACTCGTCAAGACGTTGTCAATGAGCCCAAACTCGATGAGGTTATGTCATTTCATTGCGAAGTTCGTTTGGCCACCTTCCAGCTTAATGAATGTTACCACTTTAAAGTATGAATGGTTTAAAATCTGTTCACTATTATGTACTTATCACCACGTGGTCTGAAGTGACGTATAGCTCGCAGGTACAGACAAGATACGAAACACCCACTTTGTAATCGCTAATTACTACTTTACTTGTTAACACATATAGATTGTAAAAGACCCATTATCGTTCCGATTATGCACAACGCATATTAGTGCTATAACAGTTTTATACACAGTCGAGAAGACTGGGAATGGATAGCTACAGATAAGGTGAAGATTAAGATTGACTTTGTTTTCTGTATTGTGATTTCCCCTTTTTATACGGAAATATAGATCATTAGGTGATATGCCTAAATGGAACTGAGACACTATTTTTATTTTTAAGGTTGAACTTTTTTTATAGCTGATAGGGCTAGCCTTTTTTTTTATGCTTGATAGGTTAGCCTTTGACCACTATCTCACCTGATAGTAGATATGTGATGATGTGGTCGAAGATGTTGTTCAGGCTAACCTAGAGAATTACTGGCTCTCAAGGACAGCTGCCGGAACACACCCTTAGGTGCTTGGCGACAGATTTTCTACTTGAGGGTGGTAGCTAGCCAGGCGGGCATTCGCAAAATGCCCTACCACCATGCTATAACGACTGCGATCCGAGGACAACAACCGGGACCGACGGTTTAACGTGCCCTCCGAAGCACGGAAGCGCTCAGTAGTAATGTCACCAGCGATCACCCATCCAAGTCATGACCGAGGCGGACGTTGCTTAACTTTGCTGATCGGTTCAGAATGGCTAAGCAAACTTCGCTACGCGTGCTTCAAAACCTTTGACTACTATCTCGCCCTATGGTAAGGGATAATGTGGTCTAAGATGTTGTTCAGGCAAACCAAGAATTACTGGATCTCAAGGACAGCTGCCGTAATACACCTTTAGGTGGTTAGCTACATATTTTCTACTTGAGACTAAGCATGTAATTGATTTATCTCTTGATTATCTAGACAGTCTTCTAAATCATCTAGCCAACAGTATTGCTGCAAATGTATTAAGAGATAAATAGCTTAAAAAGTTATGAGCCTCGAACATCTTTCATTAAAATGTTTCGACCAGTTTATATTCGTAGTAAGTAGATACTTAATGTAAATGGTTTCTTCTAAATAGTATTTGTTATTTCAGGTTGAGTCAACAAACGCCCTGGACGACATGATGTACCCAAAGGTCCAGAAATATTGCCTCATGTCCGTAAAGGGGTGCTACACTGATTTCCACATTGATTTCGGCGGCACTTCGGTTTGGTACCATATTTTAAGAGGTAAGCTTTATGAACAACTAAAACTGAAAGCTTTTTGTTGCTGTTGCTTATCATAAGAGTATTTTTTTTGTGATTAAGACCCAGTTGTTCAATCCGTAGATAATTAAATATCTGTTGAATAAAATGTAGTTGAAATGAAAAGTATTTTACTTTACGATATACAAATTTTAGAGCGGAAAAATTATAGTCAAGTGCGGGATTTCTAAATTTGTAATGTAATCCGCAGAGCATGCCGTATTGCAAATATAAAAATATGAAAATTATTAATTAAATATTATAATTGCAGAATTAGTCTTTTTTGTAGTAAAATCTAAGTTGAACTATAGGTGTCGCTCCATCCCCATACGATAGTTAAATAACGAGATGAAAAATTAGAGTTATGAGTTATTATCATGTAAGCTCAGTCGTTCAGAGCATACCCCGGCGAAAGCGGTGGATGACACGGATCCCGCACTGACTATAATTTCCTCATGTATATTGATAATATTGAAAGACAGAAGTATATTTTGTTTTGGTTCAAATCAAGTTATTCTATCAATAAACTGCTATCCGGTATACTCATTATATGTAATCTTAACATTACATAATTTTATTAATATATAATTATGTGATTTGCTCTCAGTAATTTTCCAAAATAACGTTTATAGGTCGCACTCTCCTGAAGAAGAAAGCTTGCAGTAAACTTCAGACAATTTCAAAACATAAATGCCTTGTTTAATTTCAGGTGCAAAAGTATTTTGGCTTATCCCGCCGACAGAGAAAAATCTCCAGCTCTATGAAAAATGGGTGCTATCCGGCAAACAGTCAGACGTGTTCTTTGGCGACACTGTCGAAAAATGTATCAGAGTGCATGTAAGTGTTTCTAAACTCTAAAGTACATCATAAATATTTGTAGCAAGATATTCCATGTCTTACTGCTATTTTATTTAATGAAACGTTTCTAGAATTGTTGATTTATCATATCATTTATGATCTCCTTTATACATACTCAAAGTAAAGTCTCAGGACTATTTTATAAGTATATCATGTATATAAACTTTTTTGTATTCATAAGTTTCATAATCATAACAGATGATTACGACTCTAATAAGATTCTGATTGAAATTCTTTTGGTTTAACTTCTCTTTCCATTACGATTCCAATTTCCTTAGAGAACTTTGTTTATAATATTTGTTTCGAAAACATATAGAATTTATTAGCATAACAAAATATATATAATAATTAGTGTTTTTGCATGGTGGTAGGGCACTTTGCGAATGCCCGCCTGGCTAGCTACCACCCTCAAGTTGAAAATCTGTCGCCAATCACCTAACGGTGTGTTCCGGCAGCTGTCCTTGAGAGCCAGTAATTCTAGGTTAGCCTGTACAACAACATCTTTAACCACATCATCACTTACCACCAGGTGAGATAGTGGTCAAAGGCTAACCTATAAGGCATAAAAAAAAAAAAAAAAAAGTGTTAGCTAGCGCACCTCACGTGTATATAAGTACTAGCTTTCCGGGCGCGGCTCCGCCCGCGCGTATGTCGGTTATCGCGCAAAACGTTAACCTCTTTTTGCGCAGTTGGATAAAAACTATCCTATGTTTTTTCCCGGGTCTCAAACTATTTCCATACCAAATTTCATTCAAATCTGTCCAGTAGTTTTGGCGTGAAAGCGTAACAGACAGACAGACAGAGTTAATTTCGTATTTATAATATTAGTACTGATACTGATATAAGTTTGCACATTAGAACGATCGCGCAAAAGTTTATGAGCTCTGGCTGACACACCACGCGACCTTCGATGTAAACAATTTAAGGGGATTTTTGGTTGCTGTGCGTGTGCAGGTCACATTGTTGGCGCGAGCCATAAAAAACCCTGATTTTAAGTTACCTTCCTGATTGTACATAAATCAGCATTTTCCTACTCCTTCCCCAGTTCCAAAAGATTGGTCCAATATAAATATTATATTTTCCTAACTTAACCAAAGTAGAAGTTTTAGCCAGAAGACTGCCAAGGTTGTATTTGACATGAAAGGATAAATTTTACTTTATTTAAAAATGTATATATACATTTCATATAGACAGTGAAAATATTTATACATAAGTTTGTTTATTTAAAATACCTCATTTTTCTTATGTTTCCTGCAGTGCTAGTGATTTTTCTAACCGAAATGTTGTCTATTTATAGCTACAAGCAGGCCATACATTCTTCATCCCAACTGGTTGGATCCACGCCGTGTACACTCCTAGTGACTCGCTGGTCTTCGGAGGGAACTTTCTACACCAATTCGGTATTGAGAAACAACTGAAAATTGCACAAGTCGAAGATGTTACCAAGGTCAGTTTACTTGATTATATTAAATTATTGTTTTTGCGATTGATAAAAGATAATTATTGGCTTTTCGATCTTTTTTTTACGTGTTGTGACGGAACAGGCACAAGGCTTACCTGATGTTAAGTGGATTAACCTCTGCCTATAACACATGCATTTCGTCATTTGACGAATTGCACTGCGCCCGTCACACTGAGATATACAGATGTTAAGTCTCATGTGCCTGTAACATACTGTTGGGGCCACATTAATGGGTGCTTGACGACAGCGGCTAGCCTTTTTCCATTATCTCCCTGATGGTGAGTGATGATGCCAGCGAAGATGTTGTTCTGGCTAACCTAGAATTATTGTCTCTCAAGGACAGCTGCCGGAACACATCGTCAGTCACCTACTTGTGGGTGGAAGCTAGCCAGCCGGGCATTCACCTGGCTAGCCTTTTCAGATTTCTTCATCAAAATGTTCTTCACATGCAACTTGAATTTTCCTTCGTGACTCCGTTGTAAACTTGTCCATAAGGGGCCACAGTTAGGACCACGTCTCGGTGCCATATGTCATCACTGGCAACACACACTGGTTGAAGACTTTGGTCTTCAGGCTCTGCAGGATCTTTGACTAGAAGATGTCGCGTAACTTCGACGAACGCTGCCCATCCGAGTTGGATTCTTCGGGCGACCTCTTTCTCGAAGTTGGACCTACCAAACTGGACTGTCTGTCCAAGGTAAATGTAGTTGGTCAACAACTTCGAGCGTATCGTTCCCAACAACTACTAGTACGGGTGCAACATGGACATTAGACATAATTTTCGTCATGTCCACATTCATTTTAAGACCCACCTGCTGGGAAACTATACTAAGGTCACTGAACATTGTACTGAGTTCCTCAAGCGACTCTGCCATTATGACTGTCATCGGCGAAACGAAAGTGAGTGATGGTGGTGCTAAAGCCTTTTCGGAGCTTTAGCACCATAGGTACTTTCACTCAACGAGTCATGGAGAGAGCTATGCTCGAAGTTTCTTTGCGCAATAAAATCTTGAACGTGGACATTCGCCAAAGAACCAAATTCACCGACATAGCTTTCAGAATTTGCAAGTTGAAGTGGCAATGGGCGAGCCACATTGCTCGACGAACCGATAACCGATGGGGAAGAAAATGGTCACAAGCGGCTAATAGCCTTACTTTGTGGCGTTCTATGGGGGAGACCTTTGTTCAACAGTGGACGTCTTCCGGCTGATGATGATGATGAGCGTTGTAATATGTTTGGGAACTTTATTATAAAACCGCAACACAATAGCCGGACCTTTTATTTGTCTTTGCTAATCTAAAACCTGGCACCGCTATTTTATCTTTATTCCTAGTGTTATAATCGTGATTGTCACTGTTTAATTTAAATTTACTCAATTTTTACGAACATACATAATATTTTCAAATATTTACATACTTGGTAAAGTTAAAATATCAATTTCTTTCAAAAGATCTCTCAGGAATTCCCTAGGATCCATTTCATATATGACTCGAATTGCACGCTTTTAGAAGATAAAGATTGTCTCTATCTCAGCAGCAGCTACCCACAGCAATACACGACACGACATAATACTGTGGAAGTACGCGAAATAAACGAGCCTAGCAGTAGCTATGTCTGTGAGCTGTCTTATCTTACGAACTGGATATGCAGAACTAAGTCTTTCGGATATATCATGTATATGCATATGGTTGCAGTACTTCCTCGGACGAACTAGCTCACAACGAGTTCTACTGCAACTGTCGGTATTGTTGGTTCTAATATCGTGTGTGTAATTTGCAGGTGCCGCAGAAGTTCCGTTACCCGTTCTTCACGGAGATGCTGTGGTACGTGCTGGACCGGTACGTGTGCGCACTGCTCGGCCGCTCGCACCTCACGGCCGAGGGCGCGCCGCCCGCCGCGCCCGCGCCGCCGCCCCCGCCCCCGCCGCCGCCCGCCCCCAAGGATCACGTGCATCTCACGCAGTGCGAACTGCACGGACTCAAGGTAATGGCTAAGTTCATATTTATATCTGTTAGGCTGACCACTACCACACCTGATTGTAAGTAATTAGTTGAAGATGTTATTAGGTGACCTAGAATTTCTACTTTTTCTAAAGACGGAAATAGATATATTGTTAGGTGCTTGGCAGCAGTTTTTCTACTTAGGTGTTACAACACTCAAGTTATGTCTTTACTGTGCATGATGATAATCATATAATTAGTACCACTGTGTCCAATTGTAAATCAATGAATGTAAAGTATTTAACTTTGCACTACGAACGTGATGGTGCAGCCTAAGACCCTTATTGATAAATATTGATTAAGAATATTGGCGGACAGAGGATCTGCCTGTCGTGAAGATATTTTTTCTTTCCATTTTTTTTTTTTTTTTTTTTTTTTTTTTTTTTTTTTTTTTTTTTTTATAATTTACAAGCAAGCATTTGACCGCAGTCTCACCTGATGGAAAGTGACGACGCGGTCGACGGTGTAACATGCTTGCCCAGCAGATACCTGTTAACTCTGTACTTGAAGACTTCCAGATTATACTTATCGGGAAATAGAGACGCTGGTAGGGTGTTCCATACATCGGCCGTACGCATTATAAAACTTGATTTAAAACGTTTTGTGCGTATTTTTGGAATATCGACAATGTATGGATGCCGTGTTCCTGTGCGTCTTGTTGTCCGATTAAAGAAAGGAGAAGAGGGAATGAGGTTGTGTAAATCGATCGCACACTCTCCTAAGTGAAGCCTGTAAAATACCGATAAACTGGCAACTTTGCGCCTGTGCTCGAGGCTTTGGAGTCTAGCCTCCACCAACGCATCATCACCAATGAGCTTCTTTGCTCGGTTATCTATCGAGTCCAAGGCTTCGAGCTGGTACTTAGCTGAACCGTCCCAGAGATGGCTGCAGTATTCCACACAAGACCTGACTTGAGCTTGATATAGGTCTAGAAGCTGTCTTGATGTGAAATACCGCCGCACTTTCCAAAGAACACCCAGCTTTTTTGCTGCTAATTTAGCCCTGGACTCAATGTAAGACCCGAAATTGAGTTTCGGTGTAAGAGTTACACCTAATAGCTCTAGTTGGTCGGTTATCGGAACAGGCACACTTCGGAGGACAGGAGTGAGAGTGAAAAGACTCTGTTTAGCACTAAAGAGACACGCCTGGGTCTTTGAAGCATTGAACTTGACTAAGTTAGCGTCACCCCATTCGCAGACTGCTTCTAGTGCCAAATTCATTCGCTCGACCATCGCCTCTCTATGAGACTGGATTTGTTCAACGCCGGCCCGTGCATCGGATATATACCTCTCTACAACTGTGCTGTCATCTGCATACCCAATGATACCGGGTTTGAGCAGATCATTTATGTGCAGCAAGAAGAGAGTAGCAGAGAGAACCGACCCTTGAGGTACCCCGGCATTTATTGCCAATTGATCGGACGAACATCCATCAAGGACAACTCGTAACGATCTTTCCCTCAAGAAGTCGGAAATCCAAGAGCACAGACTAACGGGTAAGCCATACGATGGAAGCTTATTAGCAAGACTGTCGTGCCAGACCCTGTCGAAGGCCTTAGAAATGTCAAGAGAGACGGCGAGTGCTTCTCCGTACATATCAATGGCCTCGCTCCAGATATGAGTGGCATACGCAAGAAGGTCCCCAGTAGACCGGTTTCGGCGAAACCCGTACTGTCGATCACTGAGGATATCATTTGCTTCTAGGTATGCCAGGAGCCTATTGTTCAATACACGTTCCATACTTTTACAAAGTATGGAAGTGATTGAAATGGGTCTGTAGTTAGCAGGGTCTGCACGACTGCCCTTCTTGGGCACAGGCTGCACATTTGCAAGCTTCCAAGATTTCGGCACTTTACCAGTCTGTAGAGAGAGGCGGAAGAGACGTGTCAAAACAGGAGTCAATTCAGGTGCACACGATTTTAGGACTATGGCGGGAATTCCGTCAGGACCACTAGCCTTGTTCACGTTTAGATTGCGGAGCACCCTACGCACTTCGGTCTGACGAATGCGAATTTCCGGCATTGATGCCTCGCATCGAGGTAGACATTGAGGTATTTTGCCCGCTGCATCTAAACGTGAAGACTCCGCAAATAGAGAAGCGAACAAGTTCGCTTTCTCTTTAGCAGTGTGAGCCAATGATCCGTTAGGTCTTAATAGTGGAGGTAGATTAGGGCGGCTGAAGTTGGATTCGATCGACTTCGCCAGGGACCAGAATGCTTTGCTACCTGCAGGATGAGAAGCTAATTTGGACCCAACACGACTTATGTGATCGAATCGTGCCCTTTTTACAGCCTTTTTGCACGCCTTGGCAGCTTTGTTAAAGGCTCTCTTCTTGTTACGAACATCCTTGGTTTTGCGGGTTCGAGCATCGACCCAGGCTAAGTATGCTTCATGTTTCAGCGCTTCAGCGCGTCTACAATCAACACTAAACCAAGGAATTGCTTTGCTGCTCTGCGGCGCATCACAAAATGGAATAAAATACTCCATTGCTTGACGCAGCACATCAGTCACAGCATCCGCGCAAGTAGAAGAATCACAAGAAGAGAAGCAAAGAGACTGCCAAGGGTAGGATGCAAAAAAAGACCGCATCCCATCCCAATCTGCTGACTTGTATCTCCATATCCGCCGGGTGCCTTTCTGGCAGCGGTCGGGCGGGGAATATAGAGATACAGATTTCACCAGACAGTGGTCAGAGCTACCTAACGGTGAAGAAACTGACACTGAGTAGCGGTCTGGATCTGTCGTCATCAGAAGGTCGAGGCAATAGGCTGTATGGTCAGCAACGTCAGGTACCCTTGTTGCCCCATTAACAAGCTGGGTGAGGTTTAAGGTCAGGGCTAACTTATGCGCCTCTTTCCCAGCGTGGTTGGTATCCTGGTATGGGAATAGCCACTCATGATGGTGAGCATTAAAGTCCCCCAGTAACACAAGTTGGGCAGAAGGGTACCGTTGTTGAGCTATATCTGCCGTCACACTTAGATAGTCCATAAAATCGGTAACCTCCTGGTAACAGGTGTGCGATCGATATACTCCAGCGTAAAGAATTTTCTCTACACCGGTTTCCACCATTATCCATAGTACAGAAAATCTGGAGTCTTCAAGATTACGAATACGCCGAAAACAGATGTCATCGCGGATAAATACGCACGCCCCGGCACGTGGCTTAAAACAATGCTCCAGGACGTAGCCAGGGTATGTCAAATATGACGCGTCATCCGGACATCTGATCTGCGTCTCCGTTAAAAACAAGAGGTGCGGTTTCGCAGTCTCGAGGTGATAGTGGAC
This sequence comes from Plagodis dolabraria, assembly GCA_963854805.1. Taxonomy (NCBI): domain Eukaryota; kingdom Metazoa; phylum Arthropoda; class Insecta; order Lepidoptera; family Geometridae; genus Plagodis; species Plagodis dolabraria. The sequence continues at coordinate 12,242,354 of OY978461.1, forward strand.
TGGGGTGAGATTCGAGTGCAGGCCTCGGATGTTAGAGAGATGCACTTTGAGTGAGAGGACGTGCATCCGCTGTGAAACCGTTTTCTTCTTTCTTGTTTTCATTTTTTTTTTTCGAGTGTGGTAAGGTATAAGGGTGGCAGTGAAACGAGGCGTCACCTACCGACTCAGACACACACACGCATGATGCTGCATCAAAGGATAGCTAGCTTGGAGACCGCGGGGACGCCCGAGCCCCCCCAAGAATGTCCATCGGGTCCTCTCTTCCGGTCGCCAACCGGCACGATGGCGCATTCCCGGGATTTTTCGCAAGATGGCGGGGCAGCCTTTCGTATGTGGCTAGCATACTACTTGGGCCCCCTACTATCTGCGGTCGGCCAGCGGAGAACCGTGCCTCGGATCCCGCTGCTCTCCAGAGCTAGCCATCGGGATACTACAAACATACTGTGTGTGTAAATTCAGTCGTTTTCAGTGGCGCAACTGTTTCGACCCACCCTTCGAAGTGGCTACAACAGAAATCATGTCGGAACACGGCTAGGCCGTTTGGCGACATGGCTTTATCTGATGGGTGGTGACAAGCCGCGGCCGAAGCCTACCACCAGAATTTTCATATACCGCTAAAACATCGCAGTTATGACTGGACGTAACTGTAACACTAGATGTTCATGGAGCGTAGAGAAAGACGTCTACTCGTGGACGAAGCTCACATGAACCACTTCGGGGCCATCATAATGGCTGCGCGGTTGCTGGGTGCTGAGGATCTCGTCATCATCGGGGATGTAAACCAGTTGCCTTATATTGAGAGAGAAAACCTTTTCAATATAAGGTACAGCAATCCAAATGTACTGGCGTCCATCGGCCAAGAGTTGTTCTGTACGCACCGAAATCCTATGGACGTGGCATATGTCCTGAGAGAGGTGTACCCGGGCTTCTACTCGTCAAGATCTCGTGTGCACTCCCTGAGACTCCAACGGTATACAGATGCAGTAATACCAAAAGACCTCCCAAACACCTTATACCTGACGCTGACCCAGGAGGAGAAATCCACCCTGGTAGGCAGAGGGTATGGGAGTGGCCAAGGGTCTTGCATTCTGACCGTGCACGAGGCTCAGGGACTGACATACGGGATCGTCATTATCATCCAGATGAGGGAAAAGGTGACCAGGCTCAGGGACAGCGTTCCGCATGCGGTTGTGGCAGTGTCGCGTCACAAAGAGAGCTGCACTTACTACACAGACGACAGCTCTGATACCATCGGTGGGTTTGTGCGGCGGGCAGAAAAAGCGACGGAACAGGAGATCATCAATCACAATCTGAAGATGGCACTCAAAGACCGTAACGAAAAAGTCGTGGAGCAGATGTTAAAACGGACCCCGGGGTCAGTGGCGGGTCCATCGGGCACTTAATATAGAGAAACACAAAAATGTCAATGTAAATGTTATTATAAATGTATAGGATAAGCGTAATAAGTAGTAAGCATGCTAATATAATATACTTTATAAAACACCATAGTAATTATAAAACAAATGTTATAGGATAAGATAAGAAAAAAAAAAAAAAAAAAAAAAAAAACAGTATATAATAATAATGTATAATAATAAAAAAAAAAAAAAAAAAAAAAAAAAAAAACATATGGACTCACTTTAGTTTATAAGATACAACAAATAACACCATAGTTGTAAATTCAAATGTGATGAATGGAGTATGTTTTATCAAAGAAAATGTAATCAAATAAAAATAACTGTAATCTAAAAAGGGCACGGACCCTGGAGTCTGTGGAAAAAAAAAAAAAAAAAAAAAAAAAAAAAAAACACTAGATGTTACGATACCTAACTAGGCAGACGTGGTTTCAGTATGGAGAAGTCTAAGTCACACATAGTAAGTAAGTCAGTCTCCAAGTAACCACGGTTGATGCTGCTCAATCGAAATGTCATAGAGGTATAAAATGCGTTCGCTAAAGTCCTTAATATTATTATTGTAAATATATATATATGTCTATCAATCGCGTGAATCTACGATAAGAAATCTCTTATGGTCTGAGTATGGAACCTTTGCTGCCGCTTCTATGTATTGTAACATTACTTGAACTATTATTACAGGCCATAGTGATGTACCTACATCAGCTGCCGGCAGCTCGCAAGTCAGTGCCGGAGCTTCTGTCCGACCCGATCGCGTTGGTGAAGGATGTCAGGACATTAGTTGAACAACATCGACATGATAAACAACAGTTATCCATCACTGGAGTACCTGTGCTCAAAGGTATAATAAGTTTGTTTTTGCTGATAGGCTATCTTTTGACTACTATCTCACCTGATGATAAGTGGAGGGACATCTGCCGGAACACACCGAGCGATAGATATTCTACTTGAGGGTGGTAGTTAGTCAGGCAGGCATTCAAAACATGCAAAAAGATTATTCCTCTTATATGCAGTTCTTTTTTTAATTTGTATTTTGTATCTGTCTTTGGTGTCCATTACTCTATTTAGATATGAACATTGTTACATAGTACATAAACTTAAATGAATTATAAATCAAGTATTGTAAGCAATAATACACATACATATTTCTAAATTTAATACTCTAAAATATGGTAGTTCTCATTATGTTCATTCTAAATATCATAAGGAATTCACATTAATTTACAGTTCTGTATTGTATATATTTATAGTGTAAACAAGCTCAATAAACAATAAAAATGGTTTAAATTTAAGAAGTTGTGAGGTTGAACAAAGATCTAGAAATAGTATTTATCAAAATCACTACATAGTATAGAACAAAGTTGCTTCCCGCTGTCTGTCTGTGCCTATGTATGCTTAGATCTTTGAAAATACGAAATAGAGGTTTCTTTTAATAGATAGAATGATTCAAGAGGATGGTTTATATGTGTAATACATGTATAGATGATATTGTAGAGAAACATTGATAATTTTAGAGGTTTCTTATGTGATGTCAAGAGTAATCTGTAACCTTTCAAGAGTAACCTCTAAAGAAAACATGTTTGTATTGTCTGAATACAAAAAAGCTGTGGACGTTAAATAAAGACATTCTGTAGTATATTTAGTATCAGCATAGCACCCGTGCGAAGCCGGGGTGGGTCGCTAGTAATATGTATTATATATGTAGGTATTTTATTAGGTCTAACCAGGCCAAATTATATTTGCAGAGCTCGAAGAGAGGTTAGCCATAGTGATTATAGTCATGCGTGTATTTAACATAATATGTTTACTATATACTACGAGTACTATTGAAACATCTCGGTCACATAATCCCAAAATCATATATCCCGACATACGGCGGTGGGGTATGAATGAAGGTGGAGTCCCCTTCCTGCCCTGCGGGCGTACCCGCTCAGCTTGAATACGCCGTGGTACTATTACTCTAGTAGGGATATAGTTGTGCATAATGTGGTGGCTATCTTAGTACGCATATGCGAACGTTCCTGGTGCTCTACAGAAGCGCGGTAGCCTCAACACCTTTTTGATGTTGTATAGAATACTTAAGAGTATTGTAAGATTTTTGTGTATATTTGAAACCCAGATGTATCAATATCTCTCGCGTATCTTTCCAGGCCCAGATGAAGTGGTAACAACCGAGCGTCGGCAGTCGAGCGGGCGCGGCGGCCGCGGCGGGCTACATCGCGGCCCGGCTCGTCCGAGACCAGAACATGCCAATAACGCGCCGAGGCGACGACGTACTAGGTAAGCTGCCGTATTATACAGCTTGGCTGTAGTTGTTCTCAAGTCGTATGTCTTTATGAGGACCGACAAAGATAAAAGGCATTTAAAAATAATTAAAGCACTAAATTTTGTTCTGATTGGAATCGGGGGATGCGGGTCCGGTAAGATAAAATCCACATTCGTGTAACAGTTAAATGGCCATTCTATAAATATTATGATTATTATATACAATTGTAGGCAATTTTTCTGTTAAGAGAGACAGAAAAATCACATCAATAGCCGGCGCGTTTTTTTTTATATTTGGAACTAACAACGCGTTGTCAATGTATTGTTTAATTTATTGCATGCATGCTGGGCTGTGATTCGTAATATAGATCTCTATCTCTTTATTTTCTCTATATTCTCTATCTTTTGACTGGACTGACAAAATAGGTAGCACAACAAAGTTCTGAAGAAAAATATATGTATTTTTCTTTTGGCTTCGCGGGAAGTAGCTTTTTCATCGCTAATTTGGCTCCAAATCTTGGATCTGGTGGAATGCAAGCACTTTGGATACCGTCATTTTAATGTATGTTTATTAACAAAATAACATCGAGACTAACTAAATTCAATTGACACATCAGCATGCCTGTAATGAATTTCATAAAACTTTACCGTCGCTTTGTTTGTTCCAAATAAAAAAAAACGCGCTGGAAATAGATTTTTATTTTATGAGCACGTAAATACGATACATCGCCTGCTCTTTATTCAAAACTATATTTCCGCACGTGTGTGAATAAATACCGTATCGATTTCAGATGCAAGAAATGCGAAGCGTGCCAACGCACTGATTGCGGCGAGTGCGTGTTCTGCCACGATATGGTGAAGTTCGGCGGGCTCGGTCGCGCCAAGCAAACTTGCATCATGCGTCAATGCTTACAGGTATACTTTTTTCAATAAACTATATGTGTAGTCTGGAAAAATTGAACTAAATTTACAGATATGCAAAGGTGTCTAAACATTCAGATATTTTGTGGTCATATGTAATAGAGGGTGACCATACTGCCATCTGTTGGGCACTGTTTCAGACGCCGGGCGGCTACTGCAAGCTTTGTCAGAATGAGTGACGCTCTACGCCACTAGGCTAACGAGGCGGTCACTTATGACTGCCATAAGAGTCATTTTCAGCTGATGATTATTTATCACTTGAAACCTTAATAACACCGGTCATATGCCATTCGCACTCGCACACCGAGTATTCTGTACATTAAATATAAAATATGTTGTATGAATTTACAAAATAAATAAAAAAAATTACATTAAATTCGGGATCCCCAAGGTCCGATCGGCACTTGGCTAATTTTAGTAAAATTATTGTTATACTATTAGTAATTAATGTTAGATTTTGTTTAATATCCATACCAAGGTTAATGCTCTTAGATATACAATTTTTACGATAGAAAAACCATAAAAATGTATTTAAATGCCATTAACTCATTTTTAAAATCTTTGTTATCATTATTATTTGTTACGTAACTAACTAGTATGTTTCTGGTCTTCAAACATTTCAACAACCTATTTGCGGTTCAAAATAAATAGCCCTTAAATAGTCCATTAAGGACGGGCAGTGGAGATTTAGTAATAGGGTCCCGTATAAAACGGTGAAAAGTATTATTTGTCTACTTATGTTTCTTTAATTAGGTCAGCCATTTAATGGGGTATTATTTCTTGATCCATCATAGTCAACCTGGTTTAATAAGCGACTCTAAAATGACGTCGAAAATCATTACCTCTCATTTGCACATTATAGCTGTCCTACTGTGTGCAAGTATTCGTTTCTTTACTTAAACTTTAAACATACTGGAATCTTGCTTATACACTTTCAGGTTAAATGTATTGTTCACCATCACTGTCAAACGACTCAAAAGTCAAATTGCATTGAGTTTGTAGGTGACTAGAACCGAAATTGTTGTATATAGTGGAAGAAGAAATGGTGGAGTGGTGCATAAAATAATTGTTCATAGACTACACTTACAGTGACATAGAGAATCATCATGACTTGTAAAATTTATTTCTACTGTGCAATCAAACTTTTAACAGGCATTGCCTAACTATTTTCTTAACCACATTGTAATGCTGTAACATAGACAAAAGTAACAATGATGCAGAATAACTCTAAGAGTTTACAGAACTTTGTCAAAATAGATACATATCAGCTTAGGATTTTATCTCTAGGTGTTTTATGTTAGATTTTAATCATCCACATGTTTTTACTACATTGATTATATTGTTTCAGCCAATGCTGCCAGTGACTGCATCCTGCGCTGTGTGCCATCTTGACGGCTGGATGCAGACCCCTGTAGCGCCTCAGGCGAAGGGCAACTCTGGTAATAATTCATTACGTACGTCTGCGTTCTGTCTTAGGGCTTATGAACTTAAAATATTATTATTTACTATTTATACATGGCCACAGAATATAAAGGACCAAAAGCATCACTTCGCATAGCCACTCCAATAAATAAGCGACTCTAAACACGAAGTAATAAGGTGCACTTCAGCTCGCAAAGCACGGAGTATCTATTATGTACATTCACCTACAAGGCGTCATTCTTTCTATCGCTTAGCCATACCGCATAGCGCGCGGTAGAATAATCCCGTCCGGACAGATACGCCAATGTACTTGTTGCTTGGTACGTAAATTGCGGAGTGAGCCGTGCGAAATGAGCCAGGCCTAACATAGCTAATAGCTTCAGTATTGGAATAGATCTATTCCAGCTCAGTTCGAATTAAAAAAAATAAACAAATTAAATTTGAAAAAAAAAAAAAATTGTAAATAAAAAATAATAATTACATAATAACCATAAAATTTTAATTTTTATATATTATAAAATTAAGGGGGTTGAAATGCGGGCCCCATAATTATGAACGAAAATTGACCTGAGCGTTTAATCTATCCGTCAATATAGAGGTCATATATTTAGGTATATGTTCATAAGTGGACTTCTGCTGGATTGATTATGATATATTTTAGTAGGTGTGTGGTACTATATGTTCAAATTATAGAATTAAGTGTAAAAAAATACTACACAGAGATAGCAATAAATAATATTTGGTGTAGCTAATATAAAAAAGGTTCCATCACCCCTGCCTATACTCGTAGTGATCACATTTTGCCAGTTATATTTTGGGGTCCCAAGTGGCGTGCCTGCTATTTCCATAATATACAGGACACAGGCTTTGATTCCAGGCAGCTGAGATGTTTTTCCCTGCACAACGAAAGTTAGTTTAGAATGTGTTGATTGTTTATCAGGATAAGATGGAAATTTCTAAGCTGGAAAATGATCTTGTATGGTAACGATTATAATGCTTTTTGTATGTACAATAACTAAGGAAATTATTGGCATCTCTAACACAATTACCACTCAGCACAGCTGGTAATTTCCCTTTTTGTATATAATGTAAGTAACTTCGTTGCAACGCCTCATATATTCTTATGGGAATCGTAAAAGGCCACTTAAGGAAATACACCAGAATGTAGGTAGCAGCGTCTCCTGAAGAATGGACACTTACATTGCGATCCCGAAGCCGTCTGCCAAGCGTGGGGATTATGACCAACCCCTTTTAATGGGAGAGGTTCAGCAGTGGACGATCCTGCTGATACAGCAGTCACAGTAAAGTGTTAATTGATTAATTTAGTGTGGCAGTAAATATGGAGTAAGTAGTGAATGAAGAATGCGATGTGATGATTGTCAGGTCGCGCGGGCCCGTCGTCCCTGCGCGAGTGCTCAGTGTGCTACAGCATCGTGCACCCCGCGTGCGTGCCGCCCGGCGGGCAGCTCAACGAGGACCTGCCCAACTCGTGGGAGTGTCCCACCTGCACCACCATGGGACTCAACCACGACTACAAGGTAACTACAACATACTGTCTTCTCTTGTTCCTCTGTTTGCACCTGCATTAGTGATTATAGTGCGCGCGGAACTAGTTGGCCGCGCCTTAGGTATGTGAGCGGTGGGACGGAGAGGCGGGGTCGCTTCTCAGCAGGGTTGGCATGATTAAATCACGATTTAATCAAGTGATTTTTTCAATATAAATCATTGATTTAGTAAAATTATTTATTTCCTATTTGTAACAAATTCAAATTCTTAATTAACCGACTTCAAAAAAAGGACGAGGTTCTCAATTTGTCTGTTTTTTATGTTTGTTACCACCTCAGAACTTTTGACTGGTTGAACCGGTTTGAACTAGTGTTGTTGACAGTGAATGACAATCGGTCCCGTAAGTAGCAAGGGTCACTAAAAAGAGTAAAAAAATGTTTAACCAAAAAAATTAAAATAACTTGTCGAAGTCGGTTAAATTTTTTATTTTACATTAATATCTTACAGATTGCTCTACACCCAGTTTTTATATTACTACTTTTTTATATAAAACACTGTCAGATCGCATCCTTCTCTATTTATTAAACAAAACATGCATTTCTTCAAAACAATCCGAACCAATCTCAAGTTTCAAACAAAACAAAGCGCGGGATATGCCACCGTCATAAAATTGCCTTTCATTTTACACAATAATTTAGATTTTTTAGAGTATTTTAATGCCTGAAGAAAAAAATTAGAAAAAATCCTTACGTTTTGATATTTCATGCAAATAATCAATCATCCGCTTCTCATTGAACGTATGTTACTTCAGTGTGTGTGTGTACTCAGCGTTGCGTTCTGCAGTAGGCAACCCGTCCCTGTCGCCACCTAAGGTGCGGCCAACCAGTAGCACGGTAATGTTATCTATACAGTATTTCAACTTCATAGAAACGGACGAAACGCGAGTTATACTTACGCGCCTCGATCTCGGCCTGCGCTCGGCCCGCCGACAGTCTCGAGTTTTTCACCAAAAATAAGTTCAAGTACATATTTACATATTAAATATGACGAGTAAGATATATTGTGCTGTTTTTAGTTACATGAATTCGTCAAAAACGCATCCAGAGATAACTTTTTTAGATTACCTGGAAACTGAAAGGTAATACCATAAAATAATTTTACTTAATACCATAAAACAATTTTACTTACTAGTAAGTAATTTTTTTTTATAGTCTACATATAGTTGACGGCACATAATGTGTGTCTTTTTAATGGACAAGTATTTCCTTTTATCCCGCGAAAAAATATGTCTCAATTAATAAAAAAAAGTGAATAGAGTGAAGGAAAGTGATTGACACGAGTGAAATAGTTAGTAGTTATTAGCAAGATATAGTAATATTACAGGTAGTTATTAGAATGTGGATTTTTAATACTTTAAAATATAATAATAAAGCATTTCGTACGTCTCACAAATATTTTCGCCAATTTTTAAGAACGATTTTTTATACATAAACATAAACATGGTTTTTTGTTTATATCTACCTACTGGTCAAGAAAACAACACGCATTTTTAGTGAACACTTCCTGTTCAATTCATAGAGTATTTTATGTTTATATAAAAAAAAGTATATTTACAATCATAAAACTAAATAGAAACACAAAGTAGGCAAATGTAATTAAAATGCTGGAGGCGGGCAGCCCTATCGCATATTTACGTACAGCGCGGCTGTAGGTACTTATTTCGAAGACAGAGCCGAGTTACAATACTGTATAGATAACAATACCGTGCCAGTAGTGTCCAATACTGCTCAACTGTTGCGATTTGTAATTCATTGCAACCGAAAGAAATTATACGATAACATAATTCTTATGCAATATATTGTTCTACTACTTAATCTATATAACCCTTCATCCCTTGGGTATCTACAGCTATTTCTAGCAACATTATAAAATAATATATATAAGAACGATTAATCTTGATTAATTGCTGAATTTAAATACCTTTGTTACATACCGATTAAAAATATTAGTATGTTAGTATAAATAGGTCGAAAAGAATCAATGCCTATATGAATTAACTCGCGTTAAACACTCTACTTTTCATTTTGATGAAAAGTAAATATATTAGTTTTTCCAAAATATGTATTAATCATAATAACAATATGGGTAAGTAGTACTTGTTATAATTAATTAAAAGTTAAAACGATTTGTGACTTACACCCGTGTTACACTCTACTTTTCATTGCGAATATAAGGAAGTAATAAATTGTTACTTCTCCCGGCAAATTATAGTCATTTTAAAATTTAAGATATGGAACACACTGCATTACCCACACACAGCTTAAAAATGCGTCCCGCATGTATAGCCGAAATGTGTAAGTTCAATCCCAGTACGAGGATAAAATATCGTGCATAAAATTGATGTCCTTGTTCCTTGTCAGAAGTCCCTTGAAATTCATATTTTAAATAATCCTTTTTTGTTTTAGCCCCGACATTTCCGTGCTCGTCAGAAGTCCTCAGATCTTCGGCGTATGAGCGTCGGTTCTGATGCCAGTCATATCAGTCATCAGGTAATAGCATCATGGTCACATCTGTGTGTATACAGACCTGTTTTCTCACAAAGGCGAGACCCTCAACAGTAAATTGGAGGGTAGACCTCGTGCATTTGTAAGGGTAGACCTCGCTTGTACACTACATCTTAGTGTGGGTGCTACGCTAATGGTAAAACAATAAAATGTAAAATGTTAACGTAAAAAATATGGAGGGGCGTGCCTGCGTGAGCGGATAGATTTGTATCTGAATGTTAGTAGGTGGTAGGACTCTTTAGCAAGAGTCTGTCTTGGTGCGTACGTCCAGTGTCAGATACTCTGCAGAGATGGGAGGGGTGATATTTTAGACCGGCACTACGGTACGTGCTGAATAAATCTCCATGAAAAAGTTTCTGTTACGATAATCTTATTATAATTTTCAGAACAAATTACAACCACCGTCGTCGGCCATCAAATCGGATGGTTCAGACAACGAGAGCAAAGATGCGCCACATATCAAAACAGATGATGGTAAGTTACAAATGTTTTTTTAGGATACCCAAAGTGCAAAACTTACCCCTTTTAAAGAGACTCCGCTGTCTAGTTCCTTTGATCTCACAATATTATATTCGCAAAAAATTACATATTCTCAAAATATTATACAGTGTTGTCTTTACGTATGTCATGGGTCTCTACAACCGATCAGCACATTAATTGAGCCGCGATATAGCAATAAGTTCTGAATTGAAGAACTGTTGAGCTATTGAAAATATACTCCTCGAGATAAGTCAGGTCGCTTGTTTGATCTGCACTAAAATATATTGCGCAAAAAATGAGACTGGTTAATAAAAGGGGCTCAACTGTCAGCTATGGAGATACGCAACGATCGTCTTGAATTCTGTGCGAATTGCGAGCGCAAAAGCAATACATGTATGTATAAGAAACTGACAGTGTTGGATGGGATGTATTTTAAAGAAATCTTACATATTAACTTTGCCAAGTCTCTATGCTCTTGAAAATACATTGAATACTCAAAAGAACTTAGGTAAATTGAAATTAACGGCGAGCACCACAATTACAACACTAGGAATCGAAATAAACTAGCGGTGCCGTGACTTTGATTAGCAAAGACAAATAAAAAGTCTCTTAGAAGGAAAATACAAGCTGTATGTAAAAGATTTTAATTGCGTATGTATTATAAAATTGGTGATTAATTTGAAGATAAAACTGCTTCGGATATTCCACCTCTGCCAAACTACCGCCAATCACCTATGTAATAAATATTATCATAATTTTATAAAAGACTTCAAAATTGTAAAAGAGTAAAGACACATAAAAAGGAATGGCTCCGAGTTTCTTGTCTGTTCTTCACGAAGTGGCTCTTATTTTTGCGGCAGTAGAATATTTTAATAATAGATGATATAATTGACGTTCCATCCATAAGCATCGTAGATGCGAAAAAAATTTATTAAATGATTTACACTTTGACTTTTGACGACAGAATTGAGACTTGAATTCTATCTGCTTGTTGACTGCATAAAACATTATTGGAGAGTATAGCATAGCCAACATAGCTTAAATTGAAATTGATTTAAAATTCCTTTTTTAGAGCTGAAACGTGAAATGGACGGCAACATCGGCGAGGCCGGCAGCTGGGAACCATCGACCAAGAAACGCCGAGTAAGCGACGAGGATGAAGCGCCCAAGAAGCAAGCCCTTCGCGCGCATCTTGCATTGCAACTCACACATCACTCTGGCAAGGTATGATGTCTGTGCATAATATAAAAAGATAAAATAAAAAAGAAGAGGTATAACCATAATAAATATATCTCAAAATTATTTACTTATGGCAATTAAACTTTTAGAAATATGTATTTGTTTCATTGTAGTGTAATGGGATTATACTCGTATAAAGAGACAATTCCTCCTTCGAACTAGCACACACAAGATACTACATTTCTATTAAAATTCGAATATGCTTTGCAATATTACACAAACTTTACTATTCCTTGCGATTAACAAGCTTTAATATTTTTATTTTTGCAATAATACATGTTCTGTGGACAATGCATGTCAATACATTACAAATTTACCACCGGGAAAATTACAGTCCGCTCATGACTATAGTTTTTGCTCTCTTAAATTTGTAATTTTATAAAACGTCGTTAAGCGCTGGACGATAGAGGCTTTTAACTAGTCATACATGAGCCATATTTTCTACCATATGCAAGACGGACGATTTCGAACTGATTTCTAGACCGCTGCAGGACTCGAATCTGGCAGGCACATTACAATATCCTAATTAGTACTATATACATCACTGCATCTACTACAATGAAAGCATTTAAACAGGCTACAAGCCATTGCATACTAACAGGCAGTCCAAATGCCCCAGCCCACTACCAGTTGGCAGCGTGCAGTGCCATGCTGGAAGCATTAATCTATTGGATTGCAATGCTTATTCGTTGAGTCTAATAGGACTATTCCTAATAGGATTAATTCTAGGTTAAGCCTGTTAACACCTTAGACCACATCATCACTTACCACACGTGAGATTGTTGTCAAAGGCTTACCTATCAGCAATAAAAAAAAAAAAAGGTGCCAGCATTTTGATCACGCGTCGCATTGACCAAGCGCTCTGATAAGTTTAGGAAAATACTATTAGCTCCCGGTCCCCACGATGGACCTAACGTCTCCACACCAAACGGTTCAAAAATGTTACCACTACCGAGGTTAGCATATTTGCGCCGGTTGAGTTGCTCCGCCGAAGTAGCCGCCGCGCCAGCCCTTCAGCTTTTTTAGAAAGACGTGACGGTGCTAGTGTCCACGCATGTAGCGTCCCATCCTAGGCTCGTATTAACAAGTGCATCTCAAAGCTGAGGTCGATGTTAAGATGCAGTTTATGACAGATATTGCATACATTAAACGTCAAAACTGCTTAACGATCTCAAATTTGAGATGCATTTATTAAAACGAGCCTAAGGCCGCCCTAACTTCCACAGAACCAGTGATGCCGTCAGGTCTTTGCCTTTTTGTTAGTATCTGTATGCCTCATTGCCATTGTCGGTCAAGCCACATGTACCTACAGTTCATGTGTCCGCGTGAATTGCAAGTGATCGTGAACTTTAGCCGTCACTTTTGACGAAATTACGATCAAACACAAGTCACCCACTATGAAGTATTAAAAAAAAGGTGTAATATACATTTATTTCCAATGTACAGGTTATAAAGAAACCGCTGTACCCTGTCCGACCGGTGCCTTTGTCCGGATTGGCAGCTTTAAACGCCGGCAACTCGCCCTGGTTGGACCGAGGGGCGATTCTGTGCGTTTTCGCGAAGCTCACTCCGCATGAGCTGGCCACTTGTGCGCTCGTCTGCAAAGCTTGGTCTGAGTACTCTGTAAGTAATTGGCTACATTATTCAGATTACATCCTGATTTAACGTGCATTTCTTACCATCTATTATGATCCTCAGTCATAGTAAGTATTTAGATCTTAAACAGTCTTAGCTGACCTCATTATTATTACACAACCTTACATATAAAGTTTACAAGGCTCGTTTTTGATGGATATGTCTTGACATACAATGACATCCTCGTCGTCAAGTATGGGGCTACCAATGGTAATTAATACAATATCGTATTATTTACCAAACCACAGGTGAACATATAAAATTTTACCTTATTCCTGCATTGGTAAGCCCACATTGCATATACAAGTACCAGAAATATAATTATAATCTCCATCATCACAATTTCATTACTATATGATGTCACCTAGAGACTCACCACAATATCGCCTTAAAGTTTAACCTAGAATGAAAACTGACTCAAAGGACAGCTGGTGGGATACGCTGTTAGGTTTTTGGCGATATATTTTCTACTTGAGGGTTGTATCTAAGCTAGATGGGCATTCGCAAAATACCCTACAGCTAGGATATAACGACTCTCGTCCTAAGACTATCCGAGACCGACGGCCTTAACGTGACCTCCGAAGTGGCATGGAATTTGCTGAGCGCTTCCATGCCATTATCTTTCCCTCATCCGTGAAAAATGCTGATTTATGGTGGTTTATTTTCTAGACGGACCCAATTCTGTGGCGAAGCATGTCGTTCGTCCAAGTACGTGTATCGGCCGCACAGTTGGCAGGCATCGCGCGTCGTCAGCCACTCTCGCTGGGCCTCGAGTGGTGCCATCTGGCTAGGCGACAACTTGCTTGGTAACTTAAAAATCTAAATAAATACGTGGTTGAAGGTGTTAGAAGGCTAAAACTAGAACTATTATTATATTACCAGAATGAATCGCCTATGCGTTACAGATAAATATTTAAAAATATTTGTTTTTTTTTATAAGATTTAATGTTAATGAAAATCTATGGTTTTGCGGCAATGGCAAAATAGCAAACAATAAGCAAATCTAAATTAAAAAAATTAGAAAAGGGTTTGAAGTAAAATGCGTACATTATGATTTCCCTTCACAAAAATAAGAAAGAGATAAAACATTTGAACCTTCTTTGGTCTTCTTTACTTCTCTTTCCAGCATCTGAAATTGGCAAAATTGTGATATGGCAAGACCACCGATGAAATACTCAAAATGTTGAAAATGAGACAAATTTTATCAATTCTTTTATAGGTTACTCGGGAGGCTACCAGTGCTTCGTTGTCTATCGTTGGCCGGTTCGCCAGCCGAAGCGGCGCTGGCTCTCCGGTCTTCGAGCTGCCCGCCCCTCACGTCGCTCGATCTCTCGTTCGCGCGATGTCTCGATGACGCGAAGCTCAGAGGCATCCTCGCACCGCCGGAGAACTCCCGACCGGGCGGTGGAGCTAGATGTGGCGCGGAACCTTCCAGGCTGGCCGCGTTGACTGTGCTTCGTTTACCTGGGACTGATATCACGGACGTGGCAATGCGATATGTTGTGCAGGTTGGTATTCGTTTCGTAATATACTAATTTTATTTACATTTTTGATAGGTTAGTATCTGATCGCAATCTCACTTGATGCTATTTGATGATGTATTTAAATAACTTTGAATGTGAAATCGCTCTCAGCGACAGCTGCTGTAAGTAGAATCTTTAGGTGCTTGGTAGCGGATCTCCTAGTTTTCTACTAGGAAGTAGGAGCCAGCTAGGAGGATATTCGCATAACAGTTGTAAGAAATTCTGGTAATTACGTTGAAATCACTACCAGCAGGTTCGCAACAAATATGGATTCGGAGCGCCAAGCAAATAACGTTTCGAAGAATAGAGCTGTTGGAGTTGTAACTATGAAGACTTTCCTTGTTTGTGGAATACAGCGCATAACCTGTATTGTAATAAAGATGCACGCATTAGTGTATACTACGCATAATAGTGGCGCTGAAGTGGAACACTTGCAATACCCCGGCACATACACCAACATTTATGTTTTATTCACGAAAAAACAAACCCTGCATCCGAAATAATTGACAAATTGGAATCAACTACAAATACACCTATTGGGGCAAGCAAGGATAGTTGCTACTAATGTGATTTAAGCCTGTTTTGATGGAACAGGCGGCATATCGAGACGTGTTCAAGCACTGCTAGCACAAGACGACCGAACGGTTCGGATTTCAGTGCGCTTGTCTGTTTCATAGAGCGCACCGCTCAGTCCGCTGGTCCGGTCGCACCAAATCCAAAAAGGATCGTGTTACGTCATTGTGATGCAAATACCATAATAAATAATAATACCATAATGATATAATTTTTATTTTTTATTCGCTCCTTCTCTCATCTTAAAATTTTGCGCTAGAATGTGACTAATATTATAAGAATAATATAAATAATATAATATATATACTAATATTATTATTGGACATTATAAGAATTAGGGCCTGTTTCAGAATGTTTGAGTAAGTTCCGGTTATACTACCCAGAACATATTTATTAAACAAAACACTGAAATCTTTGCATTTCACAGTCATTGATTAAGCTTATCCATGGGTTAAAGCTTGAAACGCGCTGCATATTAACTGTCATTTTTATCATTCAGTTATTTTATGTGTTGGCTAGCAACCCCAAACATTATTAGGACATTCTGAAACGGACCGGACCCTTGGTCTATTATTACCTTAGCTCCTTACCACTTAGCTCATTAATTTTATATATTAATATTTCAGGCTCTTCCGAAGCTGAATGAGCTGGATGCATCATCTTGTGCTCGACTGACGGATGCAGGAGCTGCTCAACTGGCGCATCATCCGCTGCAGAGGCTGTCCCTGGCGGGTTGCCGGCTGCTGACCGAGGCAGCGCTTGACCATCTGGCGCGATGTCCCAACCTTGTCAGGTACACCAATTTGGACCTTAGTTTAAACATAATAAACACTATAATATTTTGTTTCACTTCAGTTAGATTTTGGTGCTTAGCAGATTTATGGTCATTTTTAAAGAATTTGAAAAGCTACATATTTAGAACGTTAGTTGGATATAGCATTAAATTGTGTATCTTTCATGCTTTTTTTGTAAGCTTGTTCTATTAAAAAACCTACAAACAAATTTGAACATTAATTAAATATTGTGGATTTATTATTACCATATTGTTGTCATAAGTAGTATAAATAAATAACGATTTAACGCTATTTAAAAGATAATTCATGTTCTAAATGCTGCAGTGATTACTCAGTTACGGGCCAAAATATAATATCTCCCTCATGTCTTCCTGAGTGAAAGTACGGGGAAAAAATTTAATCCTATTGTAATTTCAAGCAACGTAATACTTTTCACAATAATTTTGTATTGCAATTACTTGATATTCTCAATCTTTTCTCTCCTCAAACTGTTTAAACATTTCCAGGTTGGATCTCCGACATGTGCCTCTGGTTTCAACCCAAGCCGTCATCAAGTTTGCAGCCAACTCAAAACACAATCTTCACGTTAAGGATGTCAAGTTAGTCGAGTTTCGGAACACCTGATCCGAGTCTCCGGCCGAAGAGCCGTTGGAAAAGATAGACTAAAGTGAAAAGAACACTGTGTGTTGGTGGCATGATCGCTCCCTAATTACATGACTTACAGTTTGTTTTCACGTAGGATGTGTTCAATTTGGTAAGTTTGCACTTAAGAATATATAGACTAAGCCGAGGTCTGTTCATTGTGATCTGTGACAGTATATCAGTCGCATTGTGTAAAAGTTCAAAGTGCTTTTAATCGAATGTATATTTGCCATGAACCGAAGTTAACATTGCCAACTTCAAATATATGGTGAAAATCCAAGTCATTGCTTTTGTTCACTAATGGAATACGATTATTCATTACTTTTACGCATTGCATATTTTATTTCCCATCCCTATCAACTCCACAAGGGAATACATAGACAAAAGACTTCTTGTCTCATCTTGTCTTATGGATTTTTATAATCATGAGAGATGTATCGGCTCCATGCTTGACTTGTATTTAAAGTTTATTTTATACCTAGAACAATAATACCGTCCATGATTCGTGTACAATGAAAAATGTGTACAAAATTTTTTGTTTTCATAGAAATTTATTAAGAAATTTAATAGCAGCTAGTCAATAAAATGGAAGTTGATATCCAACATATTATTCATAGTACTTACGTACCACGTACAGTAATTGTTTTTCATCCAAATATATTAATTATGTAACATTATTTTGCAGTCTATTTCAACTAATATTTTCCCATACACAATTAAAAATATATGTAAAAGATGTGTAAAGTGTGATTTGCGGCACAATATCAAAGAGGGCGTCAACTTTGGCACCATTTTAATTAAAAGATGTCTATATAGGGGGTGAGATTAATTTCTCTTTGCTAGTTAATATATCATTTATATGTAAGTTTGCCATTTGAACTATTAAATCAAAATGTATGAAAATTACTGGTAAAATACTGGTTTGACATTTTGAGCATAATAAGTAATTATTGGCCATTGTTTTCTCAATTTGAGAAAATAATTGTTAAAGTATTTAAAATCTAGTAATGGTTGTTTGAAATAAATTTATATCAAAATAGCTGCCGCCATTCACCCTACAGAAAGAAACATTATCTTGGGCTTAACTACTACTTTTCTGTTAAGTTTTCATCCAAAGAATGTAAAGATTTTTAGTTCATTAGTACATATCAAATTGACAGAATGCGATCAACACACGATGTAGTGAACTGAAGAGTAGATGTTAAAGCAAAGACTAACTTGGTACTATTAATAAAGTGATACGGTCTCTTAGAAATTATATTAGGGAAATGTTTGGGACAAATAGGAAAAAAACTTTTTAAGTTCTGCAATATTTTTTGTGCCAACAGAGTTTCAGCACATTTATCCCTGCACAATCAAATATTAAAAGTTATATCTATTAATTTTATTATAACTGTTGCATTGGTATATATTTTATAGTAAGTTTTATTTTTGTATTACAAACTGTCAAGGACCACAAGAGGCTTTTTACATTGACTGAAATTCTAGAAAAAGATGAATGTTGCGTACTTTTGATAAAAGTAGAGATATTGGTCTTTGTGGATTGCTGCCACGGTCATATCCGTACTTATGGTGTTAAAATTAAGGATTACATATATATGAGGCAAGGAAAATAAGTATACAAGTAATAAATACTGTGAAAAATATATTCAAAACTATTTATCCAGGCCTTTGATTATATAGTTCCCATTTTTCCTGGTTGCATACCAGTTAAAGGTAATAAAATCTGAATTTTTAACTATGTCGAAATGTTATATCTAGTTTGCTACGAGGCCATAGCTGTTTAATGAAAATTAGTAATCAAATTAACAAAGTACAGAAATTTAATACCTTTATCTATTCTATTAATAAAAATATAGTCCTTATTACACCTTTCTCGTTATATTATTTATTTTAATCAATTTTTATTTTCAGTTTTGTAATTGACTCCATCATTGTTTTTAAGTTGTGGTTGTATCATGGTCAGATCCAGGACAAATTATCTTGAATGTCACCAAAATTCGTTCATCTACACCACACAAATACACTATCGCGTTTATAATGTTAATAGAGATATTTCAGTCTAAACATGTACGCCCCTCCAATGTCGTTACCCATACATGTAAATAGTGTATAGACGCACGCCACCTCGACAATTTGGTTTTACAGTCATCGTGGTGTGTGTGCGATCTGCGCGAACATGTCCGATTTCACAGTGAAATCACATCAGCACGCACACACATATAAATAATCACGTGGTGGGGCGTGGATTATTAGACTGAAAACCCTCTATGATGATATGATTTTATGGCTGCTACATTTTTGTTCCAGCTATTCTTCTTTTTTAAAGCTGATTAACATAAACAATCGTGTGACATAAGTACTACTCACGATAAGTCTCAGTTGAATTGTCGTTAAGTATATTTCACCACAACTTTGGCTTCGTAGCTTTTACTATACCACAATTTATAGAACTAATATGTATAAAATATTTCTAGTATTCTTTGTAAATAATATCATTTTATTTATTTAAGCAATATCACTATAAAATAAATTTTTAGTTTCATGACATGAAAATTGCTTAGGTTGTATTTTGATTAGTTCTAGTCGCTTTTTAGATTATAAGCTAATAAATGAAAAAAATTGTAAGTATTAGTTTATGAAAGAAGTGTGAGAAATAGTATTTTCGTTTCATCTCCGATGTTTTGTTTTCACGAATGGTATGAAAGAATCTAGTTTTTCTTTAAACTGAACTGAGGCAGTAACTAAAGTTAAATGTTTATAGCCATGTTAACAATCTTAGGTGTGAAATTCACAATAATATAAAAGAACATTGTGTTCTTGATAATCTTTATGGGAACATAATTCTGTTCTTATAAGGTCTACTTACAGATATAATCTGTACCTTTTTGACAATGAAAATTGTTTATATTCCTTCAAGTCTTTTATTTTACGTTAAATCGCATTTTGTTACTCTCTTGTATAAAATATAAATTGGTTTTTATATTAAGTCCGACTCTCCGCAGCATTAAAATTTAACATGAAATGAGAGTGATGTTTAGTAGAAAATATGATGTTTGCAAGTTGATGCAAGTAATGTTTGTTCAACTTAAATATCATTTTAGCTAATAAGGAAACCGACTGGTCACACATGAAGCGTGGTCGGACGACCGCCTATAGGTTTAGGGCTTGCCTTATAACCCGTGAAATACGTGATGCTTATAGCAGAACAGTTTTCTTATAAGACTCAATTGATCTCGAGAATGTGGTTGAAGACCTAATGGCCTAGTCACGCTATCAGAGAACAGCCACATAAAAAAAATGTGTAAATCGTATGGTCTGTTGACCCTACCAAGACTCAAGACTAGATCCCACAAAAGTAGAAAATGTTTTATCCAGTATTTGATATTATTAATAAAAGATGGCAGCACACGTAACGTGGTTATTCGGATAGGCTGTTAGTCTAAAATATCATAAGCGTAGAAAAAAGTGTGTTTTCACTTGTCGAACCCAAAGCTCGCGGATGTTACATCCTAACCGTTTATTACGATTAGTTACAGAAATAAACACGCATTTAATTAATACCATTAATTGTAAAATATATACATACAATAGGTATCATAGTAACGAAGTGACAAAACTATGACAATTTGATCTTATTTTGTTGCTGATTGTACATTTTAGCGTCGTTTGAACAGTTTATAAAGATGTGTTACACTGCTAGATTATAAGAATGGTGTGCCTCTGTGTACAGTCTAGTATTAGCTGAAAAATCGTTTATAAAAATATACTTTATATATTTGGAATTATAAAATCATTATTCCTTAACATTTGGAGTAATGATTTTTATATCAAAATTTTACCTATATACGATAGGCATAGATATTATTTAGTTTTATATGAAGCCCCTATGCGAGAGTTGAATCCATTTTGGAGATCGCGTGTTTTCTATTATCCAACCCATGCTCGCATATTGGCCGACGTCGTTGGCAAATAATGGTGATATATCAAGCCAATGGCTAGGATTAAAATAAAATAGAGATATTAATGTGAATTTGACCGTAATGATGTATCATTGGTTACCATAAGTATTTGAAATAAATATTTACAATGAAGTTTTGTCTATTATTGATTGCATGGCACCCAAAAGGTTGAATGTAGATGAATTAGGTAACAGATAAAATTAGCCTAGTGACAGGATGCAGTTTATTGATACTGTGATGATGATACACTTATGAGAATATCTTCATCTCAGCAATGAGAACTTAGTGGGCTATTGATCTTACAATCTACATTGTCTCATAATGTACGGGCGGAGAGGTGGAGGTGTACTTTGCGTCACTGCATCTATATGATATTTCGTAAGTACTTAAGGTCGCACCGAGCTTTTTAGGCGCGTCGCGTATGTGTGCGTAAGTAAGGCACGCCAACAGCATCCGTCCCCGTCCGACGGCCGAAGATTTACTAATGCGGATAGGGACAAAGCATCGCGGCTCTGACTAAAATGGGCGGAACATGCGTGAAATTGATTATTTCCTTCGTATAGTAAAACAAATACCTATTTGAAAAATTTAATGTGTATACGTTAAAGAAAACATGTTGTTTTTTTTATTTTTCAAATACGTATGACTCCGTTAAGTATTTACGCCGTACTAAGGGTTTATTTAGTTTTTTAGATGTAACTTAGGTATGCATTACCCCAGCAAGAAAATCACTTCTGGAATAAATTGAGTTCTACAAATAATTAGTGCCTTATACGCTGTAAATGTGCACCAAATAATAAATTTGTGCACTTTGCCGTTTTGTTAAAAAAAAGGAAAAACCAATTCTGCTGGAGTAACGTTGTTCCAGCAGGAAAATTTTAATCTAATGATCGGAAAGAAAAATTAAGTATATGGACAGATAGCTTATATTTGTGCATAAATGTGCGCCAAAAATTAAAGTTGTGCGTCGTAAGGTTTTCGAGATATTTCATTTCCTGCTGGAGTAACGTTTAGCAAAATCTTATTTCTCGAAAACCAATAATTGTGCGATCTTACAATAAAAGTATATTAGTAGCTCTTAATTTGTGCTTATTTGTGACACCATTAGGTTTTAAAAAATCTGTACCATTTTTACGTAATTATGCAATTACGAAAATAAAAAAATATGTCTAGCGCTAAAACGAACAAACGGTTGTACTCACTAAAACGGTATTTGGTTCGTCTTGTAATTCCATTCATAAAAAGTAAACTTATTAGACAAAATATACACACATTTATCAATAATATCAATATATGTCGCAACCGACAGTGTCATAATAAGACATCAAAATGCAAGAAATAGAATTAACTCAACATGTTTCAGTGTTAACCAAAAATTAGTGCGTTTAATGAAAAATATATACTGAAAATTTCAGCTTCCTATGTAAAGTATTAAAGAAGATTTGAACAAAAAACTAAAACGAAGATTACTGGTTATCCGATCCAATTCGAAAGATAGCAAAAAAGCGACGGTTTCATACATATTGATGATCTTCTTAACTTTGCTGAACTAACAGGTGTACACATATTGTGCCTGGGTACATTGTGGCATAAAACTGTCAAGGGAAATTATTTAACTGCTTTTTATATTGAGTTTATATAAAAGGTTTTTTTATACGTAAGTACCGTGGTGTATCTAGTTATTTGTAGTTTACACAATAGAGAGTAGTGCAAATTTATTCGGGTTACATTACTACATCAAACATTTTTATGAAATGAATGTATTTTTGGTATATTAATTGAGTTGTTTTTCATTTCATTGCTAGTCCAAAGACAAATTATTATTAGCTTTACGATTTTTAGATGATGCAATTAGTTAATCATATCACAGAATAAATAATAGTACACAGTTGTTATTGCTTCGTAGGTACATTCATTAAAATATCAACCATCTGTTCAACTTACCTATACCTACGATTGCAACGAAGAAGTAGTCTGAAGTTCGCACAGCTATAAAATCATGGGAAACAGACTGATTGATATAGCACGGTAATGTTATCTATACAGTATTTCAACTTCATAGAAACGGACGAAACGCGAGTTATACCTACGCGCGTCGATCTCAGCCCGCGCTCAGTACGCAGACAGTCGCGACTGAGTCGCAGTGACGAATGGACGGTGTGTAATTTTCTTTAACGAAAAATAAGTTCATGTACATACTTAATATGACGAATAGGATGTATTGTGCTGTTTTTGTTGAATGATATCGTCAATAACGCATCCAGAGATAACTTTTTTTAGATTACGTGGAAACTCTGAAAGGTAAGACTGTAAAATAAATGTACTTACTAGTAGGTAGGTTACCTATAATTACATAAAAAACTAAATAGAAAGAATGTAAGCATAAACCTGCATTTTCATTTAATATCTTATAAGTTGCCTGAGCGTAGGAATATACAATAAAAAAAATATTTCGTCAAAATAAAAATCTAAACAATACCTATTATAAAAATATACACAAATTCCTCTTTAAGTATTTTATGTGTGACTGTACGGACAAGAGCTTCAATTAATACTACTTATTAAAGAAGACCATCAATATGTATGAAACCGCCGCTTTTTTGTTATCTTTCGAATTTGGTCGGATAACCAGAAATCTCGCTGTTGCTTTAGTTTTTTGTTCATATCTTCTTTAATACTTTACATATGAAGCTGAAATTTTCAGTATATATGTTTCATTAAACGCACAAATTTTTGGTTAACACGGAAACATGTTGAGTTAATTCTATTTCTTGCATTTTGATAACTAACTATGACACTGTCGGTTGCGACATATATTGATATTATTGATAAATACGTGTATATTTTGTCTAATAAGTTTACTTTTTATGAATGGAATTACAAGAAGAACCAAATACCGTTTTTAGTGAGTACAACCGTATGTTCGTTTTAGCGCTAGACATATTTTTTTTATTTTCGTAATTGCGTAATTACATAAAAATGGTACAGAATTTTGAAAACCTAATGGTGTCTTTTCAGAATTTGAAAGGGTTGATTTCGTTTTTTAGATGTAACTTTGGATGTAGATGGTTTTTTTTTTCAATCGAGAAAAATTTAAGTAATCGTGTTTTCAAAGTGTATGATTTATAGAATGAATCGTTAAATATAATATATTAATTACATAACTCAAAATTAATAAATAAAGATACAGCAAGGGATCACGAACCACAATTACGTATTGCTGCCTCGGTGCAGGCTTCAGCGAACCAAGCATGGACTGGATAAAAAATATGCCTTAATTTTTTTCCGGTCCAATTAAAATTTTATTTCCCATCCACATTCGACAAACAAATGTAAAAGATACAAGATTTTCCATGGAAATTTGTCTATTTTGAAGAACATTTTAAAAACAAAAATAAACATAATTCTAATAAAATCGCAAGTATAGGGAATTGAAATTAGTATGTTTTTGTTGCCCTTTAGGAGTATGAATTAGGCAAGTATAGCACCAGTATGGTTTAGACAAGTTTTGTTTACGTATTTATAATTTACATATTTCTCACCATTATTATTTTAAAGAAAAATCGCTTTTTGTGCACTTAGTAGCTTGGGGACTTAAGTGGTAGGTAACGTTCGCTTTATATAATAAAAGTAAATAATTTGTACCTCTCATTTAAAGTAAAAGGATCAAATTTACACCAAAAGTGCCGACCAAAAAAAAAACTAGTTAACTGGTTGGGTTTTTGGTGTAGATTTGATAAGTATAATAGTTATTTTTTTATATTTTTGACAGTTTTAGGGTAGATTATGCGGTGATAAGCTTCACTTTATTCACACTTTAGGTACACTAAGGCCGGTGTTACACTATATCATATACCGTAAAATGGGGTTACATTGGTTAGATTTCAAATTGAAATGGCTGTATTGTCATGAATATTTTCGTAAAAAATATGGTAATGATGACTTTATATATATTTTTTTTAGGCATAGAGAAAAAAAATTAGACGGTTTATTATAAATAATTTTTTAATGGCCTGTCAACTTTATCCTTGAAATGGGGTCACTTAGATGACCCCTGTTTTCTTAGTCGATAATCAATGTAGGCTCTCTATGCAGGATAAATATAAAAAGGATAAAGTAATTATTCATGGGTAATATTCAAAAATCAATGTCGCCTCGTCCATCAAGGTAGCCCAATTGAATAAATCATTTATAGTAACTCAAAATAAGCAAAGAACAGCGGATCTTTAGGATTAGTCCGAATGCGATGACGAAAACCATCCCTGTTACGGAAATAGTATCTAAACTAACTGGTCTAAAAGTACCACAAATAATCATAAAAAAAACACGTTGTATCGGATAACGTGAACTTGGCAATTTTTGTGTTTGCGAAGGGGAAATAATTTCTTACCGAAAAACAACCCCACTTTTTCGAAATTCCACTAAGATTTTTGAAATCTTCGGACCTAATTTACTTAAAGACCGACCTTAGTTTTAATTTTGAGTGTGAGAACTGAGACACCATAGCTTAGGGATCATAACTTCATTATTAATTCATTACAAATTACAATATACATTTACAAATTATTTTAAATTTTTTACTAAATATTAAAGTTACTAAATTGACAATAATAAACAAAAAAACTATGTGGTCACTCAGTCCACACACATAACACATATTTAATTACGTATTTGATATACATTTTATTATGCTTTGTAAAATTACGTTGGCCTTGTTTCTGTCCTGTATTTCCACAGCAATATCAAATTGAACCTTATCGTATGCATGGGCATCTCGAGTGTGATGCCTTTGGCGGATACCGTTCGCTGATTCTGAATTTAAGGGACACTATACTAAACATTTTTGACTCACAACGTTCTTAAGAGGAGACTTGTGGCCGAGAAACCCTACACCACCTTAGGACCAAATTCCAGGGATACCGGATCATATGTTACCGGAGTCAATGATATGTAATAGTGTCCTGTCCATCCCTGCAGACTGCCAATAATCCCATGACGTCCCATCGTAACATGATCGTAAAACTTTCTTCGGGTATCTCTGCACGGATCCCGTGATAAGACTGAATTATCAACGAATACTGGAGCGTTGTATCCATACATATACCGTGAAGATACAAAAATACAACGGAGTTTAATTGGGCAGCTTATACAGCAGCTGCTCGATAAAGTGGCGCAACGTTTAAAAGTAAGAAATTTTGCTAAATGTCGGCTAAGTAATGCTTAAACTTTACTCGTAAGTAGCGTTTACAAGTAAAACTGTTAATATTTAATATTTCTCGTAGCCTGATGAACGCTGATCACGGTATCCGTGATTACAAGAATTAAAAAAAACAATGTTCAAAACTGATCACGGTGTCAAAGGCACGGTTCTTTTCAATTAATTTTCTAAAAGGAAGGTAGCGGGTAAAATATTTAATTGTTTCTTTGAGGGCATATGCCTATGTGTTTAGACCAACACGACGTTTTCTGGGCCAACACGTTTACACCCCTCTTGTAAAAAGAGGCGGTGAGATTAGTCGAGAATCCAATTACAATTCCCAAATTTCCTATTTTTTTACGCTGCGGGCTCAAAGCTCACAGAAAATTATTTTCTTCGCCCCTAAAGAAATGAAAATGAAAAATAAACGCGAGGTTGAGACAGCGTTTGGGAATGGCTATTAACAGTGAGTGCGAGCGAGAGTGAGGACGTGAGATATCGGGGAGTGAAGATAGGTGCCGAAGGTTTTCAAGCTTTGCCTCCCGGGCAATTGTCAAGGGAGCGCTATATTTCTTTTTTATGTAAGGATATGTTGTCGACTACACCTTCTTAAATAAGGCAAGCGGGGTTGAAGTGCAAAGTTGGCCTAGGGGAAAATATACGTGTTCCTGTACCTACACTACAGTTTACATACATAAATACATACATAAAATCACGCCTCTTTCCCGTTGGGGTAGGCAGATACCACAGACTTCTACTTACTACGATACTTACATATCTCATTTGCTTCATCTACACTCATCAATCCTTTCATACATGAGTGTCGGTATTGCCCTATAGGGTATACTCCTGACCTGGCCCTTTTTCAGAAAGTCTTCAATCTGATTGCGGAACGTTCGCCTAGGTCTTCCCCTTCCAACGCTTCCAGTCACTTGTCCCATGTATACTTATATGTACCTATATATGTACTTTCTTAACATGACAACCGTATATGTAAATATATTCATTAGATTATGAATATAATTAAATGCCATTATTATATGCTTTATGTTTTGACTGTAGATAACTACGCGTTTTTAGTTTATTTAAGATAGGTTGAGGTAGCTAGGTACTTATAAATTGGGATAGTTATTGGAAAGTTGACGTCGCTATAGCTAACTAGTTTACTAAAGTTTACGTTTTGAACTGCCAAATGAGACAACGTGGAAGTACTCAGACTACTGTTTAGTGAAAATATCTGAAATGAACTTTTTTTAGATAAAGCTCGAATAAATCCCGCTGTCGTATTTAGTATACATGTTTTACTGAAACACGTAGGAGATCAAATATATTGTGCATGGCGAATGTTTAAAATACCTTGGTAGAAAATAATTACAAAAGGCTGTGAACAAGTTGGATGTTCTGTCTAACGCGATTTGATTTCAGTGCAGGCTGGTAATAATAGATATTTATTTAACTAAAACAATCGACCTAAAAACATAATACCCATTATTGTGGATAACTTAAATACTACTGGTCAGGTCTCACTAAAATTTATATGGGACATGATATGCACCAGATTTCGAATATAAAAAACCATCAAAATCGGTACACCGTGGAAAGAGTTATGAGGTACTCACAAAACACATTTGTGATCACCGAAAAGCAAAGAAAAGCTCAAATTAAACACATACCAATTTATGCAGTAGTACTTACCTAGATAAAAAAAACTCTAAATGTCTCAATCAATTAATTTTCATATAAATAAACCTACAGTTTAAGCTATACTAAGTATTATTGCGTTATCTTCCTACCTATACATTGTCTGTGCAAGTAGCTGATGCGTCTGATGTTCTTACCTAGTTGGTTCACAGAAAAGAGTTCAAATTGAATGATTTAAAAGAAGACTTCTTCATAAGAACAACAGACGCATCAGCTACTTGCACAGACAATGTATAGGTAGGAAGATAACGCAATAAATGTTAAGGATAAACACAAATTCAAATTTGTTTATTGTGATAAAAAACGTACATTAGTATAATTACAAATTACCAGACAGTAAAAATGAAATAAATTTATATTAAATTAATCAAGAATCGGCAAATAATAAGATGTCAACATAATAAAATAATGAATATCGGACAACAATCAAAATACAATCATAATGACCTATGTCAAAATATTTCAATACTTAAAATCTTATAATAGCAAAAAATATAATCAAATGTCGAAATAATATCTTAATATAATCAAATGATGTCAAAGTAATATCCAAATAATAAAATAAAAAAGGCCTTGTTATAAATAATAAGGGAGAAAATAAATCAGAGTTGGCCATTGAACACAGACCACTGAAACAGAAAGGCTAACAAAACTTCATGACGATTGTAGAAGCGAAGATGAGTCTTTATTGGGAAGTAATTTTCAAGGATGAGGTAAAGAGCGTTTCATATTCAGGGTGTATAGTAATAATAAGTTCCACAGGGATCAATTTTGGAACATTTTCTGAAATTATATATATTGCCGCCGAGATTCAGTAGGTACATTTACTGATAACTATACTTCATCAGTAAATGTACCTACTGAATCTCGCAAGATTTGGTAATCAGCCTCAGACCAATCCGATTTCTATGACAAAAGTTCTTCTTTACATATACGGTGATTACAACGTTTGAACTCCCAAGAAATCTATACTATAGGTTCGTATGATATAATAAAGCTAAAAGACTATAGTAAAAAAAACTGTAAGTCCACAATTTACAAGCAAAAGAAAATGTCGGTAGTTAGAATATTAATATATCGTTGAAAAATGGTACGAGGGATAAGATACTTACATATAATTTTAGTAATACTAAATACGTATCATGCCGTACAATTAAACTCGGGGAATCTCTTCATTGGGGGAAGATTGCGGTAGGTATATTTGTGGAAAGTAGTTTGATGGCAATTCAATTAAGTTTTCTTCTAACGTCGATGATTTCGACGTATTTTCAAATCATGGCGAACTTTTTACTAATAACACTTCAAAACAAACACTGTTTTGCTAATTTCACCGCTAAATAGGAATTTTATTAAATTATTTACTGCGACGCGTGCACATAGACAAAGAATGAAGCTGACAGGGAGGGCGCTGCTGTCGCGGACGTAGCAGGTAACGTTGATTAACACTCATTTGCGGCTTTTATTTCCATAGCTTTAAAATATAGGTGATGACTAGTAGGTACATCTAAAACGGAAACAACATATTGTTCTTAAGTTGATAGATATTTGGCTAATTATTAACTAATTCGCATATTCCCGCAGCAAAATGTCTAATGGTAAAATGTGGAGTCACATTATTTTCACTCACATATAACCTTTTTGAGATCAATATAAACATTTGTCCGTTACAGTAGATATATGATACATATACCTACCTACTTCTTAGATGTTCTTTACTTGGTAAATCATAACGATGGACGGTAGTAATCCACGATTTTTTACTTATGGTAAAGGAAACACATGTAGTTATATCGTTATATACATAAGTCACGACTGGGATGAGTGGAATTCCTGAAGAACCTGAGATTATCAAATTTAATCGAAAATTCTTCCGGCGTTGTAGTCACATAACCACTGATCAAGTAACATACACGTAACAATCATCGTCGTCACACCTAACATTTTGCCCTAGAACTAAGTCATCAGATCATGTCAAAAGACCAATAACTAATAAAAAAATCGGCCACATGCGAGTCGGACTCGCGCACGAAGGGTACCGTACTATTAGCTATACAACATTAGACTTCATATTTCAACCTTTTTTATTTTAACGTGCGCGAGTCCGACTCTAACTTAGCCAACTATTTGTATCTGTTGTTATAGCGGCAACAGAAATACATCATCTGTGAAAATTTCAAGTGTCTAGCTATCACCGTTCTTGAGATACAGCCTGGTGACAGACGGACGGACGGACAGCGAAGTCTCAGTAATAGGCTAAAAAAGAGGATCAAATATTATTTTTGTGAACAAATGTTAAAAGAGTATGTATCTACGAGTATATTTTAAAATACACACGTGGGGTGCCGGGTCACAATGTTACCACCCATTTCTTCCTGTGGGTGTCGTAAGAGGCGACTAAGGGAAAAGTGTGCCAAATGAACAACATGCGACTTCCACGTGGATGTGAGTAGGGTGTTGTGGGCATTAGACGCACAGCTGGGCTGTATAGGTACCATCTTAGTGCCCGGGTTTCATACACTTTGTTCTTATGTTTGCGTCTGATATGTTGTTAGCGTAAACATATTATTCATATTATGTTTTTGTGTTTCGTCCAGTGTGTTAGAAAAACATTTTGTATGACCCTGAAACTGTGCCCGGTGAATGGCATTAAACTCGCTCCCTATTATATGGGACCGAACGCCAATTGGCGAAATGTTGGTATTTGCACACCTCTGCCTACCCCTTCAGGGAATACAGGCGTGATTTTGTGTATGTGTGCATTATGTAACCCTAAATGCAGTTATATATATTTTTTTTATACCGAACTGGGTAGCACTTGACCACTATCTCACCTGATGTTAAGTGATGATGCGGTAGATGATGGAGCAGAAGATATGTATTAATAAAATATATTCGCGTTTTGAAGACCCCCATATTTATCATTAAATATATCATATTTACCCAATTTATCCATAGATTAACTAATATAGATGCAATAATTAACATAAAGATTAAACGTAAAAATATAAATCATTTAATTTTTAAAATACTCATGTGTATATAATAGATCAATCAGTTGTAAGAGGATTAAATGATATTGTCCCTTATGAATATGAGATTATCGGCTTCGCTATGAATGCAAGTTTCAACATTAAAATTAAGTAATTTATATATTTGTATATATACTATACATACCCACTGACTACCAAAACTGTTTTGGTTTTAAGAGGAATTGAAGTATAGAAATTATTTTTATTTTTAATATTCTTAACTAGCTTTCCGGGCACGGCTCCGCCCGCGCTTATTATTTATTTATTTAAAATCAGTCAATGTGGCTTACAGACTAAATCCAAAACACCATCATGTCAATTACTTATCCAAAGACAAAATACAGAGTAGGTAATTAAAAATTAAATATTATGAACATAAAATACAAGTACAGATAAATTAGAACAAATTATATTACATAAAAAATAGAAATATAAAATAAAATTCAAATAATATAGATAAACTTTTCGAATTCAAATTACAATACCTAATTAATAAGTTAAAATTTTAATTGATCATAATAAAATAATTAGAATTCATCATAATAAAATAATTAGAATTTAAATATTGGTATGCATGTCTGATTATTATATCAATACTGTCAGCAAATATATCCACATTTTTGTCATATTGAAGCATGTCCCCGAGCGAGATTATAGCGCAAAAACATTAACCTCTTTCTGCGCAGTTGGATAAAAACTATCTTATGTTTTTCCTGGGTCTCAAACTATTTCCATACCAAATTTCATTCAAATCGGTCCAGTAGTTTTGGCGTGAAAGCGTAACAGACAGACAGACAGAGTTACTTTTCTGCATTTATAATATTAGTACTGATTTAATTTAATACCTAAAATCGCTGCGGGCTTCAAGGTGGCGTGAATGTATGGACCGCAGAGTTTTGAAATAATGGCTTTGGGGTTTGGTAGATTTACATGGCCAGTGTAGGTACATACAAATTTTTCTTGCCAGACTGTAAAATATACGCGATTTAAACCGTTTAAAGTTGTTTAATTACTATGTCTAACAATCGCGAAAACCTAAGACAACATTAAGGAAAATTATAGCCATTGAAATTGGTTTCGTTGTACCTAGCACCTTTATGTTCACGCCAGAAGGGCATTTTGTATGCTCTCCTGGTTGTAATATAGCTACCACAAGAAGAATATATGACGACTTGCACGCATCGGTGTGTTGCTTGCTCAGCCGTCCATGAGTGCATTTTCCGATTCTGCTACCATGTTCCATCACGTCTTCATTTAGTAACTAGTGAGAGTAGGTATTACATGGTGGTAAAGCATTTTGCGAATGCCCGCCTGGCAAGCTACCACCTTCAAGTAGAAAATCTGTCGCCAAGCACCTGACGGTGAATTCCGGCAGCTGTCCTTGAGAACCAGTAATTCTAGGTTACCCTGAACAGCATCTTCGACAACATTTTCACTTACCATCAGGTGAGATAGTGGTCAAAGGCTAACCTATCAGACATAAAAAAGGTCAAAAGCTAGCCCATCAGATATCAAAATGAAAATCTAATAAATAGTCACAAAACTACTGCACTCAATGTCTAATCCTGTCAACTTTTCCATCGCTTAGTTGCCAGGTCGTGGACAGATGTTGCGATGATAAAATCAAAAACCAATTCTGCGCGTAATGGCGATTGCCCGCAACGCAATAGAATATGAATTAGGTGCAATTCATCTACTCTTATTTGTTCGATTTACGACATGTTATCTGGGGAATTGCTGCCAATTTTTTTTCTGGTTTACTAGTTTCTGGTGAAATCCATTAGTGTTCTATAATCACCTCTGTTAGGATCGTTAATAGGTTCTAAGTCGAAGTCAAAGTCAAAATCATTTATTCAATTTAGGCGTCTACACGCTCTTATGAAGGTTAATTAGAAATTTTAATGTTGAAATATTCTACATTGTACTGCCACGTTTAGCAAACAAAAATTGTATAGAGCCGCAGTGGCTGGTGGAAGTGGTGAAAGAGAAGGGAGTGTTGGAAGAACGGGTAAGAAACACATTCTTAAATTTTTTTATACGTCTTTTATCAAAGTGTTAAATGTTCAGGCGTTATTTTACGGAAGTCCTTAATTCATGTAGGCTTGGCAGAAAAATTCGTCAGTTTGAATTGTCATCAGTACTATAATATTATAAATGCAAAAGTAACTCTGTCTGTCTGTCTGTCTGTCTGTCTGTCTGTCTGTTACGCTTTCACGCCAAAACTACTAAACCGATTTGAATGAAATTTGGTATGGAGACCCGGGAAAAAACATAGGATAGTTTTTATCCGACTGCGCAAAAAGAGGTTAATGTTTTCGCGCGATAACCGACATACGCGCGGGCGGAGCCGCGCCCGGAAAGCTAGCTAAATATATATTTTTCTTTTTCGAAATATTTTTCCTTCTATAATTTAATATTTTCTTAATATATTTGTATTTATTATATTAGGATCCTTCACTAGGTATGCTCGGGATTCAATAAGTGAATACCTCTGTCACCCATGTCGTGACATCCAAGCAGTGTGAGGTAGGTACTGCTTTATCTCCTTCGTGCATAATCTTACTGTACTGCACTGTAACAGCCGGATCGTCCACTGCTGAACACAGCCTCCCCTGTTAAGGGGGTATTTGCCATAATCCCCACGCTTTCCAGGCGTCTTGGGGATCGCAGTAAAAGTTGGCAGTTCTTTAGAAGGCGCTGCCGCCCACCTTCCAGTATTTTCCCTTAATCGCCTCTTATGACACCCACGGGATGATATGGGGAGGTGCAATTCTAACCCGGCACCCCACGGGGCATAATCTACCATGTGACAAATGAATTTTTAAAGCTGGCCATAGTAGCATTGATGAAGAAAACTGTACAACACACTTTTCACTTGGTCTTTAGTAAAGACGGTTGCATTTATTTGCAGCGGTGAAAACGTTTTTGACATTCATATTCAGAAGCGCCCTTTTTACAATTTCATTGATAAAGTTGCGAAGTGAATGTACTCGTACATATGAGCCCTACAGCAAATCACGCGAACCAAAACTGAGTTAAGAACCGAATAGTTTTCTTACAGTCGACTTAAGCTATTTTAACTGAATTATCCTTACCTCATCTTAGCGTTAAGTATAAGTTAAAAGTTAAACGTTATAAGTTAACATGCTGTTTTGATGCATAAGTAATTAAAAGCGAGTACACTTACCTACCCGAAAGCAATGAAACATTTAGCCCATCGTTCCAGCCAAAGGTCGTAAGTAGGTCAACAATCTAAAGTTTACAAGTAGTCTGACACAAAAAGGAGTTTCTGGTCTAGTACTGCATCAAAAAAGTACCTAAGATAGTTTGTATGATCGTGATTGTTGCGGGCGGTGCTGGTGCGTGCGACACCGGACGGGAGCCGCGCGGCGCCGAATCGCGCCGCAACTGCCTCGTCGCGTGCACGCCACTCAGCCGCACCGCAGACAACCCTGAGGATGTACTGGAAGCAGAAAAAATACTTAACTTACCTCCAATCTTAGATAGTTTTCAAAGCATTTTATTACAAAACTTAGCGAGTATCCCAAGGAAGTCAGTGTAAGCTAAACTACATTGTCTCGAATTTTG
Source organism: Plagodis dolabraria (assembly GCA_963854805.1). Taxonomy (NCBI): domain Eukaryota; kingdom Metazoa; phylum Arthropoda; class Insecta; order Lepidoptera; family Geometridae; genus Plagodis; species Plagodis dolabraria. The sequence goes on from OY978461.1 coordinate 12,276,810, forward strand.
ATCTACGAAAAATGTCTTCCCATCTAATCCAGTGCTTCGAGCAGTCTAGTGTGCCCATTTATAATCGGCATATTTAGATCTCATAATTATGTCTAAAGTTTAAGAAATAAACTTTGTAAATTATGGAATACAAATATGCCGTCTACCCAGGGTTTTCCGGATTTCTTAGTTCTTAGTTTATAGCGGACTTTACCCCTCATTTATAAATTGTTTTGTTTATTGAATCCTCTGAGTACCTATATATTCAACAAGGATCACATTAAAGAAAGCTAATGATTCATACATAGAATTTTTGCTTTTTTATTTTACATATAGCGGTTCATCAAAGACTTCACCGCACCTGGAGGAAAGTTATGATGGATGCAAGAAGCAATTACCATTAATGCAGCTGTAGATTGCGCTAATTATCATCCCTAGTTTTGACTACTATCTTACTTGTAAGCAAGTGTTAGACGTTATGTTCAAAGATGCTGTTCAGGCTAAAACTGGAAGAAAGGTACTGCACGGCTTTCATGTGCAGCTTCTAGAACATACTACTACTGCTAAGATCTTGCCGACAGATTTTCTTCTTGGGGGCGGTAGCTAGGCGCATGTCAAAAAGCATTATTTTACCTGCACCTACAACCATGCAGTGAAGCTCTGGCCATGATTTAAACCATGATCATCATTGCTTGAATAACTTTAGGTCAACAAACAGCCCTTTTTCCTGTCCATACCTTGAAGACAGCAGCGGCTCCCGGCAGCTGACGGACGCACGTCACTCGAAGTCAGCGGTTAGCATGCTCGGGAAGCATCGCGTGCCTTGCTGTGCTGATGCAGATCGATATCTAACAAGAGAGTCTACGTGAATTGGTTGTGGGATAATTATAGATGTCTAATGTCTATTGATTTGTAGGAATAGGTAACTGGCAATTTTATCAGGCTGACAGCATATTTATTATTGGCAACAACGACATGTATCTAAAGCATTATTATTATTATTTTTGGTTATACTTTTGTGTTCTCTATGGGTTCCAGAGGTGATTTTGGCACGGGCAAAAGCCAAGTGCATTTACAAGTATAAAATTGCCTAACACTTCTACATGTTTTTAATATGACTGCTTTTTGAAGCAGTTTATATGCGGATGTATCTGTATGTCAAGTATCTCAAGATTCGTGAGGGATTGTCCTTATGCTATTTATTTGCCATTGCGTTTTAATTTCTAGAGAAAGATCTGTGTATTTGGCTATTTTCTCAGTTGTCTGTAGGTTGTGTTTGTTGCAGATAGCTACATCAATTAGAATGCAGTTTATTTCTATTTGTCCAAAATAGTTATATCCGGTCTATTGTAATGTATAGTCTTGTCGGTAATTATTGTTCTGTCCCAATATACTATTAACTATCTGTAAAGACTGTTTCGCTAAGTTTGAAGGTTGAAATGCAGGATAAAATAATTTTACGAACTGATTCTCTTTTATCTTTCAACATTTCGAGATCATTTTGGCCAAGCCTATAGCTGTAATCCTATGGGCTAGATTTCTATAGAACTGAATAGGATATGCGGGAGTCGTAAGAGGTGATTCAGTGCAAAATACTAGAAGGTGGGCTGCTGTCCACTGCAGAAGAACTGCCAAATCTCCATTATGACAAATCCCCCTTGAAGGGAGAGGCATTTGTTCAACGATGGACCTTACTACTGTGTATCTGAGGGTGTTTACTTTTTGCTAGTAAATGTCACTCTTATTATAAAATGTAATTAGTAATAAACATATGTACTAACACTGATTATTTATAATGTCATTTATGTTATATCTAAGTTAGCTGTTAGTTAGCGCTAAATAAGGATAAATTACGTCCCCCAAACAGCTCAGCAATGTGTGAATGATAACTCGGTCCACATAGCTGCAATCGGCACAGTGTCGGGAGATGATAGATGTAGCGACAGCAATGTAACCCGGTACAGACTCTACGGGTATCTAGGGGTGCGAGCCTAAAATTAAAAATTAATAAAAATAAACAGTTCTTAATGCCTGTATATACCAACGGCATAGATAGGTGTTTACACGCCCAATATTCTTAAGATGGACGTGTTATAATTTCCATGTAATTTGAGGCGAGCATATTGCTATCTACCGGTCACAGTACACCAGATACCGGAATTTCTTAGTACATTATCAGTTAGTAGGTCTCTTTAGCAAGAGTCCGTCTTGGTGGGCACCACCGTAGCGTCAGATATTCAGCCTCGAAATAGTATGTACAATCACTACTGTTTAGGTGTGAAGGTCAACGTTAGCAAGTTAACTTACTGGATGAACGAGACATATATAAGAACTAACATCTTGGAGTGATGAGCGCAGTGCAATGTCAAGTAGGATGAGAGCTGAGACACTGCAACTGTTATCAGACGGGAGTCTTAGATGTCTCGTCACTTCTAAATTTAAAAAAAAGCTTATTAATAGTTTTTTTATGTCTATTAGGTTAGCCTTTGACCACTATCTCACCTGAGGGTAAGTGATGATGTGGTCGAAGATGTTATTCAGGCTAACCTAGAATTACTGGCCCTCAAGAACAGCTGCCGGAACACACCGTTAGGTGCCTGGCGACAGAATTTCTACTTGAGTGTGGTACCTATTCAGGCGGGCATTCGCAAAATGCCCTTCCACCATGCAAAATATTAATTATCAAATATCTCCTTTTTTGACGTCGTTAATGCAGTAGGAACAATATTCGTAGCAAGAAACACCCTGTATAAACAGTACAGACTATACCCGGGTGTGACTAGGTGTGCGCCGGTTATTCCCCGAAGTTATTACGAGCCAGTGAACCGGGTAACGAACCCGCACCCCTCCTGTAAATAATGCAGTATCGTTAGCCCAGTGGTGGTACAGTCTTGAAGGATTCACGGAAAACAGGTCATCGGAACAAGGTTCATTTATAAATAGGACAGACCGAAGTCAAGTGACCTTTTTAGTGTACTTACTGTACTTACTTAACGGTAGTAGGTTGGACAGACCTAGACCTTATCCGTATATACAGTAAATTAAAAACTATTAGTATCTCTTAGAATATGAGCTGATACAGCTTGTCTTGAGTATGTATGGGAATTTGGGTGTTTGTGAATACGTGTATTGTATCTTGCACTTGGATAGTGTCTAATTAGTACAATAAATGTCGAATATTAAATTCAACAAAAACTGGTCATGATCATCTAGGCATCTTGAAGCGCTCGTAGCGAAGTTTGCTTAGCCATTCTGAATCGATCAGCAAAGTTAAGCAACGTCCGCCGCGGTCAGGACTTGGATGGGTGACCGCTGGTTGGACATTACTACTGAGCGCTTCCGTGCTTCGGAGGGCACGTTAAGCCGTCGGTCCCGGTTGTTGTCTTAGGACGGCAGTCGTTATAGCATGGTGGTAGGGCCGCATGGCTAGCTACCACCCTCAAGTTGAAAATCTGTCGCCAAGCACCTAACGGTGTGTTCCGGCAGCTGTCCTTGAGAGCCAGTAATTCTAGGTTAGCCTGAAGAACATCTTCGACCACATCATCACTTACCATCAGGTGAGATAGTGGTCAAAGACTAGCCTTTCTTATAATAAAAAAAACACCAAAAACACCACCAAAAATAGACCCCTTTTTGTCATAATTCCTGTTTAAGCGCCCTTCTTTCACTAAACAGGTTTTTGCTGGTTGAAATAAGAGGCAAGCCTATTGTCATTTATCAGGCATAGTTTTAGACTTAACTACTGTCACTGAAAATATTTTTGTCAGAAGAACACAATAAGTTGTTCGACTCAGGGATTGAAGCCCGAACCTCGAGATTATCTAGCAGCAATTTTGAAGATTAAAATTTCAAATGTGAATTCATAAAACATTTGTCTATTACATTCATTTCTATAAACAAATTCATAAATAAAATAAAACAAAAGTATTTTGCTTAGGTACCTACTTAAAAAACGCTAAGAAAGTATACCAGTGACATAACAACCCTCTTGTAGCGGGCTGTTTGGAAGATATCCATCGCAAAGTCACCAATCGCTTTCAACGATAACACCGCTCATATCACACTTGAAGTTTTTAACTTACTTCAAAAAAAGGAGGAGGTTCGCAATTCGACTGTATCTTTTTATCTGTATGTGTTTCCTACTTTTTACAGACTGTCCCGATTTTCATGATTATTTTTACATTCGAAAGCTGGGCTTTTTATATAGGCCCATTTAAATTTGAGTGAGATCTGACATTATATTTGAGTAATCCCTAATAATTCGTATTTTATATTTGAAGTAGGTTTTTTTAGGTAAAACTTATTTACTTTTAGTTTTAACATTTGATTCTTTACTTATAAGTTTTAACAAAACTGTAATCTATCTACCGCCCTTTAAGATGGTTTGGTCGAATCCGGCCTTAGTTTATAACATTTTATAAAATGTCATCGCTGCCCTTACAAGGGGTATGATTAATATCGGCCTAGGCACAGAATAACACATAGTTGCTAGGCACAGAAGCGTCTATTCCCCAAGCGGCCTGGCAGTGGCGGTGGTGAGGGCCGATCACATTAACTGACAACATTCATTTAGGTAAATAATTGTTAGAATTAAATGGGGCCGAGTGGGACTTCTGGTTCCCTTTGTTGTGATTTATTTGGAAAATCTGGTTCATTTAAGATGGAGTATCTTTTACTACTAACATTGTTCGCGAACTGATTACCGATAGGGAAGAAAGGTTCTCGATTGGGTATCTCGTTACACCGGAAGACGTAGAGTTGGTTGGCCCCGACTAGGTGGACTGACGACATCGTAAAAGTCGCGGGTAACCAATCGTTGCAAGCGGCTTATAGCCGTTCTTTGTGGCGCTCTAGGTTGAGGCATTTGTTCAACAGTGGACGTATTATATCCCTAAATAGCGATAATATTATATCCCTTATGATCTTCATATCTATGAAGATCATAAGGGATATAATATTATCGCGTAAGGGATATAGTATAATCTCGTATCTACGAATATTGTATGAAATTAGTAACAATGTTCAAATTTCATACATTATAATTTATAATATAACCAAAGCATTTACTTGCGAATATAAATTGGAGTATACGGATTATTAAAATAAAACATCCTTCATACTGTCAGTTGATTTATCAGTTAACTCCAAACGAGTGTTTTACTTAGGTTCAATCGGTTTTGGCAACTAAAAGATACAATAAACGTGAAAAATTTATACCTACGTTTTTCTGCCCGGCTATACGGCACGTTCAAACAGCGTCCGCGGTAGCATGGCGTGCACTGTCAGTACCTACTGAATATCCTTCATTACTACATTTATGATCAAATAAAACAATCATTCCGACCTGCACACTCACCCCATTCCGACCTGTGCCGCCACGCCGTGCACACCTGTCTACAGCTCCGCCAGTATCTCCCAGTGAGACCGCAATAGTCCCCGCACTATTGCCGTCTCACTCGGGTCATCGTTCCGACGCTAGTTGCAGACCAGTGCCTTGGAATACGCAGTCCTGACGAAGTTTTTGTTTTGTGTGCAGAAGCTGAGCAGCCGCCGAACGCCGAGCAACGCGAGCTACGAGCTCGCCGTGCCGTCGCGCAGAGGCGCTCTAAGACGTCAGGCATTACCACCTACCCAAGTCCCTTGTTTCGGACGAACAACATCATATCGGGCTGGTGGTCTTGTTTTGACCGCACTTTTCGGTGCGCATTTCACCACTTCACTACCCGACACAACATAGTAACAGTCGCGTAACAACACACTTTGTGCTGTTAAGCGACGTCGTTCAGGCGTGGGGTAGCGTCAGCCAAACCCGTCTGAACGATCAAATCCGCCATTTGCTGCGGTCGCAGTGTGACACCCTACGGTGACAACGGCCACTGTTGTTGTTTTGGTTTAACCTTGCACCGTGGCCTTTCCCGCTTCACGGGTCAGCCGAAGCAAGCTGGGCTCCGGGATTACTGGCCTTGGGGTCGCCCCTAGTCAACCCCGGAGTAGCGCTTAGGAGCACCCCTCTCCGCCGAGAAAAAAGCTCGGAGAGGGTACACAACTAGGGCACACCCTAGGTACACACTCCCTCTCACACAGTGAGCTCACAAGGTGTGTGAGGGAATTCAAACCCTTGATAGGGCGTCCTGAGTATTCCCCTCAGGATGCAGTCCCGTCCCTCTAACGGTGAGGTGCAGGTCCTTCAGACCTTCGCCCTCCGCCACCCCGATCTGTATGTTGCTCATATGCAACTCCTAGAAGAGGAAGCGAGTGCCCGCCTCACGGACACTCTTATTGCTCCCTCCGGGACTTCAATCCCGGAGGCCAACGTCCCTCCTCTGACCCGGTCCTTCTCAGAGGACAGCCCGCTTTCGCCCGCCCCGGGCCCGGACAATAGACGCACGGTGGCAGCCCCTCCCCGTGAGAGGTCTCGCTCGCGCTCACCGATCGGGAGGCCAGCGAGCACCCGTCCCTCCATCGCCGTTGTCGAGCCCACTTCGGACTCCGAAACGGAGATGGAAGTAGATCCGAGTCGCGCCTTACGCACTGACTCGGACTCCGATAACGACGGCTATACCGTCGTTGACCGCAAACGCAAGCGTGCTCCTAAAGCCGCTAGTTGCGCAACTTCCGCCCCTCCCGCCAAGGCACCCGCTAAGGCCCCCGCCTCCGGCAAGAAGCCGACCCCCGCCCCGCGCCCCGCGTCTCCTCCCTCCGCTCCGGCCACTACTGCCGCGTCCCCTCAGGACGCGAGCGCGCGCCGCGAAAAACCGCCTCCACCCCTGTTCATTCAGGACAAAACCAAATGGGACATGCTGTCCCGTTTAGTTTCGGATCGTGGGATCCATTACACTAATGCCCGCTCCACGCAGCAGGGCATTAAAGTCCAAGTGCCCACCAGTAGCGACCACAGAGCGCTAACAAAGCTCCTCCGTAAAGAGAGCATAAGTTTTCATACTTATGCGCTCGAAGAGGAGAAAGTCCTTCGCGTTGTGATTCGCGGTGTGCCTAAGGAGATACATACCGATGCGGTATGTGACGACCTTAAAGCACAAGACTTCCCTGTGCATGCGGTTCACCGCATGTACAGCGGGAAGGACCGCAGTCCATATGACCTAGTACTCGTAGTACTAGACCGTACACCAGAGGGCAAGGCAATTTTTAATTTAAAAAAGGTCTGTGGCCTCTCAGGACTCGATGTCCAAGCCCCATACAAAAATGGAAGTCCCTCGCAGTGCCATAACTGCCAACTATACGGGCACGCCTCCCGTTTCTGCTTCGCTCGCGCTAGGTGCGTTAAGTGCCTAGGCGATCACGCGACAGCAGCGTGCACTCGCACCCGGGATTCGCCGGACCCACCCAGTTGTGTTCTATGCGGTGCTCAAGGGCATACCGCGAATTACCGTGGTTGCCCTAAAGCACCACGAGTGAACCACAGGGTGGCAAGGCATAGGCCGACCCGTCCCTCTTACGACCGTTACCAACGGGTAAGCCCTAAACTAACGGTAGTACCTGCCTCACAGGTAATACCCGCGCCGCTCCCAGCCCGTAACGCATGGTCTAAACCACCCAGTATGGTTAAGACCGTCGCTACCGCCCGCGCCCCGGCCCGCGCGCCCGCACCCGCGCCCGCACCCGCACCCGCCCGCACCGCGGCCCCTGCCCGCGCACCGGCCCCGGCTCGCCCCGCGCTCCCGGCACCCGTCGCCAACACCATTCGCGCGCCTCCCCGCGCCGCTTCCCGGCCACAAGCTCCACCTATGCCATTGATGGCTGCCCCTCTTCAAGAGGCAATCAACCTAGTCAGCGATCTGGCTATGTCGGTTGACATCAATGAGGTACAAGAGCTATTCCACAAGATGCAATACGCTCAATCCCCAGCGGACGTGATCCAATACACATTGGAACACGCGAATTTACTTAGCGCCCTTAAGCGCTTCGTTCCCCAGGCCCCTCCCCAGTACAACCACTATGGGTAGTACAACCGAACGCACGAAACCGTACTCAGTTTCGTTAGCGTCATTTAACGCTGACGGCCTCTTCAGACAACGTGACCTCGTCCACGACTTTTGTTGTACCCACCTTATCGATATCATATGCGTGCAGGAAACCTTTCTAAAACCGGGGAAGGCGAACCCTAGGTTTGCCAATTACAGAACGGTACGTGATGATAGAGTGAACTCCCGTGGGGGAGGCACTCTTATCTATTACAAAAGGTCCCTGCACTGCATTCCCCTACCTACCCCGACTCTTGTTAATATGGAAGCATCTTGTTGCCTCCTAGCTATGACTGGTCATCAACCTATAGTCATAGCATCCTGTTACCAAGCATGCAAAAAGCCGATCGTCCGAGCTGACTTAGAAGCCCTATTCTCATTAGGAAGCGCCGTCATTCTGATTGGCGACTTCAACAGTAAGCACATCCTATGGAATTGTAACGTCAACAATCCCAGAGGTATTGCACTTGAAAACCTAATCGCAGAACTTAACTTTGACATAATTGCGCCTACTGAGCCCACTCACTACCCTTATATGGAAGACCACCGATCTGACTTGCTTGACATGGCTCTATTCAGAGGCGTAACACTCCGGGTACGCTCCATAGAAGTGGTTCACGAGCTTCACTCTGACCACCGACCCATTATACTGCGACTAGGTCCCGACCCAACGACTGACCTCCCCCGCCCCACTAAGACGATAGTGAACTGGAAGCAAGTAGGCGATGCCCTAAAGGCTATCAGTTCACCGGACCTAGACAAGATCCCTGACGACATCCTGACAAAAGATGACGTAACCCTTGCGATCGATTCGTTCACCAATCACCTCTCCACCGTAGTAGGTGCATCCGCAAAGGAGGTCATAGTGCCGGACGACCGGCGCCTTGTCATTCCAGCGGATGTGAGACGATTGGTGACGGAGAGTAAAGCAGTGACCCGACATTACGACTCTTACCCCAGTAAAGAGAACAAAACTAGGAAACGCCACTTTGAACGCATGGTTCAAAGTCGCATGTCTGAGTTGCGTGATCAACAATGGGGCGATAAACTTTCAAACCTCGTGCCAAGCCACCATGCTTACTGGGACTTGGCGCGAGGCTTGAAAGGAAGTAACCATAACGACATGCCTCCCTTATACAGACCAGTCCCACTAGTCCCAGCGTTCTTTGACGAAGACAAAGCTGAGTGCCTAGCTGATAGCCTAGAGGCTCAGTGTTCCCCTAACGTAGATCACGTTGACCAAGCTCACCTCGATTCGGTGGATGCTGAAGTCGAACGTAAAAGCTCTGTGGTCACCTCTGGACTCCCACCAATCACCTTAGCGACTTACGCTGAGGTGGAGAGACTGATCAAGGCCCTCCGACCGCGCAAATCCCCCGGTGCCGATGGCATCTCCAACAGGGTTCTTAAAACCCTCTCTCCTCCTCTCATCCATCTCTTAGTCAGCATCTTCAATGCTGCTATGAGCCACTGCTTATTCCCAGACACCTGGAAATGTGCAAATGTCATTGGCATTCACAAACCAGGCAAAAGCTCATCTGACCCCACCAGTTACCGCCCCATCAGCCTCCTCAGTGCCTTAGGCAAACTTTACGAGCGGTTACTTGCAAACCGTCTCCAGTCCCATGCTAAGGAACACCACCTTATCCCAGATGAGCAGTTTGGCTTCAGACCCGGACACTCATGCGTCCAACAGGTGCACCGCCTCACGGAGCACATCATTGAGGGCTTCAATAAGTACCCCAAACCCCAGACTACGCTAGCAGTCTTCCTCGACGTAGCGAAAGCTTTTGACAAAGTCTGGCACAACGGCTTGATCTACAAGCTATACCAATTTGGCGTGCCAGAACGTCTTGTACTCATCCTACAAGACTTCCTTAAAGCCAGAAGCTTTCGCTATCGCGTGGAAGGCACCCTCTCCTCCCCCCACCCAGTCAGAGCCGGAGTCCCTCAGGGCTCCGTGCTATCACCTATTCTCTTTGCACTGTATACCAGTGACATCCCACGCTCTCAGCCCAAAGTATTCCTAGCCCAATATGCGGATGATACCGCCATTTACACCACTGGGTGGCATATCAACAGACAGTCCTATTTCGTCATGCAACGGGCCATCACCGAGATCGGTGACTGGTTCCGAAAATGGCGCATCGCGGTCAACCCAGCTAAAAGCACAGCTATGTGCTTTACTGAGAAGACACGCTCCCCTTACCCGAAACCGCTTATTTTGTTCGACGAAAATACCTCGGAGTCACCCTTGATCGTCATCTCACCTTTAACGATCACATAACAACCGTCCGTAACAGAGCGGCCTTCATAATGGGTCGCCTTGGTCCCCTACTTCGCAAAGAGAGTAAAATGTCTCTTAGTAATAAGAAGACACTTTACACTGCCTGCATCCGCCCCATCATGACTTACGCATCAGTAGTGTTTAGTCATGCTAGTGAGGCCCACCTTCATAAACTTCAAGTCATCCAAAACCGTTTTCTTCGTAATGCAACCGGCGCCCCGTGGTATATCCGGAACACCGAGTTGCATTGCGACTTAAACCTTCCCTCTCTAGCGCAGTTCAATAAGGACTGCGCCCGCCGATACTTTGATCGAGCGCCCCACCACCCGAACCCATTGGTTGTCCAGGCATCGAACTACTCGACTGCCTCTTCTATCCCATTTTTCAAACCCCCCCGTCGCCGACCACGGCAGGTATTAGACGACCCGGATGACCCCATCGCAGCCATTACGTTGGCAGCTTTAGCGTTATCCGCAAGTCGTCGAGGTAAAATCCCCAGGTGTGAGGTAATCAGAGGTCACACAATCAAACACCGAGCTCGCCGGCGAACTCGAGGCAAAAACAAGGTCACGATAAATTGCTCTCCAAATAGTCAAAGAGTATTATTCAGTAGGGCCCAATTGTGCAACACTGCAGTTGCACAGAGGCATTTTGCTCCGATCCCCCCCATGTCTCTCGACAGCGAGACAAGCCGAGGTCCGGACCACAGTGGTGCCCTTGAGCTCGCTGTCAACCCCTCCTATAGTAGCGGTACGTTTTCGGCGTCCGCAGGAGACGGAGGTAGAAAGCGCTTTTCGCCTTCTACGCCCGTCTCGGGAGAAGTGCCTTCGGCACTTCTCCCTCCCGGGCTATTGTAGGGCCAGGCCCTCGCCCAAAACCCGGTGGAGCTGGACGACCGCACAGGCGGTAGCCAGCATCTATGTCCTCCCTAAAAAAAAAAAAACAATCATTCCGACCTGTGCCGCCACGCCGTGCACACCTGTCTACAGCTCCGCCAGTATCTCCCAGTGAGACCGCAATAGTCCCCGCACTATTGCCGTCTCACTCGGGTCATCGTTCCGACGCTAGTTGCAGACCAGTGCCTTGGAATACGCAGTCCTGACGAAGTTTTTGTTTTGTGTGCAGAAGCTGAGCAGCCGCCGAACGCAGAGCAACGCGAGCTACGAGCTCGCCGTGCCGTCGCGCAGAGGCGCTCTAAGACGTCAGGCATTACCACCTACCCAAGTCCCTTGTTTCGGACGAACAACATCATATCGGGCTGGTGGTCTTGTTTTGACCGCACTTTTCGGTGCGCATTTCACCACTTTACTACCCGACACAACATAGTAACAGTCGCGTAACAACACACTTTGTGCTGTTAAGCGACGTCGTTCAGGCGTGGGGTAGCGTCAGCCAAACCCGTCTGAACGATCAAATCCGCCATTTGCTGCGGTCGCAGTGTGACACCCTACGGTGACAACGGCCACTGTTGTTGTTTTGGTTTAACCTTGCACCGTGGCCTTTCCCGCTTCACGGGTCAGCCGAAGCAAGCTGGGCTCCGGGATTACTGGCCTTGGGGTCACCCCTAGTCAACCCCGGAGTAGCGCTTAGGAGCACCCCTCTCCGCCGAGAAAAAAGCTCGGAGAGGGTACACAACTAGGGCACACCCTAGGTACACACTCCCTCTCACACAGTGAGCTCACAAGGTGTGTGAGGGAATTCAAACCCTTGATAGGGCGTCCTGAGTATTCCCCTCAGGATGCAGTCCCGTCCCTCTAACGGTGAGGTGCAGGTCCTTCAGACCTTCGCCCTCCGCCACCCCGATCTGTATGTTGCTCATATGCAACTCCTAGAAGAGGAAGCGAGTGCCCGCCTCACGGACACTCTTATTGCTCCCTCCGGGACTTCAATCCCGGAGGCCAACGTCCCTCCTCTGACCCGGTCCTTCTCAGAGGACAGCCCGCTTTCGCCCGCCCCGGGCCCGGACAATAGACGCACGGTGGCAGCCCCTCCCCGTGAGAGGTCTCGCTCGCGCTCACCGATCGGGAGGCCAGCGAGCACCCGTCCCTCCATCGCCGTTGTCGAGCCCACTTCGGACTCCGAAACGGAGATGGAAGTAGATCCGAGTCGCGCCTTACGCACTGACTCGGACTCCGACAACGACGGCTATACCGTCGTTGACCGCAAACGCAAGCGTGCTCCTAAAGCCGCTAGTTGCGCAACTTCCGCCCCTCCCGCCAAGGCACCCGCTAAGGCCCCCGCCTCCGGCAAGAAGCCGACCCCCGCCCCGCGCCCCGCGTCTCCTCCCTCCGCTCCGGCCACTACTGCCGCGTCCCCTCAGGACGCGAGCGCGCGCCGCGAAAAACCGCCTCCACCCCTGTTCATTCAGGACAAAACCAAATGGGACATGCTGTCCCGTTTAGTTTCGGATCGTGGGATCCATTACACTAATGCCCGCTCCACGCAGCAGGGCATTAAAGTCCAAGTGCCCACCAGTAGCGACCACAGAGCGCTAACAAAGCTCCTCCGTAAAGAGAGCATAAGTTTTCATACTTATGCGCTCGAAGAGGAGAAAGTCCTCCGAGTGGTCATCCGCGGTGTGCCCAAGGAGGTACATACCGATTCGGTATGTGCCGACCTGAAGGCACAAGACTTCCCCGTACATGCAGTTCACCGCATGTACAGCGGGAAGGACCGCAGTCCCTACGATCTAGTACTCGTAGTACTAGATCGTACACCTGAAGGCAAGGCCATTTTTAATTTAAAAAAGGTCTGTGGCCTCTCAGGACTCGATGTCCAAGCCCCATACAAAAATGGGAGTCCCTCGCAGTGCCATAACTGCCAACTATACGGGCACGCCTCCCGTTTCTGCTTCGCTCGCGCTAGGTGCGTTAAGTGCCTAGGCGATCACGCGACAGCAGCGTGCACTCGCACCCGGGATTCGCCGGACCCACCCAGTTGTGTTCTATGCGGTGCTCAAGGGCATACCGCGAATTACCGTGGTTGCCCTAAAGCACCACGAGTGAACCACAGGGTGGCAAGGCATAGGCCGACCCGTCCCTCTTACGACCGTTACCAACGGGTAAGCCCTAAACTAACGGTAGTACCTGCCTCACAGGTAATACCCGCGCCGCTCCCAGCCCGTAACGCATGGTCTAAACCACCCAGTATGGTTAAGACCGTCGCTACCGCCCGCGCCCCGGCCCGCGCGCCCGCACCCGCGCCCGCACCCGCACCCGCCCGCGCCGCGGCCCCTGCCCGCGCACCGGCCCCGGCTCGCCCCGCGCTCCCGGCACCCGTCGCCAACACCATTCGCGCGCCTCCCCGCGCCGCTTCCCGGCCACAAGCTCCACCTATGCCATTGATGGCTGCCCCTCTTCAAGAGGCAATCAACCTAGTCAGCGATCTGGCTATGTCGGTTGACATCAATGAGGTACAAGAGCTATTCCACAAGATGCAATACGCTCAATCCCCAGCGGACGTGATCCAATACACATTGGAACACGCGAATTTACTTAGCGCCCTTAAGCGCTTCGTTCCCCAGGCCCCTCCCCAGTACAACCACTATGGGTAGTACAACCGAACGCACGAAACCGTACTCAGTTTCGTTAGCGTCATTTAACGCTGACGGCCTCTTCAGACAACGTGACCTCGTCCACGACTTTTGTTGTACCCACCTTATCGATATCATATGCGTGCAGGAAACCTTTCTAAAACCGGGGAAGGCGAACCCTAGGTTTGCCAATTACAGAACGGTACGTGATGATAGAGTGAACTCCCGTGGGGGAGGCACTCTTATCTATTACAAAAGGTCCCTGCACTGCATTCCCCTACCTACCCCGACTCTTGTTAATATGGAAGCATCTTGTTGCCTCCTAGCTATGACTGGTCATCAACCTATAGTCATAGCATCCTGTTACCAAGCTTGCAAAAAGCCGATCGTCCGAGCTGACTTAGAAGCCCTATTCTCATTAGGAAGCGCCGTCATTCTGATTGGCGACTTCAACAGTAAGCACATCCTATGGAATTGTAACGTCAACAATCCCAGAGGTATTGCACTTGAAAACCTAATCGCAGAACTTAACTTTGACATAATTGCGCCCACTGAGCCCACTCACTACCCTTATATGGAAGACAACCGATCTGACTTGCTTGACATGGCACTATTCAGAGGCGTAACACTCCGGTTACGCTCCATAGAAGTGGTTCACGAGCTTCACTCTGACCACCGACCCATTATACTGCGACTAGGTCCCGACCCAACGACTGACCTCCCCCGCCCCACTAAGACGATAGTGAACTGGAAGCAAGTAGGCGATGCCCTAAAGGCTATCAGTTCACCGGACCTAGACAAGATCCCTGACGACATCCTGACAAAAGATGACGTAACCCTTGCGATCGATTCGTTCACCAATCACCTCTCCACCGTAGTAGGTGCATCCGCAAAGGAGGTCATAGTGCCGGACGACCGGCGCCTTGTCATTCCAGCGGATGTGAGACGATTGGTGACGGAGAGTAAAGCAGTGACCCGACATTACGACTCTTACCCCAGTAAAGAGAACAAAACTAAGAAACGCCACTTTGAACGCATGGTTCAAAGTCGCATGTCTGAGTTGCGTGATCAACAATGGGGCGATAAACTTTCAAACCTCGTGCCAAGCCACCATGCTTACTGGGACTTGGCGCGAGGCTTGAAAGGAAGTAACCATAACGACATGCCTCCCTTATACAGACCAGTCCCACTAGTCCCAGCGTTCTTTGACGAAGACAAAGCTGAGTGCCTAGCTGATAGCCTAGAGGCTCAGTGTTCCCCTAACGTAGATCACGTTGACCAAGCTCACCTCGATTCGGTGGATGCTGAAGTCAAACGTAAAAGCTCTGTGGTCACCTCTGAACTCCCACCAATCACCTTAGCGACTTACGCTGAGGTGGAGAGACTGATCAAGGCCCTCCGACCGCGCAAATCCCCCGGTGCCGATGGCATCTCCAACAGGGTTCTTAAAACCCTCTCTCCTCCTCTCATCCATCTCTTAGTCAGCATCTTCAATGCTGCTATGAGCCACTGCTTATTCCCAGACACCTGGAAATGTGCAAATGTCATTGGCATTCACAAACCAGGCAAAAGCTCATCTGACCCCACCAGTTACCGCCCCATCAGCCTCCTCAGTGCCTTAGGCAAACTTTACGAGCGGTTACTTGCAAACCGTCTCCAGTCCCATGCTAAGGAACACCACCTTATCCCAGATGAGCAGTTTGGCTTCAGACCCGGACACTCATGCGTCCAACAGGTGCACCGCCTCACGGAGCACATCATTGAGGGCTTCAATAAGTACCCCAAACCCCAGACTACGCTAGCAGTCTTCCTCGACGTAGCGAAAGCTTTTGACAAAGTCTGGCACAACGGCTTGATCTACAAGCTATACCAATTTGGCGTGCCAGAACGTCTTGTGCTCATCCTACAAGACTTCCTTAAAGCCAGAAGCTTTCGCTATCGCGTGGAAGGCACCCTCTCCTCCCCCCACCCAGTCAGAGCCGGAGTCCCTCAGGGCTCCGTGCTATCACCTATTCTCTTTGCACTGTATACCAGTGACATCCCACGCTCTCAGCCCAAAGTATTCCTAGCCCAATATGCGGATGATACCGCCATTTACACCACTGGGTGGCATATCAACAGACAGTCCTATTTCGTCATGCAACGGGCCATCACCGAGATCGGTGACTGGTTCCGAAAATGGCGCATCGCGGTCAACCCAGCTAAAAGCACAGCTATGTGCTTTACTGAGAAGACACGCTCCCCTTACCCGAAACCGCTTATTTTGTTCGACGAACCCATTCCCTGGGTTCCTAGAACAAAATACCTCGGAGTCACCCTTGATCGTCATCTCACCTTTAACGATCACATAACAACCGTCCGTAACAGAGCGGCCTTCATAATGGGTCGCCTTGGTCCCCTACTTCGCAAAGAGAGTAAAATGTCTCTTAGTAATAAGAAGACACTTTACACTGCCTGCATCCGCCCCATCATGACTTACGCATCAGTAGTGTTTAGTCATGCTAGTGAGGCCCACCTTCATAAACTTCAAGTCATCCAAAACCGTTTTCTTCGTAATGCAACCGGCGCCCCGTGGTATATCCGGAACACCGAGTTGCATTGCGACTTAAACCTTCCCTCTCTAGCGCAGTTCAATAAGGACTGCGCCCGCCGATACTTTGATCGAGCGCCCCACCACCCGAACCCATTGGTTGTCCAGGCATCGAACTACTCGACTGCCTCTTCTATCCCATTTTTCAAACCCCCCCGTCGCCGACCACGGCAGGTATTAGACGACCCGGATGACCCCATCGCAGCCATTACGTTGGCAGCTTTAGCGTTATCCGCAAGTCGTCGAGGTAAAATCCCCAGGTGTGAGGTAATCAGAGGTCACACAATCAAACACCGAGCTCGCCGGCGAGCTCGAGGCAAAAACAAGGTCACGATAAATTGCTCTCCAAATAGTCAAAGAGTATTATTCAGTAGGGCCCAATTGTGCAACACTGCAGTTGCACAGAGGCATTTTGCTCCGATCCCCCCATGTCCCTCGACAGCGAGACAAGCCGAGGTCCGAACCACAGTGGTGCCCTTGAGCTCGCTGTCAACCCCTCCTATAGTAGCGGTACGTTTTCGGCGTCCGCAGGAGACGGAGGTAGAAAGCGCTTTTCGCCTTCTACGCCCGTCTCGGGAGAAGTGCCTTCGGCACTTCTCCCTCCCGGGCTATTGTAGGCCCAGGCCCTCGCCCAAAACCCGGTGGAGCTGGACGACCGCACAGGCGGTAGCCAGCATCTATGTCCTCCCTAAACAAAACAAACATCAAATAAAAAGCAAATCAGTAAGTTACGCTCAGAAAAACTGAAAAAATAAATTAAAAGGACTACTATTATTACTATTTTGACGACTCCCGATTTAAAACTCGTTTTTCAGTGGTTTATTTGAGAATATTAATTGATTTTAATATGAAACATTGCAACGAGTATTAATTTGTCTGTTAAATATTTTCGTAATTATCATTTACAAGCAAAAGCAATAAAGAAACAGGATGGGGATGTTATCAATAAACTACCTATAATATGTTTTACCTTCATTAAAACCTTTGGACGTCGTCAGTGTTGTGCGTCGAGACTCGAGACGAGACATACCTATAGATCAAATGAGGGTAGTTGGAGAAAGTACCCGCCATTGAAGACGTTGACACCCGCCTGTTCAGTCCACTCGCGACCACGACCAATGCAACTTAGTCGAAACGTCGAGTTAAATACACACTACTTACTACTTACTACTTACATATTTTTTATCGCGATTAAGGTGAAGTGAGTATCTACAAGGCAAATTTTGAACACATATTTCAGAAAGAGTGTAAGTCTTAGAGTTATGATTAGAATGTATAAAATTCTAAAGGATATATGACAAATACTTTGCCTTTTTAATATTGTTAAGTTTGCAATAACGCCTGCTAGGCGAATTACATTACAAAATTACAAATTTACGAGAGAAAAAATTATGGTCATGTGCGGGATACGAACCCGCGTCCATCCACCCCTTTAGCCGGGGTATGCTCTAACCAATTGATCAATCTAATCCATCCCGATACGATGGTTGAAGAACGAGAGCAAGAATTACAGTTATGAGTCATTGTGTCATGTTAGCTCAATTGGTTAGAGCATACCCCGGCTAAAGGGGTGATGGACGCGGATCCCGCACATGACCATAATTTTTTCTCTCGTAAATTTGTAATTTTGAAATACTTTGCCTGCTCTGAAAACAAGATTTAATTTTTCTCTTGATAGAAAAAATCATGAATACAGCTCTGACATGTTTTAATCAAGTTTTGTGTCCATATAATAATTCGTATCAATACAAATATTGTTTGTAATTGTTATGTAGTAATCATGTGACAGAGTTTTATCATCAGGTCGAAAATCTGTAGCCAAACTAACCGTTTATTCCGGCAGCAGTGAAAGCCACTTTATATATTCCAAGTTAAACTTGTTCCTATATCGCCTACCATGAGGTAAGATTGTGCTAAAAGGCAAACCTACTAGCCGTATAAAAAAGATGGTACTTAGTTAATCACGTGTTTAAGTTCCATGGTCCCCAAAAAACATATGTCATAGGAGCAACTACTCCTGAAGCCTGCTGAGAATATTTTGACAAAAACCGATAACAGTCTTATAACCAGTATATCGCATTCAAGACTTCGTGATTTTGATTTGAAGCTCACAATCACACACTTAAGCAAAACAATGAAATTTAAAAATCTATCTCCCGTCTATCCATCACCACCCGATATATCAGGACATCTGTACACATATAATGTGCCCGATAGCAGTAATCGTATGTACATAATGAAATGAGTGCAATATGCGTCTTCGGTCTCATGAGACTAGACATGGCGTAGTGCAACATAAAGGGTAGTGGATGCGGTACTTTATTAACATTGAAAAATTTAAAATCAAGAAAATCATGACTAGCATTCAAACCCACAAATATCCATTGTTTGTCAGCGGAGCACGCTCGGTACAAGACATTATATTAATAAAAACAAACACTTATTAGCTACAATTGTAATTTTGTTTTGATTTCGCTTATCGGGCGATGTTTTTGGAAATGTGTACACAATAACTTAAAATCTGAGTTTATTCATACTTTATGTTCAGTTATTTATATATAATGTAATGGATAGATTCAGGCGTTACTTTGCGGAAATCCATATTTAATAATAACAAATACTTTTAAAAGTATCCTAAAAATATTAAATAATATTTAAATAAAACACTTAAAAAAGCATAAAATTATATATCTAGTGACAATTCCGCCTAATTTTCCTGTTATCTACGTGACGTCACAAACATCACGCAGCCTAACCGGAAGAATACCCGACTAGTTTCGCTTCTAAACGAAGCATCTTCAGGAGGTCTTGACTTACCGAGCGCACGATCGAGACCGTTTCGCTTCTAAACGAAGCATCTTCAGGTGGTCTTGACTTACCGAGCGCACTAGTCGGGTATTCTTCCGGTTAGGCTGCGTGATGTTTGTGACGTCACGTAGATAACAGGAAAATTAGGCGGAATTGTCACTAGATATATAATTTTATGCTTTTTTAAGTGTTTTATTTAAATATTATTTAATATTTTTTAGGATACTTTTAAAATTATTTGTTATTATTATATATAATGTCCTAAATTATTTTCAATCGGCCTACCAAACTAACCACTAGTTTCTTAAACGATTGTCATTCAACGCCTTTATTAGTTGACATACTATATACAGTACGTTGATTGGTCAATGGTATTTTACGACGATTTTATTGCGATAAGTGATCATTTGCATGGGGATAAGGCATTTGGCGAATGCCTGACTCCCTAGCTGCCAACCTCCAGTAGAAAACCTATCTCAAACACCAAACAGTGTGTTCCGGCAGCTGTCCTTGAAAGCCAGTAATTCTAGGTTAGCCTGAACAACATCTTCGACCACATCATCACTAACTATCAGGTGAAATAATTATCAAAGAGGCTATAAAACATTTTAAAAATTGAGTGTTCAGTATTCAGTCTGTTCAATAATCAAGATTTTGACAAACGTTCCAGAAAGTGAGGGAGAGTCACTAAAAGTGTAACTAACCTGGTAACATCTTCAATCACATTATCACATACCATCAGATGAGATGGTGGTTAAAGCTAGTAATAACAAGTTCAATGTTCGATGATGTAGGTTCATATGCGTCGATTTGTAATATATAGAAAACATCGTGTACTCGTAAGGACAGATTCGAGTAGGTATATATACCACCTCTACAGTGTACCACGTCTTCGAACATCGTGCAGTCTCTAGAGAGCTGGGACGGCGGCTCAGCGATCTCGCGTTGATTTATTTGTCCTCACTGAGTGATGGGCAGAGTGTTTACCCACTGGTGTCGCGTTTGTTTGCTCTTCATTTACTTTTTAAAACCAATTTTAGTAGGTAAATGAAGTGGCGCCTTCGGGTGGAGATCGGAATACATTTTGGGGTATCTATCTCCTAAGTAGTTATGCCATACTAAATAATAGGTATTTTTTCAGTGGTACGCTAACAAACAGTGGCCGAAACACTCCGAAACAGAAATAGTGCCACTGTATTATATGAGATGATCATATATAACATTATATCTACGGATAGTAGTTTCTTAATGTACAAAATATCAAATTTAATGCGACTTAAGACGAAGCGGTCTTAGGAAAATGTAAGACTTAGGGCGCATGAGTAGGACCGAGAGTCCTCGTTTCGCGTGACTGTGAGCGAAACAGAACTACGCTATATTTAATTTCCTCGAGCGATTTTTTTAAATA
Organism: Plagodis dolabraria; assembly: GCA_963854805.1. Classification (NCBI taxonomy): domain Eukaryota; kingdom Metazoa; phylum Arthropoda; class Insecta; order Lepidoptera; family Geometridae; genus Plagodis; species Plagodis dolabraria. The sequence continues at coordinate 12,297,396 of OY978461.1, forward strand.
AATTCACATAAAAGTGAGCTTTTGAAAAGCGGGTAATATTTTCAGGTAGGTACTGTATCACATAGTTGCTAAATAATATTTATAAATGAAATGTGTATTGATACGATTTAATGTATAGACGCAAAACTTGAATAAGCGAAATTTTAGTACTGTATTCATGACTTTTTTCGATAGACAGAAATATATGGAACCGCATTTTCAGATCAAGCATAGTATTTGTCATATTCTCTGGAATATTATGTATTTTATTCATGTCTGTAAGGCCTACGCTATTTCTACAAAAAATGTTCAAGATTTGCCTTTTAGACTCACTTCACCTTAAATTATTAAGTTATTTGCATTGGTCCTTTGCAAAACTTTTAACAAAACAACATTTTAAGCCTTAGTGAATGATTTAAATATTTATATCCAAAAAATACTGCAGCCTTATTTCTCCCTCAGTCACCTAAGAAGGTAGGTAGTTTCTTTTACTATGATCCTGTATAGTCCGGTCAAATTAGACATTCGAAGGACAATTTTTGTCTGAAGTATTTTATGATAAACTTACCGTTTTGGTGAAAATCGCGAAAATCTCATTTTGTTGACCTTTGACCTTTAAATTTTGTTTTCCATGCAGGGGAAAGATGGGGCACTTTCAAATTTTATTTTTAATCTTTTTTCAAGCAATCTTACTAATTTACAGCTTGGTGGGAATTTATGTAGTTTTACTTTTTGGTCTAATTTGACCAGACTAATATAAATAAGGATAGATCCATTGCCTTCCTACTTGAAACTGCTTTAAAGGAAAAGTATACCAACACCTATATTTATATATAACAACAAACCAATTACAAAAGGAAATTGTTGTACTAACATCCCCTATTTTGACACAACAAGGTGTCACTTTAACCCTGGAACGCGACACGCTCGTGAGATATGCAAATAGAACTACTAGTATTTCACATTTATAATTTAAATCTAACCCAACTTAGCGAATTTCCTCCCCCAAGCCGCACACAATTGACGTCTCGCCGCCAACCCCGCGCCTTTGTGCACCCGACGTGAATGCGCGGTCTAATCTCGACCACGTGACCGACACGTGACACTCTGCTGCATGCGACAACCCCGCATTACAAACAAAATGTTTTCCGAACGTCGCGTTAAAAAAAAATCTACTTTCCTGCCTTCGCGTAACCAACAAAATCGAATGGTAACTTTTTGGCGTGTAAACTTTTTTGAAACTGGTGTGAAGTAAAAAAGCGTGTCCTTTATCTTAACTGATTGGATAATCTGTGCTCAAACGTTATATTATGCTATAACGTATCGGAAACAGAAATGCAAGTCCCGACGACGACGACGTCCTGATTGAGTTTTCTGTTGTAGGGCGGTGCTGGGTGCGAAATTACAGTGATTTTTTGACATGAGTATCGTGTTTCCTTTGTTGCGGATGCAGTTTTTGGTGAAATATACCAAAATTGTTGCGATCTAATTATTAGCTTTGTCCCTATTTGCTTGGGGCTATTGTCGTAACGAAGTGGGAGATTCGGTAACAGATTTATAAGTCATTTCTGGATTAAAGGTATTGTGTGTTGCTAATAAAAACGAACGGTTTGGGGTCGACATCTATACAATTTTAGGTACCAATGAAAATGTAAAAAGAAAATACAATAACTTGCTTGTAATGCATTTATTTAACTTGTTATAGTGGGTCTTATCAGAATAATTTTATTTTTATTTTACTACCCACAAAATTCAAGACCCTTAATTAATAGTTTCATAGAATGTTACCTATGCCTAAGACCACAAGATAATAGACCAATGTCGTAACTCGTAAGGGCGTTGAACTCCGAGCCTATAACGAAGGATTCTAAAGCTACTCGCCCTTAGACATAACCTTATCACTTACGGCACTTTATCCTTTAAATTTTATTATTTTATTGAGTAAAGGAAACTTAAATACACACCTAATAGTTGTAATGTATACATTAGTACTCACAGTTGTGGATAAATAGAATATTTCTCGTTGACTTCTGATTTCCTCTACAACAATGACAATTTATTTGATAAATAATACCTAATTTATATACGTATATGTTTGACCTGACCATTTAATAAATGCATAGCGCATGCCCATGCGCTTTGCATTTATTTTCTTATTTCTATTTATTAATTTCATTATGTTCTTATCTCTATTTTAATCACTCAGAATTGAATTTTAAATTTAATATTTATGGTTGATGAACATTGGAATAATAAAATTAATAATTCAAGTCCCATTACTGCTATCTATGCGGCTATATAGGAGAAAAGACCTACTTTGCTTTCACTTATTCAAATTATTATATACCACAATTTCGAATCGATAAGATTTTTTAAATCTAATAAACACTAAGAACTGTGTTAAATGTTTATTCATTTAATTGTATTCATTTTATATGTACATATTTTGGATACTTTCTATGTAATTATTTTGTTTGTATTATGAAGACCACCGTCTGTGTATTTTTGTAAAATGTTGTTCTCTAGATATAGGTCGTCTGGAAGAGATAGCTATAAGCGATAAGACCGCCTATTGTTACACTCAATCATATATTTTATTCTTATCTTTATACGTTTTTCTATGGTGTCTCAATAAAGTGTTATCTATCTAAGAACTTAGTGACAAATAAATGAAGTTGGTAATCGGCAGCTTTATTACGGTTTGAATATAGGTACGTAAATATTTTTCGAAAATCTTTAAAATACAGTCGAACGCCGATTAATCAGATCGCCAATTATTCGAATCGGTCCTATAAGCGTAATATAAAAACATAAATGTGTTTTGTTTTGTTGTAACAAATTGGAACTAGTGCACTACTTATGTTATTTCTTGTAACTTACCGTTCTTATTTTTATTTATTTTTGCTACTATGTACCTCTATTATTGTTTATAGTTTGTATTTTTCTTGTGGCCTTTTGTGAAGGCCTGATGAGGTTGCGACATACGTAGATTTGTAAATTGATCGAGATGTTCAAGTGAGCGTTATTGTAGAACTGTGTTTGTTAAACTTAATAAAGTTTATTCTATGTGGGACATACATATACTGGTAATAGAGAAAAACTTCTTTATTACCAGTATATATCCAATTATCTGAATTGTCGATTATTCGTATCGACCAGTCTCAATTAGTTCGGAAAACCGCTGTTCTACGGTACTTACATTTAAACATTCAATACAATCAAATCTAAGCTAGATAAAATCAACACCTACGAGTATCCCTGGTATATTTAAAAAAAGGCCGAATCAGTTGTGTACCGACGATTTTGGCAAATATTAAACAGTTTGACCCTGCATATAAATGAGGTATTTCTCGCGTCGGCGACCGCCGGGACGCCACCTGATCACGTATTCATGGGGCCGATCAGCAGCGCCCTAGAGGAGACCTTGGAGCTGGTAAGATTTCGGATATGCCACAAGTAAGAAACGCTTTCGTTAGCACGAAACTTGGTAACGAAAGCGTTTCTTGCTTGAGTCAATACCTATCGTCCTTGAAGGGAGTAATCAGAGATATCTTACCAATCATGTTTCGCCTAACAGCTCCTGTTCACATGTAATGATGGGCAAGCCTGATGCCATAAAGGGTAGATTTCGGGGATCGAACTCAGAAACAATATTCAAAAGCGGCGCTTTTACTCACTCACCAAACAAGTGCTTGAGTTGTTTGGTGTTTCACAATTTTCCAAAATCATGCAGAATTTGTCTTCGTGTCATTGATGAAATGTTGATAAAATTCAGTCAAATAAGTATGCAATGAGGGAAATCTTTGATTTGTGGTGGGAAAGAAGAAAATAAGTTGATTGAGAAAAACTTCGCTTTGATTTTCTTAAAATTGGTTCCCTATCGAAAGCTTGATAGTATAAAACAAATTTTCAGACAATGAGCAACGAAATTCTAATATAACTAATCAACATATCATATTATATGTTTAAATTCCTTACATTTTACATCTCGTGGAAGTCTTTCATACATATAACATTGTAAATTTACATTAGATAAGAACTTTTACATTACATTATTTACATGCGTATTTTTTTTCCAAACAAATTAAATTTGTATTAAATCGACAAAGGTCAATTAATTAATTTTATTTATTAGTTATATTGGCTCTATTACTTGTTATCATAATACACTCAGAAAGTTATTGTGACATTGTATTGATTACAATTATTTATTTAAGGTTTATATTATTATCTATAATAATGCATTGTTACACTTAAAATATTTAAAAATAATTATAGCATAAAATAATTAAATTTGTTATGTGTATATTTCTATGTAATCTTTACAAAAGTTCTTCAATTTATGTTTTATAAACACAGTCAATTGACTCGCTGGTGGACAGTAGAGGGGACTGTTCCGCTTTGTAAAAGGGAAACGAATTCAGTCAGTTGTTCGCCCGCAGTTGAGTGGAACAGTCGTCTAAAAAGTGTACCAGCGACTCAGAAGTGTTTGTTATGTAAGTGAAAGTTACCGTTACTGTTTATTTTAATTGGTTTTGTTAACGCTAATTATGTAAATGTAATAAATGGTATTATTGACAATAATGTTTGAATTGTGTGAAATATAATGTAACTACCATCAATGTGTATATTCATTGTAATGACCTTTACCTTAGTATAATGGAAAATAGGTTACAAATCAGAATTGGGTTGTCCCACGTAATAAAATTCAATAACCAAAACCAGAAATTTTAATATGCTTAGAGAGAGCATTTTAGTCTGCTTGAGTTTATCTTTTACAGAATGAAGAGTGAAATCCATTGAAGTAACCTTTGTTGAGCCGCGGACGCATGATGTATCATGTATGCAACGTCGTTGCTACGAGGGCTCTGCGATGCCGTGATAGCCGCGAGGGCTCTGATCACCACTACAGCCACCGAGGGCTTCGACGGTGTGTGAAAGCCGCGTAGGGCTTCGACGATGTGTGAAAAGCCGCGAAGGGCTTCGACGATATGTGAAAAGCCGCGGAGGGCTTCGACGATATGTGAAAAGCCGCGGAGGGCTTCGACGATATGTGAAAAGCCGCGTAGGGCTTCAACGATGTGTGAAAAGTCGCGAAAGTCTTCGACGATGTGTGAAAAGCCGCGAAGGGCTTCAACGATGTGCGAAAAGCCGCGTAGGGCTTCGACGATGTGTGAAGCCACGAAGGGCTTCGACGATGTGTGAAAAGCCGCGAAGGGCTTCGACGATGTGTAAAAGCCGCGTAGGGCTTCGACGATGTGTGAAAAGCCGCGAAGGGCTTCGACGGTGTGTGAAAGCCGCGTAGGGCTTCGATGATGTGTGAAAAGCCGCGAAGGGCTTCGACGATATGTGAAAAGCCGCGGAGGGCTTCGACGATATGTGAAAAGCCGCGAAGGGCTTCAACGATGTGCGAAAAGCCGCGTAGGGCTTCGACGATGTGTGAAGCCACGTAGGGCTTCGACGATGTGTGAAAAGCCGCGAAGGGCTTCGACGATGTGCGAAAAGCCGCGTAGTGCTTCGACAATGTGTGAAAAGCCGCGAAGGGCTTCGACGATATGTGAAAATTATCACGCCATGTGAGAACAGCAAAGGATGTAATTCCATACCAAACACCTGGTGTCTACAAGATTGACTGCAGCTGCGGTAGCTCATATTTTGGACAGACTAAACGCACTATTGCAGAAAGGGTCAAAGAGCATATCGCAGCTGTGAAGAATCGTGACACGCATAAATCTGCGATAGCTGAGCACTTACTGGAGTCGGGACCTGACCACTGGATCGAGCTACATGACCCAAAAATTCTCTCCACTGAACGGCATTATTACTCTAGAATTGTACGTGAAGCGGTTGAAATTAAGAAGTACAAAAATTTCAATCGGGAGGATGGATTTAAGTTGTCTACATCGTGGAATCCTGTAATTAGAAGTGCTCGAGTCGTAATTTGCCGCCGCGTGCAAGTTCTGATACTGTTAGTGTAGTGTGTCGAGGTGACAGTGATAAAGACATTAACGAAAACCTAACGGGCGTAGATTTAAATCGCTCCCACCGCTCCTCAAGACGACGACACCCGCTTCTTCAGTCTACTCGTGACCACGGTCATTGCAACTTGATCGAAACGTCGAGGTTAGTCAAAATATTATTATTTTGATGTTTATTCGTGCGTGGATAGACCCGTCAGTAATTTAGAAACATGAGTATACTTGGTTCACGAAAGTTTAAAGAAAAGATATGTGAAAAGTCGCGAAAGGCTTCGACGATGTGTAAATAGTCGCGAAAGGCTTCGACGATGTGTAAATAGTCGCGAAGGGCTTCGACGATGTGTTAAAAGCCGCGAGGGCTTTTCCGTGCATCAGAAGCCGCGTAGGGCTTCACCGAGCGTAAAGCCGCGAGGGCTTCTCCATGCGTCAAAAGCCGCGTAGGGCTTCGCCAAGCGTAAAGCCGCGAGGGCTTCTCCATGCGTCAAAAGCCGCGTAGGGCTTCGCCGAGCGTTAAGCCACGAGGGCTTCTCCGTACGTCAAAAGCCGCGTAGGGCTTCGCTGAGCGTAAAACCGTGAGGGCTTCTCCGTGTCTTACCTCAACCACGTGGGCTTTACCGTGCGTCGCTAAAGCCGCCAACAGATGACCAGTGAAAACTACAGCTAATATTTTCTAGCCAACCTAGCGTTGAGGATTCGTTGATGTTTTATTACGAATGAGTAAGTAGCCTTACAAAAAAAAGATTCCACATATAATCAAAACGGGCATTTGAGTGCATTATATTTATAATAGAAGATAGTACCCCTTTGTAGTCAAAACCACCCAGCTGATGGAAAACCCCTAGCTAGAAAAAGAGAAGAAACATGCGTTGGTAGTGTTATATCAATTAGGTGCCTTGCTTGATATATAGCTACTGCCCCTGGTCATAACGACTATATAGTCTACGCAGTACTATATCTCATTCAGTAACCGATACATATACAGTTGTACATTTATACGAGTTCTTACTATACGGCCAAATATGAAAACGCCATCTCTCCATTACGAATACAGCAACACTACATTTCATATTTGTATGTGCACTTACACACTAGGTTCGACATGAAATCCTACTAGAGACATAAAAATCAGCCTATTTGCTGGGGTGTCAGAACTTGATGCCTTTTGTTGACTTGCCTATTAGGAGTCAAAGTAAGGAACGATTATATGCTTCATGGTTCTACTTCGTACTGCTTCACGAATAAGTTATAGTGATGTAAAGTGAATACTACAGTGATGAAAAATATCCCGTGAATAAATCCAAGGACCTAGACTGTCTATACTCCAAGATTATTCAATCGGTTTAACCGTTTTAATGTGACGTAGTTACACGCATACTTATATCCCAATATTTCGCATTTTCAATATATGTGTGATTACTGAAGAAAAATCAAGTATATCTGGAATCTGTCTATGTGAAATCTGGAACCCTGTATACGGCAATATCCTCGCCGTATATTACATGGGTTAAAGTCTAAATCTATAATCTCCTTTCGAAAATGTAGGTACATCTTTCAAATAAAAACTGAAATGTCTTACAACTTTCAAATAGTTAATTGTGAAATTCCACGTAAAGTCTCTTAGACGACAAGGAGGTTTTCAATGTAGTTTATAATATGCAAGACTTATGAATATAAACCCAGTTTCATTTATTAAACAACTTAGGTTGTGTCCAAATGGTGGTGTAATTTTATTTTTGAAAAACTCCGGTATGCATAAACTTCAAGCAACTATATTTGCATGCAAAGTAAAATGTGTGAAACATAAGTATCTTAGCATATATAGTTTAAGTGTTGAGTATATGAATTAGTTTTGTGATCCTTTGAAATAAAATACGGATTAAGCTACAAAATTAGGTATTATTTTAAGATGGACTGTTCAATGAAAAATATCAGGTTTAAAATATCATCCTGGAACTTACCACACTATGAATAATCACTAAAATCATGAACTTCGGGACGCACTTACGGTGGTTACATAGTTATGACAAAAATAATGAGTTAAATCATCATAAGCCAACCTAAGTAGGTTAAATTAGAAAATCTATTAAATCCTTGTAGTAGTATTTGCCTCCGAATCGTTAAAGAGTTGTTCTTCATATTTCGTCCAACACCTGATAATGTATTAAATTTAGTGTAATAATAAAGTTAGCGAATATTCTGACATTGTTCCTATATATAGCACTGGAAGCTCACATATGTGTAGTTGAAATTATATAAAAATACACGAAGGCAAAGTAACAGCAGCCACTGAGACGCCATGCTTCGATCAGACTGGTCAGTAGGTGTGAACAAGGATAATTTTGGAAATTAACTGTCAACGTGACATATAGGTACTGGAATATGAAAAAAAAAAAACTTATTCGTTACCTATCTTGCTTCATTTTATACAATTGAATTACCTGAATTTGAAATACAGCCAGAATCACTTCCAAATTTAGAATTGAGCACCGCCCGTCCACAGTCAATTTTGGGGTAGGGTGTGACTTTCTGGAGTTTGGTATTTGACGACACAATTGAGTATATCTGGTCATTTAAGTATACTAGTATATACAGTGTACAACCATGATTTCAGCGATACAGACCTTTCAGCGATAACAATGTGAATACAGATCACTATGGACCACCCATTTGGTGTGAATGGAGAGTCAATTAATATGTATTTTTAGCGTTATTAATAAAACACTACAGAGGTAAGTATGCTTGCGTATGCCACTTGAATCGCTCCGTGGAGGTCAGCGCGGCGCCAACCAGCACGATTTTTCAGAGAGATGTGACGGTGCTAAGGTGTCAACGTACGTAGTATCCTATGCTAATGGCCGCCCTAACTTCCACGGAACTTTACATTATCATCATCATCACGCGTTAAGCCATTGGATTCGAAAATATCTGCAACATTTTACGCTACTTGTCGCCAGGGCTCTTGCCCGGGGGATGACATGGTGTGGAGAGGAATTCTACCAGCACCTCCAGAGAAAGAAAGGCCATGGCAAGTTGACTAACTGCAGTACAATACTTTCCACACTAGGAATAGATACCGAAGCGTAAGTTAATAGAGGGACGAAAATCGGATGTATCTATTAGATTACTCATCAGTATTTAAAAATGTCATAGCCTAGACCAGATTGCCACACGAGAATACTAGCACGACCTGCGACGCTGGGTCACGTCTCTAAAAGATGCACGAATCCGTGTACATTTTAGAAGATCCAATCCTGTTGCCTAAGCGGACAATATCTTAGAGAATTCAGTATTTGTACAAAATATATCAAATTTATATGTAAGAACCTAATGCAATCAAATTAATAATATATATTGGCTAATATAGGCGGCTTAAATAATTTCACTACCCTCAAGGTAGTCTAGAACACTAAAAACTATAACTATCATATATGTATTCAATAATAATTTTGCCCGGTGCAGTGTTCCTATTAGAAAATAGTTTTTGAGAGAAGCCCATATACTAAACAGTGACAAATACAAAGAAAAAACAACCGCTAGTGAAAATAAATAATACATGTGGAATTTTAATAGGACCGTACTTGATGCGCCAATAACTCTTGTGATATCAGTGATTCTTGGAAATAAACATTTATTTGTAGTAGTGGGGGAAATAATATACTTAATAAAACAAAATATAAAAACAAAGAAAAAGCTCCTGCTAAATTTATGTCTGTCTAATAAAGTTCAAGTTAAAGTGATGTTGTATATAAATATAAATTAGCCAAATACTAAGATCCTATCGTATCACCAAAGTGATGTCAAAATGATAGACATGAAATTGAAGAAACACTAGAAAGTAATTTAAAATACTGGGATTTTATTGTTGATAAAATTTATCCTTGGATGTTATTTAAATCAAACTAAACAATTTCTTATGATGATATTAATGAATAATCATAAGGTTAAGAAGAGAAGGCTTGATCTATTTAATAATTAATTTGTTTGTAATAATTTTATTGTTTTCCTTAAGATTGTTGATGAATAAAGAATTTTGTATTGTATTGTATCGTTGAACATTGTTCTATTAAAGTCATATTTTTTTTTATTATAAAAAATAAGTTTTTGATTACATTTTTGTACTTATATTGTTATATAAGCTTAGGTTTACTTGAACTAATAGGCATAATCGCGAGGACGCGCTTATTTTGTCAGGATGGACGAATGTTATCATAATACACTCAGAAAGTTATTGTGACATTGTATTGATTACAATTATTTATTTAAGGTTTATATTATTATCTATAATAATGCATTGTTACACTTAAAATATTTAAAAATAATTATAGCATAAAATAATTAAATTTGTTATGTGTATATTTCTATGTAATCTTTACAAAAGTTCTTCAATTTATGTTTTATAAACACAGTCAATTGACTCGCTGGTGGACAGTAGAGGGGACTGTTCCGCTTTGTAAAAGGGAAACGAATTCAGTCAGTTGTTCGCCCGCAGTTGAGTGGAACAGTCGTCTAAAAAGTGTACCAGCGACTCAGAAGTGTTTGTTATGTAAGTGAAAGTTACCGTTACTGTTTATTTTAATTGGTTTTGTTAACGCTAATTATGTAAATGTAATAAATGGTATTATTGACAATAATGTTTGAATTGTGTGAAATATAATGTAACTACCATCAATGTGTATATTCATTGTAATGACCTTTACCTTAGTATAATGGAAAATAGGTTACATACTATTGTAGTTTGTTGCAAGGATTTCTTGGCAAAACTGTCAATCTATTATTTTTAGCATTTCGGAAAAGATATTTCTTTAGCGTTTTGAAAAGCAACCTCTGTCATAAGGTTTTCAAGTGGAATTTTAAAAGTAGAGAGAAGAAGAAAGGATGGACTTACTATATTTATTGTTTCATTTGTACATTGTACCTATCGTTTTACTGTGTTAATCTTACAATTTACTTTTAACGCACTTCGTATATACGAAGAGCGTTAAAAGTAAATTGTAAGATTTCATAACAATGCAAGAAACAGGCAATTTCAGGCTAAAAAAAACAAGTTACGACTTAAAAATACCTGCTCCAACGCATAGTTCTTTTTACTCCTGCCTACGCAGAATTATATTAGGATAATCTAAGTATGATTGGAGCGGGGCCGAACGCTGTTTGCATGGGTTAGGATAGGTTACTTCTATAGCGACAGATTTAAAAATGCACGTTGAAAATTGGTGACGTCCAATTTCTGATACGATCAACGCCCTGATACAAAAAGTTAGCAACTTTTGAAATTACCTACATTTTTAGAGCTTGGTTATGTTATGTTCTTAAAATTCTCCGAAGTTTTATTTGGTTGGTCTCTTCAGAACCAAGCCACCGTAGTGTCAGAAATTCTGTTTCAAAGCAGTTTTTGAAGCGCTCGTAGCGAAGTTTGCTTAGCCGTTCTGAATCGATCAGCGAAGTTAAGCAACGTCCGCCGCGGTCATGACTTGGATGGGTGACCGCTGGTGATATTACTAATGAGCGTGTTAGTTGGAATAATGAAAGTCAAAGTCAAAACCATTTATTCAATTTAGGCGTCTACGACGCTCTAATGAAATTTTAACATTGAAATATTCTAACATTACTGCCTCGTTCAGTAAACAAAGTTGTATAGAGCCACTTCGAGAAGAACGGGCAAGAAACTCGAGGCCATTCTTTTAAATGTCTTTTAACAATGTGATACATACTTACTTACTATATGCACTTCATTTACACTTATCAACTATTGATTGACATATTCGTCGTTATATAATACCAAAAAAAGAGTATAATAAATTACTTAACTTCACAACATCTTGATTGGGCAGCACTTCGTCATTAAAGACTTACTTCGACTACTTATTTCGATACCACTAGAGGTCCGCTCCGCACGGCGGTCCGACAGACACTGAAGCTACTCGCAGTGAGTGAACAAATAAGGTGACAAAGCGACTACCGTCACAAACACATTACTCTTTATAATTGAGAATTGTGTGATCTCAAGCTCACGTATGGCAATAAGTATAATAAAATCTTCAATGTTTTTACACATATAAATAAAGCACATAATATAAACAATTTTAAATAAGTATCTCAACAAATGTCACATGACCAGTTAAACTACTTATAAAATATACTTACAGTATTAATAACATCAAATAATGATTCAAGTGATCTATACATATGGCAATAAGTATAATAAAATCTTCAATGTTTTTACACATCATAAATAAGGAACATAGTATAAACTATTTTTAATAAGTACTTTACACTGTCACGTGATCAATTTCGCTACTTATAAAATATACTTCCAGTAATATTATCATCAAATAATGATTCAAGTGATAATGATGATCCATATAATTATGCTTAATCACAGTCTAACAACAAACACAATTAGGTACAGTATTAAATTCATACCATAGATAAAGTATACACATGGATATTTAAACCAATACTTATTTTCCTCTTAAAAACCACAGAGTATATTTAAAACGAAATGAGAATGTCACATTAAACCAGTTGTTAAATCTTAAGCTTAAAGCTAGTCAAGTGAAGATGAACAATTTCATTACATAGTAAGTAAATTTTCAAATAATCTATCAAGCGCATCCGAGCTTCGGAGGGCACGTTAAGCCGTCAGTCTCTATTGTTGTCTTAGGATGGCAGTCGTTATAGCATTGTGGTAGGGCACTTGCGAATGCCCGCCTGGCTAGCTACCCTCAAGTTGAAAATCTGTAGCCAAGCACCTAACGGTGTGTTCCGGCAGTTCTCCTTGAGAGCCAGTAACCAAGAGCCAGTGAACAACATCTTCGACCACATCATCACATACCATCAGGTGAAATAGTGGTCAAAGGCTAACCTATCAGGCATAAAAAAAGTGTACAGATACTGTTTAATATACTTTCACAAAAAAATTAAAAATATATTTAGAGTCCATTCCGCCCAATTTTCCTGTGAGGTTTTCGACGTCTTTCAATTCTTCACAAAGCATCCTCAGGAGGACTTAATTCTTCGAGCGCACGATTTGGGCTTAGCCGGAAAATTAGGCGGAATTATCACAAGATATATTTTTAGGTATATTTTTAAGTGTTTTTCTAAAGTTTTGTTTTTTATTGTTTTTTTTAAATTTATTTATTTATTTAAAGGATAAAGATTTAACGTTTTCTTAAAAATTGTTTTAAATTATATGGGTTTCCGCAAAGTAATGTCGGAATATATTTATAATCACACGATAGTGCTTGGTATCATATGCTGGACATAAAACGGTACTCTCCAAATGAAGTACCTACTACCACATTATAATTTTAAAAACTGGTCAACGGTATACGAAATCCTCATGATCTATCCATCTAACACAGTAAACAAATGATACAGAGGGGTATTCGCGACAGTATTTGCAAAGGATTTGAATAGCAAATTCAGCTATGATGGAACAAATATTTGAGCGAGATGATTTATGCGTGATGCCAGAGATAGAGATTGGCAGGCTGTTTGATGGATGAGACGGGAATATGTAGATTAGGACCCGTTTGGTTCCAGAGTACTAATTAATATACCATACTACTATACCAGCGTTACGAATAATAACACAACTAAATACTACATGCTGTATTAAGTTGTACTTAATTACGATTTGTGTATAATATTGCTTGCTGATACTTTTTTATTGCTGCCTTTACTGTATTTTTTATTCGACCTTTGATTAATTTTTTTATGGCTGATTAGTCTTTGACCTCTATCTCACCTTATCGTAAGTGATGATGTGGTCAAAGATTTTGTTCAGGCTAATCTAGAATTTCTGGTTCTCAAGGACCTGCCGGAACACACTGTTAGGTGCTTGGCGACAGATTTTTTACTTGAAGGTGGTAGCTTACTGTTTGGTAGTAGAAATAGGTACGGTGGTAGTGTTTCCTCGGACGAACTCGCACAAACAGTTCTACTCTAAGTAACGAAGTTATATACTTACATATCACATGTTCATCACGTGTTCCCGTGATATTAATAAGCAGATATCACGATATTAAGTACATATTATACACAGTTAGTCTCAAAAATCCTTGACATTATTCAAAGCGTAAGTACTGTACGTCTTTTTATACATGCAGTCTGTGGGCTAAATATACACAGAAATTCTTCAACGCACTACTTTTCCCATACAACAACGGCTTTAGGATGCTGTTGGGGTTGCCGCGTTATTGCATCAGGGATGTTCGCGGATGCGCGTACTGATGACTTCTATGCCATCATGAGGAAAAGAGTAGCATCACTGATGAGCCGCATGCGTGGTAGTACCAACAATCTCCTGGCCGTCGTAGCTGAGGATCTGTACTCCAGCTACATGAGGCACTGGATGGCAGTACTTAGGCCTATCGCACGTTTGGCGACTAAATAATTTATTTATTTATGTAAATTGTAACTATTATTATATTATTATTTAACTACCATAGCAATATGTATTAAATGTTACTAACACTATGGACATTAGTCTGAAATAAATGTTTTATTATTAATTAGGCGGAATTGTCACTAGATATATAATTTTATGCTTTTTTAAGTGTTTTATTAAAGTATTATTTAATATTTTTTAGGATACTTTTAAAAGTATTTGTTATTATTAAATATGGATTTCCGCAAAGTAACGCCTGAATCTATCCATTTTTTATTATTATTGTTATTATAAAGCCATATGGCTATTATTTATATTTTGCTTAGTACATATTTCTACCCTACATGAAAAACCTGTCAGATTTTAAACGTTTTTCACCACCCCGACGCTCAACGAGATAGGATTAAACAATATACTTACAATTTGAAAGCCCTCTTGAGATAGAGAGCATTATAAAAATTATCGGACACACGTTCCCAAGTCTCTGAGAGCACTTAACAATATTTTGGCCGGGGGCTGCGTTCTCACCCACTGTGTAAAGTTTGCAGAGCATTTTGCCGGAGTGAAGTGGATGCCCCACTGGGCTAACTCTACGTTTAGTCCTTGTTGCCTTGCACGTTGAATTTAAAATTTGGAACTCCATCCGAAAGATTCATCGTTATAGCATCAAGTCTCGTTTTTTAACCGACTTAAAAAAGGAAGATGTTCTCAATTCGACTGTTATTTTTTATTTTTCATTAATCTTTAGAGGGTTTGATAATATTATATATATATAGTTAGGTACGAGTATATGATATTTATGTTTTTTTTTACCTTCAAAAGCTGGGCTCTTTATGACCAAATAACAAACAGGAAATATTTAATTAATGTAATTTTTATTTGTAAAAAAATACCTATAACAACACCTACAATTTGTTTAAATTTAAAATACGGTTAGTGTCACATTTTGTATCCTCTAGCTCTAATGAACTAGGTATTAGATCAATAAAATAACCTTAACAATTTCAGAATTATTTTTTCCTGAAATATAAAAAATATAGATGATATAACATAATATATGACATATAGAAAATCTTTTGTCATTTCTCTATACATATAACAAAAACGTATTGTCACGTCTGTATGCCCCGAAGGGTATTAGACAGTAGCTGTAGCAGTACCTTCAGCTATTGTAGACACAAGTCGGAAATCCCACGTTTCCAGATGTAATAGACGGCCAGCATACTTCTATGTACCGAGTTGAGTACCGTGCTTCGAGCTGCAACTAGCTCGACTAGCAACGAGAATGCCTACGTCAGAAAACCCAATAAATTACCGACGCGGTGTTCGAACCCAGGAAGTCAACATTCCGTCTTTTGTTACCTTTCGATAACTGTTTACTAACCCCGTCGGGGTTCCGGGTTAGAATGTCACCCACACAGCACAACCCGCCCATTTCTCCCCGCGGGAGAGGGAGGTTGTGCTGTGTGGGTTGTAAGAGGCGACAAAGGGAAAAATACTGGAAGGTGAGATGCAGCGCCTTCTGAAGAACTGACAACTTCACTGCGATCCCCAAGACGCCTCCCAATCGTTGGGATCATGGCAAATCCCTTAATGGGGGCAACAGTTTTCAACGGTGGACATTCCGGTTTATTTTTTTATTCCTCAAATCTCCGGGTCTGGTGTTTTTGAAAGTTGACAGCTGTAGAGGAAGCTAGCCAGGCATTCTCAAAATGCCCTAGCATACCCACGCAAATATAACAGCCACGTCTGCATACCTACGCATATATAAGACGTGGTATACATTGTAGTACAAAATAAATATTTCGTAACGGTTTCCAGAATCTATCCAACATTATCTGAACTTTTTCTCCATTCAGTGTTAGAAGCTCTCGTAGCGAAGTTAGCTTAGCCGTTCTGAAACGATCAGCAAAGTTAAGCAACGTCCGCAGCGGTCATGAGTTGGATGGGTGACCGCAGGTGACAGCTATTGAGCACTTCCGTGCTTCGGAGGGCACGTGAAACCATCGGTCCCGATTGTTCGTGTTGTGTATCTTAGGATAGCAGTCGTTATAGCAAGGTGGTAGGGCATTTTGCGAATGCCCGCCTAGCTAGCTACCACCCTCCAGTAGAATCTGTCGCCAAGTACCTAACGGTGTATTCCGGCCGCTGTCCTTGAGAGCCAGTAATTCTAGGTTAGCCTGAACAACATCTCCGACCACATCATCACTTACCATCAGGTGAGATAGTACTCAAAAAGTAACCTATTAGGATTAAAAAAAAAAACTATCCAATATTTTCTAAACTGTTTGTCCATTCAGTACCTATTTCTACTCTGTGTTTCGTATATACCACCCAGAGAGCCGACATATTGAGTCTCTACATGCTGTCTCTGCACACACCATTTCACCCACAGGGGATGGTTGCATCTGTTGTACAGCTCTTTAAGTGCGCGTTGTTATAATTGAAGGGTACTTATAGAATCTAATTGTACTTTAAAAATCCTATTATGTAATATGTGTCAGATATGCTTTTTACTTGTTGTTACATATTTTTAAAACTAACAGAAACTAATACCATTTATATTTTAATTACATGTAATTATTAATAGCATGTTGTGTTAGCCTTTAAGAGATTATACATGAAGCAGTGTAGTATAGTATCAAGAAAAAATGTCGTATGTGTAATAATTGTTGGCTGACCAGAAATAAATAAATGAAAAAGATATGCGAAAGGTTGTGTGTGTGTTTGTTAACTATGGCATCCGTAACGGCTGGACAGTTTTTGATAAATTTTGGTTTGTAGATTTTAACATCCTAATTAATTCCAAAATGGTTATGCTGGAGATTGCCAGATTTTGGTCACATTGAAGGTGAACTCCTATTCAGAGGAGCTTTGTTAGGATTAAAATAATGTTAAAAATGTCTTGTAATTAAATAAGTAAAAGATAATATATAGGATAGTGTAGTGTAGCTTAATTATTAAAATTATTTTATTGTGTTGTTTATAAGAGTAGATTTTTTGGTCGTATAGATGATTTATATTTGTATTGTATTATGTATATATATTGTATGATATAATATATATATTTATTCTGTACTGTGTGCATGCCGGTACGTGAAATCTCCAAATGGCTCCAACGGAAGACCAGCGCTGGCGAACAGCTGGTATTATGCTGAGTTGGAGCCAATTTGTGACAATTACATGTATTGTGTTATAATATGGTTTTTATGTTTTTCTTGTATCGTACATTGTAATGTCGCAAATAAAATATTTTCTGTTCCATTCTATTCTACTCTATTCTAAGTATAAATTAATTTAAAAGATAAAAAACCCGTCTGGAAGTTAAAATATATTTTCAGTAAACGTTTTATCATTCCACGCATGCATGAAATTGACACTGCAAGTTATATATATATATATGGAATCGTTTTTTAAAGCCCTTCATTTTGATACGCCACTCGATGGGTTAGGAAGAAAGCAATTTTTTATCTCACAATATGGAGTCTCAAATCTACCACTTTTTTATGTACCTAGGGACACTTGTGCGCTATTGAGACGAATCTAAGAATATCTCATACATTAAATCGATTTCGCCGTTAAGAAGTTATGGTGAAATAAACTCACAAACGTACATAATTAAATGTACCCTGTAAACAGAAATCCGTGCTGAAAGTTTTTTCGTAGCAACTGCTTGATTAATGAGTTTTTTTTAAAGCAGCTATTTTATAGTAGTTTATACAACTGTCATATAATAGAGGGTATTAAAACATGAGTGTAGTTTTTTGAAACAAGCCGCAGGCGAGTTTCAAAATAAGATTACACGAGTTTTTTAATACCTAATTATATGCAGTTGCATACACTACTTTATTTAATCTCATGGCTATAGGTATTACATTATATACATTACATAAAATTACATTACCTATATTAAATAAAATGCAATATAAAAACCAGCGCTTTGCGCGCGCAGCGCGCTCACCACAGATTACATGCACTTAAATTGAATTGAAACCTCCTTGGTCAGGACACATTGTACTTTAATAATTAAAAATTGTTTTAAAGTATTGTTTTGTTAGGAGAATAATGCTTTAATTTAATTTTATATAATCTCATTCGGTAATATTCCAATTATGAAATTAAATACAGACTTTTATTGGCATATTTTATGTACATACTTCTTTAAGAAAATTAAAAAGTTAAATTAAAGCATTGTTCTCCTAACAAAACAATGCTTTAAAACAATTTTTTAATTATTAAAGTACAATGTGTCCCGACCAAGGAGGTTTCAACTCAATTTAAGTACACATTATCTATGGTGAGCGAGATGCGCGCGCAACGCGCTGCGTTGGTTCCGAGCCAACAGACCAATAACAGACTTTTTCCATTTTGGCGCTATTACATACGAATTTGAGTAATATTTTATTGGATAAAACTTTAGTAGCAAAAATGTCAAGCAACACCCACGAAACTGATGATTTAACTCCACCTGACATTCTAGAAACAGCTACGAAACTGACGAATAGTCTTTACCAGAAAAATCAAGAAAAGCGTATAGCCACAGGGAGTTGAAATACAGGTAAAAAAAATAATATAGCCATGAGATTAAATAAAGTAGTGTATGCAACTGCATATAATTAGGTATTAAAACACTCGTGTAATCTTATTTTGAAACTCGCCTGCGGCTCGTTTCAAAAAACTACACTCATGTTTTAATACCCTCTATTATATGACAGTTGCATAAACTACTATTTTAATTTTCTTAAAGAAGTATGTATATAAAATATGCCAATAAAGGTCTGTATTTCATTTCATAATTAGAAAATTACAGAATGAGATTATATAAAATTATTTTTGGAACTCCTAACTATCTGGTACCTACCTAATTCATTTTCACATGTAACGTTCACCAAAATGTGACCAATTATATCCCCAACAAATCCGCGTTGAACATTTTAAAATCAGACATAGGAATGAAAAGTATGATTTTCAAATTTTTTCGCGCTCTTCTGACAATCACAAGGACGTAGCCGCCAAGTACTGCACGCATTGAGATTAAACCTTGTTTAATTCATATTTTGCGTTACATTACAACGCGATATTTTTTATATATAGGTTCCATTGAAGTCGTGAACAGAATCCTTAATTTTTGAGCCAACTTCTTCTTAAATGGAGGAGCTTCTTGAAACGATTTTCCTTCTGATTCGTAGGTTTACGTTTAATACGTACCTACACTAATCGTACCGTTTTAATTTAATAATATATTATTAATCTGCCAATTACGAATTGGATATTTCAAAGATGATATCAATAAAAAAAACATCAATATAGCTTAACTACTTTTTCCGTTACACTGTGTTAACTGAAATAACTATTTTCCTATATGCCTTCTACCTCCATTACTTGGTAATTGCAAACCTTGTTGATGGTTACAAGTATTGTGTATGGTGAGTAAAAATCGTTGAAAAAAATATTTTGTAATCGTTGCGTGTTTAGGAAAAGGGTGAGTACTTTGTTTTATATGAAAAAAATAACCGACTTCTAAAACTGACAAGCACGAGACCTCCATCAAAAAATGAGAGCCCAAAGTGATATGAATCCATCTGGTACTGACTTCAACAAATTGTTTGATACTTTTCAGTGTTAATTAAATAAATTTGTTTTAATTTTCACGTTGAATGCATTCCGCATCATACATTTTCCATAACCTTAACTGACCTAAGTTTGATAGATCACTATGTCAGTCAGTCAGTCACTTTTGAGTTATATATATTTAGATAATAATAAATAACGATAAAATTTTTATATATTTTAAAATTAAGGGGGTCAAATGCGGGCCCTATAATTATGGGCGAAATTTGATCTGAGCGTAGGGGTTAACTATTAAAGTATTTATACGAATACGTTGGAACAAACATTGCGTGTTATTTATTTTAATTGTTGTTTGGAGTATTGATAAAAAGGGAACGATAAAGGAAGAAAATTCGTGAGATTGACTTTTCGTATTCTGGTTTCCTCCATAACTTTGAACTATTTCATTTATTTTTTCATTTTATTTTATATAAAAACACTCTTAAAATTAGTACGATGATCCTTTGACCACGGGATCTCATATTTTCTTAATTAATTATTAGGCATTATATTACAAAATTACAACAAGAGCAAAAACTAAATGTGCGGGATTCGAAACCCGTTCCATTCACCCCTAAAGTTTGTCTTGCTGCTAGATTTATGTCTTCTGTGACTGCAGTTTCAGATATTCTGCCACGTAGCAGTAGTGCGCAAACACTTCTGTGTTTAAATAGGGCACTGTAGCAAGTGAAAGTACTGGTCAATGAGCGCAGTGCAGTGTATCACAGCATGATGAATGTATAACTGTAATAGACAGGCATCGTAATTACTATCAGGTGAGCGACTTGTTGGTCAAGTCATTCCATATCATAACACCAAAAAAATATCGTAAATCAGGGAATGGAACACCCTGTCTGAGTCTGTGTGGGTCTTCAAAACGCGAGTGAATAGATATCTTCTGGTTAAGCATGCTCCATCATCGATCGAATCGTGACTTAACATCAGGATGAATTTTGAAACGCTCGTAGCTATGTTTGCTTAGCTGTTCTTAACCGATCAGCAAAGTTAAGCAACGTACTTACTGAGCGCTTCCGCGCTTCGGAACGTCAAGTCGTCGGTGCCGGTTGTTGTCTTAAGATGGCAGTCGTTATACCTTGGTGGTAGAGCAATTTGCATATCTACCACCCTCAAATAGAAAATCTATCGCCAAGCACCTAACGGCGTGTTCAGGCAGCTGTCCTTGAGAGCCAGCAATTCTTCATCAGACGAGATAGTGGTCAAAGGCTAAAAAAATAGGATTAAAAAAGCCTATAAAGGATAAAAAAAGGTGAGAGGTCACGTGCTATCTGTTAAGAATAAAAAAAGTTGATATTACTGTAATTTGTCCTTTCTCTATGTTTGTAATAAGCCAATAATTATTACCAAATTGGTATTGTGGTACCGAAAGCTCAGCATTAGGGTAGAGTGGTTAAATTATGGTACAAAACATAAGTCCTCGAACAGTACTACCCTTCGCGTGAGCATTCTCCTATAGAATAGTTTTGTCAAAGAGTGGCTAAGCTGTGCAGATATTTTATTATATACTTTAAAAATGAATATGAAAATATTTGTAGTTTTCTTGTGATGAATTTCTTTTTAAGTTGTATGAAATAAGTTCGTGATAAGTTTTTAATAATAATGAGTACATATATGTAATCGTATCAGTAAATATTTTTGAGTTTAGTGTAAAGAAATATTCCTCGCGGTAGATATCGCGGCACAGTTAAATATTTTTCCATATTATTTAAATCTTGGTGAGAAAATTCTTGATAATTTATTTTTAGGCAGATTAGGAAATTTGGGGTCATTTCTCAATTTTATTTACATTCTCTTGAAATTAATAGTGGTACAAAACAAATCGGCAAGAGGGGAGGGCGTGTCGGCGCCCCGCAGCGCGCGTCTGTCGCTGTGTTGCCAACAACAGAAAAAGCATAATTCTAGCCCATTGTGCTGGCAGCCCCGATGACAGGTCTCCGTTGGACACATGTTTGAGGCATTTTGGGGCCATTCCTGTTGTAATAGGCCGTGTTTTAATGCTGAGCGTGGATTTATGACTTAGGGAGGAACCCACCCCTAGTTTTGGGTTAATATTAAGCAAAATTACCTACGATGTAACAAATGACGGTCGTTATTCTGTAGTTTCTACTTAAATGAGAGCTCAGATGAGAGATCTAATTTTTTGTTTCGTGTGTACTTTGCAGTCTTTATTTAACTGCATTTGCCACTCTAAATTACGTCTGACCTGAATAACAATTATTAGTTATGCATCATTATTTTTATAAATTATTCATATTAGATTACGAAGTGTAGAAAGCAAACCTATCCTGTAAGAACTAGGCAAGATAGAATCGTAAGAAGAATCATTATTTCTTTATCTATATTTCATACTTGATTATTCTTGACTTGTCTTTGTTATTCTATAGCATAGACATTTTTTTTTTCTTTGGTGAACGCAGTGCATTCTTTTTGACTAAACACTTAAATGCTTCAAATGCTAGCACTAGAAAAGGCCCTATTGATAATAATCATGTTTTTAAAGTTGTTTATGTGTAGAAATCAATGAAATCAATAAAATCTTCGACAACATTAGCAATATTAAATAACATAGAATAGTTCGGTCTACTCCGTTGTTACAAGGAGATTGGTCATTATATCTATTGACAAAAACACTTCGGGTGCTGCGGATATCATACTTTTTTTATTAGGACTACCTATTTAAAAACATTTCTTTAAAGTCTTAGTAGCCTAACCCACAGTTAACAGGATAAAATCTGCAGCCAAACACTTAACGGATCCAGTGATTCTAGATTAGCCTAAACAACATCTTCGACCGCATCTTCAGCTACCATCAGTTGAAAAAGTGGTCAAAGGCCTATCAGCAATAAAGAAAGTAACTATAGCATAGGGGTTTAAGAAGTAAGCTTCGACCTCTGCAACCTCCAAAACCCAATAAAAACAATGTCTTGATTCATTTATCTCTTTCAACAAAAAACCTGACACAAGTAAACCACGCTAACGGGTCTCCACAGAGTAGATGATTACAGAATCTATACATCTAATAATTCTTTCATCAACCAAAACCTTAGGTCATTTGTCAGAAAAAACACTGACGTCTGAATGAGCGACCATAAACTAGAAAATCATCAATCAATCATAGATTTACTTTTGTCTATGGGTGATTGACGCGTAGACAGTGGCAGGCAAATGAGATGGAAGTCAGCGGTAAAGGTTAAAGAAATGTTAACAAGCGCCATATCGTTATATTACGGTATATTAGATACAAATAATAATTACCCAAATTATGATTACTCATTTGTATTTTCATAGATTCACGTTTCGGTTAGGTACTTTTTATCAAAAAGTCTTCCTGATCTCGTCTGCGTGCATATTCTAAAGTGACCATACATGTTTTTTTCTTGCTTTTGTACATTTACGCATGCTGCACGAGAATATAAGAATAGTTGTTCGATAAAAAATAAATCGGCGTTTTCAGAGTTTGTTGTTTAAATACAGTACATAATATACTGATTTTTGAAATTCCTTACTACATAGTTTAGTTTTTGAACGACTCGCATCTGTAATAAAAAAAATCTTAAATTTATAATTTTGACACACCCCATTTATATTTTTTTTAGATTTGCTACATTACGACGTAGTAATTAAATTTATTTGTAATGATACAAAAAAAAAAACACCAACACAAAATTAAACCAACACAAACAATAATTAAATGTTATAACTATATCTATCCATTTACTTTAAATTTATAGATGAAAAGCTCAGTTTCCTACGAGGAGGCAATCATAAGTAGAAAACAGAGCTGTCACTGTCCCCGGGTAGGCTACTCAAAAGGCTGGCAGCATTACCCCGTTGTATGGCAATACTAATTCTCTAGCCGAGGTAAACGCCGGCCCCTTGGTCGTTTGACTTTTCTATCAGCCGCTTTGACAAATCTTTATATAAAGAAGAATATATAATAACAATTTTATGTTACAAGCCATGCGCTTGGACCCCACGGTATTAATATTGACGAGACTTTCATATTTTCGTCTTTTGGAGCCTTCTGCTGCCACTGACCCTGCTCCCGCTGTCTTGGATGTGGAGGGTAAATGAGACGCCGCATTTAGATAAAATATATATTTATTATTTATATTTATTTTAATGGATAGATTCAATATATTTATAATATATTTATTTTTTTACAAAACATAAAACATGTCTTGAACAAAACGTTGACATCCTAGATTTTTTGTTTTGGCTGCTGATATTCATTCTGTTTACGAGCTAGAGGACATAAGGATAGACGGACAGATAGACAGTATAGAGTCCCATCAATTGGTAGGGCTCAGTTTTGAACTTTGGGTTCGGAACCCTAAAAATACATTCAAAACATTGGGTTCAAACCTTTTGAAAATTTTAATATAATATTTTAGTATTTTTAATAACTATATCAAAACTGACGGACGCCATAATTTTATGCTACTGATAGCAAGCTCAAAAATAGGTCTATACCTAAGAAAACAAAAAAATAAAAGGCATACAAATAACCAAAGATAGCAACCGTTTATAACACCTTATCAGTTAACATTCGAATAAGTGAGAAAACCATTATTTAAATTTAGTACTCGCTCGTTTTTCAAGCTGTAAAGTCAACAGTCACCCTTGCAACTGGATACGTGTGCTGCTTATCTATGCGCGGTGCGGACGTCACTACCCTTCGACCGTTATCGCGAGAGTGGCAGAAATGCAACAATACCTACCGCACCACCCGTCAGGGCTTATCGTTTTCACCAATCGCAAGGGGTGCACAGTATGCATATTAAGACTTTTTAGAAGAAGTATTTGCTTGTAGATTGGTTCGTAGTCCCTCTGCGATTAGAGTAGAAATTAACCTAATTGCACCAAGAGGATATATCAGTGTCATACTCTCTCTTACGTCGCACGAGCGACATATTGAATCCTGAATGTAAGAAAGTATTCTAAAGTTGATTCCGAGCTTAACGAGAGAGTTTAGAGACCATGCTAGTTTATCTTTCATACTTTGGCTAAACTTAGCACACCAGCGCTGTTTATCCGCTAACCCAAGGATTATTATGAGCCTCAAAATGCGTTCAACTTTCATAAGACAAAAATTTATATCAAATACTTATGATATTTTAATTTGCAAATACAGTTACGAAATTGTAAAACTCTTCGTATACATATATTTATTCATTTAAATTAATTTATCTACTGCTAGTTCTTCTTAGTTCTGAGGTTGGTAACTAGATGGCACCCGTTTTTTGAAACAATACACATAATACGAATCAAAGCATGGTTTGTGGAAAACATCTACACATATACCCCCAGCGCGGGTAGAGGGGCGTGGTACTATCATTTGAACTGCTCGCTACGGTCAAATGTGAAATATACAATTTTTATTACCTTATTGTCTAAAATGTTAATGAAAATGAATTTCATTTTTACATCTTCTTTTGTAAATGACGCCTAATAAAGAGATCAAACGTCAAGTTTGCATTACAATAATTCTAGTTAGATAAATTGTGTCTAACTAGATAATTAGACTAATATAATTATAATTATAATAATTATACTTACTATCTATAAGATGTAATGAAGTAGGTCAGTCTTCTATTTATGATTCTTGATAGGTAAGTACTTAAACTTCTACTTCCTTGTTGACATTTTGAGAGAGTCAATTATAGGATCTGACACTGCTTTCTTCGTGATACTTACCAAATCTAGGTACTATCACCACAACTGAAATCAAGTTTTCTTTGTCAGAACTCATTCAAAAACAAAAATAAAAAATAATTGAGCTTTGGATGACGCGTGCGTGTTCTTAAAACAACATTTTGTAGAGGTATTGTACACAGTGGGATACCGGGCTAGAATGTCACCTCCCCATTACCACCTGTGGGTGTCGTAAGAGGCGACTAAGGGTCAAATGCCGGAAGGTGGGCAGCAGCGTCTTCTGAGAAACTGATATCTTAAACTGCGATGCAAGACGCCTGCCAAGCGTGGCGATTATGGCAAATCCATTGCCATTGGGGGGATTGCCCATAGCCGGATTGTCCAATCCGGCTGATACAGATTGCGTTTTTGCTGAAAAGAATAGAGGGCTCGAGACTGGAATTCTAAGGAGATTCAAGCCCAAGATTAAGACAGATTTCCTCAACGAGCATTCTCTACTTTTTACACCTTTTGCACTTAGATTATTGATGGGTCAATAACCCATCAATAATGTAAGCTTTTGCAACATAAAAGCAAGCCTACTAGAAACACAGATTGTTATTTGGGTAAGGAACCTAAAACGATACGTACCTAAAACCTTAAGATAATTAAAATAAAAGCTTATAATATAATAAGTCCAGTTGTGTAGATAATCAATTTTACGCGGTGAATTTCATGTTTCCCCTTTTATATGGTGTCAATACTTTGAACCTGTGTGGAACATACAAAAGGCCTTAATTTACACTATGAATACACAATAGACATAAACATCAAGGCAAACCTCCTAAATTAGTCAGGATATTGTATAATTATAACATTTTGGAAAACTATTCCTTGAAATAACTACCATATCTCATAGTACTATAAAATTTAAAACTATACAAAAGAAAACAATCAACAACGCGTCCATATGGTTCCCCAAACTGACCACCCACAAAATCCGCACCTTTCCGAACATTTGCGCATTTTTTTCAAGTATCTCTAGAGCCACCAGTTGCGTAAAACACGGTTTAATCTCTATACAAAACATATCAGTAACCGAACAGTTGTTGCCAATGTTCACGCTACGGAAACTGCCTCAAGGGTGTGCTCAGATGGAAGAAATATCGCATGCCGTATGGTGCCTTGTAAAATCTATGGGGGCCTATAACCAGGGATGTAGTTAGATCGGGGGAACGCAGTGGAGAATATATTCGCATTGTTGTTAGTATAGACAACGGCGACATAGAAAACAGCTATTGAGTGTATTACAACTTCGAAATAGGTTATTTGAAACTAAAATATGATCAAAATTATCGTAGTTCTATATTAGAAACGGAATTGAATAAGTTGGTTTACTAAGTAAATTAATTAGTTAAGAACTTTGTTTACATTTACAACCCACAAGCAGACTACATAACATTTGTATTTAGTTTTATATTGTATTAATTGTACTTCTTCGTTGAACAAAAGACTCGCCATCAGGCGGTATTTTCCAAAATCTCATCGGAGATTATGGGATACATATAAAGTCTTGAAGAGCGCAGTGTATGATTTTTGACTTTATATTGATTTAATTAAAATGGTACTTTTGTCTGTTCTACTCTTTTATTAACATATATAGCATAATGCTCGCTCTCTATTCCATGGTACCAAAACATGTCTAGAAAAATGTGGGACACTACAACCTGTCCTTTTGGAGCTACAGCGTCATTATAGCCCAAAATATCCCCACTTTGATACATCCCTGGCTCTAAACTAGGGATGATGCGTTGTAAAGCGAGGGATGCTGCGTTGGGGATGAGATTTGATTATGGTTATCTACGACGATTAATTTCGGTCAAATCCCACTTGACAAATGTGTATTTGATTATGTTTTGACATCCTTAGGGATAGACAGTTGACCTTAATTATGAGGAACAGTGAAAATATGAAATAGGTATATATATTATAGGTACGGTATGTTACAGGGCCTTCATACTAGTTTATGTCAATAGTCATGGTAACGACATGTCACCATAACTTCTTCCTTAAGTCTTCATCAGAAATTACACTGGTCTGTGTTGCTGGTACTCACCAAGTTATATCCTAATGATAGTGTTTTTTAATCTTATTGTATGGTTTTGACGCTTTGATGGTCCAGCGGTAATGGCTTCATACTATGCGGGTTCTATGCTTCGAATCCAGCCTAGGTACCTAACTTCTCCACATGGTCGTAGGGTATTTTTTTATGCGATGTGATGGATCAAGCTTGAGGCCCACTTAATGCTTAGCGGTCACCTCTGTCTATAACAAGATGGTACAAGAAAACAACACAGCGCACCCAGTCACTCTGAGACATACATTTGTTAAGTCTCATGTGCCTGTAACTTAACTGGCACCCATACCCTTCAAACCTAAACGCAAACATTACTGCTTAGTGGTAGAAATAGGTATGGAAGCAGTACTTCCCCGGACAAACATGGTCAAAGAGTTTTTAAACTGTCACGGTCATTAACATTATAATTATTATTCATCATCATCGTCATCAACGGGAAGACGTCCACTGTTGAACAAAGGCCTCCCCCATAGAGCGCCACAAAGAACGGCTATTAGCCGCTTGTAACCATTGGCTACCAGTGACTTTCACAATATCGTCAGTCCATCTAGTGGGGGGCCTACCAACTCTACGTCTTCCGGTGTAGTGTGGTAACCATTCGAGAACCTTTCTTCCCCAACGGTTATCAGTTCGTCGAGCAATGTTGCTTGCACATTGCCACTTCAACTTGCAAATTGTAAGAGCTATGTCGGTGACTTTGGTTCTTTGGCGAATATCCACGTTCCGGATTTTATAGCGCAAAGAAACTCCGAGCATAGCTCTCTCCATAGCTCTGCGACTCTGAGCTTGTCCATGAGGGCCACTACATACTAATTATTATTACCAACGGGATATTTACCGTGTTTTTGTTTTGGTTAGTTTTCTGTTGCCAAGCATATGCCCGAAACCTTGAAAATCAATATGTCTTATTCTCAAGGGAACTTTCAAACAAAAAAAAAAGATGAGACAGTGATCAAAAGCATTTATCATTTAAAAAATCATAACATGTTACAAAATAGTACATTATACAACGAGTGCATAAAACAAACAATTTTAGCCCAGAAGTTGACGCTGATATATAAGATAAAATGGGTTTTATGCAAGAGGTTTTCACTCAGCTTTTCACTTTATTTGCGAGTAAATGACACCGCCTCCTTTTTCTGAAGTCGGCTGAAATGTAAATTTCGATACGAGTAAAATACTTCAAAAATGAAAAGACCACAGCTAAGTTGACAATTAAAAAAAACATCTATATCAGACACCAAAACTGTCCTTTTTAATCCTAAACTCAAATTGATCGGTTTCCCATTCAACTCATACAAAAAACGCACAATACAATTGACACAACAAAAAACCATTACGAATACAATTTTGGCTTCCAATTCACATATTTAGCTTAGGGTTAAGAAGCCATACATTTTGTCACAAAGAGGGTGTCTTTTTAACACCAACAGTTTTGATGGGCAGGGTTGATTTGCCCCTTTAAAGTAAGGGTTAGCGCCCCAAAAGTGTATAATTTATTTTTAAATTAGCTTCTGAGGTGTGAAATCGAAACATTTGTGCTGTTTTTTATCTATTACTCAATACATTTATCAAAATTTTGTCAACTACTTACGTAATAACTAAGGTTGATACTTAAGCAGTTCTTACTTTGTTTTAAAGGCGAAGAAATTAATTCTCCTAATGATCATCGTGCCGCTACTCACGTCCAGTGTTTGGAGAAGTATGCCATGATAGGGCTTACTTTTAACATGTTTTTTGTAAGGTTATATGCACTTCAGATATGAATAAATATATGATATTCTAGACAATCCAGAAACACGATACAGTATATTTCTCTCAACAAGAAAAAAATTATGAAGATAGCTCAAATATTTCACTTCATCAAGTTTTGTGTCTAAATAGTAAACGTATCAAAACCAATTTTCTTACTATGATTTAAAGCACTATCGGGATCCAAGCGAAAATTCCATACTTAATATTTCAGCACAAAATTATTATATATTTATATGGGGAATCGATCTCGCGTCCATCGACTATAGCCAGGTACCTAAACCACTCAGCCACAGGAAAAATTTGATTTCAAACTAGCGGCCCGCCCCGGCTTCGACGGGTAATTTACGACTATAAATTGAGATGTAAGCTATCCTATCTTTCAATTTGGATTAAATTGCACACGGTGTTCAAATTTTAAATCGGTTCAGTAGTTTAGGAGTCCATCGCGGACAAACAACGTGACACGTAATTTTTATATATAAAGATTATATTGTAGTAACCATATTGTAAAACAGTAGCAAAGATTGCAATGATTTTTTCGTTTTTAAACAGCTCATTTTTGTTCGAATTTATTTAATATATTTCACTCATGCTACTGAAACATTGAGTGGATCTTTTTAAGCTCACTTGCATGCGAAAAGAGGAATCTGTGTCTTCGCTTTCACGCTTTCCACTTATATATACTGTATTATATTTCAGGTTCTGGATAACAGAAAGTATACTTTTCATCATCATCACTTTTCATAATTGCCCACGCGGGTGAAACCACAGGGCGTAGCTAGTGTTACATAACCTTTATTTATCATTAGAATGGATATCACAAAAATCTTTGTCTTATCCGAGGATCAAACTTAGGACCTCGAACTTCCAAAGTGACGCTTTTATACACACACTTACGAGGCTGTCATAACATAGTAACCTGAAAATCTTATAAATATAACCACGATCTATGTCACAACAGGTGCCGAAACAAATTCACTACCAACATAACAATAACTATTATATTTGAAATGTTAATTCGCAATAAAATCTCTTTGCTGCGACCTCATGTGCCCCTAATCTGGGCAAATCTAATCATACATCATTGGCGCATCTGCGTGCCCCAAGCGATTTGAAAAGTCGCCAGTGTCTGCCAACAGCGCAGTTGTGCCCATTTCAACAGAACTATGGTTTCATCTGTGTTTTATAGGGGATGCAAATACAAAAAGACGTAAGCAATTAATAAAAAATCTGAAGCGTCAATTGTATTTATTATGGATTATGGCTAACTTTCTTGATCCAATCTGTGAGTTTAGTATACTTACTAACATTTCCTCTGTCGCGGATCAAAACTAAATACTCTCATGGGCTGTTCTGATATTAGAAATTTCAGGGGTGCCTAATGAGCAGCACGCCTAGTTGAAAGGCGCCTAATGAACTACGTCATAAGTACTAATGCCGGTACACATTGGGTAGTCGAGTGGGCTATTTTTCTTCAGTTCGGGATCCATAGGGCCAGCCCGGCTACCATTTCTTACTAACCGAAGATTTTTTTACGAAAGCTGGTGCTTGTCATATGGTCCCATTTAAATTTGAGTGAGTTCTGACGAGTTTGAGTTATGCCAAATAGTGCGTATTTTATTTTTGAAACATTGAGGTAATCCGTTGCACAAGTCAATGGTGTGAAGCTGGTTATTTTTTGTTATAATTTTAATTTTGAAGCAAATATGGCTCAGTGGCGTTGTGTGCCGCGCAGCAGGTCCATAGTTCGAATACCGCCGCGGGCTTGAGCTTCACCGCATGGTGGAAGGACATTTTGTGAATGCCCGCCTGGCTAGCGACCACCCTCAAGTAGAAAACCTGTCGCCAAGCACCTAACGGCGTGTTCCGGCAGCAGTCCTTGAGAGCCAGTGAAATTACAGGCACATGAGACTTAACAACTATGTCTCAAGGTGACGGGAGCAGTGCAATTCGTGACTTGTGACGAAATGCAACTGTTATAGGCAGAGGTTAGTCCGCTAAACATCAGGTGCGCCTCGAGATGGTTCGGTCATAATAACATTAAAAAAAATGCGTATATTTAATAGATGTTCTCATTTTCACTTGTCATTCTTTGGTTATTTACTTTTTAGTGTATTTTATTATAAATTATCAGTTTTAAGTTATGTTGTTAAAGTTTTGTTTTATTTTCACTGTACTATTACAATCACTCCATAAATT
Source organism: Plagodis dolabraria (assembly GCA_963854805.1). NCBI lineage: Eukaryota > Metazoa > Arthropoda > Insecta > Lepidoptera > Geometridae > Plagodis > Plagodis dolabraria. The sequence goes on from OY978461.1 coordinate 12,329,098, forward strand.
TGACAAATTTGATTGCAAAAAAAATCTAAACGTTTCTTGTATGATGAATATAATTAGGGGGGCTTATTTATATTTTGTTATTGTTAGTAAGTATATTTACTATTATTATTATTAGACATTTTTATACAGATTAAAAGACGCAATCCTTCATGGGTACATCGTATATAGGCTTTATTAAGGGTAAAACTTAAGTGTCAATTGATTGCATGATACTATAATTATTTACTCGTTAGAAGTCGATGATATCGCTTTGTTATTTATTGTTGTACCTCAACATCGTCTGCATCAGATTAGGTAATCAGCATCATCTTTGTACCCTTCGCCCACAATTATGACGGGTCGGTATCATATAAGTACCTATAAATGTTTTGATAGCGTAGCCTTTGACCACTATCGCACCTGATGGTAAGTAATGATGTGTTCGAAGATGTTGTTCAGGCTAACCTAGAATTACTGACTCTCTAGGAAAGCTCCTGAAACACACCGTTAGGTGCTTGGCGACAGATTTTCAACTTGAGGGTCATAGCTAGGCAGGCGGGTATTCCCAAAATGCCCTACCACCTTGCCATAGCGACAGCCATCTTAAGACAACAACTGAGACCGACAGCTTAACGTGCTCTCCGAAGCACGGAAGCGGTCAGTAGTACTAGCGGTCACCGATCCAAGTTTTTAAGTCAATTGGTTAAGAACGGCTCCTCAAACTCCGCTATCAGGGCTTCAAAAAATATTTTCTGCAACAGCAAGGACGCTTCAAGGACGTGTTATAATATTTTTTTACCGGTAGGGTAACATGTCCAGTGTCCGGTCTCTTAAGATGTAAGGTAACTTATTTCACTTTTAACTAAGTTCTTTAGAGGCATAAGTTAATAAGTATATTTTTATAAAGTCGTAAATGTAATTTATAACATATTTAATACTGATTAAACATACATAGACTGTCAGTTTTTATATAGAAAATAGTTTTTTGGAAAAGTATGTTTTCTCCAGTATCCGGCCGTCCCAATCTAGCGTCCGACCACATTATGCCTAGTGTCCGGCCTCCTAACAGAAATCTAGAGGCTGGCCTCTGGGCACTCATATCTCTAAATGGCTAGTGAATGGCCATAGGGCTCTCGCTATATTGAAATAACAGCTGGTTTTGAATGTTAATACATTCTTTTGCTGATTCTTAACTTTATAAAATTTCATCCAAATCGTTCGAGCCATTTCTAAAGAATCAAATCAAACCAAAGATCCCAAATATATACAAGTATATACATACTCGTAATATACTATTTTAGCTCTATTGAAGTTAAAATATTAATATATAATGGGCTTCTTAGCGTTCGCTGCCGCTCCGCTTATAATAATATCGTATCAAAGGTTACAATTAACAATCACTTTTTATTAAATATATTCAATGTGCAGACAGACACGCTGATACAACAGATTTACGTACAGATAGTGACCGGGGACTGGAATTAGAGCCTGTTTTTCGGCCACTAAGTCTTTTTCAGGCCGGTGAACTAGACAATACTACTAGTAGTCCGGCCACCATATTCTCATACAAAGTCTTTTACGTATAATATTTATACAGCCTATTTTTAGCGGCCGAAGACTGGACGTAAGTTTAGCTAAATATTAAGAACGACATTACTAATAAATTTATATATCACAGCAAGCTGATAACAACAAAATTTAATAAATACTTCCACAATTCAAAGCTAGTGACCGGCCGGGGTAGGCCGGACACTGGAAGTAGCCTTTTTTTCCTCCAGTACTCCGGCCCCCGATCTTTTTAAATTACTGTACAAAATAACGCATATTTTACACCTAAATTGAGTCAGTAAACAAACGTATGCATATGGTATATAACATAAACCTCTTTTGATATAATTATTAAAAGAACATGAACTAACCATTTCAAAACACCAGTCCACTATTTTTTTTTATATCAATCTTGTCTTTTCGGCATACGTGCAATCACCTCGCCGTTAAAACTCCCCTGATTACTTACGGGAGATGCCGCTACGTCTGAGTTATAGGTACAACATCAAAGTATTTGAGGAATTTGGTTTTATAGTCAAAATTGTTTGAATAATCTTAATTAATTTAAAAATGTGTCGTGCGGACGGACATTGGTGGAGGCTGGTACACTGGACAGATTACCTAGTATGCTTTTGTTTACAAAACACCATGAACTATACAAAGGTCCCATTTTTTCCCGTGGGTGTCGTAAGAGGCGACTAAGGGAAAAAATACCAGAAGGTGAGAAGCAGCGCCTTCTGAAGAACTGACAACTTCTACAGCGCTTCCCTAGACGCCTGCCAAGCGTGGGGATTATGTTAAATCTCCTTGGTGTGGGAGACCTTGTTCAACAGTGGAGTTTCCGATTGCTATATTAATGATGATGTGTAAAGTCTTAACCCAGAGAAAAAATAAAAGAAGAACACGTTTCTTGTATGGGGGACCACTTTTATTTCGATATTCGTTATTACTATTATGTTTAGGCAATCCACCATATTAACACATATATATTGTAAAAATTTTCAACGGTTACCTATTACCGTTCCAAAAATACAATCCTTAAAAGAACAAAGGGACAGCCGAGGCTTAGGTATAGGTGCCGAACAGTATCCTAAAAATCTATACTAAAATAAATACTATTAAGAAAAAAATAATACGAGAATACAAAGAAAAATAGTTATTATTAAACAAAGTTAACTAACTTTGTTTAATAATAACTATTTTAATAAATATATTTGTATTCTGTTAAGTCTAGAACAAATCTCGCATCAAAAGTTTATTCTCACAAAATGGAAAAACACAGGTACGCCGCACCCAGAAGGATCACTACCAAAGCCACAGGGATTTATCTAATTCAATGTGACGGGCTTGACACGACAAAAATAAAAGAAAAAAGGTAAAAAACTTAAGTTGACACCAACGCGCCTTACGAGGTTGTTAAATCCGTCCGTCAGATAAAGATCTGTGACACCTTTGCCATAAAAAAAGAAAAAAAAAACTATGATCCGTCCGAGCTACTGTATTCAAATTCACTTTTTTAAGAATCCCTGTGGTTTTTCGTGAAACTACCCTCAGGTTCGTGTGCGGTCGGTGGTGTCTTAACCAATTTGATATTTTTTTTCGTATAGAGGTGAATGACATCAGTTTTGTGGTCAATGGGTGCTTATTTTGATAATATCTGGGGGTTGTCTTTTTTGGATCGTGATTGTCTTGCAATTTGTAAGGCAAAGCGTTTTGACTTTTACTTTGTTTATGCTTCGGCTTTTGTTTTTGATTTCGAGAATTATTTGCGGTCAGGCTTAAATTGGGTAGTGATTTGTACCTACAGGAAATCTACCACTAAGGTACCTAATTATAAGTACCTACAATACCACTCTTGTATTACAATACAACGAAATATGGATTAAAACATAAACAAGAGATATCAGGTATGTCTCTAGTACTAACTACCTTACCTTTACAATATTCTAAAAGAAAATAAACTAGAAAGAATTAAGATTTTTTTACCTGTAGATGCGTTGTGTGCCCTCCATATTTACTAGACGAATTCTGGGTAATTACCAGAGTCACTACCAGTCTTGCACTTCCGAGCGTCCGGTGAATACATCGCCGCTAATCGTGTTTTTTAGGAATAAGCTGTGTCTTTAGACTCTGCACCAATTATACAAGCACTATGAGAGATACGAAAACTGTTTCATTTCACGCGTAATTATTGCTTTTATTGAGTAAATTGAAAATATCGACATTTTGTTTTATCTAAGGAACTATTCTCAATGAAATGGATGAGCGAGATACGTGTATCGTTTGGTGTGAGAGAGTGAAAGAGATCGCAGTGTGAAGGTGATCGGAACGTCTCGTGGCGGTTCGGTGGTTACACGAATTGGTTATATTTATCTCTTTCTTACAACATATATGACGCATAATATTTGAACGTTCTTTCCTTGTCATTACAAACTGCATATACATGTGCGTAGGTATGTAGATAGGTAAATACTAGTAAGCTATTAGAGCAGTGGTGTTCGGATATAACTACTCTAATATTTCACCTCTCTAAGAAAGCCTACCCCTCTCAAATTACAAAGAAACTTAAACACGTGCAGCAGGCAACCATATGAAGACTAATATAATAAGAAATCATATCGCTAAACATCTTAGCATGGTGGAAGAGCATTTTGCGAATGCCCGCCTGCCTCAAGTAGAAAATCTGTCGCAAAGCACCTAACGGTGTGTTCCACCCGCAGTCCTTGAGAGCCAGTGAAATTACAGGCACATGAGACTAACAACTATGTTTCAAGGGGGCGCAGTGCAGTTCGTGACTTGTGACGAAATTCAGTGACGAAATTCATCTGTTATATGAAGAGGTTTGTCCGCTTAACATCAGGTGGGCCACGAGCTTGTTCCGTCACAATAATATTAAAAAAATACATATTGAAAAACATTTAACCTTCTTATAGACAGCCATAAAGTAGATCTTATTTTTTTTTATTTCGTTATGGCAATTGTTTAGTACATTTTTGCCAGCATTATGTAGATTTTATTGTTAGAGATAAGGCTAAGGCCCATGTTACATTACCTTCATGTACGTATTATCATAACCATAGCCCCATAAATGACATCATATCTGGGTCATATGTGGTCATATCAACGATTTAGTTACATTATCATAATTATATATATGAGGCCATGTAATATATGGGATCCTATATATATGATAATGAACCAGAATCCAATGAAGTTGCATGTTGTAAGTACATCAAATTAATTAAGATCTGATCTGTTACATATGTGCGTATACACGCACATGATTAAAGAATAGATGACTATGATCTTAACAGTTGTTTTTCAATGAGGTATAACTGAAAGAGAACAATCAACAACTTCAGTAGTATGAAACTTTTATCACATTGTCGCTACAATATTGTCATTAAAATAAGAACTCTGTAACTAAGAACGTAAAGTTGAAATTGATTTAAATGTGTGGAGTCTCGCCCATGTCATTATTGTCACAGGAACGATCTCAGTAGCAGGACATTGTATTCAAAGCATGCATTTAAATACAAAAATGCGATTATGTGACGATGGAAGTAAGCCGTGGCCTCCGTTCCAGATTGGCATCTTTCGACCCACTGAGTTTAAAATACGCCGTTTTAAAGGTTACCGATTGTTTCCAATAAGTCAACGTGGTTAGAAGTCGAGCTACAACCGCCATTATTTTTTCGTAAATTCGATGATTTCATATCCGGATGAAAAATAATCCTCTTCACTCCTGAAAGAGGTTTGGTTGATCTTATGCTCCCGTTTACAAAGCATTTAAGAGTTTTAATTTGGTTCTGATAATTTCGGCCTCAGCGAATTAGTAAGTTAAATACGGATAATTTCGTCCAAATTTAACTATAGACTTTTTATGCCACGAGTTCTACTGAACGCAATTCGCGTTCACCGACACCTCGTCTTCAGTACTCGCTAGCGGTCTATTACGTCATCGCGGGAGACTTAAGGGGATTTAAGTATATATTTTAACAGATTTCAACAACGATATAACTGTCCCGTAACTTTCGATCACGAATAAAATTATTAATTCTCGTGAAAAACTGAGAGCGAAAACTCGCTGTCGTCAAAACCCGCTGCTTCATTTAAAACTAGTGCGTGAACAGTTTAATATCTGACTTCGTTCGTCCTCGTTGTATGGAGATGGGTGCACTAATTTCACAAGATGTGCCATTGTTCACCACTTCCGGCTTCTGGTGGTGCCCTATGCTATTATGACTGAATGGTGAGATTGAAAGATTGTTTGAAAAAGTGTTTTTATAATAATGTGGGGTATTATTTTCGTAGAATTCTGGCACATGTGTTTGTTAAAATTGATAGTTTGCACGATTGTGTATGTTTGTTTTTACTTTTTATCAGCCTGCGGCTTTAGTAGGACACCTTCGATAAAATGTACCCAATACCAATATGGGTATATTTAATCGAAGTAGGACACTAAAATAACTAAAAAGCAATAGCGTTTAAGATATGTAAGGCAGTCTGTATTCAGTTCAGACAAATGAAAATAGATGCCGCATATCATAAAATTGTTTCTAATCGTATAAAAAATAAGAAACTTTAGAAGGATAAAAGAATTAAAAATAAAAATTTAGTTTTTCTATTTTTGAACCCATTAAAAAAGAAAGTAAACTAAAACCGGCAAGCTGAGCTGAAACTGAAACCGATAGAACAGAAGTCATCTCAGATAAGAACTAACGAAGAATAAAACATAGCACAAAACGTGCGAATCCAAATCCTGATACCAGGAGAAAAGACATTCTAACCCGGCATCCCTCAGGGGACTTTATACACTGATTATTATGAAATATACATTGTGTAATTATCTATATACGATTGGGTACATTAAAACACGTTAAAAAACGTTTTTTTTTATTTAATAGATTTTTCAAATAAATGTAATAAGGTAGTAACTGCTACCTGAAAACGATTAATATAAACACTTAAACACTGAAGACTCAAAATGTCAACAACATCACCGTGAGAAAGAGAACACGCTCCGTGTCGAGTGACAGACAGGCAGACATCGGATCGAGATATAAATCCACTTAAATCGATACATACCAATAAATGTTTCAAGTCGTCAAGCAGCTGGGTAGAGGGCAAAGAATGGAATAGTGCAGATATGACACTGAAAATACTTGTAAAGTTATATTAAGTACCTACAAGTATGCGGGGCAAAACAATAACAAAAATTTGTAGCATAAGCGGGGCAAACTTTCCACAAAGAAGCACCCAAAATGTACTCCAACGAAAGAGCTCCCAGTGCCTATTTTACGGGTTCTCAAGAACATAGCTTAGTAAACAGAAGTTTGCAATAGGTAGGATGATATAATATTGTAAAATTTTTCAAGTATATGTATAAATAAACAAACAATAAGCAAAGGTGAAATGGTCAAAATTACACTTTTAAATTTCGGGTTCTTCGGTTTGATCCCATTTTGATTTTGGTAGGACAGTCATCGAGTTTATATGATATAAAAAATTCGATAACATTCCGATAGATTAGAATGTAGATGGTAGTAGCCAATAATATCGCTCCTTATTACAATACTACAAAACATATTTATTACTTAGTAACCGCCTAGGATTAGGAAGTTCGGACGGAGGAATTCTGACTTTGACAGCTAGTGCGCGACCGTTCGCCAGTTACGTGTTGAGGCCCGCGCTCGACGCTACGCTTAATCGTGACTCCCGGAAGAAGAATTTCAAATAACTTTGAAAATGGTCGGGGCAATAGCCGGTAAATATTATGCGAGTCCTAGCCGGTTACTAAATAATAATTATGGACAAACCTCGCGACAGTTTTATGGTCCAAAATATCTAGTCAACGTATGGGTGATGTTTGAATTCCTCTTCAGGAATAGAAAAGCGACTGCAATAATGGCATATATGTATATATTATATTATATACATATATGCCATTATTGCAGTTATCACGACTCACAGTTTTACTGATACATTTTGGCAATACGTCTGCAAAAAATCCTCACAAAAAGTTATATCTTGGTTAAATAAGTTTCAGCTTTTATTGTATTTAAACTGGTTTGAATACAATAAAAGCTGAATAAAATAAAAGCTAACACGTTTTTTGTCACAATAATCCTGCAGGTAATTTTTTTTAACTATCATTACATTATATAAAAGTCTTATCTCAATATTCTCATAGTAACTGTTCTTTGACCCATGTCTCGTACGTATGTCACTTGGATTAGGCGCGCGCGCAGGTAGGCTGAATGAATTGTCAATGTCGGCGGCAGTGACAGATAGCTTAGGGTTGCAAGCTATGTCTGATTCTACCTACGATATTATTGTACACGTTTTTGGAAAAAAAAAGTCTCTTGTTGTTCTGTTTTTGCTGAAACGCTCGGATCACCTACCTAGGTAAACATTAGAAAGTGTAAGTATTGTAATTGGTCTTCTATAGAGCATATTTGGTACAAATTTGTACAGTATACGTTGCAGATGTTCACAGAACTAAATTCAAAAAACTAACACTCGCTAATAATTACTGTATGATAGACGAAATAATGAAATGTGTGGTTCGATGGAGTGAATTTGTGAAAGCAAGTCTTCTTACCTAACTACACAAGAATTTCACTAGTATAGGTGTTTGGTACAAACAAACCTCTAATAAGAAACTAATTAGAACGTGGCTATTAGATTTTGTAACAATTTACCGACTTTTGAATTCTCAATCAAAGTTTTAAACGGTTTGACTTACATTTACCCTGTCAGTTGAGGTCGATTCAAACTAAAAGTTTACCTAAACTTTAAGGTAAATTTTAAGTATACTGTGACTGACAGCCCTAAAATGTAGTGGCATAATCCCCTCCTTATTTCATGACGTCAGCGTCGGGAACACGGGTAGCCCGTGAGAACAGACCCGTGACGAATTGAGCCGTGTGTGCCGCACCTTAATGCACTACAAGGTCACTTTTAAATGAATAATTTGTGTCTTATCTGGAGTCAGTTTATGAGTTCCGATATTGGAATATAATATAAGTTTATATATGTGGTGACAATGCTTAGTTTAGCAATGTTTTGATTGAAATTCCACCCGAAGTGTATATACCATTAATAGCTAGTTTGTATGAATAGCGCTTTGAAAACACTGTAACAGCCGAATCGTCCACTGCTGAACACAGCCTCTCCTATTAAGGTGGTATTTGTCATAATCCCCACGCTTGGCAAACGTCTTAGGGATCGCAGCGAAATTTGGCAGTTCTTTAGAAGGCGCTGCTGCCTACCTTCCAGTATTTTTCCCTTAGTCGCCTCTTACGACGGGATGATATGGGGAGATGCAATTCTAACCCGGCACCCCACGGGGCAAACACTTAGTATGAAACTATTCTCGTAGATAGTAAGGGTGCTGACGATACATGAACATATTGTACAAAGTTTTAATTTCAGCATAATGGCCGCCCGCCTATCTGAAATAAGTTTTCCTTTGTAATGCTCTTGTTGATAGTAAACACGCGTAGTTAAAGTCCTGTTTCAGACCTTATGTGCTGCAACACCCTCTACATGCCGTTATGAGTAGTGACATACTGTTCATTAAACGTACCTACCTATCTTTTATTCAGATGTCTTTCTATGTTGTCTTCTATTCAATGACAATTCTGCAGGAGGATGGACCAGTATTATATTCGTAAGCTAGGAACTGTGACATGTGTATTCCATCCAGTTTTTGCATAATGGTAGGGTATATTGCGAGTTCCGGCCTCGCTAGCTACCACATTCAAGCAGGAACCCGCCACCAAGCACCCAACAGGGTATTTCAGCAGTTGTCCTCGAGAGCCAGTAATTCTTAGTTAGCCCAAACAACATCTTGGACCAGTCATTACTTAAAATCAGGCGAGATAGTGGTCAACAGCTAGCCTATCAGATATAAAAAGAACATTTAAAAACGATTACATATAAACAAAAGTAATAAAAAACAAAAGTATTTTCTAATTAGTATTGTGTACCTAACTGTGGTACCTAAATAACATATGCAAGTTTTTTTTAAAGTTATTGTGACAAATCAAGCACGTGTCCCACCTGATATTAAGCGGTAACCTCTGCCTATAACAGATGCATTTTGTCACAAGTCAGGAACTGCACTGCACCCGTCACCCTGAGAGTTGTTGAGTCTCATGTGCATATAAATTTACTGGTATCTGGCTCATTTAGTGTCAAAATACCAAGGAGAGGGTGGGCTATGAATTCAGGTCCTATAATAAATCAATCAAGAAATTATATGTCGGTGAGCACGTAATAATACCCACGTGTTGTGACCAAATTATCAATTTTTGTCTATTGCAAATTTGGAAAGTTACGAATACGTGGACAGACCAAAGCTGTTCCTCACTCAGTAGTTTCCCTCTTTTCCGCTATCTATCAAGAAAAGCAACAGCAGCTCAGTCTATGCATTACATAAGTACACCACCAACACATTAACATCTCATTCTCTTTAGTCTCAGTGTCACTCCTTCAACTAACACACCTGAAAGTGACATGAATGCTCCTCAAAAACCAGTGAAATCCACATCGACCCATAGTGCATCCGAATCGAGACGTGCATCCGACGTCGGCTGCCAATCAAAAGGGCTTTAACCTAATCCTAACCAGGATTAAGGAAAAAATAAACCAGCGGACCCCTCGTGTTCTTCGCAAGCGTTCGCGCTTCACCGCTTTTTGGACAAACACAAACTTATTCGTTCGACGTCTAAATTAAATTCAATCGATTTTAGTTCTTATTATTATCATGTGAAAGTTTGCATGTGGATAAACTGTGTAATAATTTATCTTGGTAAAAGTAAAGTTCGGTATTTTTGACGCCTGAGGTTTTGCCTTGTATTGTAATTGTTGTATAAAGTATTGTTTGTTTTGTAATGTTTGCGCTTGACTGGACAGCGGGTAGGTGCGAATTTTAAGATCTTTATCTTCTTTTTCTTTTTTGTTGGTGAGAAAATGAGAAAAGACTTTTTAAATTCGTTTTTGTGACAGTTCTGTTATCTGTTAATTCTAATGTACCTATACGTATACATAGTGAAAGAGCGTTCATAGGTAGTATCTTTTTAATTATGTACTTGGCGTAGTTGGAATGCGCGAATAACAAACAGTACAATGTAGAATATTTCAATAATAAAATTTGTAATTGACCTTCATAAGAGCGTCGTAGACACCTAAATTGAATAAATAATTTTGAATTTGAATTTGAATAAAACGAAAACATGAGATGATTCAGAAAATTACGTTCGACAAGCTGGGCACAGTGTAAAAATATTTAGGTCGTGAGCTGGCCCAGCCCAAATATTTTTTTGTAGTTATTTGCAGTTCCAGAGCATATATCAAAAGTCTTGCTCTTGAGATTATATCCAGCCAGTATCCAGGGACTGAAAATTAACATTATGTCGCTTCCACGGATCTAGGAACGCGGTAGTTGTATGAATTAACTATTATACCTTTAATTAATTAACGGCGCAATGCTGCTACCATGCTGGGCACGCTGCCAATTGGTAGTGGGCTGGAGCATATGGAATACCTGTAGGTCTGGAATGGCCTTTGGGTTAACTAAATGCTTTCAGTGTAGTAGTTGTAATCTTGTATATAGTTTGTAATGTTTTATTAATTAAGGTAGACATTATGCCGGTAAAGAAAAAAAAATACTGCCAAGTTTAACCTTTTTTGGGTTCCGTACCCAAAGGGTAAAAACGGGACCCTATTACTGAGACTTCGCTGTCCGTCCGTCCGTCTGTCACTAGGCTGTATCTCAAGAACGGTGATAGCTAGACAGTTAAAATTTTCACAGATGACGTATTTCTCTTGCCGCTATAACAACAAATACAAAAAGTTGGCCAAGTGCGAGTCGGACTCGCGCACGTTATAACAAAAAAGGTTAAAATATGAAGTCTAATGTTGTATAGCTGGTAAGATATATAGCGAAACCCTTCGTGCGCAAGTCCGACTCGCACTTGGCCGATTTTTTTTTGAGAATCTTCATACATGTAGCTACGAATTGGAATTAGATAGTATCCTTACCTGCTTACTACTTCTAAAAATGTCCTATAAAAATACCTATGTATTTTTATATTTTTGTAGAGATTTTAAATTCATAACACAGCACAAACTATTTTAATACTTAGAATATTTTTTTAGGTTTATATATAATAACGATAAAGGATGTTATGTTATGAAATAGCATGGCACATTATTGATACGTCTCACTTTATATACTTTGCAAATTTTATTTGTAACTATGACTTCTAGATTCATAAACTTTATATTCATCATAAAATTAGAAAATCATGCAAACCGGTGCGTGTGAAATGCATTCCTTCTCTAAAGCTTGCGTAACTCTGAAATAGTGAATGTCGTAACCGCCTAATGAGAGTGCGCGCTGATATCAGTTTGCTTTTCTAACTTGCTGAAAATGAGCTTCTAATTTAGGGCCTTAATTGTTGGTTCACTTAATGTAACAAAGTTAGGACTTTGTTAACGCCAAATCTAGTTATAATTTTATTTCAAAAGCTGTCCAAAAAGCCTATTAAACTTCAAAGAGCTATAACAAAAGGTTTCACGAAAGTAAAATTTCTAGAAGCCCCTCAAACATGTCAACTGTCTATTTATGAAAGGACCACCAAACTATCGAATCATCCTTACATCACAGTAAGTACGTTTTTACCTTCCCTTTCCGTGAAATACTTTTAATCTATGTACTGATAAACTAACAATGAGGCGTTGAATTGAAATCCATACCTTTGCTAAGCCGCCGAAAAAATAACAATCCGCCAAAAGTTGCCAGACCGAAAAATAGAAAGGAGGTATCATTCGAAAACAGATTATGACAAGCCCCTGTTATGTTTGTAAACACGGCTAGGATATCAACAAAAGTTTGCAGTAATGTGACACCTTTGCTTAATTGGATGGCTGAATAAGGTTATTGATATCTGATTTTTCAATGAGGTAACACTGATAGAGGATTGGCGGCAAAATAGGCAAATTGTTGACGTTTCGCGGATTTAAATGGATACAGCTGGCTTAAAGAAAAAACTTTGTAATTTTACACGGGCATATTTGCGGCTGTATGCATGAATTGATGGTTCACGGTGGAATTTGTATTTCAGATGTATTATCTGACATATATAGAGTATTATACAATAGTTAAGACTTTGATTTAAAAGTGAAATGTTATCCGTACATTATAGGTAGGTGTATGTAGGTGTCTATATAAAGTTATGATGAAATTTTCGGGGTTGTTTAAAAGGTCCTAAGATTCCTTAGAGGTCGGCATCGTGTTGGTAAGATAACCTCTCTGGTGATTACACACGTTCATAGGCGACGGTCAGCACTTTCCATCAGGTGGGATCATACAAGATACCAAATACACGCCACATACCAAAATCATAAAAGATTAATAATATGACGCAAAATGAATAAAATCATTGAAACTGGTATCACACGAAAAATATATACTTTAAGTAACACCTTTCTTGGTTTAGTATTTTTTTTGTCATATAGGGAAACACTGTAAGCTTAGTTAGCGAAAAAGTTTTATATTTAAGTAAGTATATTTAACATATAATAATAATAAAATTCAAAATATTATTTAAGAAATACGAATCGAATTCAGTTACTTGTCCTTTATGATGGATAAACAATAGAAAAATTTGAGCTATAATATTTTTTTTACTTTAGTTATAATTTTGTAAGCAATACACAGCAGTGTCTGCACACTACTGCTTCTACGCTGAATATCTGACGCTGCGGTGGTACCTACCAAGACGGATTCTTGCTTAAGAGACTACTACCTAGTGAAAAATAATGATGAATCGATTATTGATGGACGTGCCGGAGTGTAAGCAAATTGTAAAATAGTAAGATATGTTTAATTTCGTTGTTATACGACTTTTATTAACATGATTTGGAGTTTATTATTGACTACTTTATTCCGAATTTACCAGAACCTACTTATGACGCCTGCCATGGGTAGAGATTATCGAAACCCTCTTCTAGTCGAACGCAAATAATGCGTACATGTCGTCATTCTTCTTCGATTGTGTGACAAGTAAGTTCAAGCTTCACTGCTTAACAAAAAGGTTTGTAAATTGTATTGAAAGCACATCTTGTGTGGTCTAAGCACAAACGGCCCTCAGAATATGTTTCTGAAGCGCTCATAGCGGAACTTTGGCAGACGTTAAAACAAATTTATGTTTGAAAAATTATTGGCTGAGGGCGTAAGATGGAGAGATCTCATTTCGCATGCAAGTGAGCGAAACAGAACTGCGCAATGTTAAGTTTTTATTTATATATATATTATTTATAAATTGAGTATATTCATTATATATAAATTAAGTAAGAATAATTTAATATAAAATGAGAAATAATAAAATATCTTTTATTTAAATTGATCTATATAAAAACAGAAATAATCTTTTAGTATTTTTTTTTCTTTATGCATGACAGGTTAGCTTTTGACCACTATCTCACCTGATAGTAAGTGAAGGTGTTGTTCAGGCTAACCTAGAGAATTACTGGCTCTCAAGGACAGCTGCCGGAACACACCGTTAGGTGCTTGGCGACAGATTTTCTACTTGAGGGTGGCAGTTAGCCAGCCGGGCATTCGCAAAATGTCCTACCACCATGTTATAACGACTGCCATCCGAAGACAACAATCGGGACCGACGGCTCCGGCCGGGCCCTCCGAAGCACGGAATCGCTCAGTAGTAATGTCACCAGCGGTCACCCATCCAACTCATGACCGAGTCGGACGTTGCTTAGCTTTGCTGATCGGTTCAGAATGGCTAAGCAAACTACGCTACGAGCGCTTCAAAAATAAAATAGAATAGGGTTTATTTGCAACATATACACAGATGAACTAAAACAAACAAGAAATTATAAAACAGTGTGTGTCACAAACCCGGTCTCAGCTCAGCATAATGCCGGATGCTACGAGCAGCAACCGACGACGCTGGTCTTCCGCTGGGACAGAGAGGTGACCTCCCGAACGCACATTTTGACAGCATGCGCTAGCTTAAGCTTTTAAGCATTGTATCACATGATTGCCACATAATAATTAGAAATCACAGGTGTATTGACACTATTTAATACATATAATAATAATGTTTTTATTGACATAACTTATGAGACTAATTTAACAATTCCAATAAGAAACTAAAATCTAAGAAATATGAATATAAGGTATAATCAAGTATATATAAGTACGATTAGTGTATAAATTAGCCACTTTCCGCTTTAAATTACTTAGAATAATAGAATTACTTGGTATAGGAAGTTTGCTATAGTATATATATGAAATGAAATGTCATTTATTTGCCAGAAACACGGTTACATAATGCAGGGAGCCGACTCCCATCTCTTAATTCAGTCTTATTTTAACTTATATTTACAATTTTAATTCGCACTACCACATATCACTATAGTAAACGTACATTAGAACTTCAACGTGAGAGCGAGCTGCATGCATTGAATCAAGTCATCTGTGCGATAGAGATAGCGCTATATGAACATTATTGTTTCGTGATGGCCACGGTATGAATGTCAATATCAATATTTTAAGCTTAAAATAATGACGTTGGTTTTCTATAATAGTTTTTAAAAGGTGGGAGTTTGGCCCCAGATCTTAAATTATTTAGGTTCTATTGAGCAGCTTAGCGTGCTTCGTCACAATAGGACATGCAAATATTATGTAAAACATACAAAATATACAATATTAAATTAATGTCAAATAACTGCATAAATAATAACATGCAATATTAAAATACAAAACAACTGAAAATAAGTCATTATCATTATAAAATCACAATAAATTAAAATTAAATATTTATCATTATTAAATTAATTATTAATATGTCATTACTATGAAATATTCTTACAGTCAAAAAATTCTTTTAAATTATAAAAACAGTTCTTCGTGAGGAACTGGTGTAGTTTTATTTTAAAGTAATTCAATGGAAGCTGGCGTATTCTTTTTGGTATTTTATTAAAAACTTAATTATCATTACCTCAGAATTTTTACGACGAAGTGCCGTACGGCATTTTGGTATGGTAAGTAGAGTTGGGTCTCTACCTGAACCTTCAAAATAATTATTGTCGCATAGACACAAAACTTGATTAAGCGAAATTTTAGAGTCGTATTTCTAACAAGAGAAATATATGAACACGTTTTTTCGGATAAGGCATCGTATTTGTCATATCTAGAATATTATATATTGTATATATGATATAGTAGGATTTTTTATACCTATCCTCTGCACTAATACATAGTAAGACATTTTGATTTATACCTCATCGCCAGCCGGAAGGTGTCCATCATTAAACAAATGCCTCTTCCATTAAGGGAGTTTTGCCGTATTCTCTACACTTGGCACGCATCTTGGGGATTGAAGTGTAAAATTTCAGTTCTTCAGAAGACACCAGTACCCACTTTCGTGTATTTTTTTCGCTACGTCGCCTCATACGAATCCCACAGGATGTTATGGGGGATTGTAATTATTCTAGCCCGGCACACCACGGAGGTTGCTACTCCCAAGACTCGTACGAAGAGCATCGCACTCTACTTTTCCCGTGCGTAACGCGAAAGAGCGAAACTCCTTACCGTGGTCAGTTTTTCCCGATGGAAACAAAACATGAGTGTCTTATATTCGAGAGTAAATCGGTATAATCAAGTTAGCGTGCCAATAATGCCATCAGGCAGAGTGTAGTCAAACGCGAACATATTTTAATAAAAAAAACCCTTTATTATTTTATTTTGTAGAGATACCTTCTTATATTATTATGTTCAACTATTCCGTGTATCTGTACATAATTTTTAGTTTGCGAAGATAACTTATCGCTTTCCTGCCCGCATTTCCATCAATAATGTCATCAACTTTAACAAGTGATCGTACATGCAAAGTATCATTAATTCAGTAATTATTATAAAATGTCCTCCCTACTACGTAAAACAAGCAATTATCGCCCATGATCGGCTGCCGTCAACTACCCTACTTCAATTATTAATTAACGAATTTACGTTAATTTCATTAAAACTCAAATCGTTGGGCGGAACGATTGCTGTGAGAGAATTACTAATTAGCTTTGCCTTTTTTTGGGGGCTGTTCAGCAGCAGATATTGTAAGCAGCTTCATTTAGGTTAAGCTTTCCTTCAGAAACTATACCCAAAATCGATCAGACTACCTACTTGAAATTGATACACCCCGTGGGGTGCTGCGTTGGAATGTCACCCCCCATCTCTTCCCGTTGGTGTCGTAAGAGGCGACTAAGGTAAAAATACCGGAAGGTGGGCAGCAGCGCCTTCTGAGAAACTTTTATCTTATACTGCGATCCCCATGACGCCTGCCAAGCGTGGGGATTATGGCAAACCCCTCTTATTGGAGAAGGCTTTAATCAGCAGTGGACGATCCAGCTGATACAGTACCAGCATACAATATAAGCACAAATATTTTTCCGTTCGTAAAATCGCAAGTTCTTCTCTTGATACTGCACTGCGCTCGTCACTCCTAGACCAGTAGTTCTTATATTTCGTCAGAAGATCTTACGCTGCGGTGGTACCCGTCAAAAAGAACTCTTGCTTAAGAGTAGTACAACCTGGTGTACAGTTCCAGACTCCGGACTGCTACTGATAATTTCTTCAGAAATATCCATATCGAGTCCAACACGGAAGTTGAACCTCGATATTTTAAAGCGGTGCTTTTACACGCACTCCAATAAGTCTAAAACTGTAATAGACGTAGGACAAACCCAAACACTACATTCGGTTTGACAAGCCACAAATCCTTGCCAGAAAGGCCCAGTTTAAGCCAAGAATATTTCACGAGGCTATTGAAATCAATAGTAAGTGCAGATTGATTAAAAGTTATATTTGTTTATGTATGTATCAGCCGGATCGTTCACTGCTGAAAACAGCCACCCTCATTAAGGTGGGTTTTGCCATAATCACCACGCTTGGCAGACGTCTTGGGGATCGCAGTATAAGATAACAGTTCCTCAGAAGGCGCTGCTGCCTGAGTTCCGGTATTTTTTCCCTTAAGCCCCTCTTACGACAACCAACAAGAGATGGGGGGTGATATTCTATCAGGGCACCCACTGGGGTATGATTTTATTTTCTTCATCATCCAAAATGATGTTTGTACATAGGCATAATCAGTTCTGTGTACTATATTCTTACGAGTATACTTGTATGTAGGCATTCTTGCAGATAAGCATAACAAAGTGAAATCTTGTTACTGATTATGTAATCAGTAACAAGATTTCGCTACCTCATTTCCATATCATATTAGACCAAATGCGGCTTCAAATTTAGATCCTAAATTGGCAACATGTCTAAGCCAAAAATGTAATTGCTGATAAAATTATTCCGGGGATCAAAAAAAGAATACGTATTAAGTACTTATAGATAGATAGATAGATAGAAACACTTTATTTGCATACCATGAAAAAACATTACATAAAATTATCACACATATTAGGTATACAAAGGGCGGTCTTATTGCTTAAAGCAATTTCTTCCAGACAACCGAACAGAAAGGATTTACAAAATTTTGCCAGGTTGGCAGTTTACTAGGTAAACATAACAATTATTCACGAAGTACTATTTAAGTTAAAAAAAAGAATCCTATGTTAAAATATAAACCTATATTAAACTTATCACGTCTTTATTCCCCAAAGGGGTTAGCAGAGATGTCGGATCACCCACGTTTTGTGGTCACATATAATAGGGTACGAATCTAAAATAATAGACTCCAGACTGATATGGAAAATTATTTAATTTAATTTTGTTTTAATTGGAATCATAAATAAGCTGTATTCATAAATGTACCAGTTAGCTTTACAAAGCCTTTTCATCTTCAAAATTAAGCCAGGTTGGACACCTTGAACTGTCAATGCATTAACCACTATACACACGAGATACGAGACTGCGAAGCAAGATGAGAACATCTAAAACTAGCTTTATTTTTCTCATTATGCCAAATGTTGTGGCGAAGGTCTTTCCAAGCATTCAGCCTTCATCAGTTAAGTTACATAGTCAGCAGAATATTGCTGGTAGCATGCAAAATTCTGCGTCTGGCCACTCTCGGGGACTAATGATCGGCGTTCGAATAGAACCGCCCTCCCTGCCCGGGACGACTATGTAGGGTTGTCACGGGTCAATTGACAGGGCGTTTATTGTATTGTTTCAGTAGCCTAACTAACGGACTAAAGATCAGTTATAAAAAAGATATATTTGTCTTTCACCGTTAAATACCATTTGTTGTTTTTATTTTGTATCTGTTATGTATTACTAATGTTTTTATAAACGACTATTCATTTAAATATTATTAGCTAACCAGCGAAACATTTCATTCAACGTTCAAAGTATAGTTTCTAGACCTTCAAGCATATTAGAGCAGTGCATAACAGGAGCTCGCAGATCTTGCTTCGCATTAGCCCTGATTATGAGATTCTGATATGCTGTAAACCCTTGTCAACGTATGCGAATCAAAACGTGTGTGTATTGTCAGGCAATTTATTATATTCACATTGTGTGTGAAAAGCACGAGAATTTCGTTATAATAACGACTATTTCATTATTACTCGTCGGTAGGTACGATTACACACATATATGTAACAGGCTGTTTTTGAATCAAAATGGTTTCTCTTAGTATCAAGAAAGTTAGAAAACATACTTATTAAAGGAGAACACAAATAACACCATCGCAAAAATCATACCTAGAAATGAAGACCAGTTCAGTTCGAATCGAAACATATCAAAGTTTATCCACAAACAAAAAGGCAACTTTTCCCCACGGACAACCCTAGAGCCCGGCGTCTAGTTCAGTAATGAAGCAATTTAAATGCATGAGGTAGGGCGCGAGAGGCAAATGGTGGGGGGACAACCAATCAGAAATGATCATTGTAACTCTCAGATTGTTGCTTTTGAATTTGAATTCTATGCTTATACCTTAAGAATGTAGATTGCTTGCTTTTCCGCGGCGTTTAAGCTTTCTTACATTGATAAATTCTTTGTAGGTATAGATGATAGTGGTTGTGCAGGGTAAGTACGGTATATCTGTGCAGGTAGAGGATTATAGGAGGGTACGCGAACTACCGACGCGAAAATGTTTTCCCAACTTATTCGGCGAAAGGAAAAGTCGAGAGAAAGTGATATCAGTTAGGCGACGCTCCTGAACTAAGGGATTTGTTTTTATACGCAACACTGAGGAGATAGTCATGACCATCTCATTAACTAGTTCTTGCGTAACATTACTTTTGTAACATTTCACAGTTTTGTACTTTTAGGAACAACATAAAAAGTTTTGTCATGTTAGCAGGATTATAAGTTATAAGGAATTATATCCATTAAAAATATTACGTAAGTTATTTTCATTTTTATACTTGACTATCACTATAATACTTATGTATATATCATTATATTCCCTGTAAGCGCTTGTTAGAATTTTGTTGAAGAGTTACAATTGCCAACTGAAATACCTAGTTGAATAAAGTACCTCTTCAATACTCGGTACTTCGCGTAGATAAATATTTCTGATGATAGGCTAGCCTTAGCTCATCATATTATTGTTGATAAGCATTAACAGCATTAACATGCTAGCTTAGAATGGCTGGCTTTCTAAGACAGTTCCTATAGAACACGACATTAAGTGTGTATGTTTTAGTATCAATTCACTGTTTGTGAACGAGTTTATCCGGGGAAGTACCTACTGCCACACCATACCTATTTCTCTGCTAAGTAGTAATGTTCACATCACAGTGTTGCGGCTTAAAATGTATGGGTGCTGGTGAGATTACAGGCACTTGACACTTAACAACTTTATATCACAGGGGCGCAGTGCAGTTTGTTACTTGAGTCGTAATGCATTTGTTATAGGCAAAGGTCATCGATTAAACAACAGGTATGCCACGTGCTTGTTTCGTCACAGTCTCATTAAAAAAGTGATTAGCGAAATTTGATATCTAGGAGTTATCTAGAGCATTTGTGAAATACCCAACCACGATGTAGTATAGTCCAAACCTGTAGTAGGATTCGAAGCATGAACCCCTGAGCTTCAATCCATAGTTAAAGTTGTATTAAGCCATCATTGCTTCAGAACATCAAACATCTCAAAATCCTATATTATATGGCACGAGTTAAAGCTAGACTTCAATAATTGAATTACATAAATACCGAATGTATCTAGGAATATCTTTCAGAGGTTTCAGATTAACCTTTTCCGTTATCACAATGTACCTTTTCTAACCCAAACATTGAAAGATTCCATTTTCTCTTTTGTTCCTCTATCAATATTACCTAAGGTCCGAGGTCGGACTACAGTTCAGTTCCAATCCATTAATATCAAGAGGGAGTCTAATTTATATCCATTTTGCGATCAGAATCCCAATACTCTGACGTCATCGGCTTTGATAACTTCCGTTTGCCGAGTTTAGGGTTGTAAAAAGTATTTAATGCAATTATTTTTTATGAAGGATTCGATGCGTTTTTAATATCCAACAGTTAAATATAATTCTAAAACGCCACTTAGCAGTTGATATCGCTGTTGACATAGCTGATCGATTAAGAACGTCTAGGCATGTTGTTGCTGCTGTAAATGTTTTTATTTTTGGAAATCGTAAAGTTACTATCTAATGACAACGACACATATGCTGAGAATCATTCATCAGTGGCAGCCCTGGCCCTTTCCCCACCGCATATCCTTCCGGACGAGATTATTCTACGGTGCGTGCCGCGTCGGAAGAGATCAGAGCTATGCATGGCTATGTGATAGAAAGAGAGACGGCTTGTAGGTGAATATAATTATTAGGTACTCCGTGCTTTCGGAGTTGAATTGCACTTTATTGCTTCGTAGCTAGAGTCGCTCATTTATTAGAATGACTTTTGGAGTGATCTTTCTGTTCCTTTTTGTGGTGTTTCAGTGGTGCGGTATGTGCCGGTAGGTATACACCAATATGTTTAGAGTACCTATGTCCAACAAGAGAGTGGACTTCAGATTTCTAGGGAAAATTTAAATAAACTATAACTTTAGCTGATTTGCCGTTATATTTTTCTTATATTCATGTGTATTTTATGTAGATAACTTAAATAGACCTTGAGATAACTTATCATTAGTAGCAAATTAGCACAGTCCCAAAGTCTAATCACAAGTAAGCTATCTTGCTGAACAGACACTACCAGTCTACCAGCCATTTATCTGAGGTATAGAGAGGAGGTGACATGCACCCGCAGCTGCGGCGTTGCGTCTGCCACTGACAGGTCGTTGACAGCTGCACTTCGAACTGCACCCGCATTCTGTTAAATCCACCTGATCTTCGAAATACTAGATAAATCTTATTTCAATTTAATGCACTATTAAAACTATTCATTGAATCTTAACTATTATCGGTATAAACCTGTATTAGGTTGATACTCGTACCTAAAAATGTAAACATATTTTTTGATTACTTTAAAAAATGAGTAAGTAACTAAGTACTAACTAATTTTTTTTCACAATTACAAATTAATGTTTTTATAATAAGCATTTTGACATCTGATCTACCTAAGCTACCGGGTGAATTTACTAAATCTTCATGAAAACGCCAGTGCATAAACATTACCTACGTTTTGACAGATATGTTTTGGTCCCATGTAATAGTAGATGAGCCCATTGCCATCTACTGAAAACAATACCAGTCTCCGGAGGTACCTGATATAATAAATATTCCCATAGACTTACGTAGAAAAAAGAGGCGGTATGTGTTGTTATGAGTAGGGTTATGCTGAAAAACAGCGTAGTTTTTTTCCAGTGAAAAGGGACTAAAGCTGCACAAGCTGATCATAACCCTGTTGCCCCTAAAATTAAATAAGAGTTTTTATGTATTATTCCGTGTAAATTTGGTGGAGGCAATGAATTGATTTTTATTTATTTATTTAAAATATCTTCTAGGAATCACGCGTACTACGTTCATCACTTAATCATTAGACGAGCTAGAAACGAAACCATATTATACATTTTAATTTCCCACCAATAACTTCAGCGTCATTATAAATAAAGCTTATTATGAACTTGGCAAACAAAGCGGTGGAAGCAATTATTAGGTAGCAATACGAAACCACGCGAGGTGCTTGTGCAAATATTCGACCATAAATCGTAGACCGCCTCTGTACAGTCCCTCGCCTGTGAGTTTACGCCCAAAGCTTGCTTCTCCAATAGACTGGAGATAAGGCTAAATTTACGATTAGTGCCATCTAGTTAAATCTTATGGAAAAATAATATTACCCAGTATCAAACAATATAATAACTATTGTTTTTTTTCAAATACAGATATATCTTTTTGAAGTCCATACTACGTTGATTAAAATCACTATGAGGTCTCATTTTCATGGTCCGAGTTTCACAAGTTATTTAATACTTTTCAGACTTAGAAGTCGTCTAGTAAAAGGATAGATTAACCTTTCAATATAATCATCATTTTATGACCAAAACCTATGCTAATAAAAAACTGAAAGAAATGTGGTATATGCATTTTCCGTCTGGCCTTTGCTATGTTTTTTTACAATTGACAGCATATAGCATGGTAGTATGGCATTTTGCGAAATCTCGCTAGGTTACCTATCTCCCTCAAGCAGAAAAAAATTTGCCAAGCACCTAACCGTCTGTTTCAGCTGTCCTACAGAATCAGGACTGTACTCCATCTGCCACCACATCATTACTTACCAACAGGTGAAATAAATTAATAAACAAGGTTATTGTTACAAGACCTTCATGAAAAAAGTAAAAATTTTAAATGACCACGAGACCCACCCAAAAACTCTGGCCAGTAACAATAAAAAAGGCGTTCTAATCTAAACTCTTTATATATTTTTATTTTGTTTAATTTCCAGCGCCACCGCTGGGCGGCGCACTCATTACGTACAGCCTGGCTTTCTGTCACTGAATATAACGACTTGTAATAATATTCCGCCCACCGATTCTACCTATTCCGAAGATACGCATCGGTGGCCGGTCGTGCTACGCCCACGTTCAGAACAAATGAGCCGGGGCAGCCTGTGTTTCGAACGCACGCAAAGCAACCATGGATGTAGTGGCCCGTTGTTTCCGTTAGTAAAAAGGATTTATGAAGAGAAAAAAGATCATTATCAGCCAGTACATAATTTCATCCTTACTAGAAAAGCATTAAGGTGTTTTGATTGATATAAAATGGTTAAGTTGGTTGAAGTTTCTACTACAATATTTTTGATAAAACAGAGAAGTTTTGTAAAGTCATTAATATTTTTTTTATTGTACAATTAAATTTAATATTATATAAGTCAATTTCTGATAGATTTCCATGCTAGCTCCCATATGGATCGATCCCACTGTCTCTGGGAGGGCAACATTTTAAGGGTTTTAGTATTTGGTCAAACCAATCTCCATGTCTTTTTAGCCTCACTGTGCTAGATTTGCAGAAGATGTAAATGCTGGTAATGTCACATTAGAAATTTTACGTATCCCTATGCCCGCCAACCACAGCTTGCACCCAAGCCCTATCATCAATCTCGACATTTAAAACCGATACTAACGTATATTTTACTAAAATGTCTAAGCTTAAAACAAGCTCATTATGTTTCCACAGCTGACAACATCTCAAATTTTATCTAAATTTGGGATCAAAAAGACGAAATCTAATAATAGTAAATGTAATATGAGCATTAATTTTGAATGATCTGCTATAATATAACTATCTTGACAAGTATCGCAAACAAAAAGTATGCATTTTGAAAAATTTAGTTAAGGAAGAAACAAGACGAAAATTGTGATACGTATTCGCAAGTCATTCATTACAGTGTTTGCCATCTAAGGTTCTATCATCCAGTTATCAGACGTTAAGTTTTGATTGAAGACGATGAATTATACAGTGTTTAATAATTAATTTATTATTATCTCTGTTAATTATTTCGAACTCCATTTATGGGAACAATGTGGGCATGATAGATCCGAGGCTATTAAGAAAGAAGCAATATAACATGTAATGTACAAAACATTGCTGTTACAGAAAATAGTCGTCTTTCTCCTTAAACCAAGAAAGAATGTAGTGCACACTAACAACAGTTACTCGTAATCTTCATCAAATTGGCAGACAACGTGAAAGTTGTTCATTGGTATAAGTCCTACACGTCTATATAGCCAAAACTTTTCGTCTAATGGACACTAAAGAGGAGTTCAGCAAAACTATGTTGATTCAATATCACATCAAGAACAATACTGTTTACAACTATCGGCTCTTACCTTTCATATTGTCCCGACGTCGTCGTGAACCGTGTGAAAAAATTACCTCGAAGTTCAAACATCCACAACCAAGCAAAACTTTCCACAATGTCCGCGTATAAAACTGTTAGGATAACTATATTATCATTCATTTCATAATGGGAACTGTTCGAATCACGCGCGTTTTCACTTTAATATTTTTTTACTATGAATTGTGTGTAACAATGGGGATGAGACCAGAAACTTATGTAAGACACAATAGGAATTGCGAGGAGCAGTCGAAACAGCCGTATTTTGATGTAGAGCAGATTGTCGGCAAGCCGTGGAGAATATACTACACATGGAACATGGGTATGGAGAATAAGTGCATGGATCTAACTTTCAAGAATGCTACGAAATTGGTTAGTGATCTTTTTAAATATCAAATCAGTTTCTACAACTTTGTCTGTATGTGATTCTGCGCTCCCTCTGCAACTACAGCGGGCTTGTCGTGTCCTTTGTCTAAGACCTAAAGAATCGATGTAAAATTTCATTAACATCTGTTCTGCTTTTTTTTAAAGTAAGTAACTTAAATAAAGTAAAATAAAATAAAACCACTCTTCGACGTTTGTATGGAAACGTGAGCAGCCAGTTCACCCTAAAGAAAGTTCTATTCTACATTAAATTACTCATGATATGTTTTTTTAATAAGATGAAAACAGACCAAGGGTCAATGTGATTGATAACTAAATAGTGCAATAGGCAAAAAAATGTGGTCAGACTTAAAACTGTTGTAAAGATGATGTGCAAATGACATTAAGAATCTGAAAAATGCGATATGAGGAAATAAAGGAAAGGGCTATGCCACTATCAACAAGTGTAAGCCCTTTATCCTTACTCTGCCATTTCAGAGGTTACAGGCGTGCTTTTATTTACATGGCACGCGTATTAACGTATAATTTTAATTGGATAATATATATTTCTCCGGCGCGATCGATCTAGTCTTTTTTGGATTGCCAATGCCGTTTGAAAGGGCGGACCCCATAATGTCTGACTGCTATATTCCGGATCTATGGTACCTCCGCTATAACCCTATCATTCGGTTAAACAATACCATATAAAACGAAATATATCTTCAACTCTTTAAAATAATTATATTTATTTTGCTAGTCGGCCAGCCGCCTCTACAACGACATGTCTGATTACTTGGAGACACAGCCGGTGTGGGAGGCAGCTACATTGTTCGTGACACTGGGAGTGGCAAAGCATCAGCTACTTCTGTTCCATGACCAAGGCGCGGCCGGGAGATTGGTTGGTGTGCCAAATATTATCCGAGATGGAAGTATGTGCTGTTGTTCTTTATTTAATCAAAAATAGTATTCTGTCATTTATATTGCCTGTGGGTGTTTTAAACAAGCTCAGAGTTACACAACGTGCCATGTAGATAGATATGCCTGGAGTCTCTTTGCGACAAAATCGAAGACGAGGAACTTCGAACAAAAATAAAACTCACCGGCACAGCTCTCAGAGTTTGTAAGTTGAAGTGGCAATGGGCTGGCCACATCACTAGCCAATCTATCAACGTTGGAAAGAAACTATAACTAATGTAAACTATACTCTAAACCAATCCTTCTTGATCCCGCATTTTTCGATGAAGACAAGGCTCAGTGTCTAGCAGTCAGCCTTGAGGCTAAGTTTTTCTCCGGCTTAGATTATACAGGCCCCCCCAATGTGTGGACTTTGAAGATAAACATAAAATCTCTGACCATATTCGTACTCTCTCCTCTGCTTATAATAACATCAGAGGTGGAAAGAGAAGGGAACTGTTCTGGGTCTCAAACAGCTCAGAGCCCACTGCCGATGCCACATGCCGCTGGTATCTCCAACAAGACGTTTAACCTATGCGTATATGATAATTATTACTAGAAATGGACGATATCGTCAATGCGGATGCTAAGCATCATCTGGAAATGCTCAAAATTTATATCGATATATATTTTTAAAAAAATTAAAGCGTTTTATTGTAATTTTTTTTTCTGTAACTGGCCATCATCAATGCCATATATTCCAAATGTAGGGCATTGCTGATTATGGTATTACACAAACTTGTTTAAATCCAAAAACTTGCTAGAAACTTTTGAATTCGTTGTTATTTTGATAGTTTGACACTCGATTTTATGCTCTAAACACACGCATTTTATTACTTCCAGATATGACACCAGCTCGGAACTCCGTCCCGCTTCTACGGTTCTTCCTCAAGCTGCTCTATAACGGCAAATATCTCTTGATGATGGATTGTAACTTCGGTGTTGCTTCATTGTTGTCTCGCGAACGTCCGCCGTATCGTGCCGAGGTTGGTGGCGTAGCCAAGGCTTTGAAACTGGTCGACGCACATGGCACCCATGCTTGTATTGAAGATACTAAAGTAGGCGAATTTCCTTCACAATAAAATAATTATTTAGTTCAGGATCGTTTAATTTGTAACCTACACCTGGAGTACGGGTTGGAGACAGTAACTGAGGTTCTTTCCCCAGCAACACGGATACGACTTCCACAAGACGAATTCATGGAGTGCTCAGTAATTCGTCCCATTGTATTTTTTATGTCTTAAGAATTACATTTAATTTAGTCTTATTTGTCAACATATACCATATCTCACAATTAATGATAATTTTTATACAATCCTAATCTAAACCAAAAAGCCGTTTTCCGTCGTCAACCTTCACGAAATGCTGACAGCATTTTTAATTGCAATGTTTTAACGTTGTGTTGTTGCGACCAAAACTTAAAAAAATATATACTGATATTAAATATAGATACCGTAAACCTTACGGTCATTGAGTTGACAAAAAAATATGAAGATACCTTTATATACCTATTAGATTCTACAGCCAAGGCCCTTGGTCCAATCTCGTTACGTTGAATAAAATAATTTATTGTTAATTACATTTGAGCAAATTTTGGTGCTAATTTTGTTTTCGACCAGCTAGGCTTTAAAGAATTTCAGAAGTGGCAGCTGTCAACAGCTATGACATCATAACATGTGTCATATGTTATGATATTATGTTACCTAAGTGTGAGTATATATAGTATCAGAAATACTTTGCAAATATCAGCTTATTATATCTTAAAAAAATAGAATTTATTGAAATTTTTGTGAAGTATATCCCCATAGTATCCTCAAGTCGCCTGCCAAGCGTAGGGATTATGGCAAACTCCCTATTAATGGTGGACGATCTGGATAATACAGTACAGTAAAATAAACCCCTTAATAAGCCCTTGACATAAATAAAGGTACAACTCATACTATTACGATAATTATGGAGGTGGGTGCAAATGAAATTGAAATTAAATTACCTCTCTTAAAGTTGGTCTACTTATGGCCCGCAGTGTCGTAACAGATGAAATAGAATAACAGTTTTATTTAATAAGCATGCACAAAATATAAATAAATACTTAAATAAAATTCCAGTGCTAATAAAATCAGGAATTCGTAAACAAAAATACAGATGCTACTGCGGTGTATGTCATATATACTCGTATGTATTTGATAATATTGCATTACATGTAGTTTATAAACAATACACACATGTTTAATATAAATACGAAAATCATCTTTAACTTTTTAATTACGGTCTTAACATTCACAGTGTAGCACTCGTTAGCTTAAACAGCTTGATTTATTTATTTATAGCTAACAAAATAAATTATTCGTTTTTGCATCTTGTTAGAATTGCGTGATTTTTCTATTAAAACACTATTAAATATTCTTAAGACTATAATATTTAAGGAAACTTCAAAGATTGTGTTTTAAGTGAACGAAACGGATTATTCAAGTATTTATTTTTAAAAAAAATTCAAGAGGCATTTTTTACATACTTGGGATATACCATTAAAAAGTTTACTATAAGATAACGTTTGTTGATTCTTTCAAGTTTCAATCTGCCTGTGCACTAAAGTAATAAAAATATAAAAAAAATAATTTTGATACCTACCTAAGTTGTACTCAAAAATAATTACAGAACAATTTAAAATGTATCCATTATTGCTCACCATTTTTATACTGATATCGATAAAACATCCAGCGATAGCCCAAACGGATAGACAACCGCGTGAGCCCAGTTTTTATGACATTGGTAGCAATTGGACATCATGTGAAAAGTTTTTAGAAGGCACTCAGTTTGACGCTAAGAGTATTGTAGACATAGACTGGAAAATCTTCTTCTTTTGGAACCCTGATGAAGAAGAGAGCTACAATATTAGGTTCAGTTGGCCTGCACCAATGGTATGAATTGTTTTACCTGTTTTGCTCCTGAGTATTCTTATTACTAACTAGCGGCCCGCCCCGGATTCGCACAGGTATTAACAAAAAAAATTAAAATTATTATACAATACTCACTTTCATTAAATTTTCAATCATAAACTTAATTCAATAAATAAAAAGCATTTATGAACAGGCACTTAAATGACATAATGTTCTTTTTACTACTTATTACTAAAGGAGAAGCCAATGGTTCCTGAAATACAGTTTAACACTAGTTCGGGAACCCCTGGGTTCATTTGTAATTTTTTTTATTTTTATTTTTTTATTTTTTTTTTCAAACATATTATTTTTATTGACATAATATTAATTGTTTTTTGTTTATAAATATTAACACATTAAATAGTAGTTATTGTGAGATAACTGTAATAGACTTATTAGTACTTTTTAGTATTGTGGACTTTTTATAGATATTGATGTCTTCTATAAAATTGTGGTGCATCACTTTTCTCTATTTTCAATAATTTCTGCAGCATTCACGTGTTTTTTGTATTTTGGGTTTCATTATCGAAGTTTTCATACGGATTCCTATATTGTTTGAAAATCTTCTATAGCCTATGTTCATCAGGTATAATGTTGGATTCTCATGGTGAAATATTTTTTTAAATCGGTCCAGTATCATAGCCTGTTGAATGCAAACAAACAAACAGTCAAATCTATCCCTTAATTATATTGGTTTAGATTTAGATACTAAGGTTGGACTACGTGAAGAATTATATGCGTATATAAAGACTTCGCAGCACCGGGAGCGTAGCCTGCTTAGTCGTTCTGACCGATAAACTAAATGTTATGCATCGTCTGCTGCAATCATGACTTGAATGGGTGTTCGCTTTAAGTATTACTACTGAGTGCGTTCCAGGGCAAGCGAAGCCGTCGGTCCTGGTTGTTTTAGGATGTTTGGTAACTGACTTCCAAAAAAGGAGCCGGTTCTCAATTAGTCTGTGTTTTTTTAAAGAACTTTAGACTGGGTGAACCGTTTTTGAAAATTCTTTTTTGTTTGAAAGCTGATGCGTGTCGTTTGATCCCGTTTAAATTTTATCAAAATCGGTCAAGCCGTTTTTGAGTTTCAACAAGTTTTTTCACACTTTTGGGTGTTGAATTCGGTACCATTTTTTGATTAATTTTTTTACTAATGCACGCTTGGCTAGCTACCCTGAGGTAGAAAATGTGTCGTAAAGCAGCTAACGGTGACTTCCGATGTTTGTCCTTGAGAGCCAGTAATTCTAGGTTAGCCTGAACAACATCTTTGTTCACATCATATAATATAATATCCTGAGTGTAAATTTCTTTCAGCTAATAGACAGATTTAAATATGAGATGGAACACGGGACGTATCCACCAGTCAACTGGACCGATACAGAGCTCTTTATGGAAGCAAGCATCGACTTTAGTGCACTCTGCATAAAGACTACCACTTCAGGGATGTACAGACTTATACCATCTCTTATATTTCAAAGTAAGTCTCAATGTGCTGTCGAGACCGTATTTTTTAGGAATCTCTCGCCCGTACTTATTATAATTTTCTTTCAGTTATTTAATAGTACACTATTATACAAGTGTGGTATGTTGAGTAATGATCAACATCCCACACGCGTGTCATACGATGTTTTTCAACACACTTGCGAGGAACGAATACGAAAATATTGATAAAAAAATATTTATTTATCAATGGCTCGCTGATTTCGCTAAGATAGCCCTGACGAAAACACCGAAACACCTTAATTTTTCCAGTCAATTTGTTGATATACTTAGCACTAGATACAATAAAAAATCAGCCAAGTGCGAGTCGGACTCGCGCACGAGGGGTTCCGTACCATTAGCTATACAACATTAGACTTCATATTTTAAACATTATCTGTTTTAACGTGCGAGTCCGACTCGCACTTGGTCAACTTTTTGTATTTGTTGTTACAGCGGCAACAGAAATACATCATCTGTGATAATTTCAACTGTCTAGCTATCACCGTTCTTGAGATAAAGCCTGGTGCCAGACGGACGGACGGACGGACGTACAGCGAAGTCTCAGTAATAGGGTTCCGCTTTTACCCTTTGGGTACGGAATTCTAAAAACGAATCGGAATATATATATCTTTTTTGTTGCAATAATAATGTGAATAAGAAGGTTATAAAACTCACAATCTTCTAAAAGTTTTACTTCAGTAGGTAAAAACCTTTGGTTTGTTTTTATATGAAATTTTTATGAAACAAACTACAATCTCCTTTGTGAAAAATGTGGAAAAGTAGTTTTATTTTTCTATATCAACTCGCACAGATTTATTCAAAACATCACACAGTGCCAGTTGAGAAGTGTGTTGGGGAAACTATTGCCTCTCTCTTTGAAGATTGTCATGGTAATAGCATAGTAACCGTTTAGCCTACGTAAGTACTGTATCGCCCTGATTGTCCACTTCTAAACACAGCCTCCCCCTTTAAGAGGAGATTTGCCATAATCTCCATGCTTGGCAGGCTTCCTGGGGGATCGCAGAGTAAGATAGCAATTCTTCTAAAGGCGCTGCTGACCACCTTCCGGTATTATTCCCTTAGCCGCCACATACGACACCCACTGGAAGTGACGGTGAGAGGTGACGTTTTCGTCCGGCACATCCACTGGCCCTAGTAGCAATTCTAAATTTAAAAATAGTTGATGCTTTTTTTATTCAATCTTGATATCAGTTTTGATAGCTGTTATTCTACTAGCTTTGAAACCTAAGAAACTTAATTAAAATCTACTGTAATATGAAGCCAAAACAGTTATTAGTTGTCGGGTGTAAAATTTTAATAATAAGCGAGTATATTTTGATTGTATATTAGTGGTGGGCTACCAGAAATATAACTTTTCATATTCCTATTACATGCTAAGTTAAAACCATTGTACTGGTATTATACATTGTGGTTTTAACTTTGTAAATTCCCGAATAAATAGGAACCTAAGATGAATTTTAGTTTAATATATTGATTTTGACTATTGAATTAACTATTGGACTAAACTATGAAAATATGGCACTGACAAACGGGAATGATTGGGGATCACGGCCCGCGTGTATTGAAACTAGAAAATACCGAAATAATTTAGAAACTGTTAGAGAGAGTTTTAATAATGAAACATTTCATTTCAGAAAAGTCAATGCCAGAACTGATATTCGCCTTTAAGTTGGTCGAGCCAGGGTACCTCGGGATAGCTAATTGCAAATATCGGATTGCATATGCCCTAGCGCCTGTCGACAAAATGCCTTATCATTATGAGGTGCCAATTCAATACCTTAATTTAATAATATATATTGTAAAAGCGAAGCTATTTCATGTAAAATCATACCAGACTTACCCATTTGGTGGAAAGTGATGCTGTGTTAGAACTGAGTTTATATAAAAAGCTTAAGGGCACAGATTCATGGGATTTTTATAGCTAAGGGTTAGCTTTTGATCTCTATATCACCTGTTGGTAAGTGAGTAAAAAGGCTTAAACTATTAATTTTACGATTACCACATTGTTGTGTTAAGGCAGTGGTCCTTCAGAGCCAGTACAATTACAGGTATACATGAGACTAAACAACTGTTTTTCTCAGGATGACGGTGGATGCTCACCTAGCTAGCTACTACAGTCAAGTAGAAAATCCGTCGCCAAGCACCTGAAGTTGTGGCCCGGCAGATGTCACTTAAAGCCTTTCAAATCTAGATTAGCCTGAGCAACATCTTCGACCACGTCATAAATTATTATCGTGTTAGTGAGTCAAAAGCTAGTCAATCAAATATAAATTAGAATAAATATTTATTTTACTTACAATATATTGCCTTCATAAAATACACTCACATCAGTGGGGTAACGGCAGCTCATTGCTCGAGTTATTATTAACGATTTCCTTGTATTTCAGCTTCAAAAAGCCGCGAGCACTCTCAAGTTCTACAACAACTACAACCGAACTCACATTGATGTCAAGCCAGTGGTGAAAGCTCCTGTGGTGATGGATCTACCTGATGATGAACTCGACGACATCTTGGCCGTTGAAGAGGACGCTGGACAAGCAGATTTTTTCTAATCCTATACTATTGAACTAGTATTAAATGATAGTTTACATGTTACATCTTCGTAATAATGACTGAATAACTTAACAAACATCAATGCAATGGGATGCTCGACTATATACATATATTAATATATATATAGCACACAACGTAGGAAGCTCCCGTAGCATAGCTTGTCTAGTGGATCTTAACAGATCCCGTCCGCTGCGGTCTTATCTTGGATGACCGCTTTACCGGCATTACTATACAGAGCGTCCCACGGATATGCCACATGGAGGGAAAGTACCTTGAATATTGTAGATAGAACATTTTACTGAAAGAACACATTATTTTAATTTTAAATACAATTTAAACTGCATTCATAGATATTTAAATAATTACATGGTTGAACCGGGAATTTAGAAAAATAATCACCTGTAGATTTATGGCACCGATAGAAAGGTTTCATCATAAGGATTAATTTTAGCTAAATAACATAGTGTCAGAAGTAAAAGGAAGGCCATGAATTTTTATTAATTATAGTACAAAGTAAATATCTCGTTCGTGTTACGTTTGATAATGATACTGATGCAACGATCAATTCAATAGGAACGTAAACATATTATAATATGTAATTTATTCATATAGCAGATGTCAACCCTAAGAGGTCGTTAGCATATTACCAACTAGCTTTCCGGGCGCGGCTCCGCCCGCGCGTATGACGGTTATCGCGCGAAAACATTAACCTCTTTTTGCGCAGTCGGATAAAAACTATCCTATGTTTTTTCCCGGGTCTCAAACTATCTCCATACCAAATTTCATTCAAATCGGTCCAGTAGTTTTGGCGTGAAAGCGTAACAGACAGACAGACAGAGAGAGTTACTTTTGCATTTATAATATTAGTACTGATAAACCTGTATATACATATGTACTGGGTATAATGATATATGTGTATATAGCATAATGTATAGCACCACCATTCCTCATGTTTTCTCTTGGGAGTCGTAGACGGCCACGAAGGGAAAAATACCAGAAAATGGGCAGTAACGCCTTCGGAAAAAACTGCCTATCTTACACTAAGATCTCTGAGACGCCTGGCGGACGTAGGGAATATGGCAACCCACTTCATGCAGCTGAGCGGATGATGTGTGATGTGTAAAAAATATAAAAGCATATTGTGTCCAGTTTACTATTAATGACATAAAAGATTAAAATATTTTAAAGTTTTTAATTACCTTTGAAATCTAAGCGAAGAAGCTCTGCCCGCTTCGGATATGAATCGCATGTCTTCAACCGTGCAAAATGTAGCCGCTTGTGGTACGCCGCTCCGAGCTCCTGTGGCGTCCTCGGGCCTACAAGGACCAATATCATCGGACCTATTAAGGCTATTTAGCACTCAGAATACATCCATAGTTAGAAAAGGTATCGGTAAATAATTCACGTACGGATTCACATCAAAATAATATTTTGACTAACCTTGAAAACTTGTCGCATTGACCGTGGTCACGAGTAGACTGAAGAAGCGGATGTCATCATTTAGAGGAGCGGCGTGAGCGATTTAAATCTACCCCCGTAAGGTTTTCGTTGATATCTTTATCACTGTCACCTCGACACTCTACACTAACAGTATAAGAACTAGTATTATTCAACAGAATTTAAGTAAAGAAAAGAAAAGATTATTAGTACGCAAATGCAGAAAAATTAAATGAAAAAATCCAAACAGTGACATTGTATTATTATAGAATACAAAGATAATTTCTAATGCGTATACATTTTGTACCCCCAGTACAAAATGTACTTGTAATAATAAAGGAAAGGGAAAGTTTTTTTCTGAAGGTATTTTTGCAGCGCTCTTATCGTAGCTCGCTTAGTCGTTCCTAAGTTAAGCAACAGCCGCTGCGGTCATGAAGTTGGATGGGTGACCGCTAGTGGCATTCCTACTGAGTGCTTCCGTGCTTCAAAAGGCACGTTAAGCTGTTTTCCGAATGCCCGGATGACTAGCTACCACCCTTAATTAATATCAAATTGAAAAGAGATAAATAATTATATAATAATTCTACCTATCCTCTCAGAATATGGCCATTGAGATATGGTACTACGTAATAGAGGAGACACCTCAAATTGATTATTTGTATACGCGTTAGAGTGCGTGCACTCCAACTCACTTAGTCTGTGACAAGCGTTTGCTGCATCGTGACACGTTTGAGTGCTAAGTTTTGTTTCATAATATGCCTTCGTGTGTATTGAGATATTGTTCTAACAACTCGAGAAACATAAGTAAAAGTCAAGGAGTGACTTTTCACCAGTAAGTTAACATATTACCTTTAAAACACGCTTAATTTAATTATATTTTACCAATTTATTGTAACTCGTGACGACGCGTCGTCGTGGCTGCCATGTTTATGTGAGTGTCAAAGAGTAAGAACATTTGTACGCGCAGAATTGACAATATCGACGTATAATATTAAGTATAAATAAATAATCAAATATTTTATTTGAATTTAAAGGTTTCCTCGGCCGTGTCATGAAATACGAGAATCGTGAATCAAATATGTTCCGAAGAATCGCAGCGAAGAGACGTGGTTACCATCAGACTATTCATTCTTAATTGGGAACTCAGACTTCATTGGGAAAAAAGTATTTATAAATTTGAATCAACATTCACTGGAGTAGCCGTCAACATTCAATCACAGAATTAATTTAATCGAGCCATAATAAATCAGTACACAAAAATTAAGTTGCATCACGAAGCAAAAACTGATAAAACTGTGGATTACTATACCAAACGGCAGAAGCTGACTAAACTTATATTATTGAAAGAAAATTAAAATATTATTTCAGTTTAAATATTTTTTTATTTATTCCTTACGTAAGTACACACAGTATCAAGTAGGCAGAATATCATAAAATGTTGCATCTACGCGCATTGATTTTTATCTAGGAGAGCGAATACTGCCCGTCGCGCGTTTAATACCTATATCATATTTTATACTGATATACATTAATTTAAATTACTGATTACAAATTGACATTCAATTGAAGCGTATTTGGTGTAAATATATGTACCTATGTCAGTTCTGTAGTCGGTTCACTCTATGAGAGCGACAAGTCGAAGTAGACAATTGAACGAAACGTGTAAGCGCCCCAAAATTCCCAGCTTTTATGACCTTTTGGGCGCGAGAAAGCTGTACCTTAAAAGCGTACTAGCACAGCGTGCCTAAACAGTCTAATTAGACACCACTAATTATGGTTTCAGCGCTGAAGCGGCTTTAAGTTAGATCCGAACAGATTGGAACATGACGATTGTTTTGGAAAGCTACTCTATACGTTAGTAATAATATCTCAATGAATATGGCATGGAATTTTGCTAATTCTGTGCTGTTTTATAATAGTTTCCAAACATTTTACAATGCTCACAGAAGGAAAATTCAAGGTGCACGTGAAAAACATTTTGATTAAGAAATCCTACTACACAGTTTGTTATTACTTAAATGACAATATATAGTTGGATAATTCCGCCTCTGCCAAACTATTGCCTATCACCTAAGTAATTTGAAAATATATAATAATAATTTTATAAGATAGTTTGTAACACATTGTGAGAATACATTTAAGAAGAATGGCCCCGAGTTTCTTGCCCGTTATTCTCGCAATAACTTTATACATTATGTTGCTGACCGTGACAGTACAATGTAGAATATATCAATAATAAAATTTGTAACTGACCTTCCTAAGAACATCGTAGATGCCTAAATTGAATAAATGATTTTGACTTTGACTTTTTCCGCCTGTCTAACTATGTCAAGCACCTAAAGTTGTGTTCCGGCAGTAGGTTCTTAAGAGCCAGTGATATTTTCGACAATATTATCACCTGATCGGTAAGTTTGTGGTTAAAGAGTAAATAAAAAATAATCTAATATTAATAAACAAGGGAAAAGTCCATTTAAACACTTTGTAATGTTATTTAAACCGGTACACGGTTTTAAATTACTAAAACACCCCATACAAACAGTCATTGTTCACAAACCTTTCGAGGCATATGATTATCGTTTCTTGTACGTTGATATTGTTTCGCAGATATCAATTGAAAATTTGATTAGTACAATTTTCATACTAAGCGTAGTACTACTCTAGTAGAACTATTGTCTACGCTCAGCCGTTTGTTTGTCTGACCGTCCATATGTCATGGATATCTAGCTCACAGCTAGCTCGTAAACGAAATGAATAACTAACCTGAAATTTAAACATAATTATGTAAAATATTGAACTTAATAGAAAATTAAAACACAAATATTTATCATTTAATTAAATTATAAGAGGGTTTATGTACATTCTTGCACAAAACATACAAAAATGGCAGTTTAATTAAATATGCCCTAGCATGTGGTTGTCATTTTCTTG
This sequence comes from Plagodis dolabraria, assembly GCA_963854805.1. Taxonomy (NCBI): domain Eukaryota; kingdom Metazoa; phylum Arthropoda; class Insecta; order Lepidoptera; family Geometridae; genus Plagodis; species Plagodis dolabraria. Next base: position 12,366,574 of record OY978461.1, read on the forward strand.
AGGTTATGGGGCAAAAGTTTATTTTTTATATTTATCCCTTTGTAATATTAAGATTAAATATTGTATATACATCTATAAAAAGTTCAAATACTGAAAAAATAGATTTTTGTTTTAGTCTTTAAGTTGTGTTTTTAAACAAAACAACACTTTTCTTTAATCAGTTGTTGCATTGTGGGGAACTCTGCTGGAGCGGAGCGCGACTCCTACTTCATACATCTCAAAGTTGAGATCATTCTTTAGATGCCGTTTTGAAGTTAAATTTTAAGATCGATCCCACTATTGATATTAATACGAGGTTTTAATTTCATGTCACATTTAAAGAATTCTGCTTATTTTGGAAATATACGATTAAACACACGATATGTATCACTATAATACATTTATAGTGAATTAAGGTTCTACATGAGTCAGAGTATCCATTGCTAGTAATATACATATATATATATACATTATACATTATATAAACTCCTTAATATATACTTCCCTCAAGTAGTTTTATCTTCGGACTTTGCAGGTGTCTGCGGGATCTTGGGTCTCGCGCCCGTACGCGATGAAAAAGCAACTATAATATGATTATTGTTAATATGTTTTATGCATGCTCGATGAAATTCGCTGTATTACTCGTAGGACCAATGTCATCGACATAATCGCTCCTGCAACCAACAACCAATGCAGTAAAAAAATTTGGAGTAGTGATTGTGAAACGGATACGGAGGTATACGGATTGCGATACGGAGGTAGGATGACATCTGACAGTCGCAGGGAGACAATGAATATATATAAAAGGCTAAAAATCGTTCAATGCAGGATTAAAGCCGGTGAGTTTCGTTCAACATTAGACTTTTTCCAATATAATGATCCTATTTGTCCTAATAATGAATAAGCACTTAGCCTTACCATTCAACCCTTTATACATATCCTCGAATGCAAATTAATTGGCATTGCGGAGTTAGCACCAAGAAATAAAATGATCAAATAAGGGCACGGCTCCGCCCGCGCGTATGTCGGTTATCGCGCGGAAACATTAACCTCTTTTTGCGCAGTCGGATAAAAACTATCCTATGTTTTTTCCCGGGTCTAAAACTATCTCCATACCAAATTTCATTCAAATCGGTCCAGTAGTTTTGGCATGAAAGCGTAATAGACAGACAGACAGACAGACAGACAGACAGACAGAGTTACTTTCGCATTTATTATATTATAGTACTGATTAGAACAAAAATATTGGCAATATTACATGTCCTTTATCTACCTGCAAATGTTTCGCACCTCTGTTGTTGACCACAATACTTCATAAAAGCGTTCAAATAAACTCATAACATACCAATTGCCAGAAACATGCGATTGCTTACTGTGTTGTTCCTCATAACTGTATCAACTGTGGCAGAGAAGAGGCACTTCGACGAACCGCATCAGAATGTCAGAATTAAAGATGACAAAAATCTTGAAGAATTTGATGTAGACCCTATAGTGAACCACCCTGTGCCATTTGGTCATATCGGTTTAGAAGGATTCGAAGACCCAACGGGTCAACTAAAACAACCTTTTGACTATATGGAATTAACTTCTACGTTTCTAAAAGGCGGAGAACGAACTAAGCAGTGGTTAGAAAAACATAATATATCCTATATAGATTTGCGACCTGGCGAATCTAAAGAAGACTTCAATATGACATATCCTTTCCATGAGGATCAAAAAAGTTCTGAAGAGAATTTTACTAAACTAAATGATAGCGTGGCGTTTTGGGATTTAGCAGCAATACAGCAAAGAAATATATATAACCCTCCGAGTCGCAGAGTAAGTGGAGTAAGACCAAGACCCCAAGATGCTGGAATGCCACTTCCCACAAAGTATGCAGCAGTCGACGGCCCAAATTTTGATCTGAAAAAAGCAGGTATGCCTAATCGCCCAGCATCAAGGGAAGATTTATTCAAAAGGGGCACTTTTCTTTTACAATTTGATGAAGAGTATAATAACTTCTCGACATGTGATGAATTTGGGAGGAATGCGAAGTTTCATCCAAATCATATAGTGAACAAAGATTGGGTGCCGTTTTTCATATGGAACCATGAAGAAACAGCATTGCTTGTGGCGAAAGTTCACAAATTTACTTACCCTACAAAAAAGGTAATTATATCGACCATATACATGAGCATGAGATGGTTTTAATGTAGATATTGTTTTTTCATTTGCCCAAGCAAACGATGTAGAGCACATCGGCATATTTTGTTACTTTGTTCAACACCATTTTGTTCAAAATTATTTTAAATTTAATAGTGTTAACCACAGCTATAACACTACTAATAGAGATCAATTAGGGGTGCCAGATATTAGGTTACTAATTAAAACTTGTTGTTAGTTAAAGCTTATAAAACTAATTGTACTGAAATGTATCAGCAGGATTGTGCACTGCAGAACACAGCCTCTCCAATTGAGAGGGTTTTGCTATAATCGCCATGCTTGGCAAGCATCACGGGGATCTTAAGAAAGCCTACTGAAATTGTCCAAGCATTTTTGTCGTTTAAATAATCACAAACTGTTATGTAATTATTTAAACGACAAAAATGCTTGGACAATTGCACCTATGCCAAGTTATCACCTGTGTATGATAACAAAGATTGCTTGCATTTGAAGAAAGGAATGAGAATGATAGATAGGTAGGTACTAAACTTACCTCGGCCTGAGAACTAATACTCTCGATCCCTTTTCGCTGGTGAACACTTTGCTGACACTGATATTAGGTAGGTATTTCTTTTTATTTTAGATTCTATAGTATTTGTTTTTTTGGATGCGTTAAGAGTGCTATAAGATATGGGCCCATTGCACAAAACACCCCAAGCGGGACGTCAGTGCAGGACATATCGCCCCCAAATAGAATAAGAATAAGAATAAGAATGGGCCCATTAGAGTAAAGATGGGACATTTTACCAATTTTATTTCTCTTAGCACTAGAGCGCGCGCACACAAGTCTCGAGGATGTGTTGACGGCCTTTAAGGTTGAAATATGCTCTATCTCTATCTCATTACTTATGATTGAAGCTTATATGCCAAAAATATAATTAAGACACTTTATGTTAACTTTTACTAAAATCAGTACTAATATTATAAATGCGAAAGTAACTCTGTCTGTCTGGTGGCGAAAGTAACTACTGGACCGATTTGAATGAAATTTGGTATGGAAATAGTTTGAGACCCGGGAAAAAACATAGGATAGTTTTTGTCCAACTGCGCAAAAAGAGGTTAATGTTTTTGCGCGATAACCGACATACGCGCGGGCGGAGCCGGGCCCGGAAAGCTCGTATGTCATAACTATTCAATTCTACACTGTAGACGCGATATAATAACGCGATTTAAAAATCTTTAATTCTACAATCTGGGCTACCGAGATACAGACTGGGCCTAGTTTGGGGCCCATTAATAATCTGTAATGGATTTATTTAGAAAATATATTTAAATTTCTCCATTATTATTACACTAGCGCTCCGCTCCGGCTTCGCACGGGTATACAAAAAATTATAAATTTAAACACATAAGAAGTAGTTATTGTGACCTGTAATCGTAAGCCTTATAGTATTGCAGACTTTTATAAATATATTTATGTCTTCTATAAAATTGTAGTGTAGGACTTTGCTCCATTTTCAATAATTTCCGCAGCGAACGCGGTATAATGATATTTTATTTGGTATTTTTTTTCGCACTTTGTGTTACATTAGAAACTATTCTAAAGCCTATGTTCATCAGGGATAATATTAGATTCTCATGGTGCAAGATTTTTTCAAATCGATCCAGTAGTTTCAGAGCTTATTCAATGCAAACAAACAAACAATCAAATCTTTCCTCTTTATTATATTAGTTTAGTTATACATCTGCAACGTATGTATCCCTATACGTGAAAGCTGACTGGAATGCAAAAATCAAGACAACCGTGTCTTTCTGGGGCTAGTCTAATCGATTGGATATTTAACTGACTTCCAAAAAAGGAGGAGGTTCTCAGTTCGTCTCTATTTTTTTTAAATGTTTGTTACTTCAGAACTGATTTTGAAAAATATTTTTTGGTTTGAAAGCTGATGCTTGTTGTTTAGTCCCATTTCAATTTCATCAAAATCAGTCAAGTCGTTTTTGAGTTACACTCCAATAACTGAAAAATATTTACCTACCTTAATGATGTACAAATGACAATCGATCTCGTAAGAGGTAAGGGTTACAAAAAAGAGTAAACATTTTTTTTTTACTATTAATTGGGACCAACTTTAACACACAATAGTGTGAAATAACTAAACGAAGTCGGTACCATATTGTGATAATAGGTGCTTTTGAACTATCATGGTACCGTCTTCAACAAGTTATTTCACACTTTTGGGTGTTGAAGTCGGTTCGATATTTGTTTTTTTTTATTCTAGAAAGGTACCTAATTTTGATTTTCAGTTAGTAGTGAAATATAAAGAAGAGCTCGGACTTCATATAAATACGACCATAGACTGGGAACAAACGAAGCTTTTATTAAAAGAAGACTCTAAAGAGATATTATTGATTGCAGCTGATCGTAAAGGACTTTTTATTGGTATACCATATTATGAATTGCCACCTCATCTAAAAAGTAAGTGTAGCATAAGAACTACTAAGTTTATGTCAATTATGAGTTTTCGTATCGTAATGTAGCAAATGTAATTAAATTTAGTTCAATTCCAATTAATCATAATGAATTATTCTGATACTTATTGTTTTTGTAATGTTGATAGAAATTACAATTCAATCTATAGAAGGTATATTTAGTTGAAAATACTGATTTAGCAGCTATGATAATATCATTTCATTGATATTTTTTTTATTGGCGGGAATACCTATTACAAATAAGAGCGTTCACAAGGAGGATTGGAGTCTGGTAGGGAGCTAAACAATTTTTACAGTGATGGCAAAAAATATATGTTCTTGTTTTACGCTTTGCGTCGTAAGAGAGGACATGATGTGCCAGCTCCACAAAAGGGATAAAGATGGTGAGATAGTGTGTTAGATTATGAATGCGTTATTATCAAATTCCTTTTTTTTTTTTCCAGTGAACAAAAACATACAAATACCTCTCACATTATTGCGTTTGAAAAGCGTGCGTTCATATTTGGCACTGATGTATTGCGATCGCAAGTATGCAAACATCATGGCAATCTCAGGAAGTGAACCGAGTATGTGGTATCTATAAAATTTAAACATATCTTTATGGAATGAAGTAACAACAACTTGACGTACGATGGAAAGTAGTCACCGTCATATAAAAAATAATATAAAAAATCTCAAGTGCATGTATTTTAACAGATATAGCAGACAAGGATCCCATATTCAGTAATAAAAAATAAAAACATATATTTTCAGAAACACCAGAAACCGCAACATCTGAAGCAGCCTCTCTGAAGCTGAAGGGAACTGGGATTCCAGTCTTTAGAGACTTAGAAATGGAAAGACAGGAAGCAAAGTAAAACATTTATTTGCCTCTTAATACCTTATTACTTACTCGTATTTCGTGAAGAGCTTACAATAAGTGTGTGGTGTGATTCAAATCCTGCCTGATGTTTATAGGACATATTGCAAAAGCTCGCCTGCAGTCACTCGCCACCTTCAATAGAAAATGTGTCCACAAGAACCCACGTAGGATTCTTTCTGACACATTTTCCTTTACGGTACCCACCGTAATACATGTTATTTAGTGTCATTTTCATTTTTTTTCTTGTGGGGGCAAATGCTCCTGCCCTGCCATTTCGTGCAACCCTCTGCTGGGATGGGGTGTGATGCCTGCTCTGACGTCTTTATCACTTACTTGTACCACCAGCCCTACATCAGTTTAAATCGTTTATTTACCGAAAGATGAATTAAAAATTTGGAAGCACTAGTAGCGAAGTCTGCTTAGCCATTCTTAACCGATCAGCAAAGTTAAGCAACGTCCGCCTCGGTCATGAGTTGGATGGGTGACCGCTGGTGACATTACTACTGAGCGCTTCCGTGCTTCGGAGGGCATGTTCGATCCCGGTTTTATCTTAGGATGGCAGTCGTTATAGCATGGTGGTACGGCATTTTGCGAATGCCCGCCTTGCTAGCTACCCCCCTCAAGTAGAAAATCTGTCGCCAAGCATCTAACGGTGTGTTCCGGTAGCTGTCCTTGAGAGCCAATAATTCTAGGTTAGCCTGAACAACACCTTCGACTACATCATCACTTACCACCAGGTGAGATAGTGGTCAAAGGCTAACCTATCAAGCATAAATAAACAAAAAACAAACATCTAATAATAAGAGCATTTCTAATAAGGGTTGCCATCAGGTAGGCGGCGTTCTGCCTCGTGAAAACATTACTACTTTAGCCTTTATCTAGGCATTCTCGGTATTAAAATACAACGAGGTGATGCAGACAGCATTTTGGCCACTTTTGTTTCCGCCAGAGGTTTACTAGATTTGTAGGCAACATATTTATTATGTTATTAAGTTTTATTTTAGATATTTTTTATTTTATTTCTGCCTTTATGTTCATGGAGCAAGGATAGAGAAGAACTAAATTTCATTTCATTTTAAGGTGGAAGAGATTCCATGAGAAGACGAAAGATCAAGAAAGTTTTATTAAGTTAGAGGACCAGCTATTGGCGGAGCGAAGTTTCACACACGATTCATCACGAGATGCCTTTAAATATGTCGACGCTTATTAGAGCTTCATTAGTTATACTTTATTAGTTTATATAATAAGGAATAGTACACTTTACTTCATCAGAGGAACAGACGCGGAACTGATGAAGTGTCTGGAGACCACCAGCCAACAAATGGAAACAACAGCTAAACATCAACATTAGAAAAACTAAAATAATGAACAGAGTATATCGTCAGCTTTGCAGCGTACTGACCTCCTAAACATATTTGGAAGATGGATCAATTTGTCTACCTCGGATCAGCAATCATCAACGGAGGAAGTAGCGAACCTAAAGTTCAATGTCAAAGAAGAAGTCAAGTCGTTCGAGAAGCCCCAAGCGGTAGACGCATCAGGTATAGGAACAAAGAGATACCTCTCAGCCCTCAATTAGTCTAGCGATAGAAATCACTGGAGAGTCACTACCAACAAACCGCAACGTATAGGAGTTACGATCCTTACGCCTTTAGTACACCTACGCATTCGTATGCGGCAGCGAGTCTCTGCGGAACTACTGCGTAGCGAAATATCTGCGGATTAGTAATGAGTTCATGCGTAACCTATATGATGAGAACAATCGAATTTTATTATTTTATTCTGTTAATGGACGATGTCGTTCATGCGGACACCAAGAAGACGCTAAACTTATATATTTACATATTATGTAGAAATCATCGAAATATATTTCTTAGTATGAATGTGATGGTACACGTATTCAGCGCACATGGTTTTAAGCGGTAATTGCCTTATTACTTCCGAGTATATTATGTAAGTTTTATATACCATTACATACTCGTATATTATCACCAAGCTTGATAATTTTCGGGGTAGGGAGATAATTATCTAGTTACCATTAGTTTTGAGTGATTTTTTAATTATCATTGTAAAATATAACGTTACACTCCGTATATCACATGATCCCAATTGGCCTGACTGACAGTGATTGTTACTAATGATAATTCCTCCTGTTATGGCATTAATTTCATAAAAAAAATATTATTTATACACAGAATTGTGTACTGTTTAATCAAATCTAGTTTTGTAATATAAATGATTAATGTTATTTTAGAATAAGTATATCTGTTAAAAATATATAAAAAGTTACAATTAATTTATTTCATTCTATTGCAATATGAAGTACAGTTCCCGGCTCAATAAAATAATATATCCGATATAGTACCTATAACTTTACACGAAGATAAGGAATAGTTATGCAAACAACAAAGAGAAAATCAAAGGGCAAAATTTGATATCAACCACTCATGTTGTTATGGGGTCATAATCCACATTAGACCTAAAAGTAGCGGTTATACCTACTAGCAATGAGAGGATTCGTAATGAAGGTCGGCGTCATATAAGCGCCTGACCATAAGACTAATGGGGCTTTTCCTCAATGTTGGACGTCATGGTATATGGAATATGTTATTGGACCTCATTTACTTACGAGTTAGAGGAGTGTATGCGCAGCCCAGTTTCGTTTTATTTAAAATACCAAGTGCCTATACTCAGTGCATACCTTCAGACTTATGTCATGGATTTTTTTTTTATTACTGACATGTTAAACTTTAACTAAAAGAATTAAAAAAGTAAAAAAACCCGACTGCAAAGTATTTTATTTTCGTTAAGCGATTTATCGTTTCATTGAAATTAAAACTGCAAGATGTATATATTTATGGAATCGTTTTTTAAAGCTCTTCATTTTTATTCCTCACTCGATAGGTTTTGAAGAAAAATCTTTTTTTTACCTTACAATATGGGTCCATTACTTTGTTTTACTATTTATTTTATGTGCTTAGTGTCACTTGGGTTATCAAGACGAATCTAACGATATCTCTTACATCAAAATCGGTTAAGCCGTTTAGAAGTTATGGTGGCATAAAGAAACTCGCAAACATACATACACGAACCCTGAAAACATATTACATTACATAGGTTCTAATAGGTTCTAAATTTAGGCCTAAAATTTATTTGACATAATATATTATATGTATCTACATCTATATATTATATTGAAATATATATGTAGATATATACACGTATGTTGTATACGTTTATATATTATACATGTATTTTATTTGTTTACATATAGTTACCATCTTTTTTTTGTTATTTTATTTCTTTTTAATATTAATAATATTTTAGATATAATTGACTCCTTATTATAGCATAATTAAGTTCACCGCCATCCCTTGGATCTCTGCAGTAATTTCTTTCCTTCCAATGGTTGTCTGGAAGAGATTTACTGGCGGTCTATTGACGGTCTATCTATTACGGGGTTTATCTCAGAAACTAAGCTAATAAGGAGTCTGCATGGAATTTCGATGCCTTAATTACTATATCTTCTATTAAAACAACAAATACTGTAAACAGAATTATCATGTAGCTTAGAATTATTATCAAAACCAAGAAATATTTTTACTATAACACGTTTTTATTATGCCTGATAGGTTAGCCTTTGACCACTATCTCACCTGATGGTAAGTGATGATGTGGTCGAAGATGTTGTACAGGCTAACCTAGAATTACTGGCTCTCAAGGACAGCTGCCAGAACACACCGTTAGGTGCTTGGCGACAGATTTTCAACCTGAGGGTGGTAGCTAGCCAGGCGGGCGTTCGCAAAGTGCCCTACCACCATGCTGTGACTACTGCCATTCTAAGACAACAACCGGGACCGATGGCTAAACGTGCCCTCCGAAGCACGGAAGCGCTCAGTAGTAATGTCACCAGAAGTCACCCATCCAAGTCATGACCGCGGCGGACGTTACTTAACTTTGCTGATCGATTCAGAATGGCTAAGCAAACTTCGCTACGAGCGCTTTAAAAAGTTTACAAATAGAACGAGGCCAGAGTCGCACTTGTAAAAATCTGAAATATTTTTACTTAAGACCATTTTTACAAAAGTAAAACTATGGTTGGTTAGGATTTAGGTTGTTCCATTATGTAGTTTCAGTGCCTATCTTCCTTAACAAGCTTAGTCCGAGGATGGACCCAGTATAATTGGTATATTCTTGTTCTGGTATTAGAATTTCACACTTTCGCATATATATAAAATAAATTTCAAAACGATACAACAATAAAAAGTACAGGAACTCTAGCTCAACCTCATCCTAAATTATAAACAGGCTACTGAAAAATTCGCCACTTCTTGGTACTACAGCAAAATGTTGACAATCCTGTTTTTGCCAACAAAATTCTTGAATTGTAAACGTATTGATCCAAACATCCTAAGAGTTAATTGATGCGTCAGTTCTGCCACAAACATTAAGAAAAAAACACCTACTTAGAATTAGTTTACAATTTTGTATCACAAGTTACAAGTTTAGTATAGTTTGTATTGAATTATTACAATCATCAATTTAATATATGTTATTCGTACTAACTAAACCTTCGATCACTTCTAGCAGACCGTTTAATTGTCACCAATAAACGCCTCAATTGCAAAACTACAGCGCAATTAAAATGGTATCGTACTTAAATTATTTGATCCTTGTCATATTCTTGCCATTATCGGTTTCGTACCAGATCTACATCCCTCCTAAAGTTGAGCATAACGATTTTGATACTTACTCCAACCCTAGGATAGGGCCGAAAGGCATGTCGCACAATAAAACCACATCTTGTCAAACATTTGCGAAGTACGCTAGGTTCAACCCTTATTCTGTGTTGGGGGTGCATTGGTTCGTGTTTTACTATTGGTCTCCGGAACACACCACCACCGTCTACGAGTTTCTGATTCCTACTAAAAACGTAAGTGTTTCATTGTTAACTTTTTAACTATTAGGTCTGCCTTCGAGCCTATTCTGTTAAAGGTTGATAAAGTGGTTCTCGCTGGTCTAAAGAGGAAAACATCGGAGAATTCTGTACGAAAATTCAGTATCAGCCCAAAGTCACGTACACTACCCGGTGGATGGCTCTTCCTCTCTTACATGATATAAAAACTTTCTTGCAAACCGCTTTCCTCTTCAGGAGTACAAAGACATGTTGATATGGGTAGTCGGGAGTTGTCTCTCAAGGACTCTTGGGTTCTTAGCAATTGTTTGGTTAGTAAGGTTAGCAGTAAAAATACAAAATATAGTTTCTCAGCATATGCCTGTGGCAGGTTTTAACTATAGAATTCCCCGGCGCAGAAGTCTGGGCCATCGAAGCTTCACGCTGCTCATTTAACGCGTTTGGCCCTTAGTCGCTTTATAAACGATGTCCCTTTGTTTTTTATGTGATTGTGACGGAACAAGCACGATGCTCACCTGATGTTAAGCGGTAACTTCTGCCTATAACATATAGATTACATCACAAGTGACGGACTGCACTGTGCCCGTTACCCTGAGATATACATTTGTTGAGTCTCATGTGCCTATAATTTTACTGGCTCTCAAGGACACAACAGGTAGCCAAAACACACTGTTAGGTATGTGATCCATTAATGTATTTTTCATCCCACCATCTCGGAAGGAGTATTTTTAATCTTCAATATCTGAGTGGAAAAGCCGTTTTTATTCTCTAGAGGATAAAGTAAATTGAATTTAGAACATCGTGTGCACTAAGTTTGTGAATTAAAAAAAACATTAAACCTATTTACTGCTACCTCTATGGTGCCGAATATATCATACAACTTTTTTTTAATTTGTTAAAAACTCAGACTCGGAACCTTCTTGGTGTTCTTTTTTCAATTTACTTTGTACGCGGTTCTTTACGCGGCATATTTTCACGTCATTGTTAAATTTTTGCATTTAGTCATTGGAATGAAAAGTTACGTGTTGCACTCGAGTCCAAAATTTTTCACCTCGTGCTCTTTTGATTCCCTCGCTAACGCTCAGGATTCTAATTTTGAATCACGAGCGCACCTTCGCTTGCTCGGTCATCAAAATTGAACACGCGGTTAAAAAGCAACTTTGCACTCTTGTATAACAAATAACTATTGTCGTATAGGACCTGAAAATCCTGCACCATCTCCTCGATGGACACCTTCCGAAACACTTCAGCTGGTCGTCAACGCTGGTTATCATGAGAAATATCGCCACTAATGTAGCAACCCTGCTTGAAGAGAAGAATGACAGGGGACGGTACTTGTCATATCATATACTTAGAGGTGAGTACTGATGTTTTTTGAATACTAGCCTTTTCTCACAATTTCATTTCTGTATAAAATAAACGTAATGTACGTACACATAGAGTACCAGGCAATGAAGCACTGACATCTTATGGTGAACGCATATACTTAGATGCACCGGAGAAGCTGCACGCGCCGCTAACATTACTAATCACTAAATTAATGCGGTCAATTGGTATCAATTAATTCTGAGAAGCAAAGTTAACCCCCTATCCGCGCCGAAGGAATCGCATATATTACCTATATGAGTGAACTCGACGACATCGGCGCGTGCGAATCCTATATACGCACAACTATAGGCGCATGTTCACGTTAAACCAGCGATCACCAAAATGTTGGTCTAAAATATATATGCCTACATGATGTACCTATCTGTGTTTACATTTTTTGGAGGAATATTGTTGCTGTTCCGAAAATAAAGCCTAAGTATTATATATATATTTATAGTTTTACAACTGTTTTCACAACTATGAGGACATTAATTCTTAGTAATTATATAGTTATACTGGAAGTTTACATTTAACGAACTGTTTTTTATGTGTGGTTTGTAAAATAAATATTGCCCCTTTTATGTAACATATACCTACACACATCACAGTGCCGTGGGATTAAGCACGTTTTCGAGTATTGTCGCAAGAAGACTGGCGGTACGTGTGCTTTTCTGACGAGTCTCGTTTCGGTATGCGGCCTGATACAGGACGTAGTCGAGTTTGAAGCAGTTCTGGATGTCAAGAAAGTTTAAAATTCTGTCTAGAAGTTCACCCATATGGAGGGGGAACAATAATAGTTTGGGTTGCTATTTTGGATCGGTGGAAGAACAGATCTCATTTGGATCAGAGGCAACCTCAATAGTGCTCACTAATGCTCAGATTTATGCGGAGAGTATTGTTTCAGAAGTGATCATCCCTTTGCGAAACCGTTTGGATAATTCATTTCGTCTAATGCACGTCCACATACGGCTAGAGTCGTAACTTGCACTTTTTATGTATGTACATACCTATATTTACACGCAAACTAAAGTTAATTTGTCAAAAATACCTAGCAGTATTAACCAACCACGAATGCGGCCGTACCCATTAGCTAGTTAAGGGGGCAAAGCACTTTGTTACAAACGTAGTTTTGCCACTTTACATAATATGTTCAAATTCGCAAAGATTTTGCATGCATGTCTTAGAGCCTAATATGCTACGAGTATGCTTCTAGAGTGTCAGTATTTAGTTTTTTTTTCTTATTTATTATGTTTGCATATATGAAAATATGAATTTCGATTCAGAACGGTTTCCTCAAATAATTTTGCAAATAAGTACATAGTTTTACGGAAATCTGTTGCACCAGAAGTATATTAGGCTGAAGGATATGCATTAAAATTTCAGCGAGTTTGAATTACGTATAAAATTTGGCAAAACCATATTTGTATGGAAACTGTTATGAATACATTCCCTCTCTTGGCCCACTCAAGAGGACTGCCACTATTGCACTTTTTTTCAGTAAAACAAGTAATTTTCATTGGTCCGTAAGAAAATGGATGTAATTTTTTTTTATATAACAGAACACGCATTAGGACCGACCTGATGGAGTGACAAACCGCACAGCGCCCATCACCCTGATACATGCAATTACAAGCACATGTGACTTAACGAGACGTACAGTTGTTAAGTCACATGTGCTTGTAATTTCATAATTTCTTCTGACTCTCAAGAAGACTGCTGTCGGTACACATTGTTAGGTTTGACCTCATGCTTTGCCACCTTAGCAACAGTTTTTGTATTTGAGAGTGGTAGCTAGCCAGGCGAGGCTCCATGAAACATTATAATTTAGCATTATAGAAGGACTGCAGTTTGTGCAAAATCCTGCACAGTTGATTTTGTCTAAGCTAGATCTTGATTTTGACGAAATGTCAGCGAGTTATCAACAAACAAAAAATAGCAAGTAAACATCTCAAAAAACCACACCTCGTTTTTCAGATATACCTAAAGGAGTAATTACTCCTTTCAAAGACATCCGCCTGAAGCAAACTGGTGACAACAAATATCTGGGTCTCATGTATTGCAAGGTAACATTACCAATGAATTTACATATTACGCACCACTTTACTCACTTGCGCTATGACCATAGATTCTATCCTTGTATTGTTTTATTTATGAAGCGCTCGTAGCAACGTTTGCTAAGGCATTCTTAATCGATCAGCTAATTTAAGTAACATCCGCCACAGTCAGGAGTTGGATGGGTGACCGCTAGTGAAATTACTACTGAGCGCTTCCGTGCTTCGGAAGGCACGTTAAGCCGTCGGTCCCGGTTGTTGTGTTACGGTGGCAATCGTTACAGCATCGTGGTAGGGCATTTTGCGGTTGCCCGCCTGGCTAGCTACTACCCTCAAGTAGAGAATATGTCGCCAAGCACCTAACGGTGTGTTCCGGCAGTTTTCCTTAAGAGCCTGTAATTCTAGGCTAGTCTGAACAACTCTTCGACCACATTATCACTTACCATCAGGTGAGATAGTGGTAAAAGGCTAGCCAATTGGCCACTGGTTTATGTCAAGTTAACCGGGATTATAACTTTTCCTCTTGTACATTTTAAATTTTGTAAGGCAATCCGCAGAGCATGCGTTTTTGCAAAAATAAATCAAAATATTCATAATATTTACTAAAATATTGTGAAAAATTTACTAAAATATTGTGATAAATTTAAACATTATAAATTAACCGGCAAAATCAGGGATCGAATACGTCGACTCGGGCTTTGACAAACAAAATGTTGATTTGTTATGAATGCAACTAAATGCCGCGTATTGCAAAACACAAACATGCATTGATGTCTTAATAATTTTGTTTGTGAAATTTGTTGCTTCGCAAGCAACACGCCTGATTTTGCAGTATTAGGAAAATATTCGGTATTGTACGATACAAATGTAGTCTCAATAACATAGAATCAGATTCTTAGTGATAAACAACATTTACAGAAATCAACATGAATATAGTCTTAGAAATATGAATAAATTACAGTATACAACGCCAAAAAAGTTATCATGTTGACTTCATATTTCTCCGAACAGGGAACTAAATCCATGACTTCGGAGTATGGAGGTTTTTTTTAATGTTATTATGACGGAACAAGGTCGAGTCGAGGCCCACCTGATGTTAAGCAGACTTACCTCTGCCTACAACAGATGCATCTCGTCACAAGTGACGAATTGCACTGCACCCGTCACCTTGAGACAGTTGTTAAGTCTCATAGGTGTCCCGTAACTCATGCCACTAGACTACCATCAACGAGGACTTTATATTATTTGCTTTCTAAAAAACACGCTACCAACTGGTAGTACTGTACTGTATCAGCCGGAAAGTCCACTTCTGAACACAGCCTCTCCCAATGGGGTGGTTTGCCATAACCACGCTTGGCAGTCGGTTTGGGGACCGCAGTGTGAGATATCAGTTCCTCAGAAAGTGCTGCTGCCCACCATCTGGTGTGTTACCCTTGTCCGCCTTTTACGACACCCACGGGTTGAGATGGGGGGGTGATATTCTAGCCCGGCACCCCACGGTTAACTGGTAGTGGGCTGGTTCAATAGGGCTGCTTGATATAACCCTTGCAACAATAAATGGATTCCTCAAGTTTTTGTTTTGTTCCTAACAGCGATATTGTTGTTAATAGATTGCGCAAAACGTTTCAAATACCTACAATAACTTTTTCTGTTGGTTTCTGAAACAGGCACAAATGGCTTTCATAATGTCCAATATACACCATGTGCCACCAAGAGACATGCTCCAGGAGGAAGCAGCTAAGCTGGGATATCGTGGTCGCGGTGGCAAGAGCTACCTCTACCAGGGTCATCAGTGGATGCCCATTCCAGAGATGGAGGAACTTGAATTTTGGGTACATGATAATATGACACATGGCCATAACATGACGCAAGATAATCATAAACAACTTGATAAAAATATGACAAAAGATAACGAGAGACAAGATAAAGCTATGAAACATGATGAAAATATGACAAAAGAGAAAGGTATACAACAGGGTAAAGATATCGATATTACCAAGGTTACGGATATGGCCCAGGGTAAAGAATTGGTACAGAATAATGATATGATGCATGGTGAAAATACAATACAAGGTATAAATATGAAAAAGGTACGTCTATAACCCAGAGCAAGGATAGGATAGATGAAGTTAAGGATATAAATACGAAACAGGATAAAGACATCATACAGGATAAGAATATTACGCAAAATAATAATATGACTCAGAATATGTATACGTCACAGGTTAAAGATACAAACCGAGAAAGATATAAGACACAGAATATGGACATGACAAAAGAGGAAAAGACACAGAGCAAAGATTTGAGACTGAATAGCGATATATCAAAGAATAAGGGAATTAAACATGCTGAGAATACGAAATATGATATTGAAATAAATAGGACAGATATTGAAATAACAGGATAAGTATATGTTATAGGATAATGATAAGCCCAAGGATAAGAATATGCAACATAATAAGGATGAAGGTGAGAATAAATTTAAGGTTTAATGAATTTATGGGTTATTATAAATAAAATAAATGAATTTGAATATGAGCTAAAAATATTGACAATAGTAATCAAAGACTGAAAAAGCGTCAGGACATAACTCCGCGGAGTCGCAGGTCAAGTACCTATTGCGGCAATTGAAAATTTAGCAATTTATACGATGACTAAATTTAGTTGTAATTGCAAGGCTTTCGTCTACGTAACTTCACGCGTACCTGCTTATCCGTGGAATAGGCAGAGGTTATCGGGATTTGATATTTATTTCTTGCCTCATACAGATGTCTCATGACTATAAGAATCTATAAAAATGTAATAATTTAAAAAGCAACCTGCGTTAGGTAATAATATACAATACGTATTTTACAAGATATTTTCCTGTATTGTTTCATTTTATTTATGTTTATCTCAGGTAACTACATATTCAGGATGTATGCTAAATTTAAATGTAATCTATATTATTTAAGCAACTTTTTAACATCTACAACATATTAGTAAAGCCACATTAGTGATGTTTTAGCTCGCAATGTCTAATTATAAACGACTTCGGAGCATTATATAATATGCTATATGTTTAGGTATTAGATAACATTTTACGGGAGCTCAATATGTCGGGGAGCTAAAATATTGTTGTTACAAGGTATACAGGTTTTGATGCTTGTTTACACTTGTAAGCTGGTGCTTTTCATGTGTTCCCATTTATATTTGACTGAGATCTGACGATCAGTATTTGATTACTCCTAATAATGCGTATTTTATTTTTGAATTCGTTTTTATTGTTATAATGTTGATTAGGTATATACATTTTAAATAGCATATATTTATTATTATTATTGCCCCGATCTTTCATACACTTTATTAGTAAACATGCTCAGCAAGATAAACCCAACCACTACATTCAGTTCTTGGGTTATGCCATTAAAGCAAGACCTCTGGACACTGAGCGAATACTGCGCGAATAGGGAACGTTATGATTAAAATAAAATTTCTGACGGTAGTACAAAATATTTTTTTTATAACTCAAGTGACATATAAAACTAATTATTCACCCCGTGACTGCGATCACTGCAGTGTATGAAACGTCAGGACAAAAATACGCGATTTAAAGTAAGTTAGATTACAATGAGCTTAACTATTCTTTATTATAATAAGAAAGGCCCTGAGTATCTAATAGATATATATCTGTGATGTCCACTAGTTAAGGTCTTGCGTTTGGAGTAAAACAACTAAATTATCAGTAAGTAGATACACAGCTCAAAGGGCACGACCACTCACTACCGATGACAGCTGGGAAGTGAGAGAAGGTGCCACTGTTGATCTGTGCACTACATTTATTTAAACACCACAATATCTATGTTGTAATAATTTCAACTACAATTTAAATGAGTGTTGAACATGACTATGGATGAATTTAGGGGCCGATGCAGGTAGGTGTTGATGGAATGCTATCTTTGTTGACGATTGATGATCTGTAAGGTGTAGTAAGTAAAGGTGGAGGTCATAGGTAAAAGAGATCAGAGTAGAACAGAAGTAGTTGCCGACCCCGATCAGCGTGGGACAACGACGAATAGAACAAAACCTACGTATATAGGTTCTCATTCGATCTACCTTTGATTTTGAATGTACTTCCATAAAAAAGGAGATTTTTTGGATTGCGAAGGAACAAGCACGATAGAAACGAACACCCAAGGTGAGTGTGTAGTATGTTAAGTGGTAATAACCTCTGCCTATAACAGATACATTTCGACACAGTGATGAGCTGCACTGCCCCGTTACCGAAACACATAGTTGTTTTGAAGCGCTCGTAGCCAAGTTTGCTTAGCCATTCTGAATCGATCAGCTAAGTTAAGCAACGTCCTCCGCGGTCATGACTTGGATGGGTGAAGGCTGGTGACATTACTACTGAGCGCTTCCGTGCTTCGGAGGGCACGTTAAGCCGTCGGTCCCGGTTGTTGTCTTAGGATAGCAGTCGTTACAGCATGGTGGTAGGGTACTTTGCGAATGTCCGCCTGGCTAGCTACCACCCTTAAGTTGAAAATCTGTCGCCAAGCACCTAACGGTGTGTTCCGGCAGCTGCCCTTCAGAGCCAGTAACTCTAGGTTAGCCTGAACAACATCCTCGACCACATCATCACTTACCATCAGGTGAGATAGTGGTCAAAGGCTAACTTATCAGGCATAATAAAAAAAGTCTCATGTGCCTGTAATTTTACTGGCTCTCAAGGACTGCTGGCGAAACAAGGTGTTAGGTGTTTAAAGTCGGTTAAAAATAAAACAAGCAAAACCGACACCGTATACTGAAATTATGAATTTACTAGCTTTCCGGGCGCGGCTCCGCCCGCGCGTATGTCGGTTATCGCGTAAAAACATTGACCTCTTTTTGCGCAGTTGGATAAAAACTATCCTATGTTTTTTCCCGGGTCTCAAACTATTTCCATACCAAATTTCATTCAAATCGGTCCAGTAGTTTTAGCGTGAAAGCGTAACAGATAGACAGACAGACAGAGTTACTTTCGCATTTATAATATTAGTACTGATGAAACAAACTATACGTAACGGACCATGAAAGTGTTTGTTCAAAGTGATTGAATCAGCATAGTACACAAGCACCGCCTTTCGTATTTTTAGTACTGCATTGTAGTAGGTTTCATTATTTTCATAATTGTACTTTATGAACTTTGGTTATGCGTGTCCCATTTTCCTCGTAAAAGTAAAATTACCTAAATTGCTCAAACAATGGTTTATTTAATATTCAAAGTATTTGTCGGAGGATCCCTTAAGGGCATTCTTAGTAATTACAGAACAATTAGGGCACTTGAGCGTTACATTTTTGATGACCTCATTATGTGATGTTACTTTCTTTTGCCGGAAATGTTACTTTCTTTAATTTTACATTACTAGGTACTTACTCAGTAAAGATTAAGTTTATGGAAAACCTATAAATTGTCTCATTTACAGATTAATGGAGCACCAAATTTAGCATTAGCTCAGGACGCTCACAAAAAAAAAAACTACAATAAATACTACAGTAAATGTAATTTTCGCTCAGCACGCGAAAATGCTTGTAATCATATTTAGAACTATATTTAATCTGTTTCGCTGTTCAGATCTGTCTTATCTGTGGTGTACTACAGGTACGTTTAGTATCGTATACCAAGAACTAAGAATAAAATATGTAAAGAAATATAAATCAAGCTCAAAAACAGCAGAACGCAAACCGTACCGCAGTGGGCGTGGTTTAAAAAGTGTACCAAGCGGCGCAACAACATTACCATTTCTAAGCGCCAAATCAAACCATTTGAATTTGGAAGATTGTACGTGTTTTGTTAAATGTATGCTTGGAGAGTCCGAAATCAAAGCGGTAACTGTAAGAGAGATATGCTTCCTTACATATTTTTTCTTAGACCAAGAACGATTCTTATGGATGTTAGAACTGAAATTTTTAGTTTAGGTTTTTGAGACTTTTTTTAAATTTTTTTTATTCGTAATAGGTTCGCGTTTGACCACACCCTACCTGATGTTAAGCATTGATGTGGTCTAAGATGGAGCACGCTTACCTAGAAGAAACCTATTTACTCTCGATTTTAAGACAACCATGTTGAATTCATCGGGAAAAACTGACAACGGTAAGGAGTTCCGCTCTTTTGCAGTAAGCACGAGAAAAGTGGAAGCGAAGCGCTTCGTACGAGTCCTGGGAATATCAACCAAGTACGGATGACGCCTCTCCGTCTGTCTGGACGTCCGATGGATGGTGAGACGTTCTAATAGGCATAACATTAAATAAGTACTATACATATCGGAGAGTGACTAGATTGCATTAATACCCTGCTACAATTTGAAAAAAAATCTACTGTAGTTTTGAAGCCATAACCAGGTAGGTACTTGCTGTTGGGTGTGAAAATATTGTACTGGCACGTGTATTTTGGCAGATTAGTAGTGCGCAGAAACGTAACTTATGATATACGACACGCAACGGCACATTGTGGTCTTAATAGGGGTTGGTCAGACGCACATTTATTTAAAATAATAGATATATTATTAAATAATAAATATATTATATTATTAGTTATTATATTTTTTTTGTACTGTAAAAGTTTTTATACAAATGTTGAGTTCCAAATTTGAATCTCACATTTATCACCTTAGGAATACTAGTACAATAATTTTAATCCGAACTCAAACCTCCTGTTCTTGTTAAATATAGTTTAAACGTTTTGGAAGTCGCGAAAATTAAATAGGTCTTGGAACTGGTGGTACTAAAATTTTGAAAGTACCATAAAAATTCTGATCAGCCCGTAAGGCCGGAATGATTTAGGTACCTTCGGTTGCCGTCTTGATAGTGTAAGGTTTGCATTAAAATGTGACGTTTTTGACCAGGGTGTGTATTCAGATAGATTCTGTCACCGATTCGATCTTTTGAAATGACATTCTATCGCAAAGATCGACTGCAAAGTGCTTTAAACCCCTTAACATCAAAAAGCAGTCAGTCGGTTTAGTTTACAGCGACGTTTACTGCCTAGACTGGTCGTATAGGAAGCGGCAAACAGTAAAGAACCTCTTTTATATTATTACGCGTTAACCCGTCGGGCGAGGGAATAAACTTTATAATTTATGGGAGTTTTTGTGATGGTCGCTTTAGGATTGTAATCCGTTGTTGGTGCTACGCAATATTTGTCGCCTAGCGTTAGTTTTTTAACCGACTTCCAAAAAAGGAGTAGGTTCTCAATTCCTCTGTATTTTATTTTTGTTACCTCAGAACTCTTGACTGGGTGAACCGATTTTGAAAATTCTTTTTTTTGTTTGAAAGCTGATGGTCCAAAGTCGTTTGGTCCAAATCGGTCAATCCGTTTTTGAGTTACGCTCCAATAACTGAAAAATATTCACCTATCTTGATAATATAGTCGTTGACAATGAATGAGAATCGATCCCGTAAGTAGCAAGAGTCACCAAAATAAGTGAAAAATTTTTTTTTACCAAAAAATGGAACCGACTTCAACAGCCAAAAGTGTGAAATAACTTGTCGAAGTCGGTACCATGTGCACAATTTTGTGATAATAGGTACTTTTGAACTATCATGGTACCGACTTCAACAAGTTATTTCATACTGTTGGGTGTTGAATTCGGTTCCATTTTAGGGTAAAATTTTTTTTTACTATTACGAGCTATATACAACACAACAGCTACCACAATGAAATCATTTTGACAACCTACAAGTAATTTCAGACTCACAGGCAATCCAAATGCTCCAGCCCACCTCCAGTTGGTAGCGTGCCCAGCATGCTGGCAGCGTTGACACAAATAGGAGCCAGCATTTTGATCACGCGTCGCATAACAAGCGCCCTGATAAGTTTAGGAAAATACGATGAGCTCCCGGTCCCCACGGCCCCAACGTCTCCACACCAAGCGGCTCAAATATGTAACCACTATCGAGGTTAGCATACTAGCACCACTTGAGTTGCTCCGAAACAGCTGCGGCGCCAGCCTTCACATTGATTTCACAAAGATGTGGCGGTGCTAATGTGTAGCGAAGTGAGTTAAATACCTGAAGATATTGTACATAGTTGAGCTCAATAATTGTGCACAGGTAAGTCTGGTAGTACTAAATCATGTCAAAAGAATAAAAGGTACACCAAAGATCCAAACTGTGTAAAGCGTTTCCGCTTCGGCAAAAATGCTTTCGTATGTCTATCCGGATTTTCGGTTTTTCTTCGCCTCGAGTCGTATTTCTCTACAGATTTTATTGACATTTTGTGAGTAGGTTCGATAAGTAAAATTTTTATGTTGACTCAGTTTTTGGCATTTTTTCAAAACAGAGATAAGTGGTTGAGGACGTATCAGTACTAATATTATAAATGCGAAAGTAACTCTGTCTGTCTGTTACGCTTTCACGCCAAAACTACTGGACCGATTTGAATGAAATTTGGTATGGAAATAGTTTGAGACCCGGGAAAAAACGTAGGATAGTTTTTATCCAACTGCGCAAAAAGATGCTAATGTTTTTGCGCGATAACCGACATAGGACATAGGCGTGGGCGGAGCCGCGCCCGTAAAGCTAGTAAAAACATATTTCAGTCTCGTTGCCTCTATCTCACAGAGAGTCTCTACTTTTAGGTACCTACTTTTTATTAACTTACCTAGGTGTCCTATAAGATGTAAATCATAGCTCGAGATGCAGAACATACCTAGTTCTGTTCACACCGCACCTATACCATAATAAATAGAATAATGGCTGAGGTACTCGTGTTAACCTATTTTGGTATTATTATTTTAGACATCGATGGTTTGACGATCGTTTGAAAGTGGTCTCACGGTTGACCTGAGCTAAGTTTGATATGTCAACCACACTCGTAAGAATTTACAATGAACCTGTAGTGACACTTTATGATAGTTGATAGTTATACTTTATTATAAATAATACTTGAATTTTGAGATTAGATCTGTACTTATACAAGTTTTACTAAATAGTAGGTAAGTATAGGTATACTTACGTATATTAAACAAATGATTGGTGGTCATTTTTTTAATTATTAATGTTACTTTATTAATGTTACTGTGACGGAACAAGATCGAGGCCCACGATAATGCATCTGTTAAAGGCACATGTTAGTCCGTTTAACTGTACATCAGTTAAGCGGACTAGCCTCTGTCATAAGTCACGAATTGCACGGAACACACTGTTAGGCGCTTGGCGACAGATTTTCTACTTGAGAGTTGTAGCTAGTCAGGCGAGCAATCGCAAAATGCCCTTCCACCATGCGGTGAAACTCAAGCCGGTGGCTGGGATCGAACCATGGACCTGCGACAAGGCAGTCCATAGCTATTACTGTTCGGCCATTATTGCTGTATATTTTGCTTAGTTCGTTTTAAGTCCTTACTGATTAAATTTACGAGTATACATACTAACACTACGGTTTAAATCACGCAAACACTCATCATCATCACATAAACCGTAACGTCCACCGGTAAACGAGGTCTCCCCCACTGTGGAGATTTGCCATAATCCCCACGCTTGGCAAGCGTCTTGGCGATCACAGTAGAGCTTTTAAGTTCTTCAGAAGGCGCTGCTATCCACCTTCTGGCATTATTGCCTTAGTCACTTCTTACGCCTCCCACGGGAAGAAATGGGAGGTAAAAGGTGATATTCTATCCCGGCACCCCACGGGGAAACCCTACTGTCGCTGAATACATTGCAAATGCTCGGTTCGTAACTGAAATATGAGAATATGCAGTGTCTGCGTGCAAACCGATTTGCAGTTGCACTTATAACACTGCTAACGGTCAATTTGCTTCTTCGCAATTTACTTAAAATAACCTTCAATTATCCACATTAGAGGTATTTCATTTCAAGGCATTCTTTTGTGAACAAGATTATTTTACACTAGCTTTTCGGGCGCGGCTCCGCCCGCGCTTATGTCGGTTATCGCGCGAAAACATTAACCTCTTTTTGCGCAGTCAGATAAAAACTATCCTATGTGTTTTCCCGGGTCTCAAACTATCTCCATACCAAATTTCATTCAAATCGGTCCAGTAGTTTTGGCGTGAAAGCGAAACAGACAGACAGAGTTACTTTCACATTTATAATATTAGTACTGATGTAAAATTGTAACAACAAGAACGAAAATCTCCTCAGCAATCTGTTTAAGTTTGAGATTGACGTTTGTGCACACGTTGTTCTACGTGTTTTCTGTGAGCGTAATATGCAGCCGGAGGTGACTTCATAGATGACATCATATTGCTATTGTGAGAATAGCACTCTATGAACCGAAGGTTTGCGTGTAAACAGTGCAAATAGCGCATATTTGCGTGACTTGAATCGCGAGGTATACTCAGGCGGTACCGATCAGTGCAGTGAGTGCGTAACGGGTACCACGGCGTGCGTACGGACGCGCATTGTACAAACCGCGTTTCATACCGCTATATGAAGATAAACTACTTTCTGGTTTTATTATGATACGATGCCGGGTGGATCAGTGTGCGCTAAGTATAATGCGTACATATGCGACCAAAGACGCAGACAGCAGCTAGGAAGTAATATCACTTCAAAGTCAAAATCAAAGACAATCATTTATTTAATTTAGGCGTCTACGACGCTCTTATGAAGGCCAATTACAAGTTTAATATTATTTATTCCACAATTTACTGCCACGTTCAGCAAAAAAAAAAATATAGAGCCACTGCGAGAAGAACGGGCAAGAAACTCGAGGCCATTCTTTTAAACGTCTTTTAACAATGTGTTACATACTATATAGTAAAATTATTACAATATTTGTTAATATTACGTAGGTGACAGGCGCTTGCAATATGTTTGGGAACTTTATTATAAAACCGCACACAATTTCCTAAGAAGGATTAGGATAGGAGAAGATTTTTCGACTCTATATCTAACGTAATTATATTGTTCTCCAGAGGGCCTTCAATAATCCATCACTCACTTCCATACTAACTACGACGTACACTGTGACCAACCTCAATTACTATGACACGCACTGTGGCGCCAACACTCGATGATGGATGGTGACATCATGTCGCTTGATCCCCAGCACTCATTCGTTTATGTTTCGAGTGAAATGATGTACTTTTTATATAACTAATAGGAGAGCCTTAGACTACTATCTCACCTGAAGGTAAGAGATGATGTGGTCGAAGATGTTGTTCAGGCTAACCTAGAATTTCACGCTCTCAAGGACAGCTGCCCAGAAAACACCGATAGGTGCATGATTTTCTAGTTAAGGATGGTAGCTAGCCAGGCTGGCATTCGCAAAATGTCCTACCATCATGCTAACGACTACCATCCTAAGACAACAACCTGGATCGATGGCTTAACGTGCCCTCCGAAGCACGGAAGCGTTCAGTAGTAATAGCGGTCATGTCGTTGACTAGTTTTACCAAAATACTTATTATTTACTTTTATTTTAGCCTTGAACTGTGTGAAATTATAAGAAATGCGCGGAAAAAGTGTACTTGTCGACGGAGCGAACGCGAATCGCGAGTAAAGCGTCTCCATTTCAGCTTGGCTTTCGTATGTCTCTCTGAATTCCGAATTTCCGGTTAATCTCCCCTATAAATGTCACATTTCTCAACCGATACCGTTGAAACTTTGTAAGTATATTTGATAATTACCTTTATGCATTTTTTTGTCGATTCAGTTTTTGGATATTATATAAAACGGTGTAAGGATTGAAAACGTAAAAAAATGATATTTCACTAACTAGGTCTTCAGGTCACAGAGCCAGTAGTTTTAATAGATTCATAACCTATTTGTGTAGTAAATGTATTGTCCTTACGGTGGTATGTATATATAACACCTCTACATAAACATGTACTTACGCATTTATATTAAGTGGAAATAGAATATCCAAAAAGGTTACATGAACTGATCTTACATTACCCTGAGTAGGTTCCATTATTAACTGACTTAAAAAGGACGAGGTTCTCAATTCGACTATTATATCGTTTTTTTTTGTGTTTTACCTTATGTCTCTTTACTGGATGTACCGATTTTGATGATTCTTCATATGCGAAAGCTGGTGCTTTTCATGTGGTCCCATTTAGATTTGAGTGAGATCTGACGGGTAGTAATGGAGTTATCCGTAATAATGCGTATTTTATGTTTGAGTTCGGTTATTTTTTTAAACTTTTGTCTCTAATATTCAATACAGAAATGTGTATGATTTATGTTTCTTTAACGCCGATAGTCTACCCTGTGGCCAATATCTCACAGAAGGTAAGTGATGACGGAGTGGAAAATGTTGTTCAGACTAATGAAGAACTACTCACTCTCAAGGACAGCTGCTGGAACATAACGTTAGGTGCTCGTCGATAGATTTTCTACTTAATCCATGCGCATCTTACATAATGAGAACAGTAGTTGTCATAAATGCATGGACGACATCGTCCAAGCGGATGCCCATGCGCATCGTAAAAAAATAATAACAATTGAAATGGGCGATATCGTTCACTGCGGATGTCAAGAGGTTACAGATAGCTACCGAAAACACTGTTAGGTGCTGGATGACAGATTTTCTACTTGAGGGTACTAGGCGGCATTCGCAGAGTCATGCAAAAAAGCTTTAAACTATTTTCTTGAAAACCATGTCAATACTTAGTACGTTTAATCGGTTCGTAACGCAGAAATTACCGTAATCCCTATATGCAGCGTGCTCTGATTCAAATAATAATACAAATACAAATAACTTTATTAAATAATAATAAGGTACAGTTTAAAGGCCCTGCCCGCTGCTGTAGTTTCACTGTGTTGCAGAAGGCAGTTCCTATCCCACAATTATGTTTATTTAAACAATATAGACATTACTTTAGAATAATTTAGAAAAATAAAAAAGTTAGTGTTATAAAATATGGTGTTTTGCTGTGTGTGTGTGTGTGTGTGTGTGTGTGTGTGTGTGTGTGTGTGTGTGCGCTTGTGTGTTTGAGTGTGAGGGTGTCTGTGTGTGTGTGTGCGTGTAAGTGTGTGGTATAAGTTATTGTGTAAGTGGTGTGGATTAGTGTCAATGAATGTTTATCTCACTCTTTCTAGTATTTTTTCAGTCCTGTCATAATCATATTCTCTAAGCCATTCCATTATTATTGATATGATATGAATCTGTTGTTAGATTTTCGCACTAAATGGTATCGAGCTGCAAATTTGGGGACCATAAGGTCTTGAACTTAAATTGTGGGCTCTCAAACACATAATCATCTCATTCGCCAACGGACGATCCGACAAAGCATGATATGTTTCATAAATTTAATGCCGACGACGCGACGTCTGGGAGATCACAACCCTGCGCAGATTAGGCCTTTGGCGATTTTTTTATTTGAGAAAAGTGGCTAAGACGTAAATTTGCAATTCGATCTACCACCATGGGTTGAATCTTAAGCTAGTTATTCAGTCAAGGCTTCGAACTATGGCATTCTTGCATGGCAGTCCATATAGCCATTGCCGCAGAGCCTTAACTGCTTCAAGAATATTCTTCATCATAATCTACATCATTTTCTAAATACTCGAGAGTAAATCAGAATTATTGAGGAACCTTAGAAACATCATAATCTAAAAACAGCTTTCATATCAACATCTGTCGTTATACGTCCACTGTGGCTAAAGTTCTCCTGCATATCACTGTTCTGAAGGCCCACCTACCGATATTTTTCCTTTTGTCTTTGTCTGTTTGGAATACTATTCGAGCCCGGCACCCTGACACCCTGGTAAGAAAAGATGTAAAAAATATCGCCAACGCAACCTTCAAGTACCTTATTGATAGCAAAAAAGTCAAAAGTGTCATTATCACACCATATAAAGACAGAGGGAGCGCTGATACCATCTACCTCTGAACTAGCTCAACCCCGCTAACAAGGACCTCTAACAAGCCGCCGACTCCATAACTTAAGCGACAGCCTCTAATGTCACACTAACTGTAATTCATTAGTCGTTATACAACCACGATTATCATAAGGCCCTAGTAGAAAATAATCTCGGGCCCAAATAAATATGCCAAGGGGAAATTTAGTATCGAAAGTTTGAGGCGCCCCGCTGCGCGCAAAGAGCCCGCGCGTCAGCCATGGCGCTATAGCACGCCAGTTTTTTTAACATATTTTTTTATGTTGTATAGGAAAAAATATACATATATTTTTTGACTGTCATCGGGAACTAATTTCGAGTGGTTTTTTGTAGTTTTTCTGTTAATAATTATTTTGTAAAGCGCCGCTTTGTGGACGGTTCGGGTCGAGGCGGCTGAGTAATGGAGGTATGTCTTTTAATCTAGTGCAAAGTCAGCTCAAATTAAAGCTTTTGTATATATTTAGGGTTCCGTATAGATAACGGGACCCTATTACTAAGCCTCGGCTGTCCGTCTAGCCAACCTATAGAGGGGGAAAAAGGTAAATAATAAAATAAACAAAAACCTAATTCCTAATCTTTTTGTCTAGGTAGCTGTTTGAAATTTATACAGAATCCTAGAATGTCACCCCCTTCACCACAATCTCTTCCTGCGGGTGTCGTAAGAGGCGAGAAGTAGGCAGCAGCGCCTTCTGAGGAACTGCTACCTTTTACTGCGACCCCCAAGACGCCTGCCAAACGTGGGAATTGACAACCAATGCAGGAGGCTGCGTTCAACAGTGCACAATCCGGCTGATGCAGTACTGTACGGCGAATTGCCTAAAAATATTATAATAAAAAAAACTTAAAATTAAATGGGAGTCTCCATACAAAAACGTGTTATTTAATGTTTTGTTATGTGCTCTATTTAATAAATGGTAATACATACAAACATCATATTTGGTACGTTTATTGTCTAAATATCTAACTTACTAACAACATCAAATAAGTGAGTTAGAATAAAGATCTCGAACAGTATTTAAGGAATACCTATTTTATGGTACATTCTGTGTTGGTACAGAACCCTCGGTTAACGAACCCTTAGCTGGGTTTATTTAATTAATGTTACGAGTACACAGGCTCTGAACAGTTACCGGCTTAGCAATACAACGATCTATTTGCTATTGATAATTGGTGTCAGGACAACCTTATGTTCCTTAATGTCAAAAAGTGTTTTGTTATAACATATACAACTAAATTTAATAAAATTTGCTTCAATTACAAACTTAAAAATCACATTTTAGAGAGAAAAGCAGTGGTGAAGGACCTTGGTGTGATATTTGATGAGAAGTTAACTTTTCGAGACCACTATGATTATATAGTTAATAAAAGTACTCAACTTTTAGGCTTTATCTGCAGAATCACTAAAGACTTTAAAAAACCCCGTAGTTTACTTTATCTTTACTATTCACTTGTCCGTAGCGTCATAGAATATAACTCGGTCATTTGGTCTCCGTTTTATGATGTACACATAAAAAGAATTGAACGAGTACAATCAAAGTGCCTTAATATACTGTGTTACAGACTAGGCCTGAATCGAAAATTGCGGTCTTATGACAAAAAATTATGTGACTTTGAAGTGTCGTCACTAGAAATACGTCGCAAATATTTTGATTTTATCTGCTTGTATAAAATCATTCATTCAAAAATTACTCTCGTTCTCTTCTTTATCATATAAATTTTAATACAAAACCTAATTCTCGCTATCCACATAAAAATATTTTTTCAATACAAGTGTATAAGAATAATACTTCGTACTACAATCCAATGGTCAGGATTTGTCGCCAATACAATGATGTATTAGTAAACCATCATCGCAATATTGATACATTTAACGACAAGTTACCTAAATTTAAAAAGGATGTCTTTGACATTCTTCATAAACTTTATAGCTAGTAATGTTGCAGTGCAACTATATGTAAATGTATTTGTAACCTAATTATTATATTTAAGTATCTAATTTACCTATCAGTTCAGTTATTTAATACTGCTGTATTATTTTGTTCATGTTGTGTACACATATTTTGGAATAAGATCTAGACTGATAAATGTAACTCTGTTATTTAGTAACGTATTGATTTTATTCTGTTTTGTGTGCCATAAATAAATAAATAAATAAATAAATAAATAAATAAACGATTGCATCTATATACCATATCCACATCAACAGGTGATGAAGTTGTCAAAGGCAAATTTAAATGAATACTTCTCTATGGGCAAAGGCTCGCCTATCAGCAGTATTAAAAATAATAATAAAATACGGGTAGGTATTGATTTAGTAGGAAAAAAGTAGGTAACTGGCGATTAAAAATAATCTGAAGTATTTAAGGTTTTGATGTTAAGTTGGCCAATCATTATTATAGGTCATGAAAATTGGAACTATCGATTATTGAAGTACAGTCGCCTGCAATAAGAAGTATACACATTGTAATTTTCAAAATTGTGGCAAATATTTCTGTTTTTCTCTATATTCACAGAAGTATTATAAAATCAAAGAATAATTTGTAATTTTTTATTCAAGTTTATGTAAGCTACGATTATTAAGAATGTAGTAACATTGCATTATTTTAAAAATGACGTAGTGAATACATCTTATTGCAGACGACTGTACATTATTTATGTTATAGGTTGGCGTCAAGAAGGAAGCCAGCTGAAGCTTTTTAATAACATGTTTTTGAGCTTAAAACTATCGAAGATTATTCTGTACATTATTTACGAGTATGTTATATGTCTATATGAAAGTCAGCTGAAGCTTTCAATATAATATTATGTCTTTTGTGTTATTAAGAGCTTAAAAGCGAGTACGAAGATCAAACAAAATACTGAATTAAAGATTATTTTCCTACCTTTTGGTGTCAGAATGCTTTGAAGTTAATCATCACTTCATGTTTTAAATAAATATTTGACACCGAGGGGCTAGAAGTGCACGTGCACTTCCTGTGGGAGTCGTAATATCTTCGGAAGGAAAAATACGAGAAGGTGGGCAGCAGCGCCTGCTGAACAACTACCATCTAACACTGAGATCCTCTTGACACCTGCCAAGCGTGGGGATTATGGCAAATATTCTTGGGGATTTTTGCATATATTGTTTTTTTTTATGCCAGATAGATTAGCCTTTGACCACTATCTCACCTGATCGTAAGTGATGATGTGGTCGAGGATGTTGTTCAGGCTAACCTAGAATATTGTGTTTGGAATGTTCTTGTCAAACATAATATATGCAATTATTGTTACTCGGTCTATTTCCAAAAGCATAAAAAACTTCAACACGCTAATCTATATACAAATTGAGTCACATAAAAGGCAGGTTACATGTATGTTCTTAATTTCAGCTTCAGCATAATTGGTATAAACCAATAAAGTTTATATTACAGTTTATTAGCCTGATTATATGTGAAACATAAACTAAAATTAATTCTATCTTGTCTATCATATCCATAAAAACTATTTAATTCGTACTCTTTGTATACCATTACATTTATATTGTAATTAAAAACCAGTTAATTATTCGATAACCGTTTCAACATCGCAATAACGAAATACTTCCCATAAAAATTGCCACGCGACCTATTTAGTTCCGGTAAAGTTTACCCTCTTCAAAACAATTTCTGTTTTATTCTTATGGAATAAGGTTTGATATTGTCTGATAAGAAATTAAGATGGGAGGGGATGAATAAATCAGTTTATAAGCATTAAATAGATAAATAGGATTTAATATGGGAGCCAAGAATTGAAGGATATATTTGCAGGGCGTGGTGACGCGTGTTTCTTATTAGGAGCTTTCCCGTGACAGTGCCAATTATGGTGTGCAAGATCATAAATTTATATCATATCGACAACTTTTGCTTAATATAATTTTATACTTTTTTTATGAAGATATATTTAAATGTCGAAACAGCTAAAAAAAAATCTAAGTCAAAATCATTTATTCAATTTATGCGTCTACGACGCTCTTATGAACGTCAAATACTAATTTTAATATTGAAATATTCTACATTACCTATTGCCTAGATAAAAATTGTATAGAGCCACTGCGAGAAGAAGGGGCAAGAAACTCGGGGCCATTCTTTTACACGTTACATACTTACTATACAATAGAACTATTATTACAATATTTGTTTAGATTACGAAGGTGACAGGCGATAGCTTGGCAGAGTCGGAATTGTCCAAGCATTTTTGTCGCTTAAGCAATCACAAACTAAAGAAATCGCTAATGTCTGACTGTACACTCAATTGATAGTTATTTCAGATGTTCATATACAGAGACATTTTCGATCATTAGAAAATCAATCATTTTGAGACAAGGTGATTTATTTCAAACTAGCTTTCCGGGCGCGGCTCCGCCCGCGCGTATGTCGGTTATCGCGTGAAAACATTAACCTCTTTTTGCGCAGTCGGATAGAAACTATCCTATGTTTTTTCCCGGGTCGCAAACTATCTCCATACCAAATTTCATTCAAATCGGTCTAGTAGTTTTGGCGTGAAAGCGTAACAGACAGACAGACAGACAGACAGACAGACAGACAGACAGACAGAGTTACTTTCGCATTTATAATATTAGTACTGATTTGTTCAGTATGGGATCAGTATACCTACAAAGAATATAAAAACAACCCCTACTGAACCACAGGGATTGTTTATATTACATTTTGATACGCTGACATCTACGTTACCTATTCTAAAGTTTTTTACAGCTGTTAGGTAAGCCACTATTTCATCTGTGGACAATAGTCGTAACCGAGAATTATTGTGTTAATGATTTGGTTGTATAATAGCAATAGCATATTGAGCTTAAAATGAGTACCTACTCGATTTCAAGGATAGTTGTCGGGATACTAATTGCATGGGTACAAATTTTTACTTGCCCTGGCTAAATACCGTCTAGTAAATAGACCCACAAAACGCTTTACCACCATACCGTAAAGTAAAGCAAAGCAAGAATGAACTGGGACCTTGCACACGGCAGAACTATTGAGTTTTATACATGTGCAAGTACGATCTATACAGGGTTATTGGTAAAATACTAACAACCTCTTAGATAGATTTCTGCTAGTCCTAACAAACTTTTGAGACTTTTTTTTTGTTTTGATTTTTTTTATATTTTGTTTTTCTGTTTTAAAGCCTACTCCGAGTCAATAGCGCCGGCCGCAGCAACATTGGCCGCGCCGGGCTCCTTTTGAATAAAGTTTTGACTATTTACATCGAGCAAAGTACTAAAGACATGAAATAATACTTTTAACATCAGATAGTCCTCGTGCTTATTCCATCAAAAACATTAAAAAAAATACCTCTTAATATGTTTGATGGGACTAGCAGAAGTCAACCCTAAGAGTTTGTTAGCATTTTTCAGGTAACCCTGTATATTAAATAGAAAATTCAATGGTAATATCGCAACAGCTTTTAAAAGTAAGAAGATTATTATCTGTTTCGTATATTCAACACAGTAGCAGCCATGCTTTGTTATTCTAAGAAAAAATAAAAACATATTAACACAATCTTTTTGGTCCTTATATTCTCAAACTTACAACATACAAGAAAAGAAAAAGTTTGTACGATGATTTTGGTCCCTTGGGCAGGGACATGCTTTGATCATCTTAGCTAACATCATAGTAAAAAAACAATTCGATACGATGAATGTTTTACATAATCTCTTTGCTATCAAAGTTCTAGCAGTTAAATAAAACAATAAACTAAAAGCAATCGACTTTAAAAATAAAATAAGCATTATTAGAAATAACTCAAATACTACTAGTCAGATCTCACTCAAATTGAAATGGGACCACAAGACAAGTACCAGCTTTCGAATATAAAAAACTCATCAAAATCGGAACATCCTGTAATGAGTTATATGTAACACACACAAAAAATGCAGTTGAATTAAGAACCTCCTATTTTTTATTAAGTCAGTTAAAGACAAATTAACAACAATATCAACAGCTCATGTATATGTACATAATAGAACCTTTACGATAAAAAGTATTGAAAAACTGTCGACATATGTGCAAATAGATAACATCAAGATAAATTAGAGGCAAAGTCACAAGAGTATGTAAATTTTGTAAGTTTTCCTATATCGTCGTAATATTGTATGAACATATAACTAACTTTAACCAACAAAACCCACATATCACTGAGTTATAGATTTGGAGATACCTACTTACTCTTTTCTAATCTGTGATTCTGGTGACATAACAATATTAATTAGGTAAGTATTCTGCTACCCCCGTGGGGTGCCGGGTTAGAATTGCACCTCCCCATTTCTTCCCGTGTGGGTGTCGTAAAAGTCGACTAAGGAAAAAATACTAAGGTGGGCAGCAGCGCCTTCTTAAGAACTATGTCATCTTTCACTGCAATCCCCAAGCCGCCTGCCAAGCGTGGGGATTATGGCAAATACCCCCTACGTAGCGGAGGCTGTGTTCAGCAGTGGACGACCCGGCTGATACAGTATAGTACAGTATTCTGCTACAATCGAGTCGTTATAACAATCAAATGGAGGCGGTCTGTTAAAAGTTAATCAACTTCACCAGTATATCAAATAAGAAATTTGAGTGTAAGAAAATTACATTTTAATGAAAATCATGTTTCCTAAATACTTGTTACTTCTTACGACATTTTGCGGGATGGTACGGAACCTTCCTAAAATTATTTAGCTGGGAACAACGGCATATAAAAAGTAGAAGCAAACATGGTGGTGAATTAGACACTCATGTAATATGTTAACTCATGTAAGTTATACTAGGTAAGTTGTAATATTATGAGCATGTTACAATAAAAAGCAGTGCAAAGTTTAAGTTTAAGCACTGATATAATAAATTTAATAAAACATTTAAGTTAAAAAGTTAAGTAACAATGATAATATATCAAGAAGACACTACTTACCTGGATCTACCAATTTGATTATGAAGGCATAGAAGAAATAGATGCTTTATAGTTTTCACGTATCACCCTCACACACACACCCTCACACTCACACACTCACCATCACCCTCACATACACACACAAACACACATACTCATATATACACATATACGCACAAGCGCAAACGCACTCATAGACATCCACACACGCGTGCCGATGTATTTTTTTCTTGTTGTATAAACTTACCTTACTTTTAGTTCTAGTAAGATATGCATAATAATTAAACAAGTGAATCTAGATGAGAGAAGCCATTGCCACTCGGAACACAGTTTTTATTAACTAGTTCGGGAGTCAATTGATTCAATTACTGATATATTTTGTAACATTTTTATGCCAAATAAATAAATTATTATTTGTTTAAGTATTTATCTTTATCAGCCAATTTTTTTCTCAATCTCTTGAGAGTGTCTATTTCATAAATACATTTTCCTGTTTGTAACGTGCACCTCCTCACATACCTTGCATGATATTGTGTAGAAATAATAATTATTATTTGACACAAAATTGGGGGCAAGCCGAGGGTACAATCGGGCTCAAAACTCAATTTGTGTGAGCACGCCAGGAATGCGCGGGATCTGCACTGCTTGCAATTTTGGTGATTAGGTACAGGCGAGACCACAAACCGTTCGCGAGCATTTATTTCTGCAAAAATTAAAGTAGATTTATTTGGACAAAGAATACGGAGAGGATGATTCAAAGATTATTTCGAGCACATGGTCCATTCTAGCTCATATCAAACTTTTTTAGTGTAGAGAATAACATATTTTAATGAGTTCTATTATAAATGAATTATCAATCTGATAGGCAAAAGCACAGAGGTTAAATGTATTCCATCATATATTTCACATCTGCGCTAATCTTAACCATAACACAACGAAGCTAAGTTTTTAGTAGGAGTCAATCGGACTTCTTGAAACACGAATAGTCTATTGATAAATGTCGAGTCAAATAAATGGTGTATCATATTCATAACATATAACACCCTAATTTTCTCAAACGGTTTCGTACTCGCCAGTACCAACCCTCAGAGGGGCTGCCCTTAGGGGCGCGAGTGTCAGAAAAACAGTTCGCCCGCAATGAATAGCAAAAATTTAAATTTCACGCACTTAAATAACTTGTAGGGACGCGGCCGATTAGTGTATGGGACATGCTCGAAGCTGGTAGCGTTTATAAGTTGGAAAACAACAGATAGATAAGTAAAAAAACTATGATTGAATGGATGTGCTAAAAATGTGTCTATATTTTAGCTTTGCCATTTATTTCTAATACTTATATGGTAGGTGAACACGGGATTCTATACATCCACGTGGAATAATTTAAGTCACTGAAGTTTTTCGTTAAGATTTAAACATTTTGAAAAGGGGTGGGCGAAGCTTAGGAAGCTTCACTTCGTACAAAATGTATTCATATCATCGTCATCATCATCAACAGTAGAAAAATTTTGTGTGCTCCCAAAATAAAAGTTGTACCTTAGTAAAATATCTAAACGTTAAAAAAATAACAATATGCTGGAAATTGTGTAAGCACGCGTAGGCATAGAGTTGCAGAGGCACTTGAAATACAAGCGCCACATTTGATTAAATTTCATAGCAAACTGATGATTACATATTTCTATTGTTATGTCCATCAATCTAGAGCACAGGATTGAGTTTGTTAATCGCCGGTCTTAATGTAGAACGCAGTGACATCCATCCAGATATTTTAAAGGCCGGCAGCCTACCGAAAACGCATTCTTGAAACCTTTGTTGTTGCGGATGTCCATGGGTTACAAACATTAACCAGCAAGTGAGCCACATGCTCGATTGCTATCTCTCCTCACGAAAAATTACACCAGCTGGTGGAACAATACAATGAAATATTGAAAGCGTGCATATTGTCATATGCAGTCGTGTTATCTCTTGACTTGCACCAAACACCTACAAGTTGTTCTACGGGCTAGTACACTGTGTCTACAACTTAATGTTCCGGGGGGTCTAGAGCCATTATTTTGGTTAGCTGTATACACTGAACACTCTTGATTTTTAGCCGGAGGTTCATAAGAGAAGATTACCTTGCAATAAGTGCGTGGTCGTGGTTCCCTTATGGAAGGGGATTTTGTAAAGGCATTGCCAGCCAGTTTTTATACAATAAGTTGACGAATTAGCTTATTAGGCTTATTAACTGACTTCCAAAAAAAGAGGATGTTCTCCATTCGACTGTATTTTTTTAAATATTTTTGTTAAGAGATTACTTTGCTGTTATATCCATGATTATTATTGTTACGTGAATACTAAATTTCGTCAAAATTGGTAGAGTATTTTATAAGTTATAGTCAGTGAACTGAAAAAAGTATTTGATGATTGAATGGTTACTGCAACTGTTGTCGACGGAGAACAGTATTTTAGGAGAATGAATGATCTTCTAAACTGTATGCATCAATAAACAGAATGAAAAAAAAATGTATAAGAATTGAAATTACTTCCAGCACTGGAAGAGTATGAAATAAGTTGTCGAAGTTGGACCATGATAATGTGGGGCCAGTGTTTTGAAACAGCATGGTACAGGCTTCAACAAGTTATTTCATATATTTCAGTGCTGTGAGTCGGTTCAGTTTTTTATTTAAATATCTTTTTGAACATGCAAAGCGATGTTTCTTGGACAAGTAGTGAGCTTGAGTATGTTTGGTCTATAGTAAATTTCAAAATTATCAGATAAGTATATTAGCGAAATTAGTAGAAGTTTTCGGTATATATGGAAGGTTCTTATTAATAAATGCATCTGGAACTTAGATAGGATGCTATTATTACAGATGTTCTATACATTCATCAAAAATCTGCAGATGCATCTTAAGATGCATCTTATGATCGATCTCAACTTTGAGATAAATTTTACTAAAAGATACAAATACATTCTAAGAATTTGAAAAATTACTTGATAAAATAACAGAGCAACAGTTTTCCACGTGAAATTAAAACGTGCTTTATACTAGGGAAAGGTATTTTTTTTTCAAATTACCAGGTTTTACCACAACCTCACCTGATGCTAAATGATGATGACAGGTCAAACAAAATACACAACCACGCTAAGTATCAAAATTTTTAACTACCTGAACATGCTGAGCACGAACGTGCTGAGTAGTAAATTCCATTTTCGGTCACCCATCCAAGTGACCGGAAAAAACATGCTTAACATAGTTCATCATAACGAATAGGAAATGAAGCTATAAAAACCGAGCGGTAATAGCTGTGAGCTGCCGTGCTGCAGCTCCTTGGCTCGATCCCATCGCTAGCTTGAAGTTCACCGCATGGTGAAATGGAATTTTGTGAATGCTCGCTACCATTCTCAACTAAACAGTGTGTTAAAATGACTGGCACATGAGACTTAACTGTAATGGGCGTAGTGCAGTTCATTACTTGTGTCGAAATGCACCTGTTATAGGCAGAGGTTACCAATTAACATCAGGTGGGCATCGTGCTTGTTCCGTCACTAGCATATAAAAAGGTCAAACTTCGCTACAAGCTGTTACACCTAATATATTGCTGACAAATATATTGTGAGCGATTCGAGCTAATATATTGCTGACAAGGTCAGCAAAATATTAGCTCGAATCGCTCACAAACCTATTTACCTTTTGTCAGCATTATAAGTATTTCTCTATATAAACGGTGGAATCCAAAATTAAGTGCTCAGTATTATTGTGATAACTCCAGGAGTCACCAGACTCACTCAGTATACCCTTCAGGTAGAACCTCTACCCAAATTAGAAGCAAAAGTAAGTTGCGGGACTTGTAAGTCAAAGTGTACATACATACACACATAAAATCACGCCTGTTGCCCATAGGGGTAGGCAGAGAGCACAGATTTCCACTTGCTACGATCCTTACATAATTACATATCTCTCTCGCTTCATCTACACTCATCAATCCTTTCATACATAAGCGTCGGTTTAGGGTACTCCTGACCTAGCCTTTTTTCAGAACATCTTTCAGTAAGTCAAAGTGTAATAATAATAATTTTAATTTTCAAATAAAATACTTGAATGTGTGTGTCCTTAAGTTGTTTTTTTAAGACAACTAAATAGGTGCACAGAACAAAGCGATTTATGGCGTAAAGAAATAAGTTGTGATTTTACAGAAATTAATGTTTTGGTAGTTTATACATATATTTGAATATTTTTCACTATATACAGTTAGCAATTATACATCTATACATTTATAGCATAACTTTTTGTAATCAGGCCAATCCATCATAGATAAAGTAGCTCAAAGAGGCGGTATCGCATAAGGCGCTTTATGCCACGCGCTTGTCACGTGCCAAACAACTACTGAGCACTACAGCACAGTACATAGTGTTATTTTAATCTGTGACATTTGTGCGGGTACTCGCTTAGACCCTTTCCTGAGAATAGATCATAGCCATAGATAAATAATATTCAGGATTTATGATACGTAAGCCCACGATTTAGACTCCGTGGAGTTTGGTTATACTAGACTCGTCCTCAATTATATTTTGGTGGTCAAAAGATCTCGTCTAACGAACCGTGGTTGTTTAGACACATCTGCTAACAAGCTTGAAGCAGTGATGGCTCAGTGGTATTGGCTATGGACTGCCGCGCAACAGGTCCATGGTTTGATTCCCGCCGCGAGCTTGAGCTTCACCGCATGGTGGAAGGGCATTTTGCGAATTTTTTTTTATGAAGCACCTAACGGTGTTTTCCAGTAGCTGTCCTTGAGAGCCAGTAATTCTAGGTTAAGCCTGTTAGCACCTTCGACCACATCATCACTTACCATCAGGTGAGATTGTGGTCAAAGGCTTAAAAAAAACTTAGACGTGGGAGAGAGGAGAGTGGAAGAGAGTATCGATGTTGAAAAAGATTGGCCGACTTATCTAACGAGAGTGTCTAGAGGCCTTGTCAAGTTGTTTGTATAATATCTGCACAGTAATATTTTTTTGTTAACCATCCAAGTGAGTATCAGACTCGCAAAGCCAGGATTCCGTACCAAATATAATATATTCGTTGTATGTTTTTATATTGATATTTTTTCCATTCTCTTCGTATTCCTTAGTGCGGTACCGTTATTTACTTGGGCTGTTTTTAGTACTCGTTATCAAACCTCTTTGCACATTTGTTTATGTAGCTGGTAGGCTAGCCTTTGACCACTATCTCACCTAATATAAGTGATGATGTGGTTGAAGATGTTGTTTAGGCTAACCTAAAATTACTGGCTCGCAAAAACAGCCCCCGGAACACACCGCGGGTTCTTTTTTTATGTTATTATGATGGAACAAGCTCCAGGCCCACCTGTTGCTAAGCGGACTAACCTCTGCCTAATAAAACTAACATTTCGTCGCAAGTCACGAATTGCACTGCGCAGGTCACCTTCAGGCATAGTTGATATGTCTCACATGCCTGTAATTTCACTGACCCTCGAGTACAGCTGCTGCCGGAATACACCGTTAGGTGTTTGGCGATAGATTTTCTACTTGAGGGTGGTCGCTAGCCAGGCGAGAATTCGCAAAATGCCCTACCACCATGTGTTGAAGCTCAAACCCGCGGCGTGATTCGAGCCATGGACCCGATTCGAACCATGGACCTGAGGTGCTTGGTGACAGATTTTGTACTTGCCCTATCAACATGCTTTAACGACTGCCATCCTAAGACAACAACTGGGGCTATGCTCGCTTCAATTATGACACTTGTATGTAAATTTTATTGTTTCCACAACAGAGCAAAAACAAAAGACATTTAAAAAAACACATAAATTGATGGGACACGCTTTTTATTGTTACTATTTGTATAGAGATCGATAAAATGTAAGTAAAATAAAACACTGAAAACGATTGAATCAATCACAAAAATGATTATTATAATCTGTTGACCGATGGGGCATTGTAAGTACAGCGTTAACAAGGAAGGGGATTACATATTAATATGATTAATGTGAGAACCACACAACGGGACAACGTAGCCAGGGATAATTTAGACACAATATATTAAGAAACAGTTCGCACATTTGTGTTATTGTAGCTACGATGATTTTAAATTTGGCCTTAAAATGCTACGACTCGTTTTGATGTGAGTGGAGTGTTGTTGCACATTCAGTGTAAGGGCTCCTTAACATGATATATCGCCCT
This sequence comes from Plagodis dolabraria, assembly GCA_963854805.1. Lineage (NCBI taxonomy): Eukaryota > Metazoa > Arthropoda > Insecta > Lepidoptera > Geometridae > Plagodis > Plagodis dolabraria. Next base: position 12,407,271 of record OY978461.1, read on the forward strand.
GATAGCCGGATATGGAACCAGAAAAAGTATTCTCAAGGAGTCAGCCAATAAAACAAAATATATTTTTTTTACTTGTAGTAGCCTATAGACTAGATATGAAAATAGACTCATTTTAGCTTTAAGATAGATTGATGAGAATTATGTAAAATTAAAAAATGTATTACATGTAAAAAAAAAAACAAGTGTACGGACCACGAGACTGTAGTGTATAGAATGGATTCATAAAAAAATATAAAAAAACCTCTTTTGCATTGTGTGTCGTAAGAGAAGAAGTTTTTAATAAAAGGGGTTTGATTATGATATTACCGGTTTAACGTACTGGCCACATTGAATAAATATTAAACTTGTATAGTGTCATACCAATTACAAATGTTACTAAATTAAAAAAAACAAATGAAATGATATTTGATGTTCTACTTTCAATTGTTTTTTTATATATAGCTTATAATATTATTGTATAATACAACGAAAATCAGAGTATCTAAAGGTGTGTATTCACCAGATATAAAATTGCAATTTGATTGTAGGCGACGGGATTGATTCAGAAGTAAAGTGGAAATCTGTAATCTAAACTAGTCTAAAAATATTTAAAATAACGGTTGAAGACAGTGCTCCGCGGCCACAGTCTAACGAATTACCACACACTATACACAGATTCAGGTATACAATATTCAATGCAATCAAGTCAAAAGCATGTTACTACAATCCTGGGCGGTGACATTTCGTTGCCTCTTCTTCTAAGTTTTCTTTACAAAATTAAAATACGTTAAAATATTTTCTTAGCACATTCATTAAAAACGTCTTCGTTTCACTTCTTCTACTTCAAACGTCAATGCAATGCGAGAGATTGACAAATGTCTGACACATATCAAACCAAATGAAAGACCGCATTGGTATATACTGAATACTGAAACTTTTTAAACGCTCGTAGCGAAGTTTGCTTAGCCGTTCTTAACCGATTACACAAGTTAAGCACTCAGCAACGTCCGCCGTGGTCGTGACTTGGTGGTGACCGCTAGTGGCATTACTACTAAGCGCTTCCGCGTAAATTCTCTAATTATGACGTTTACTTATACTTGAAACTACTGCTATTTGCTGCTTCTGGATATACCTAGGATTAATTAGACGCATCTCGTCTCCACGGCGGGCTGAGCGGTGCGTCTTGGAGTCCAATAGTATGGCCATTGTGCAAGCGTTCACGCTGAATCATCTGGCGTTGCCCGTGAGAGGCGCCAATAGACGTGCTGAGTCTCCATTGTCAAGCCCTCAGTATAGCTTCAACAGTTATCTCTAAAATTATCTTTTCAATCAAAACTAAAACGGGCAATAGATCAAATCTATAAAACGAAACCTTGACATAACTCGACCAATAAAGCTACTTAGTTTGTAAGGATGCGCCCGAGATCATGTCGTATAAGGAAATTAAAATTTTAGGCCGAATAACGGCCTAGGAATTTTGTAGATTGGGTAAACTGATTATTTTACAGCTTAGAATTTTTGCTGTGTAGGTGTAATTAGTAGCTGTTTAGGTATAGTCGATTTTAGTAATTTTGCATTTTAGGTGGTTTATATTCATAAACGTTCTGCTTACGTAGACTTTCTGATCAATATATATACGTATTATTTAATTTTGAGTCAGCAATTAGTACTTAAGTACGTAAAATAATGTAGGTATACATAGTAATTTACCCTGTGCTGTTTAAATAACTACAGTCAAAAATTTAAAAATATAACCTGACTGCATTAAATAAACAGAATATAACTGAAAAGTAATAATCAATGTTTATGTTATGTGAAATATAAATAAAAATACATATTAACATATTATGATTTTTGAAAATGTATGGCCGGCGGGGGCATTATTTATTTTAGACATCTAAGTGTAACTTTTTAGCTTGTCTTCGCCAACTTCGGCTAAGTCACATTTTATGAGAGGATTCGGAAGTTTCTTGATTCCTAAACAAGTAAAATGCACGGTAGATTTGTTTTAGAATAAGTTGGCCGAAAACCACACTAAAGTGTTCTTCTGACCGCTTCCTTAGTTATAATATTACTGACTTCAACTCTATATTTAAACAGTCATAAAAACTGCTATCATTCGTGATTTACGCGAAATAAACAAGTTTATTTGCAGTTTTGGAGAGGAGTTGTCAACCCATATCATATCTGACGTGACCCGAGAACTCCGAAATTATACCTTTTTGTTTTAAAGGTTGAAGAACTGCGTCTGATGTAAATCTTAAATTTTAATAACATGGTTCTGCTAATATTATTAATGTGAGATAGTGTATAGCTGTTTACTTTATTACGCTTAAATGACCAAATTCCTTTTTCATCCCACCATCTCGGAAAGAGTATTTTTAATCTTCAATATCTGAGTGGAAAAGCCGTTTTTATTCTCTAGAGGATAAAGTAAATTGAATTTAGAACATCGTGTGCACTAAGTTTGTGAATTAAAAAAAAACATTAAACCTATTTACTGCTACCTCTATGGTGCCGAATATATCATACAACTTTTTTTTAATTTGTTAAAAACTCAGACTCGGAACCTTCTTGGTGTTCTTTTTTCAATTTGCTTTGTACGCGGTTCTTTACGCGGCATTTTTGCATTTAGTCATTTCCTCGCTGAGGTGGAATGAAAAGTTACGTGTTGCACTCGAGTGCAAAGATTTTTCACCTCGTGCTCTTTTGATTCCCTCGCTAACGCTCAGGATTCTAATTTTGAATCACTCGCTGCGCTCGTGATTTAATTTTAGAATCCTTCGCTTGCTCGGTCATCAAAATTGAACACGCGGTTAAAAAGCAACTTTGCACTCTTGTATAACAAATAACTATTATTGAAGTGCTCATAGTGGAGCGTATTATAGGTAAGCAATGTTGGGTAACTAGGTACTTGGATGTTTGACCGCTAGATAAATTTACTTAATAAGTGCTTCCGTTCTTCGCAAGCACTCTATGCCATATGTCACGATCGGTTGTTGTCTTAGAACGCCATGTAAGGAGGCCTGAAGGCAGTCTGAAACCTCTGACCCGCTGCATGGTAGTATGTGAGGCATTTTTGGAATGTATGGAAAGCTATCATGCCACCCTTAAGTAAAAAATCTGTCGCCAGACAATCTAAACGGCGTGCTCCGGCAGCAATCCTTGAGAGCTATTTCTAAGCTAAACCTGCCGACAGATGTCTTTTTTATGTTATTAAGTGACGGACCAGTCGCACGACTTATGGGAAGCGTCATCCTCCTTCTGCTTGATACTGCACTGCGCTATCCAAGACGTTAGTTCTCTCCAATTAAATAATAGAATTTTTTAAAACTCATTTTGATTTGCACACTACTGTCCAAGTAAGAATATCTGACACTGTGGTGATAACCGCCAAGACGGGTTCTTGCCGAGAAGTCCAATCGCCAGATAAAACTGATATGGGTAAAGGCTTGGGTTATAATATTAGATAATGAATTGACTCTGGCGTTACTTTGCGAAAATCCATATTTACTAATGACAAATATAAAAAAAAAAAAATTAAATCAATATATTAGAAAACTACTTTATAAATATATCTATTTTTGAAGCGCTCGTAGCGAAGTTTGCTTAGCTGTTCTTAACCGATTAGCAAAGTTAAGCAACGTCCGCCTCGGTCATGACTTGGATGGGTGACCGCAGGTGATATTACTACTGAGCGCTTCCGTGCTTCGGAGGGCACGTCAAGCCGTCGGTCCCGGTTGTTGTCTTAGGATGGCAGTCGTTATAGCATGGTGGTAGGGCATTTTGCGAATGCCCGCCTGGCTAGCTACCACCCTCAAGTTGAAAATCTGTCGCCAAGCACTTAACGGTGTGTTCCGGCAGCTGTCCTTGAGAACCAGTAATTCTAGGTTAGCCTGAACAACATCTTCGACCACATCATCACTTACCATCAGGTGAGATAGTGGTCAAAGGCTAACATATAGAGGCATAAAAAAAAATCTACTGAAAATTCTGCCTAATTTTCCTGCTAAGCTGACGTGACATCACAAACGCCACGCGACGCAACCAAACCATCACAAATTTTTGACGCAAAATTCTTCCGGCAATAAAATTACACGTTATTATTACTAGAGAGATTCAATAAATTGTATTTATTTTTTGTTAAAATGTTTTCTTATAATAATTGTTAATATTGCTAAGATATAGACTTAAGATAATGTATCCTATCATAATGTGTGTTGACAAACTTCAAACACTCATTTAAACAGTGTTTTTGAACAGTGAACCCTCCCGAAGTTTTAATATTCCGCGGCTTCGTTCTTCTAGCTACATTCTGATCGACCATATTATATCACCGAAAGAACCAACAAGCTATGACGTATACCGAAATATATAAGACATAACGCATGTTTCTGACATGAACCCCGCCATCAATAAGCTGCCATTAGACGCAGGCCATCAAGTCAGCGGGCCGTGAGCGCGAGTAATCGGAACAAGTGTTCGGATCTCTTTATGGGTTGATGGGCCACGTAATTCATGTTTTAACTACTTGATATATTATAGTCGCATATTTTACTTTGGACGGTGTGCCGTGCATTTGATCCAACTAGTATTGTGTAACTGAGCGGAGAAATAAATATCAATTAATATTACAAGACTGACCTTTTTGCAAGTGGAAATCATCAAGCTTTGAAAACATAACTTAAGAATAAATACACTTTGTTGACATCCATTGTGCATGGTGAGCAGTATTTGTCTTGATAAACACTTTTAAATATTTACATTAGCCGATATTCAAATTCAAATTACACGCACACATTCAAAACTACTATTTAAGGCACCAAAATTTCATCCAATAGCAACATGTTTTTGTTTGTGTAAATAAATAAACTTGCAATACATACTGAACTGATATTAGTCACGTATCAGTGACATCTGACATTATTGACAACTTAACAAATGTAGCAAATCTGAAGCTTTCGTTCGGAAACTTATGTGATACTTAGTGATCGCAGAAATGAAAATCGATAAAGTTACGTTCCGTCACCACAGACGCGCTAACTCAAGGAACGACTTATCTAATTCAACTTTGTTAGAAGACACTATGATGAGTTTGCACAAAAATTCAAATAATTCCGCAGATGAGAGTCTTATATTGGAACAAAACAGAAATATTGAAGTATTTAATAATGAATTACTCTTTGCCAAGAATGAAATCGATAATCTCAATTCTGAAATTCAACAACTTACCTCTCATTTATTTAAACAAAAAGATGTAATAGAAAGATTTAAATAAACTAGGATTCTATGATAGCCCTCTCCTGCAAAATTCTAAAAATAGAAAAAGACGCAGGATTAATCGACACAGATGAAGTAAGAGACATTTTGGCTTTCCCGAACCACTTTGCAGAGACTTGTATTAAACCGAAAACAGATACTACCATGGAAACAAACATTACCTAAGACATTTGATATGGATATGAGATTGAATTATCACTAAATACATCTCAAATGCTTCAAAAGCTGGAAAACCCAAACGTTTTAAAAGAGTTGAATTTTGTGCAATCTTCTAACTCGAACCAGGTTTCATTGACTAATTCTTCAACTACGTCGAGCTCAAGATCAAATCTCGTCTTAAGCTCAGCTTTTGAAGTCTCAACTTTATTACCCAACACCGGATATTTCAATCAACACAGCAAAAGACATCAACAGGCATCACAGATAAAATAGAGAAAACGAAAAAACTAATCTTAATATTAGTAGATCAACATGGAAAAGGAGTCAGAGCCACTCAACAAAAACTAATCGGTTCGAACTAATAGCTTCAACACTTGGTAGAAGGTCATTTTGCGAATGCCCGTCTGGCTAGCTACCACCCTTAAGTAGAAAATTTGTCGTAAGGAGCTCACAATGTGCTCCGGCAGCAGTCCCTTAGGCCAGTAAAATTACAGACACATGAGACTTTACAACTTTATATCCAACAAAAAGTTGACGAACGCAGTGCAGTTAGTCTCTTGTGACGAAATGCATCAGTTATAGGCATAGGATACTGCTTAGCATCAGACGGGCCTCGTGATTGTTCCGCCACAATAACATAAGATAAAAGCTATATTTCAATCGCAATTTCGGCTAGAAATAATTCTAAGTTAGCAAGTATAAGTGCATAACGACCAACAAAAAATATTAGTACCACAAGGTTGCTTGACTACCTCCCTATAAAATGAAACTGAAACCGGTCTAACGGAGGCAGCAGGCACTAGCTATTTTATTTAAGTTTAGCTATATTCTAGAAGCATCGAAGTCATTGGTCCTAAAATCCGATTCCCACAGTGTCTAGCTACTTCAACCAGTAATAAACCTAAGTGCATTCATTTCGCTAGCCGTGCTCAATTTCATCCAATTTTTAATCAAGCTACCGCCCATCGCCAGCGTTCCAATATGGCAGATTACAGTGAGTACCGGCAAATTATGGTGTGGCCAGATTACTCGGTGAGTTAGGTACGTGACTGATAGATGCCTATGTGGTAGTATGTAGTATCTATAGAAGGTATTGTGCTGTACGTATGTAGTATATAGATTTGTGGTCTGTGCGGGATTGCGGTCAGTCTGTACTGTGTTCGTGCTTACGTATTCGGATAGTGCCGGCAAAGTTTTACATTTTAGGACACGAGAGACAAAAATACATGATAACACAAAATATTGTTTTCATTAATTGTTATTGGTACATCTAAATACGTGCATATATAAAGTCAAGTCTGCTTTCTGAAATGATAAGTTAATATTAGGCACCGATAGCTACTAATACAGAAGCATATATGATCTAGTATACGATCCAAATAACATTCTTTATAAACGTTCTAAAAATATTGGTAGTAAGAGTGGAGTGGAGATACTTTTATAAAAATTTTTCAGTAAGACTTCAACGAGATACGAGTATCATTCTCATACGCGTCAGCTCAGAAATATTTTGCATACTCCCCACGCACGCACCAACTATCGCCGAAATTCTTTCGTATTACGCTCGTCAACTGCAATTAACAAAATAATGAAATCGCACCCCTCCATCGACTTATTTACCTGTAGTGTAGCTTCCATAAATTCTACATTACTGTGGTCATATGCCACTCCTCTGGATAGTCGTTAGCATAAGCATTTTTAAGAAGCAAACTTAAGCGTTATTTATCTATTTTCTGATGTTGTTGCATTTACTTTCTAACTGTGGAGGCTTGTAAATGGTTCTTCTTTGTTGATATTAATATTACTTTGTAATGAAAGCTGTAAGCCCCCCGAAAATTAAAATAAAATAAAAATCATGTAGGTTTAGATAAAGGTATGCACCCCATTATTAGATATGTATAGTATACCTTAGGTATAGTAGAAACAATCGAAGTGATTGTGATTGTATTTTAATTTATTTTAATTAAATATGACATTCGGTGTTTAGTAAATATTAATAATAATAATTATATACCACTGTATAATAACTGACATATAATGTATAATGTATTTTTAAGTAATAATGTTTTGTTTTGGGTTTGCAATTTATGTTTTAGACATGTTGGTGTTTTGGACATCATGTTTGTTAGCCATATTGTTTTTTGAATAAATAAATCAAAATACCGACTCGAACACAAAGTAAGACAATAAGTAAATATAAATTAAATAAAAAAGTAAAAACTTCGACAGCAAATTATTAATTTTCGTTAAGCGTTTTATCGTTCCATTCAAATTAAAACCGCAAGTTATATAATATTTATGGAATCTTTTTTTAAGTCCTTCGTTTTGGCACAACACTCGATGAATTTGGAAAAAAAAAATTTTTTTCACAGTATGGCGTCTAAATCCGCCAATTCGTTTTTTTATCTACCTAGTGTTACTTGCGCTATCTAATGATATACCATACATTATAATCGGTTAAGCCGTTTAAAAGTTATGGTGGAATAAAAAAACTCACAAACATACATACTGTACACATAACAATTATTTTTTTGGGCAGTCGTGTACCTAATAAGTTTATAACAGATGTATTGTCATATGAAATAATCAGTCATGGTTTGAAATTCAATGGCCATTGAAAATAAAAATAAATTCAATCCCAACAAATTTTTGTTCATTAAGTAAATTTGTTAGATAAGGTTCATGTAGATTGTAGACAGAAGAATGAAGATGGCATAGATAAGTTATAATTTAAGACCATTTCATGTTTACCTATTAGCTTGATATAGCGCCTAATCGTTCATAATTATGGACTGAGATGCTATGAACTGCAAAAAGCAGTCTGTGCACAGTACCAGGGTCTGGACTGCAACTACTGCTTCTATTAATAATATGGGTTTTTAGTTTTTTATTTACTGATAGACTTTTTTATTTACACCTTTGACCACTACTTCACCTGAGGATGAGTGATGATGTGGTCGAAGATAGTTGTTAGGCTAACCGAGAATTACTGGATCTCAAGGACAACTGCTGGAATACACCGTTAGGTGCATGGCGACTTATTTTCTACTTGAGGATGGTAGCTAGCCAGGCAGGCATTCACAAAATGCCCTAGTACCATGCTGTGATGACTGCAATCCAATGACAACAACGGGGACCGACGCGGACGGCTTCACTCGATGACGAACGGTCACTAGCGATGACCCATCCAAGTCATGACCGCGGCGAATACAAAGTTTCGGCTCGAAAGAGTGAGGTTCCGGTGGCCGAGAGAGTAATAGGCATCCAGCGCGAAATCGGAGGACGCGGCTTCGATTCCCATCCAGAACAAAAATATAAAATGTGTTCCAATAATTAGTAAATGTGATTTATGCCCCACACGCGATAGTGCTTTTTAGCGTATTTTGAAACAATATTACCAAAGTTGGTAATATTTTTGTCTGGAACATATAGAGGTTCGAATTCGAAATATATTTTCCACACTAGCGGATAAAAATCACTTTTCCGGACAGTTAAATTACTGTATTAGTGTGTACATAATTTTCTTTCATTTGTAGATTTTTTCTTAGCGACAAAATTTACTTACGGAGTCCACGCCATTTCATTAAAATCTTTCTTATTTCTCCCCAAATAATACATAATATTCTGTAAGTGCATTCTTCCGCTTCTAGTAACCAATGTGACGTAAAATTGTCATCAATTGAGTTTAGCACGTGCATACTCGTTGCACGCAAGTGTGCGTAGTAATTTGTCACACTTGCCAGCAAAAAATGTATGGACTATGTCAGTGGGGAAAAAGCGTAGTGTAAAGTTATGAATATATCTCATTTGACATGACAGTTTAATTGATTAATTATGTGTGTTTTGGTGCCTTTACTGTGTAATTAGGTTGTTAAACAGTGTAGGTATAAAATGTACAGTCAGTGAAATTTAAGACAGAAAAATTCAAAGGGTTCTTAGAGCAGAAGTTTTCGTATTTATTTATAATATTAGCAGTGGTTCCACCCGCGAATACAATGATGAAAAGTGATGATGGCGAAAGTATCCTGTGTTAGTCCAGGGCCTAAACCATTTATGTTCTAACTTGTTTCCAAATAGGTTCAGCCGTTTCAACACACACACACAGCCTAACTCACTCACTCACAAGCTCACATTTACACTCATATTTATAATTAATAACGTGAGTGGGATTATTTTATTAACAGTTAAGTAAGTAAATTGTAGAGAATATTAATAGAATGTTTTACAATGTACCTATTTTTAATCATATTATTAGAAGTGAGTAGTAGATAGATAGATAGATAGATAGATAAACTCTTTATTGAACACCTTAAACTATACCAAAATCAAAAGTTAGGTATAGTAGTAAAGGTAGGTAGTAGGTATTTAAGAAAAAAAATAGTTCTCATACGTATTTAAATAACAATTTCAAAATAGGTTCGTAAGATAATAAAATAATAAAGACAGCAACAGTTCCATTAAATATATCCACATTGATATTTAATCAATTTTGATAAAAACACTTCTTACATGAATGCATATCTTTATTTTAATACTTACTTTAGCAGATACAAAACATGTCATTAATGTTACACGGATCTAGTTAACATTTGTAGTATTACATTCGTTACAATAAATATTTAATATAAATGTCTTATCTATAATGAAACTGTAATTATAAACATAAAAAGTAATTTATAGAATAGCATAACTTTCTTCTATAGACTATAACGGCCTAAGCAATATTAATTTAATCCACAAAAACACTATACTGTGTATAAATGCCGCTATTTTCACAAGTATCTGCGGATGCGCATACGTGCCGCCCACAAAGCTTCCCTTTATTAACTTCCGGTACACTGGGATACAGTAACCAAAGTTCATAAAATATATATATTTTTTATAGTTGATAGGCTTGCCTTTGACCACTATCTCACCTTGTGATAAGTGATGATGCGGTCGAAGATGTTGTTCAGGTTAACCTAGAATTACTGGCTCTCAAGGACAGCTGCCGGAACACACCGGTAGGTACTTGACAGATTTTCTACTTGAGGGTGGTAGCTAGCCAGGCGGGCATTCCCAAAATGCCCTACTAACATGCAAAAAAAAAATGTTGTAAGTATAACACATAATAATGTACGAAATAAACGGTTCTGCAAATAATTTTTTACAGAAAATTTTGACAGCAAAATGCGAATTTTATTATTTATAATTTATTTATGTTTCACTAAATACAGTTTAATTAATAAAAAACTAACGATATTTATAAATATTATAAACTTCTATGAAGGCTGATGGATAAACTCGTCTTAATTTTTCATTATGTTTATTGTAGCACCTTATAAGTTTATACGAGCAGATTGAGGCGCAAATATAACTAGCTACCACCCTCAAGTAGAAAATCAGTTCCCAAGCACTTAACGATCTATTCCAACAGTCTTTGACAGCCAATAACTCCACGTTGAGCCTGTTACCTACGACCACATCATCACTTCACTTATCAACATAGATAGTATAGTAGTCAAGAAATAGCTAAACAGCTGAAAACACATGTAAACTTTTGCATATTGTCACCATAAACATATTTGCTATTTATGTGACAATGGCGTACCTATTCAGTTTTGTTCCCAGGAGGAAAATACACAATGAATAAACATTTCTTGCCAATCCAAATCTAGTTTTCCCATTAGTCAAATCTGGGAGGCAATGCAATGAAAGACACCTTCTTATCCTTATCCCACTGTTGAGGTGGGGTCGATATATAAGGCCTTTCACAACTTGTAAGAGATGTGATAGGAGTGACAAACGCGCAGGCAGCTCACATGGTAGTAATTCAGAGGTTTCGAGGATGCGTTGACGGTATTGAGGTGTGAATATGCTCTCTTCTTGAGCGCTCCTATTCGTATCGCTTTGGAAATACTTCATAAGACAGCTGGTTCGTCATATTGGTAGTGGAATAAGTTAACAAGGGCAGTAAGTATTTTAAAAGAGTTTAATGTGAAAAATCTTATTCCCCTTGACTTAAGTGGTATGCTGCTCATTCAGCGTAATGTTTTTCCTTAGTCGACTTCGTGATCATCTATTGGGAAGTTATGCAATTTTTTTCAATGTTCAAGCCAGATAAAAAAGGTTCGAAGCTAATATTTTCTTTTAGGCAAAATATTCTCACTAATTATCTCACGAACTATCAAATATAGTCAAGAAAAGGTGAAAATCAGACTTAGAAATGATATTTTATTAAAAGTTCTACATTCCAAGTCACTGTTGGATCATATGGCGTCCATCCGGTAAATTTTTATCGCGTAAATTGACCATATTATGTTATTATATGAGCTGCGTGGTCAGGCCCCATTGGTTTTTTGTTCGATTATTTCGATTATTGGTTATTATTGGCCATAACATAATAATACCATTGTTTTGAGGTAACTTTTTGTGCTGGCAACGTTTTGTTACTACACTGTACATGTTTGTCTATAAATTATGTAGATTACCTCCTTGATAACGTTTATTATATTTTATACTTTACGTTTATCGGTGGACATGAAAAGCTTGCAACATTGTCGATATATATTTTATTAAAATAACTAGGTACTATAATAGATTACAATATTACAAATTTACGAGAGGAAAAATTGTAGTCATGTGCGGGATTTGAACCCGCGTCATCTACCCCTTTAGCCGTGGTTTGCTCGACTGTTTTGACCAACTGAGCTAACATGACAATGAGTTATAACTAATATTTTTCCTCTCGTTCTTCAACCATCGTATGGGAATGGAACCTATATGAACTATAGGTGGCGCACCATTCCTATAAGACTTACGTTGTACTACAAACAAGACTAATTTTTGCAATTAGCTTTAGGGTCCATTTCAGAATGTCCTAATAAAGTTTCAGTTTGATAACCAACACATAAAATAACTGAATGATAAAAATGGCAGTTAACATGCAGCGCGTTTCGAGCTTTAGCCGATGGATAGGCTAAATCGATGACTGTGAAACGCAAAGCAATATTTTATTTATTAAATAAGTTCTGGGTAGTATAACCTGAACTTAATCGTACATTCCGAAACTGGCCCTTAGACTTGTTAATGATGACGCAACCCTATAATTTCAATGTATTTATTTTTGCAATAACAAAATTACAAATGTTAGAATTCAAGAATTAGAGTTATAACTGGCTAAAGGGTGGATGACGCGGGTTTCAATCCCGCACATGACTGTAATTTTTCCTCTTGTAAATTTGTAATGTAATCCGCAGAGCATGCGTTATTGCAAAAATGAAAATATTATAATAGATTATCGATATGTTTATCTATCGTAAGCGTAAGTTTTACGACATAGGTACCATCTGCGTATTTCGTATTTAATATTTGTATAATATATTGTTGAATCCTACGTTTCCGTTCCCGAATCTTTGTAATAATTGTTATAGTGTGTTCAACAAGCTAATCATATCGAAAGCAATATAACTGTTTGTGCGAGTACATCCGGGGAAGTACTGCACTTATTTCTATCGCTTTCTACTTATTCGAATCCCGCCGCGGGCTTGAGCTTCACCGCATGGTGGAAGGGCATTTTTGCGAATGCCCGCCTAGCTAGCAACCACCCTCAAGTAGAAAATCGGTCACCAAGCACCTAACGGTGTGTTCCGGTAGCTATCCTTGAGAGCCAGTAATTCTAGGTTTAGCCTGTTAACACTTCGACCACATCATGACTTACCATCAGGTGAGATTGTGGTCAAAGGCTTACTTACCTATCAGTAATAAAAAGAGACACCATTCGTAATAATATTTTACTAGCTTTCCGGCCGCGGCTCCACCCGCGGTTTGTCGGTTATTTTGCTAACCCATTAACCTCTTTTTGCGCAGTTGGTTTAAAAACTATATCCTTTTCCGGGCCTCAAACTATTTCCATACCAAATTTCATCCAAATCAGTCCAGTACTTTGAAGTTTATTCGTTGCACACAAAAATACAAATCTTTCCTCATTATAATATTAGTATAGATAAATAACCTAAGGAGTAATCATTTATAAAATATATTTCATAACAGCGAAACAGAAAGCTCAACACTAATAGGAGCTTTAGGAGGCATAACTACAAACTTCTTAGGAGAAAATCCAAATCTTTCCTCATTATAATATTAGTATAGATAAATAACCTAAGGAGTAATCATTTATAAAATATATTTCATAACAGCGAAACAGAAAGCTCAACACTAATAGGAGCTTTAGGAGGCATAACTACAAACTTCTTAGGAGAAAATCCTCTGCTTCTTCTTGCAGGTCTAATAAATAACATTGTATACATTGAAAACAACCTTGCCAAATAATATCAATTTTTTTTTTATTTAGAACATATTATAATACATAGTTATTAACTGATAGCAACAAAAAACCTCGCAGAGGTTTGTCCAGTTGCTGCATCCTCACTCCAAAAAATAACAAAATTAACAAATTAATTTCAGCAATTAGTAACTTATTTATAAAAATTATACCTATTCATACAAATGAAAAACATTTTTAAACTAATAAATATTGAGTTAATGCTCAGCTAATATGACTCAGGATAATGTAAAGATTCTAACGATATCGTATACATTTAAATCGGTTTATAAGTTAGGCATTTCTAAGTTATTGTGAAATAAAGAAACTTACGTACATACATATATGAATCCCAAGGACCTTATGAACATTACACTTGTATTCGTAAGCTTATGCTAAAAGTATGATAAAGCTGTGAATAAATAGTGGCGGGCTTATACGTACAGATTATTTTTATATGACCTACTAACACACAACGTTTGTCACCATATTTTTTACTTTTATGCTGATTTCAAAGCGCCTTAGAAGTTTGCCGCAATTGAAAGCAAAAGTTTGAAACAAGGTTTTAAACACGATTAAAACTTAGTTTCAATACGGCATGCCATGTGCACGTATAGGCGCACCTCTGTAGGGGGTCTGTTCAACCCTTGTAGACAATGAGGGGTTGTAATAGCGCCCTGTGGTTCTTTAAATTTGACAAAATGTTGCAAAATTGAGAGGGCTTTTGAAGACAGCGGGTTCACTTTTTGTTATACATGACAGATGATAAAATAAATACGTAGGTATTTTAATATAACGTTAGCCAAAGTGTTTATGTTATAATTTATATTATATGAATATTAAATATTTTTGTTTTGATGACATGAAGTAAAAATAAAATGAAGCCTTATATTAAAAGTTTCTTCTTTTAATAGTAGTTTATGCGACTGTCATATAATAGAGGGTATTAAAACATGAGTGTAGAGTTGTAAGATTACACGAGTGTTTTATACCTAATTATATGCAGTTGCGTACACTACTTTATTTAATCTCATGGCTCTACGCTTTTCTTGATTTTACTGACAATAGAAAAAAGTATTTTATTGGTGGCTCGGAACCAGCGCGTTGCATGCGCAGCGCGCTCACCACAGATAATGTGTACTTAAATTGAATTGAAACCTTCTTGGTCGGGACACATTGTACTTTAATAATTTAAAAAATGTTATATTGTTAGGAGAATAATGCTTAAATTCAATTTTATTATTTTCTTAAAGAAGTATGTAAATAAAATATGCCGATAAAAGTCTGTATTTCATTTCTTAATTAGAATATTACCGAATGAGATTATATAAAAATCTTATAAAACAAATAGTGATTATTAAGAAGACCAAAACGTTGGGACATCCACCTCTGCGAAGCAATCATCAGTCACCTATGTAATAAATATTAAGTATATTATACATTATAAAATAAAGATATTATAAAAATAATGACCCCGAGTTTCTTACCTGTTTTTCTCAAAGTGGCTCTTTTTGCTGAACGTGGCGTCAAAATATTATATAAAAAAGTTATTATTCCTATAAGTTAATATCCTTCCGTAAGTTATTATTTGACCTTCACGAGAGCATCATAGACGCCAAAATTAAATACACGATTTTCACATTGACTTTGAATATTATTTTCATATTAAGCTTTTTAATTGGTATGAAAAGTTCAAATGAAATCCAATCTCAAATCTTGTATGACTACAAGATATTTTTTTTTATGCAATGAAGTAATGAGAAGGACAAGTCTCTTTCATGATGGTAAGCATCATTCATTCATCAACTGACCTGTTCATTACAGTTGCAATGTCAGCTTCCCGTTTTGCTAACACTACACTGCGTTTGTCACTCCGAGACGTTAGTTCTTATGCCATTCTCCCCGTAATTTCAATTTGTACACTGCCCTTTACTCCTAAACACGGTAGTGATAGCCTACTAATGCTTAAAGGCAGAATATCTGGCGCGGTTGTCCCACCTAATAACAATTTATTATTAAAATTTATTCTCTAACCTGGTTTTATACCAGGTTAGAGAATTAAGTTAAACAGAAGTTGTCCGCGGGAAGTATTTCCTTTATTTTTCGAGCATCTATGTAACAAAATAATTATTGTCAAAAAAGGTCCGTTAGAACGCGCGCTGCTATGAACGGTGTATCTAAAGTATTTTGGACCCGTTTTGTAACGCTTTCGGCTAAGTTTGTTTTTTGGTGCCTTATAGGTTAGCCTTTGACCACTATCTCACCTAATGGTACGTGATGATGTGGTCGAAGATGTTGTTCAGACTAACCTAGAATTACTGGCTCTCAAGGAGCACCTAACACACTGTTAGGTGCTTGGCGACAGATTTTCTACTTGATGGTAGATAGCCAGGCGGGCATTCGCAAAATGCCCTACCACCATGCTATAAGTGCTATAACGACTGCCATCATAAGACAACAACCGGCTTAACGTGCCTATTATCACAATATTGTGCGCATGGTACCGACTTCGATAAGTAATTTCACACTTTTGAGTGTTGAAGTTGGTTCCATTTCTTTGTTAAAAATTTATTTTTTCAATCTTTTTAGTGACCCTTACTACTTACGGGACCGATTGTTCACTGTCAATGACTATATCATCAAGATAGGAAAATATTTTTCAGTTATTGGAGTGTAACTCAAAATTGGAAAATATTTTTCAGTTATTGGAGTGTAACTCAAAATTGGATCAACCGATTTTGATACAATTGAAATGGGACTAAACGACAAGCTTTCAAATAAAAAAGATTTTCAATTGAGAACCTCCTCCATTTTTTGATGTCGGTTAAAAGATACAGTTCGTCACGGTGTCAAACTGCACTGCTTCCATCATAAAGTTGTTAAGTCACCTGTAATTTCGCCGTCACCCCTACCCTTCAAGCCGGAACACAGTAATGTCAACATGACTGCTTGGCGGTAGAAACAGGTAAGGTGGCGTACTTCTCTGGACGAATTCGCTCTAAGAGTTTTACTTATACAAAAACACCTTAGTTAATACCTTTTCTGATAGTATATGAAGCAGTGATGGAAACATTAAATTTATTGGATAAGATATTCGAAGGCTTCGTCATCTCGCGTGGTGGCGACATCAACTGGGCACCAAGATCGTGTGACTTAACACCGCTTGACTACTTTCTGTGGGGTTACGTGAAGTCTCTAGTCTATGCAGACAAACCCTGAAGGCCAACATAACTCGCGCTCTTCGTGAAATTGAGCCCCATTTATGCGAAAATGTCATCCAAAATTGGTCCATCACGATTGGTTCACCTACAGCGGAGTCACGGTGGCCATTTGGCTGAAATTATATTCCATGCATAATTTCAGCGAATATTCTTTAAAATAAAATCCTTTATCCTTTAAAATAAAATAAAAATTATGGCAATATCACTTAAACAGGTTTTTTTATTTTATTTTTAAGTTCGAGCGCTCTTAATGAAAAACCCTTTATAAGGAGAAAATCTATAACCGCACCACATCAAAGACTAAATACTGTGAGGGCTAGCCATTATATTTAGTTAATAAGGAGAAAATCGTTCAGAAGGAGATACGTGTTTTTTTTCCAAAACTAACAAAACTTTTGTAATTTCACAAACAAATGTAAAGTTTTCGGGCTACAGAGAAAGTATAAGTTAGAAAAGGATGTCGATTCTCAGGAAGACGTACTTAGCTAATATAGTTTAATAAGAAGTATTTCCTTCTGTAAAAATTTTACTCTTTTATAGTCAGGTCTTATTTTTTTATTGTTAATATGCTAGCCTTTTCCACTATCTCACCTGATGGTAAGTGATGATGTGGTCGAAGATGTTGTTCAGGCTAGCCTAATTACTGGCTCTCAAGGACAACTGCCGGAACACACCGTTAGGTGCTTGACGACATATTTTCTACTTGAGGGTGGTAGCTAGCCAGGCGGGCATTCACAAAATGCCCTACCACCATGATGTAACGATTGCCATCGTAAGACAACAACCGGGACCGACGGCTTTACGTGCCCTCCGAAGCCCGGAAGCGCTCAGTGGTAATGTCACTAGCGGTCACCCATCCAACTCCTGACCGCGACGGACGTAGCTTAACTTAGCTGATCGATTAAGAACGGCTAAGCAAACTTCGCTACGAGCGCTTCATAAATAGTGTGATTTTGATTTGGGAACAGTAAGACCTAAGAACCAACTAACATTGTGTTGCTTTAAAATCAGATAACATCTAATTTTTTTTTTTTTATGCTTGATAGGTTAGCCTTTGACCACTATCTCACCTGATGGTAAGTGATGATGTGGTCGAAGATGTTGTTCAGGCTAACCTAGAATTACTGGCTCTCAAGGGCAGCTGCCGGAACACACCGTTAGGTGCTTGGCGACAGATTTTCAATTTGCTGTGAATAAAGCTGCGATATAATGCCATCAACACCACCTGCCCCAGTTCTTGTATCACTAAACTAGGTATCGCATATGAAGATCGGGCCAATGCAACATAGTATAGTTATTATCCTTCTGAGCTTAAATTATCTTCGCCCGTACAAGAACTAACCGCACTTTAGTCGTACGTTGTTATCTACATTGTGTATAAATAAGTATTACACGTTGGCACCTGATTCGCGTCGGTGTTGTACAAAGGGTACCATTTCGTTTGACCACAAGTTCGCGGTGGGCGCATCATTTTTCTACAGTGTTTCTCACAGTTTTGATGGCACGCAAATAGAGGTGATAATGCGAATGTAAGTACTGAATTTCTTCTTGAGTGGTGTCTCTTTCATGGCTGGTTTCATAAAATTTTCCTATATTATGACAAGAGTGAGAACCTAATATCATAAAAATATGTAACAAATTTATATACTTTCTCTTCTTATATCTTTGACTCACTGGTTTCTTGTCAATTGTATTTATAGTGTTAAGTAATTTACAGAATTTTGTAAAAAGTATCAACATTATTGTAAAAATATTTTAAGGAAACCTTAAATTCATATTTTAATAAATCACCTAAATATATAAAAAAAGTATATCTAGTGACAATTTCGTTAATATAAGCGCACGATTCTCAATAGATACTCTCATAGAGATAAAACGACCTCCTGGGGAGGCTATGTGTAGAAGCGACCCGCGTCAAAAACTCTTCCGGTTTGGCTGCGTGGCGTTTGTGACGTCACATCAGCTTTGTGTTTTATCAATTTATGAATTTAATGTTTACATGAAATATTTTTATATGTGTGTAATTATTAAATATGAAAGTACTCGTAGCACCTGAATCTATTCATTATTCATTAAAATAAATAAGAAATTGCACGTCAGCATCAAAACTGAATATTTTGTGTCTAACTAAACAAATGTGACACGAATAATTTGATAGATTAAACTAAAGCCTGAAACACTACGTAAAGTAATTAGGTGAATGCAAGTTTATTGTTTTCGTTACGAGTTATTTAAAAATGTTTTTGCTGCGTAGTGCTCGAGGCTAGAAAGGGGTCGATGCTATCTCAACCCACATATCTAAACAGTGTGCGGGTTGAGATACAACCTAAAAAGATTATGAAGGAATCAAAAAGTTGTACAATGAAATAGAATCTAAGTCTAGACGCAGATAAATTTTCAACCGTGAGGATTATATTAAGTTTGCTGGTGCTGTTAATAATTGTCCTTTGCAATCTTCGAGTCAGAAGCTCCATGTTAGTAATAAAGTAGTGGCTTATTTAGTTATTGTCAGTTGAATATTTGCCTTCGTTTTCTTAGTAAGCATTATTCGTTTGCCTGGGAATCTGGGTTTTAATACTCCTTATATTAATAGAGTGTTAGGTAGTCTATCTGTTTGAACTGGGGTAATTAATAATCTGGTAGCTTAATTTCGATGCGGATTTTATTGCTTATATAAACTTAATATTTCTGATGTATATTTATCACACTATGTTTGCATGATGGTAGGGCATTTTGCAATTCCCCGCATGGCTAGCTACCACCCTCAAGTAGAAAATCTGTCGCTAAGCACCTAACGGTGTGTTCGGGCAGCTGTCCTTGAGCGCCAGTAATTCTAGGTTAGCCTAAACAACATCTTCGAGCATATCATCACTTACCATCAGCTGAGATAGTGGTCAAAGGCTGAATTATCAGGCAAAAAAAAACTATAATTTTATAAATGCGACAGTGTGTGTGTGTGCACGTTTGTTACTCATTCGCGCTCACAGAGCTGAACCGATTTGGATAAAACTTGGCATATAGAATTATATCCTAACCTAAATTAACACATAGGATACTTTTTATTATAATTGTCATCACTTTCAATCATTGTGGACGTGGGTGAAGACTGAATACGCGGGATTGTAGCTACTTTTGAATAAAAATTGCATCAGTATGAAGCGTGACGCGACCGCGGCTGACGTAACACACTCAAAATCCTGAAGAAGGCTTCTGGTAAAAGCCGAAACATTGTCGATAGCGATATCGACTCATAGTAAGTTCACGCTCAAACACCCGTGTCTTCATATATAAAAATTGCTTGTTGGTCATTGGCATGAAGGCTACGTCCAAATAACGAGCTTCCGGTTTCGATTGCCAGCAAAGGCGCATTATATTAGTATAGGTATATTTATTTCCTCACTGATGATCAACCGGCTCCCTGATCTTCAGCTCTTTCTCAGTGGTTTCAAAAGGCTTTAATACCTTCCCTTTTTTATATTGTTAGTAGGCAATTTCTGTAGAAGCAGGCCTACCGTGTGACAGCATCCAGTGACATCCAGTGTGGCTACAATATTTATAAAGTGTAATGTTTCGACAAACCGCCGCGGGCGGGGGCGGCGGCGCGCGGGTGCTCGCTCAACCCTGAAATGAGTTTGGAGATAGGCGGAGGCGGAGTAACGGCGATCAGCGAATAAGGAAGAGAGACGTATTTTTTTCAACTACAACATCTGAAGTTCTACGTTACGCAAAATAGGTTAATTCATATAAATAGGTTTTTATCATATGATATACATATTCATTTGTTACGTCTGAATAAGTCTAAGGCTGCGTCAAGTATGTATTTGAGCTCATAGGTAATTGGGGCTGAACTATGTAGGACGTGTTATTACGAAAGGCATTCAGAAAGATTTTTATTTTTTTCAGCTGAATGGTAATCACATATGACCTCTATTTCACCTGTTGGTAAGTAATAATGTGATCAAGAGTCAATGATAGAAACAGGTTTAACCAAGGCTGTATCTAGCTCTCTGGTACAGCTAACAGAATACAACGTTAGGAGCTTGGCGATAGATTTTCTACTTGAAGGTGATAGCTAGCCAAGTGACCATTCGCAAAATACCCTACCACCATTTGAAGACCACCTGCAGTGGGATTCTAGTCATAGATCTCCAACCAAAATCCACGATTCTTGTATGTGGTCCTGAATATTTAGGTCGAGTTTTACGTTTTTGCAGAATCCTTAAGCAAAGCGGGTTCTAGTAGATATTTAAGTATTTATAAACATACTAGCTGCACTCTACGGTTTAACAACGACAATATGACAATGAGTAACAACGACAATATGATAGGGGTTTTTGTACAATTGATGATATGGGGATGCTATGGGGATGATAATGTTGAAAATTAGTATACTAGATTATGTGTTAAATGAGGTCTTAAACTATGCATATTCCTAGTTTTATCAAAATCAGTTCAGGCGTTTCAGCGTGAAGGAATATAAAATATACACTCAAACATTCTCACCCACACACAAAAGAATTAGCATTAATAATATTAGTGTGACGTGACATGTATATGTATAGCCGTTCGAATTAAATTTAACAAATAGCTATTTAACAGCTTACTATATCAGTGATATTTATTTCCACTTTTAAAGAAGGGTTTTAATAAATCGTACGTATTTTGTTTTAATAAAATGTTACCTAAACACCCTTTCCGCCTTTAAAACGACCCTACCTTTACAATCCTCACGGCCGCGCTGGGGGACGTAAACAGCCCTGTTTAAATTAGGATAGGCTTTGACGTGTCTTTGGAGGGATCCGCGCAACCTCCGGTTTAGACATTTGATAACGAGATGTACTCACTTACCTACTACTCGTAGATATACGTATATATATGTATAATAAAATCTATGTACACATGAAACTGTTTAGTGAAAATCGCCTGATGTTTCGGTGCTTAGAAACCTTGCGCAGACTTTAGTCTTGAAGCATAGCGGCATTTTCTAGTCAGGCTATGTATATGTACTAGTAATCAGCCGCCAAGTACTTACCATGTGTTCCGGCAGCTGTCCATGAGAGCTTGTTCCCAGGTTAAGCGTACTTACCACCTTCGACAACTTCGTCACCTAACATCAGGTCAGATTGTGTTTAGTAAAGTAATAAAAAATACCCACAAGTAGAAAATCTGTCACCGGGCACCTAATGGTGTACTTTGCAGCTGATTTTGAGAGCAAGATTCTGTGCCAGATACCGTGCTAGTTAGCTAGTTCCGCGATGCAGTACTTTGCAGTTACAGTGTTCTGAGATGTTTGTATTTCAATGAACATAGGCGCAGTGGCGGAACATCAAACGAGTTCCCTGCGATTTGAACATATTTATAGTTTTACTAATATTATAATTGCAGTGGGGAGTGTTAGTATCTGTGTATCTACGTTGCCACTCTTCTAGCCAAGTTTCACCATTAAACCATCTAACATGACCATGCAATTCCATATTTAAATAATTTTACTTTCTTTATATTAATATTACTCACAATGATCGCAATTCTCTTGACACCAAATAAAAATTTTGTAAAATTGGATTCAGAAATGTCTAATCAACATTAATTATTCCGTTGGCGCCAAAGTGTAGTTAATTAGCTTCTAAAATTATTAAAGTAACTAAACTTAGTAAAAAGTGCAGTTTAGCTATTCTGTTGTACCATAATTTATTTTATTATTAAATAAATTATGGTACAACAGAATAGCATTTAACCTAAAACTAATCACCATCGGAATTGGTGTTGACTAAAGCTGTACCTAATATTCTGCAATTATTTATTTTTGGCTGTTTTATCATAATTACGTTGTTCTGCGGTTCTGCTGGTTGCGTCTCTCAACAATCTATTAATTTCTTCGAGATTATTCTTCTATTTAGAGCATAACTAGAGATAAAGCTTTGCAGGCAGGTAACAATAAACTTGGATTTACAAAATCATGTCATGCCTGTATTACTTGGAGGGATGGCAGGTGTGTTTAAATATGGGATGAGCTTATTGTCATCTATCAGGGACAGTGCCAGACTTCAGTGTGCCTTGACTCCGGATGTGGGATTTAGTCCATACCTAGGACCTATTTTTTTTTTACTTAAGTGTATATCTAACGTAACAAGCCCTATACATAAGAAACACGTACCACAGACAAAAACTCTTGTAAAACAAGTTGAATGGTGCGCTATCTAGCGTTAAGTAGCGGCAAAATGAATTCAGGATAGATATTTCGCTATTTTAAATTTAGTTCGATGTCACAGCAGAATAACTTCTAGAATTCTTAAAACTACAATTAGATATTTTGTATAAGTAAGTATAGTTAGTGAGTGTACAACAGAATTGCTGCTAATATCTATCAAATTGTGTTGCCCTTAAACCTGTCAAAAATATAAAAAATATCTGTACAGCTTTACACGTAATTACATAATTGAAATAATGTATTAGTCATCGTATAAAATATTTTTGAATATATTTTATTTTATATTTTTAATTATGTATAACGAGATAAGGTATAATAAAGGTAGATAACTAACTTATCAACCAAACAAATAAAACGTCACAAGATTTTGATGAAATTCAGTACATATATTTTTTTATAGGTCAAGGAGTTCTTTCTATACCAATTTATTGAAACTTCCGGTGCGATTTCTGTACTACTTTGATATAATAATTTGATTATCTATGAATCCGTCAACTTTTTTTGCTTTCTTTATTGGCTGTCATAAACACACATTTTAGATAATATAGTACTATACTCATGGAAGTAATAAGTACTACGTACAACCGTAGTACTTATTACTTCCATACGTTGCACATATGCAACTCCTTGAAGAGGAAGAGAATGCCCGCCTCACGGACACTCTCATCGCTCCCTCCGGGACTTCAAACCCGGAGGCCAACGTTCCTCCCTTGACCCGATCCTATTCAGAGGATAGTCCTGCTTCGCCCGCTCCCGGGCCCGACAATAGACGCACGGTGGCAGCCCCTCCCCGTGAACGGTCTCGCTCTCGCTCACTGATCGGGAGGTCAGCGAGTACCCGTCCCTCCTTCGCCATTGTCGAGACCGTTTCGGAATCCGAAACGGACATGGAGGTAGATCAGGCCGGCGCTTCACGCACGGACTCTGATTCCGATAACGACGGTTACACCGTCGTAGATCGCAAACGCAAGCGCGCACCCAAAGCCGCTAGTTGCGCTACTTCCGCCCCTCCCGCCAAGGCACCCGCAAAGGCCCCCGCCTCATGACATTCCGACCTGTGCCGCCACGCCGTGCACACCTGTCTACAGCTCCGCCAGTATCTCCCAGTGAGACCGCAATAGTCCCCGCACTATTGCCGTCTCACTCGGGTCATCGTTCCGACGCTAGTTGCAGACCAGTGCCTTGGAATACGCAGTCCTGACGAAGTTTTGTTTTCTGTGCAGAAGCTGAGCAGCCACCGACCGCCGTGCAACGTGAGCTACGAGCTCGCCGTGCCGGCGCGCAGAGGCGCTCTAAGACGTCAGGCATTACCACCTACCCAAGTCCCTTGTTTCGGACGAACAACATCATATCGGGCTGGTGGTCTTGTTTTGACCGCACTTTTCGGTGCGCATTTCACCACTTTACTACCCGACACAACATAGTAACAGTCGCGTAACAACACACTTTGTGCTGTTAAGCGACGTCGTTCAGGCGTGGGGTAGCGTCAGCCAAACCCGTCTGAACGATCAAATCCGCCATTTGCTGCGGTCGCAGTGTGACACCCTACGGTGACAACGGCCACTGTTGTTGTTTTGGTTTAACCTTGCACCGTGGCCTTTCCCGCTTCACGGGTCAGCCGAAGCAAGCTGGGCTCCGGGATTACTGGCCTTGGGGTCGCCCCTAGTCAACCCCGGAGTAGCGCTTAGGAGCACCCCTCTCCGCCGAGAAAAAAGCTCGGAGAGGGTACACAACTAGGGCACACCCTAGGTACACACTCCCTCTCACACAGTGAGCTCACAAGGTGTGTGAGGGAATTCAAACCCTTGATAGGGCGTCCTGAGTATTCCCCTCAGGATGCAGTCCCGTCCCTCTAACGGTGAGGTGCAGGTCCTTCAGACCTTCGCCCTCCGCCACCCCGATCTGTATGTTGCTCATATGCAACTCCTCGAAGAGGAAGCGAGTGCCCGCCTTACGGACACTCTTATTGCTCCCTCCGGGACTTCAATCCCGGAGGCCAACGTCCCTCCTCTGACCCGGTCCTTCTCAGAGGACAGTCCGCTTTCGCCCGCTCCGGGCCCAGACAACAGACGCACGGTGGCAGCCCCTCCCCGTGAGAGGTCTCGCTCGCGCTCACCGATCGGGAGGCCAGCGAGCACCCGTCCCTCCATCACCGTTGTCGAGCCCACTTCGGACTCCGAAGCGGAGATGGAGGTAGATCCGAGTCGCGCCTTACGCACCGACTCGGACTCAGATAACGACGGCTATACCGTCGTAGATAGAAAACGCAAGCGTGCTCCTAAAGCCGCTAGTTGCATAACTTCCGCCCCTCCCGCCAAGGCACCCGCTAAGGCCCCCGCCTCCGGCAAGAAGCCGACCCCCGCCCCGCGCCCCGCGTCTCCTCCCTCCGCTCCGGCCACCACTGCCGCGTCCCCTCAGGACGCGAGCGCGCGCCGCGAAAAACCGCCTCCGCCCCTGTTCATTCAGGACAAAACCAAATGGGACATGCTGTCCCGTTTAGTTTCGGATCGTGGGATCCATTACACTAATGCCCGCTCCACGCAGCAGGGCATTAAAGTCCAAGTGCCCACCAGTAGCGACCACAGAGCGATAACAAAGCTCCTCCGTAAAGAGAGCATAAGTTTTCATACTTATGCGCTCGAAGAGGAGAAAGTCCTTCGCGTTGTGATTCGCGGTGTGCCTAAGGAGATACATACCGATGCGGTATGTGACGACCTTAAAGCACAAGACTTCCCTGTGCATGCGGTTCACCGCATGTACAGCGGGAAGGACCGCAGTCCATATGACCTAGTACTCGTAGTACTAGACCGTACACCAGAGGGCAAGGCCATTTTTAATTTAAAAAAGGTCTGTGGCCTCTCAGGACTCGATGTCCAAGCCCCATACAAAAATGGAAGTCCCTCGCAGTGCCATAACTGCCAACTATACGGGCACGCCTCCCGTTTCTGCTTCGCTCGCGCTAGGTGCGTTAAGTGCCTAGGCGATCACGCGACAGCAGCGTGCACTCGCACCCGGGATTCGCCGGACCCACCCAGTTGTGTTCTGTGCGGTGCTCAAGGGCATACCGCGAATTACCGTGGGTGCCCTAAAGCACCACGAGTGAACCACAGGGTGGCAAGGCATAGGCCGACCCGCCCCTCTTATGACCGTTACCAACGGGTCAGCCCTAAACTAACGGTAGTACCTGCCTCACAGGTAATACCCGCGCCGCTCCCAGCCCGTAACGCATGGTCTAAACCACCCAGTATGGTTAAGACCGTCGCTACCGCCCGCGCCCCGGCCCGCGCGCCCGCGCCCGCGCGCCCGCGCCCGCGCCCGCACCCGCACCCGCCCGCGCCGCGGCCCCTGCCCGCGCACCGGCCCCGGCTCGCCCAGCGCTCCCGGCACCCGCTGCCAACACCGTTCGCGCCCCTCCCCGCGCCGCTTCCCGGCCACAAGCTCCCCCTATGCCATTGATGGCTGCCCCTCTTCAAGAGGCAATCAACCTAGTCAGCGATCTGGCTATGTCGGTTGACATCAATGAGGTACAAGAGCTATTCCACAAGATGCAATACGCTCAATCCCCAGCGGACGTGATCCAATACACATTGGAACACGCGAACTTACTAAGCGCCCTTAAGCGCTTCGTTCCCCAGGCCCCTCCCCAGTACAACCACTATGGGTAGTACAACCGCACGCACGAAACCGCGCTCAGTTTCGTTAGCGTCATTCAACGCTAACGGTTTCTTTAGACAACGTGACCTTGTCCACGACTTTTGTTGCACCCACCTTATCGACATTATATGCGTGCAGGAAACCCTTCTAAAACCGGGGAAGGCGAACCCTAGGTTTGCCAATTACAGAACGGTACGTGATGATAGAGTGAACTCCCGTGGGGGAGGCACTCTTATCTATTACAAAAGGTCCCTGCACTGCATCCCCTTACCTACCCCGACTCTTGTTAAAATGGAAGCATCTTGTTGCCTTCTAGCTATGACTGGTCATCAACCTATAGTCATAGCGTCCTGTTACCAAGCTTGTCAAAAGCCGATCGTCCGAGCTGACTTAGAAGCATTGTTCTCATTAGGAAGCGCCGTCCTTCTGATTGGCGACTTCAATAGTAAGCACATCCTATGGAATTGTAACGTCAACAATCCCAGAGGCATTGCACTTGAAAAACTAGTCGCAGAACTTAATTTTGACATAATTGCGCCCACTGAGCCCACTCACTACCCTCACACGGAAGACTTTCGACCTGACTTGCTTGACATGGCACTACTCAGAGGCGTAACACTCCAGTTACGCTCCATAGAAGTGGTTCACGAGCTTCACTCTGACCACCGACCCATTATACTGCGACTAGGTCCCGACCCAACAACAGACCTCCCCCGCCCCACTAAGACGATAGTGAACTGGAAGCAATTAGGCGTTGCCCTAAAGGCTATCAGTTCACCGGACCTTGACAAGATCCCTGACGACATCCTGACTAAAGATGACGTAACCCTTGCAATCGATTCGTTCACTAATCACCTCTCCACCGTAGTAGGTGCATCCGCAAAGGAGGTCATGGTGCCGGACGACCGGCGCCTTGTCATTCCAGCGGATGTGAGACGATTAGTGACGGAAAGTAAAGCAGTGACCCGACATTACGACTCTTACCCCAGTAAAGAGAACAAAACTAAGAAACGCCACTTTGAACGCATGGTTCAAAGTCGCATGTCTGAGTTGCGTGATCAACAATGGGGTGACAAACTTTCAAACCTCGTGCCAAGCCACCAGGCTTATTGGGACTTGGCGCGAGGTATGAAAGGAAGTAACTACAACGACATGCCTCCCTTATACAGACCAGTCCCACTAGTCCCAGCGTTCTTTGACGAAGACAAAGCTGAGTGCCTAGCTGATAGCCTAGAGGCTCAGTGTTCCCCTAACGTAGATCACGTTGACCAAGCTCACCTCAATTCGGTGGATGCTGAAGTCGAACGTAAAAGCTCTGTGGTCACCTCTGAACTCCCACCAATCACCTTAGCGACTTACGCTGAGGTGGCGAGACTGATCAAGGCCCTCCGACCGCGCAAATCCCCCGGTGCCGATGGCATCTCCAACAGGGTTCTTAAAACCCTCTCTCCTCCTCTCATCCATCTCCTAGTCAGCATCTTCAATGCTGCTATGAGCCACTGCTTATTCCCAGACACCTGGAAATGTGCAAATGTCATTGGCATTCACAAACCAGGCAAAAGCTCATCTGACCCCACCAGTTACCGCCCCATCAGCCTCCTCAGTGCCTTAGGCAAACTTTACGAGCGGTTACTTGCAAACCGTCTCCAGTCCCATGCTATGGAACACCACCTTATCCCAGATGAGCAGTTTGGCTTCAGGCCCGGACACTCATGCGTCCAACAGGTGCACCGCCTCACGGAGCACATCATTGAGGGCTTTAACAAGTACCCCAAACCCCAGACAACGCTAGCAGTCTTCCTCGACGTAGCGAAAGCTTTTGACAAAGTCTGGCACAATGGCTTGATTTACAAGCTATACCAATTTGGCGTGCCAGAACGTCTTGTGCTCATCCTACAAGACTTCCTTAAAGCCAGAAGCTTTCGCTATCGCGTGGAAGGCACCCTCTCCTCCCCCCACCCAGTCAGAGCCGGAGTCCCTCAGGGCTCCGTGCTATCACCCATTCTATTCGCGTTGTATACCAGCGACATCCCACGCTCTCAGCCTAACGTCCTATTAGCCCAATACGCGGATGATACCGCTATTTATACCACTGGGTGGCATGTCAGTAGAAAGTCCATTCCCGCCCTCCAACGGGCCATCACCGAGATCGGTGACTGGTTCCGTAAATGGCGCATCGCGGTCAACCCAGTTAAAAGTGCAGCTATGTACTTTACTGAGAAGGGCCGCCCCCGTTACCCGCAACCTTTAACTTTGTTCGACCAACCCATCCCCTGGGTTAGTAAAACAAAATATCTCGGAGTCACCCTTGATCGGAATCTCACCTTTAGCGATCATATAACAACCGTCCGTAACAGAGCGGCCTTTGTAATGGGTCGCCTTGGTCCCCTGATTCGCAAAGAGAGTAAAATGTCTCTTAGAAATAAGAAGACACTTTACACTGCCTGCATCCGCCCCATCATGACTTACGCATCAGTAGTGTTTAGTCATGCTAGTGAGGCCCATCTCCATAAGCTTCAAGTCATTCAAAACCGTTTTCTTCGTAGTGCAACCGGCGCTCCGTGGTATATCCGGAACACCGAGTTGCATTGCGACTTAAACCTTCCCTCTCTAGCGCAGTTCAATAAGGACTGCGCCCGCCGATACTTTGATCGAGCGCCCCACCACCCGAACCCATTGATTGTCCAGGCATCGAACTACTCGACTGCCTCTTCTATCCCATTTTTCAAACCCCCCCGTCGCCGACCACGGCAGGTATTAGACGACCCGGATGACCCCATCGCAGCCATTACGTTGGCAGCTTTAGCGTTATCCGCAAGTCGTCGAGGTAAAATCCCCAGGTGTGAGGTAATCAGAGGTCACACAATCAAACACCGAGCTCGCCGGCGAGCTCGAGGCAAAAACAAGGTCACGATAAATTGCTCTCCAAATAGTCAAAGAGTATTATTCAGTAGGGCCCAATTGTGCAACACTGCAGTTGCACAGAGGCATTTTGCTCCGATCCCCCCCATGTCTCTCGACAGCGAGACAAGCCGAGGTCCGAACCACAGTGGTGCCCTTGAGCTCGCTGTCAACCCCTCCTATAATAGCGGTACGTTTTCGGCGTCCGCAGGAGACGGAGGTAGAAAGCGCTTTTCGCCTTCTACGCCCGTCTCGGGAGAAGTGCCTTCGGCACTTCTCCCTCCCGGGCTATTGTAGGGCCAGGCCCTCGCCCAAAACCCGGTGGAGCTGGACGACCGCACAGGCGGTAGCCAGCATCTATGTCCTCCCTAAAAAAAAAAAAAGGCCCCCGCCTCCGGCAAAAAGCCGACCCCCGCCCCGCGCCCCGCGTCTCCTCCCTCCGCTCCGGTTTCAACCGCCGCGTCCCCTCAGGACGCGAGCGCACGTCGCGAAAAACCGCCTCCGCCTTTGTTCATTCAGGACAAAAGCAAATGGGACATGCTGTCCCGTTTAGTTTCGGATCGTGGGATCCATTACACTAATGCCCGCTCCACGCAGCAGGGCATTAAAGTCCAAGTGCCCACCAGTAGCGACCACAGAGCGCTAACAAAGCTCCTCCGTAAAGAGAGCATAAGTTTTCACACTTATGCGCTCGAAGAGGAGAAAGTCCTTCGCGTTGTGATTCGCGGTGTGCCTAAGGAGATACATACCGATGCGGTATGTGACGACCTTAAAGCACAAGACTTCCCAGTGCATGCGGTTCACCGCATGTACAGCGGGAAGGACCGCAGTCCATATGACCTAGTACTCGTAGTACTAGACCGTACAACAGAGGGCAAGGCCATTTTTAATTTAAAAAAGGTCTGCGGCCTCTCTGGGTTAGACGTACAAGCCCCATTTAAAAATGGAAGTCCCTCGCAGTGTCACAACTGCCAATTATACGGTCACGCCTCCCGCTTCTGTTTCGCTCGCGCTAGGTGCGTCAAGTGCCTAGGCGATCACGCGACAGTATGGTAAAGACCATCACTCCCGCCCGCGCCCCGGCCCGCGCGCCCGCACCCGCTCCCGCCCGCGCCCCGGCCCCTGCCCGCGCACCGGCCCCGGCTCGCCCCGCGCTCCCGGCACCCGTTGCCAACTCCGTTCGCGCCCCTCCTCCCCGCGCCATTTCTCGGCCACAAGCCCCACCCATGCCGCTGATGGATGCCTCTCTTCAAGAGGACATCAAACTAGTCAGCGACCTGGCGATGTCTATTGACATCAACGAAGTCCGCGAGCTAGCGCACAAGATGCACTTCACTCAATCCCCAGCGGAAGTGATCCAATATACATTGGAACACGCGAATTTACTTAGCGCCCTTAAGCGCTTCGTTCCCCAGGCCCCCCCCCCCCAGTACAACCACTATGGGTAGTACAACCGCACGCACGAAACCGCGCTCAGTTTCGTTAGCGTCATGCAACGCTAACGGTCTCTTTAGACAACGTGACCTTGTCCACGACTTTTGTTGCACCCACCTTATCGACATTATATGCGTGCAGGAAACCCTTCTAAAACCGGGGAAGGCGAACCCTAGGTTTGCCAATTACATAACGGTACGTGATGATAGAGTGAACTCCCGTGGGGGAGGCACTCTTATCTATTACAAAAGGTCCCTGCACTGCATTCCCCTACCTACCCCGACTCTTGTTAATATGGAAGCATCTTGTTGCCTCCTAGCTATGACTGGTCATCAACCTATAGTCATAGCATCCTGTTACCAAGCTTGCCAAAAGCCGATCGTCCGAGCTGACTTAGAAGCATTGTTCTCTTTAGGAAGCGCCGTCCTTCTGATTGGCGACTTCAATAGTAAGCACATCCTATGGAACTGTAACGTCAACAATCCCAGAGGTATTGCACTTGAAAAACTAGTCGCAGAACTTAATTTTGACATAATTGCGCCCACTGAGCCCACTCACTACCCTCATACGGAAGACTTTCGACCTGACTTGCTTGACATGGCACTACTCAGAGGCGTAACACTCCAGTTACGCTCCATAGAAGTGGTTCACGAGCTTCACTCTGACCACCGACCCATTATACTGCGACTAGGTCCCGACCCAACAACAGACCTCCCCCGCCCCACTAAGACGAAAGTGAACTGGAAGCAATTAGGCGATGCCCTAAAGGCTATCAGTTCACCGGACCTTGACAAGATCCCTGACGACATCCTGACTAAAGATGACGTAACCCTTGCGATCGATTCGTTCACTAATCACCTCTCCACCGTAGTAGGCGCATCCCCAAAGGAGGTCATGGTGCCGGACGACCGGCGCCTTGTCATTCCAGCGGATGTGAGACGATTAGTGACGGAAAGTAAAGCAGTGACCCGACATTACGACTCTTACCCCAGTAAAGAGAACAAAACTAAGAAACGCCACTTTGAACGCATGGTTCAAAGTCGCATGTCTGAGTTGCGTGATCAACAATGGGGTGACAAACTTTCAAACCTCGTGCCAAGCCACCATGCTTATTGGGACTTGGCGCGAGGTTTGAAAGGAAGTAATCATAACGACATGCCTCCCTTATACAGACCAGTCCCACTAGTCCCAGCGTTGTTTGACGAAGACAAAGCTGAGTGCCTAGCTGATAGCCTAGAGGCTCAGTGTTCCCCTAACGTAGATCACGTTGACCAAGCTCACCTCGATTCGGTGGATGCTGAAGTCGAACGTAAAAGCTCTGTGGTCACCTCTGAACTCCCACCAATCACCTTAGCGACTTACGCTGAGGTGGCGAGACTGATCAAGGCCCTCCGACCGCGCAAATCCCCCGGTGCCGATGGCATCTCCAACAGGGTTCTTAAAACCCTCTCTCCTCCTCTCATCCATCTCCTAGTCAGCATCTTCAATGCTGCTATGAGCCACTGCTTATTCCCAGACACCTGGAAATGTGCAAATGTCATTGGCATTCACAAACCAGGCAAAAGCTCATCTGACCCCAGCAGTTACCGCCCCATCAGCCTCCTCAGTGCCTTAGGCAAGCTTTACGAGCGGTTACTTGCAAACCGTCTCCAGTCCCATGCTAAGGAACACCACCTTATCCCAGATGAGCAGTTTGGCTTCAGACCCGGACACTCATGCGTCCAACAGGTGCACCGCCTCACGGAGCACATCGAGGGCTCTAACAAGATCATTGAGGGCTTTAACAAGTACCCCAAACCCCAGACAACGCTAGCAGTCTTCCTCGACGTAGCGAAAGCTTTTGACAAAGTCTGGCACAATGGCTTGATTTACAAGCTATACCAATTTGGCGTGCCAGAACGTCTTGTGCTCATCCTACAAGACTTCCTTAAAGCCAGAAGCTTTCGCTATCGCGTGGAAGGCACCCTCTCCTCCCCCCACCCAGTCAGAGCCGGAGTCCCTCAGGGCTCCGTGCTATCACCCATTCTTTTCGCGCTGTATACCAGCGACATCCCACGCTCTCAGCCTAACGTCCTATTAGCCCAATACGCGGATGATACCGCTATTTATACCACTGGGTGGCATATCAGTAGAAAGTCCATTCCCGCCCTCCAACGGGCCATCACCGAGATCGGTGACTGGTTCCGTAAATGGCGCATCGCGGTCAACCCAGTTAAAAGCAGCTATGTACTTTATTGAGAAGGGCCGCCCCCGTTACCCGCAACCTTTAACTTTGTTCGACCAACCCATCCCCTGGGTTAGTAAAACAAAATATCTCGGAGTCACCCTTGATCGGAATCTCACCTTTAGCGATCATATAACAACCGTCCGTAACAGAGCGGCCTTTGTAATGGGTCGCCTTGGTCCCCTGATTCGCAAAGAGAGTAAAATGTATCTTAGAAATAAGAAGACACTTTACACTGCCTGCATCCGCCCCATCATGACTTACGCATCAGTAGTGTTTAGTCATGCTAGTGAGGCCCATCTCCATAAGCTTCAAGTCATTCAAAACCGTTTTCTTCGTAGTGCAACCGGCGCTCCGTGGTATATCCGGAACACCGAGTTGCATTGCGACCTAAACTTTCCCTCTTTAGCGCAGTTCAATAAGGACTGCGCCCGCTGATACTTTGATCGAGCGCCCCACCACTCGAACCCATTGGTTGTCCAGGCATCGAACTACTCGACCGCCTCTTCTATCCCATTTTTCAAACCCCCCGTCGCCGACCACGGCAGGTATTAGACGACCCGGATGACCCCATCGCAGTCATTACATTGGCAGCTTTAGCGTTATCCGCAAGTCGTCGAGGTAAAATCCCCAGGTGTGAGGTAATTAGAGGCCACACAATCAAACACCGAGCTCGCCGGCGAGCTCGAGGCAAAAACAAGGTCACGATAAATTGCTCTCCAAATAGTCAAAGAGTATTATTCAGTAGGGCCCAATTGTGCAACACTGCAGTTGCACAGAGGCATTTTGCTCCGATCCCCCCCATGTCTCTCGACAGCGAGACAAGCCGAGGTCCGAACCACAGTGGTGCCCTTGAGCTCGCTGTCAACCCCTCCTATAATAGCGGTACGTTTTCGGCGTCCGCAGGAGACGGAGGTAGAAAGCGCTTTTCGCCTTCTACGCCCGTCTCGGGAGAAGTGCCTTCGGCACTTCTCCCTCCCGGGCTATTGTAGGGCCAGGCCCTCGCCCAAAACCCGGTGGAGCTGGACGACCGCACAGGCGGTAGCCAGCATCTATGTCCTCCCTAAAAAAAAAAAAAAAATTATTACTTCCATGACTATACTATCTCGTCGTCTGTGGTAGATAGGTAGGTACTTACAACCTTCAGCGAAACGAATTATTCGTAAACTTAAGCTCGTATTACTAAATGCATCTTTTTATACCTGATAGTCTAGTCTTTGACTAGATAGTCGTCATTGAGGTCATGAGGTCGAAGATGTTGTTCAGGTTAACCTAGAATTGCTGGCTCTCAAGAAAAGCTGCCGGAACACACCGTTAGATGTTTAACGACATAGGGTGGTAGCTAGCCAGGTGGGCATTCGCAAAATGCCCTTAAAATCGATTTTAAGGCGCAGTTTGATGTTTACTGTATGAAACATCTGTCCAAATTGATCTCAAGTTTGATAAAAACAGTCAGTGGTATAGAGAGGTTCTAAGAGAAAAGAGAGGATGCATACAACGTAATCGATAGATATTTATCGATAAGACAACTAGTAGGTATAAGTACTTTACTACCATAAAGGAAAATTACAAAACACTTATAGTGGCTGCTCACACGGTCGTCTCACAAAAAACGACTACCGCTGATAAAGCCCAATAATAATATTATCGGTTTTTGTCGATTGCCGATTATTTTAATCGGTGGCTCGGGTCGGGTGTCCGTCTGTCGGTAATAGTCGTAATCGGTCGCTAATCGGTGCACAATTTACGAAATTGTCGATCCGTGTCGGCGAGCGATGATCGCCCGCGCCGGTCGATGGATTAGTGTTGTTATAGATTTTTATCGATATTTTTGGGTTTTGTTCTGATGTTCGGTAATTGGTGATAAGCTTAATAATGTTTTCGGGATATTCATTGTAGAATATTACGTCACCTAAGTGCGACTACTGTACTTACTGTTAAGGTAATGTAAAGTACACCAAACACTAAGCTAGGTAAACATACTCTTTTACGACTTTTTTACTAAATTGTTGTAAGTACTTATTAGTTAGATATTTAATTTCATATATGTGTACATACAGTGCGGTATCGATTGACCAGCTCGATAGGAAACTTTGTTTCTTGTGACACAGCTCTTGAATCAATCGTTAATGACATGAGATCTTTATTTTTCCCATGACGCTACCTACCGGTGTACTAAGACTTAAGAGGGCACTGTAGGTCTTGTGGTTTATCCATTGATTTCAATCTCACCTTATGAACAATTATGTGGTAGAAGGTGATAATCAGGGTTAACCAAGAATTGGATAAAGATAAAGGCAGATCCAGGCAGCTGCCGAAAGACACCTTTAAGGTTGTGTTTCCTTAATTGTTCACTTCGTAGGTGAACTTATCTACGGATATTTTGGCAACAAACTCGTGCGGAAGGTTTTTTTATAACTGCTTGTTTTATTTGTTTTTGTGACGGAACAAGCTCGAGGCCCACCTGATGATAAGTGGACTAACCTCTGCCTACAACAGATGCATTTCATCACAAGTCACAAATTGCACTGCACCCGTCACCTTGAGACATAGTTGTTAAGTCTCATGTGCCTGTAATTTCACAGGCTCTCAAAGACTGCTGCTAGAACACACCGTTAGGAGTTTGGCGACAGATTTTCTACTTGAGGGTGGTCACTAACCAGGCAAGTATTTGCAAATTGTCGTTCCACTATGCGGTGAAGCAATTAGGTAAGAAAACGTAAAAATTTAGCTGTTTAAAATTATTTTTTGGAACATCTCTTCAACGATAGTGAATTTTGAAATTAAATACATTTATTCATAGCAATACAACAATATTTAAAAAAAGATCATATATTACGTGTGAGTATACTTATTTGTAGTTACCAATGTAAAAATTGTATTGCCTCTAACCAGCCCCAACTCAGCATAATGCTGGTTGCGGACAAACAGCGCTGGTCTTCCGTTGAGACTGGCACGCTAAGCCGTCGGTCCCGGTTGTTGTCTTAGGATGGCAGTCGTTATAGCATGGTGGTAGGGCATTTTGCGAATGCTCGCCTGGCTAGCTACCACCCTCAAGTAGAAAATCTATCGCCAAGCACGTAACGGTGTGTTCCGGCAGCTGTCCTTAAGAGCCAGTAATTCTAGGTTAGCCTGAACAACATCTTCGACCACATCATCACTTACCATCAGGTTAGATAGTAGTCAAAGGCTAACATATCAGGCATTAAAAAAATTAAAAAAAACTCCTAATTGACTTCCACCGTCCCCATAAGTTCTTCGTAATAGATTGTTTACTTGAGTGATATAACCACCTTGATATAACAACTGCAATCCTAAGAAAAAATTACACCGACAGCTTTTTTTATCAAGAAAGAGACGGACAATTCGACTGCCTGATGGTTTTTTTTTTTGTTTTTTTTTGCTGATAGGTAAGCCTTTGACCACAATCTCACCTGATGGTAAGTGATGATGTGGTCGAAGGTGTTAACAGGCTTAACCTAGAAATACTGGCTCTAAAGGACAGCTGCCGGAACACACCGTTAGGTGCTTGGCGACAGATTTTCTACTTGAGGGTGGTCGCTAGCCAGGCGGGTATTCGCAAAAATGCCCTCCACCATGCGGTGAAGCTCAAGCTTGCGGCGAGATTCAAACCATGGACCTGCTGCGCGGCAATCCATAGCCAAAGCCACTGAGCTATCACTGCTTCAAAAACAGCACTACAATTGCAGCGTCACCGTCTTCGTTCAGGTTGGCTTAACGCGCTCTCCGAAGCACGAAGGCTCTCAGTAGTAATGCCATTGCAGTACTGTAACAGCTGGATCGTCCACTGCTGAACACAGCCTCTCCTATTAAGGGGGTATTTGCCATACTCCCCACGCTTGGCAGGCGTCTTTGAGATCGCGGTGTAAGTTGGTAGTTCTGTAGAAGGCGCTGCTGCCCACCTTCCAGTATTTTTCCCTTATTCGCCTCTTACGACACCCACAGGATGATTTGGGGAGGTGCAATTCTAACCCAGCACCCCACGGGGCCATGGCAGTAGCGGTCACAAAATATGTAATAATATGACCGACACTTATATACTGAAGCTAACTTGTTTTAGATCAAAGTATCAGAATTTTGAGTTGCCGTGGTACCTATGTCTTTATGTCCTTTTAGCCGGGGTATGCTCTAACCGACTGAGCTAACATGACAATAAGCATTGTGACAATTGTCATGTTAGCTCCGTTGGTTAGATCAGAGCCTACCCCGGCTAAAGGGTTGGATGACGCGGGACCGCACATGACTATAATTTTGCCTCTCGTAGATTTGTAATTTTGTAAAGTAAAAAGATCTTGAGCTCGTCAAAACTTTAAGTTGTTACTTACTTTTAATTTACATGAAAGAAAGTTTTACTGTTTTGGGAACTTAATCTACGTAACTATACAAGATGACTTCAAACATTAATACTATGTAGTTTGTAGTTTCTAACTAGGTACTAATAGTTATTTCATTATTTGTTGAACCAAAAAATATAATTTATTTCAAATTTGATGCCAAATAACACTGCTCCTCATTATTTTTATCACCAGATTGTCGCAGAAAGAGAAGAGTGAATAATTATGTTTTCATCCCACCGTCTCGGAAGGAGTATTTTTAATCTTCAATATCTGAGTGGAAAAGCCGTTTTTATTCTCTAGAGGATAAAGTAAATTGAATTTAGAACATCGTGTGCACTAAGTTTGTGAATTAAAAAAAACATTAAACCTATTTACTGCTACCTCTATGGTGCCGAATATTTCATACAACTTTTTTTTAATTTGTTAAAAACTCAGACTCGGAACCTTCTTGGTGTTCTTTTTTCAATTTGCTTTGTACGCGGTTCTTTACGCGGCATTTTTTCACGTCATTGTTAAACCTTATATTAAAAACAAGAAACTTGAAAACAAGTGAAAAAACTAAAATGAGTGATTCTGTAATACTTACCTGTCATAATGTCGTAATTAATACCTAAACTGAAATAAAAGTGTACCTGTCTTGTGACTGTAAACTTTTTTTTGCATTTAGTCATTTCCTCGCTGAGGTGGAATGAAAAGTTACGTGTTGCACTCGAGTGCAAAGATTTTTCACCTCGTGCTCTTTTGATTCCCTCGCTAACGCTCAGGATTCTAATTTTGAATCACTCGCTGCGCTCGTGATTCAATTTTAGAATCCTTCGCTTGCTCGGTCATCAAAATTGAACACGCGGTTAAAAAGCAACTTTGCACTCTTGTATAACAAATAACTATTGTAGCACTGTAGTTTTTGCGCAAAGAATCTGTATAAATAAAAAAAAAATATGTTTTCTTGGGTGTCCGGGAAAAAAACTCAGTTTCACCAAAATGTCTAGGTTTAGGTGATGGCAGCCCTAGCCATAATCCACATGCTTACGACATCCACGGAAGGATTGGTCCCCCACGAGAGACGTAATACTTAACATTTCATGGATTCACCGTGCGGGTGCCGGGTCCATAGCGTTGCAGAGGAAGAGGGGCCTGAGACTTGCAACCCAGGAGTAGGGTTTAGGGGCCCCTTTACAATGTATCAATGTTCCCCTTCCCGCTCAAGCCTCCTCCCCTACCTAACCAAATTTGGTAAGATCCTACTAATGCCGCCTTAAATACACGTTCTAGGATGGAAGTTACGGTTGTTCTTGGCAGGCCAAGGTCTTTAAATAGGTTATATAGGGATTTCGCTGGTATACTCCTTGCTCCAATTTCTACAGCATATAAATTAACCACATAACCGTTTTTGGTTAATTCATTTGTTAGGTCATAATATTTGCTTGTTTTTAGTTTCCCACGGCACAGTAAGTTCTATAAGTACTATGCGTTTTTGATTATTTGAGTATAGAAATATGTCTGGTCTGGAAGACGAAACACCAACATCCTAAAGTATTTTCAGAGAGTTGAAATATTTGAGTAGTTATATCCGATTACCACTGCTCTAAAAGCTTACTAGAATTTACCTATCTACATACCTACGCACATGTATATATGCAGTTTGTAATGAAAAGGAAAGAACGTTCAAATATTATGCGTCATATCTGTTGTAAGAAAGATTAAATAAGCAATTCGTGTAACCACCGAACCACCACGAGACGTTCCGATCACCATTACACTGCGATCTCTTTCACTCTCTCACACCAACCGATATACATATCTCGCTCATCCATTTCATTGAATTAGTTCCTAAGATAAAACAAAATGACGATATTTTATATTTCATCAATAAAAGCAATAATTACGCGTGAAATTAAACAGTTTTCTTATCTCTCACAGTGCTTGTATAATTGGTGCAGAGTCTAAAGACAAAAAGAAAGCATATTGTCCACAGGTTATTCCTAAAAAACACGATTAGTGGCGATGTATTCACCGGACGCTCGGAAGTGCAAGACTGGTAGTGAGTCTGGTAATTTTCTGGAAATTTCTCTTTTGATGGCAAAAGAGTCCAATAGGGAGCTGTGTCTAAGATGGAGTAAGGCTTGGATTTAGATTTTGTAGATGACCCTTCTTTTACAAAATCGACGTGTCGTTTGTTCGTGGTCAAACTTTTTTGCTCTAGCTACCGAAAGACTCACCGCTTCTCGTATGATTTCGAGATGGCGACGTGAATAATGACCCCTATCAAGGGGCACCAATACAACAATAAACTATGTATTTCTAATAATATATATTAATGCGTTCTAGATATTATATGAATTAGGCACTAGTTATAGGTGTTTTCAAAAATATTCACTTATTAATATTTTAAAACAAATTATCTGTCAACACCATATGCCAACCAGCTCAATAAACTATAAAATATCATTATAAAAAGCAGACGCAAATTTGGTAGTGACCGCCGCCACCACGATCTAACCCCCGTATTGATCACAATAATCGATCGTGTGCCGCATAATCGTACCGAATCGACCCGACTCCCATTATGTCATTATATCCGGCTGACCAAAACAATACATAAAAGTAGCAAGGCATTTTATATTGTAAAATAAGACCCAAAAGATTCAATATGGTATGTACTGCTTTGAGTAGGTACAGATTAGCAGAAACGGCATCGGAAATCAATCCTGGCTCTATTTTCGATTCGAATCGAAAGTAAGTAAATGCATTCGATAATTACAATTTGAAAAGTCAAATCCGAACCATAGAACAGACAATAATCGTCGACCTAAGATTAAAATTGAAATTGGAGCAAAAAAAAATTTTCTGATCATTCGGAAATAGGAACTGTAGTAGAACTGGTTTACTTGTACCTATAAACCTGAAAATAAAATTACAAAAGCCCAACCTAATGAAAAAAAAATAGAAATCAGTAATTTTCACAAAAATGATACTCAAATGGCGCGTCGAGACCTCGTGGTGTACTTGGGTAAGTAGTTTTTTTATTATCAATCTAATAATATTGTCAAAATAATGATTCATTAATTCTTTGGCTGCATCTGAATGAAATTAGGGCGATACTGAAATAGCAAAACACCTGGAATACTGTGGTAGCTGAAAAGGCGATGAGAGTAATGCAAGGCTTAAAAAATATTGATAACTACGCATCAATCAAACAAGCAAACATTCAATGTTTCAACGAAAGGAATAATTGAATTGTATCCAATATTTTGAGATCTAAATCGTTAGTACCTAAGTTCTTTTTCGTCTGTGATTTTGTATTTTTACACTCTGGTTTATATTTTATAGAAATATTTGATATCTTCCTATATACATAATAAATATTATCTGCGCAATATATATTTGTCACAAAGCTAATTCTACTTTCAGATGAAAGTAGAAATTATATAAAAGTGTGGCAACATAATGCAAATAAATTAATTCATAATCCAAAATGTCCAGTATAGACGCGTCAACAAAGAAAAAATCAAAAAACCAGTTCATAATCGTGGACAGCATTACTATAATTCTCTCGTTGTTCAACATGTCTTTGAGTGACGTCATCACAAGACTTTACGAGGTAAGAATCTGGCATCACCTTCGTTTGATGTGGTTTCTCACCGCAGACATGGTTCCCAAACTAACTATTTCATACACTGTGTACATTTTTCATAGTAACTGTTACACAGGCTGTAAGCTTCAAGTTAAAAAATATAAGCAACTATTAAAGTATACTGTGCATTTTTGTAGTCTTTGTGATGCCGCCCGATGCAAATATTATGGGAAAAAGCACCACGGCACGACAATGAAAGTGTTTACCGCAAGAGTAATTTATGGTTTTCTTTATTTTTAATGGCAGACGTTACTCGTACGTCACGGGATTTATATTTGCTTTGGAAGTGAAGTTGAGGTTGCTTTTGTGAGAGTAATAAATGGCTTTGACATTTTATTAATTTTCGAAGCAGTTTCAAGGTTTTGAGTTGTGTTGTGGATGGCAGAGACTTTAATTAACAGTCCAGTACGTAGACTGTAGAGTTAGAGATTGTCAAATGACATGTATGACTTTGATGTTCATTATGTTTGTCTCATTCATGACAAGAACTTTTTCACTGTCGTGGAAAAATATCATTCATTACGATAATATTTAATGTCAGAACTGTTTGTAATTATTAGTGTTGAAGCGTTTTACAACGTAACGCACACGAATATAAACATATACAGAGTTTCGCTAACTTTGCAGAAATTTCATAAGCAAAGTGAAAAGTAAAAACACGCATGTTTAATAAGCTGAATTAATAAATTAAAAGCGTTTTAAAAAGAACTACTATACGAGTTAGTGCATTGAAAAGGGTACACACGGATTTGGCTAGGGATATGGCATGGAAGCGTTGGACGTGTTGCTAGTGTGAGGTCAAACTGACTCCATATACCAGCGGTTGCTATGACCATAAATAATACATACTTATGGCCTGTTTCAGAACGAGTAAGTTCCGGTTTTACCCAGAACATATTTAATAAATAAAACACTATCTTTGCGTTGTACAGTCATCGATTTAGCCTATCCATCGGTTAAAGCTTGAAACGCGCTGCATGTTAACTGTAATTTTTATCATTCAGTTATTTTATGTGTTGCATCGCAACCCGAAACTTTAATAGGACGTTCTGAAACGGGCCCTTAATATACCAAAGACATTCTGTAGAAATATAATAATAATACAAATAAAATATGGTTACTTAATGTAACTCAGTCAAATAAACCTCCGCGCAATGGCCTTTGGCCGAAGGTACCCATTCTGTAGTATATGTAGTATCAGCATTGCACCCGTGCGAAGCCAGAGCGGATCGCTAGTTTTACACTAAAAATCCTAAAGATGTTATAGTTCTCACAGAAGGAAAATTCAAGCTACATGTAAAAACTATTTTAATTAAAGAAACTTATTATAAAATTGGTGAATCTATAAGTAGAAAATGCTTGGGATATTCCACCTCTGCTAAGTCACCGTCAGTCACTTATGTAATAAATATTGTACACATTTTATAATAGACATAGTAACAAATGTCATTTACCCCGTGGGGTGCCGGGCTAATGCCCCGTAGGCTGCCAGGCTAGAATATCACTCCCCCATTACTACCTGAGGGTATCGTAAAAGGCGACAAAGGGTAAAATACCGGAAGGTGGGCAACAGCGCCTTCTCAGGAACTGCTATCTTAAATTGCGACAGACGCCTGCCAAGGATGGGGATTATGGCAAACCCAATGAAGGAGGCTGTGTTCAGCAATGGACAATCCGGCTGATACAGTAAAAATTGTATGGCAGTAAAGTTACATGAAAATAATCGCGCCGAGATTCTTGCCTGTTCTTTTCAAAGAGGCTTTATTCCCTCTATGGTGAAATTTTGTAATTGGCCTTCATAAGAGCGTCGTAGATGTCAAAATTAATTAAATGACTTCGACTTTGAATAATAGAAATTACGTTACAAGTGCATAAAATTATCTAAACTTATTAGGAACTTACCTATAGTACGTATATACCATTTTATCTTGCATAAAAATTGAAAATATTACAGAGCGTTAACGATGAACCTTAAGGGTCACACAAATATAGCTGACCATTGCCGCCCATTTTTTACCTTCACACGACCTATCCGTAATTAAAACGTATAAAAAAGTCATGAATGAATATACTCACTCTAAGATAACCTCTGTTCGGTTCCCGGCCTCTTGATTTATTAACCGAGGGTGCTTTCTGACCGCCTCCATTCATTTGTTTTTTGAAGTCTTGCTCCTTTTTGATGTTGTTGTTTTTTGAATAGAGTTGATTAGTTTTAAAGTTCGATTAATCGATGCAAGTCCTTTTTGTTTTGGTGGATGTGTTCGTTAGCGGTGCGTTTGGGACAGTAAAATATTATTTTATTTTCAGTTAGGCAGTTTGTCCTTCGTGTTTTGGTTAACAGCTAGTGAACGTATTTGTTTGACTTTTCTTAATCAAGCGTTTAAATACAGACCCAGTGAGTTTTAATAATTGTCATGGGTTAATATTTCATTTCACATCATTGCAAAGGCCGTGAAATATTTGAAGGCCGAGCCGTAGGCGAGGACTTCACTAATGCGAAACAGGCAATTGCCATTTCCGCCGAGGCATATACAGGGTTACTGGTAACTTACGCAAAACCTCTTAAGA
Organism: Plagodis dolabraria; assembly: GCA_963854805.1. NCBI lineage: Eukaryota > Metazoa > Arthropoda > Insecta > Lepidoptera > Geometridae > Plagodis > Plagodis dolabraria. The sequence continues at coordinate 12,451,193 of OY978461.1, forward strand.
GCAATATCAGTACATCACAAGGAACAAGTTTTGATATTATTTTTTTCTGAAAAATCAATTTAAAAAATCATCAAGATTTTCTTATACTCTCTAATAAGTTTTAAATCTATAGCGTCGTAAATGTTAAAGCAACAACGGAACACGTGTGGCTACGTTACTCAGAGAGCTACGAACGTAGCTACACGCACACACGTAAGCGTAGTCAACCAAGACGCACCGTAGATACTATTAGTTATTCTGTAACACAGCGCGATCTACGCGGCATCTCCATATGCGGTATGGATATCTTTCTGCCTACCTACCTACACCATACTTACATTTACCGTCCACCGGATGTTTCTTATTACATGTACACTGAGTCCACAATCCCTTCATACTTTACTGGCTAGATTAAAAAATAAAAGTTGATAAAAATACAAACAATCTATTAGGTACAAGTAATTCGGCAACAAATAGCATCAAAGGAGGCGCGCGGTCGCACATGTGATGTCTAATTGTCTACCTGTCGCGTAAGTAGCATTCAGGCACGATTGCGTACTTTTAGGGTACACAAAAACTTCCCACGTTTTTTAATCTATAAAAATGCCACTAGGGGTCACCCATCCAACTCATGACCGCAGCGGACGTTGCTTAACATAGTTGATCGGTTAAGAACGACTAAGTTAGTACCTACGCTACGAACGCTTCAAACTTAAACCTAAGTTCGAAGAAATTAATTTTAGATTATTTAAATATTATAAATAAAACCGGCAAAACAATAAAAAGTAGATTATTTTTTTATGTGGGCGTATTTAAAGAGTGGAATCATTCTTATTTACAATCATTGAACTATTTACAAAATATTTACATACCATTTTACAAATTATCACCCCTCAAACTCAATCATCGGGGGTGACGAAGTCTATCACGTGCAAATTGTTCAAAATAATCACCGGTACAACCCACACACAGTCCACATCTGAAATACAATTGTTCTTGAACCCAGGAGAGTACGGGTTCATGGGGGTTTTCGTGACACCACAAATGTTCGTTTCTAGTATTAAACAGTCCCACTCTCCCAAAAGTAGCCTCATCTGTCCACAACACAGTCGGCCTCTCGGCAAGCAGCATGTTGCAGAATGTGACGCGATGAAGGTGGAACGGATATTTTCCTTCACTGTCCATGCGAACAATTGAGACACATCGAAGCGTTGAGCTGCATCATTTGTGTTCGCTGCGGGGTAAGCCTCGAAGAAATGTAGGATTGCGTCGTGAGTAGCGTAACACTAACACAAACACACAAACACAAACTCACGGCAAGCTTCAGACACGTTGTCTCCACACCTAGCATAAACACGCACCATTTCGGTGTATTCAATATTGGTAGGTAGGTATATCGATATGCCATGTGCATCGGTCGCGATACGTCACATTATTATGTCACGTCACAACCGGCGCGCGCGCGGCGAAATTCGCGACTGTCGAGTGTCGGCTCGGCTTGCTTAACTAGCTCAAAGGACAAGTGACCGTCCCCTTTCTCTGCTAATTCTTCTAAATAGCGACACCGACACATCAAACATGTGCCGCGTGCCGAACTCTGTCTTAAACTGTGACTGCCTCGTATTTTCGTACCTCGTAGGTAGGTACTATGAGGTAGTCACAGATTAAGCCAGTGTTACGTGTCTGTAACTGACAAAGAGATTTTAATGGTAACTGATACAGAAAGCTTGTGAACCTAATACCTATAAGAACTTCATACTAAACTAGGCTTAGGAATGTCTACATTAAAAAAGTAATTATTACTTCTTTGCTTATGCTAGAACATATGATATGAACAACATAGGTAGGTATCCATCGTAATATTATGTTTGACTTTTATGTTTTTACAAAACTATACGTAGGTAGGTAGGTATCACACATTATGCCAGTGTTACGTGTCTGTAACTGACAAAGAGATTTTAATGGTAACTGATACAGAAAGCTTGTGTACCTAATACCTATAAGAACTTCATGCTTAACCAGGCTTAGAGATGTCTACATTAAAAAAGTAATTATTACTTCTTTGCTTATGCTAGAACATATGATATGAACAACATAGGTAGGTATCCATCGTAATATTATGTTTGACTTTTATGTTTTTACAAAACTATACGTAGGTAGGTAGGTATCACAAATTATGCCAGTGTTACGTGTCTGTAACTGACAAAGAGATTTTAATGGTAACTGATACAGAAAGCTTGTGAACCTAATACCTATAAGAACTTCATGCTTAACCAGGCTTAGGAATGTCTACATTAAAAAAGTAATTATTGCTTCTTTGCTTATGCTAGAACATATGATATAAACAACATAGGTAGGTATCCATCGTAATATTATGTTTGACTTTTATGTTTTTACAAAACTATACGTAGGTAGTTACCTACCTACCTATTATTGGTTTAAATCTTACAGCCTATTGTTCACGCTGTTTATCTCTAATCTAAAAATACTTTAACAGTACCTACCTAAGTCCTAAGTAGGTAAGTATCTAGATATCTATCATTTCACATACATAAATCGAAGGGTTTTATTCAATAAAGGCCTAGGTAAATTAAGTGCCTACCTAACGATAAAGACGTCTGCCTGATAAGAATCCTAACGTCTAGTGATCGGGTTGTTGAACCTCAAACGGGTCCAAAAACAGACTAAATATCAGTATTTTCACTAAAGATGGTGTAGTAGGTACCTACCTAGCCAGACATCTATCGATGACAGATGTGTACCTGATAAGAATCCATTCCAGTGAGTAAAGGTCAGTAAAGGCGGTGGTACTACAATAAAATGAATATTCTGTGCCGCTGGCTTCGAGAGTCGGGCGGCGCGTGGCAGCTGCCACCTAAACTTTTGACTTTGATCTGCGTGCCGCATGCCGCGCCGTGGTATTACTAAGTTAGTATTATAATTAATTCTACGGTACCTATTGCTACTATTTACTGTATTTTAAAGAAAACTCCAAAAAACAATGTTGTAAGGTCTTATCAGTCTACTCTGCTGGTAAAGTCGAATTTTACAGATATTTATTTAATAAAATCCGCCGGTTAAGTGGTAAAAGGCGCCGCCCGCGCCGCATCGTGCGTGCCGATGGCGCGGCGGCGGCGGCATGTGAAAGGAAGATCAAAGTCAAAATAATAAAGGCGGCGCGTCTTTTGGTCCGGGAAATCCCACCCGTTTTATATCTTAGCCGCGCGCCTGGCCTGCTCTCGGCGCGACAGCGGCAATCGATCAGTCAGTCGCGCTCGCGAGTTAGGTACGAATTGAGATGCGTCGGGGCATAGTTATTCACGATTTCGCAAATAATAAGACGATGTAATTTCAGTAGGTGCTTAATTTCGAGTATTAGTTCGAGTGACAGTGAGATGTGGTGTGATGATATGTGCCTGAAACCTGCCGCCACAGAGGACAGAATACTGAGGATATTCCCGAACATGCCTACATCACCAAGCCGTGTAGTGCCGCTAGCAACACAGCCACTTTTATCCAAGATCGTGTTCGGCAACAACAATTTCGGTCGTTAGCAACAGATTTTCTGATTGTGAGGAAATCTGTCGTTTAACAACGCCATCATTATGCGGTAGAATATCTAATAGACAGACGTATAGGTTGGTACTACTTACTGCCTTTATTGACGTTATTTTAATTTAGGTTGTTACCGTTAACGTAAACGAGCCGAAACTGTAGGTAACTCTTAAGATGTTATAATGTTAAATAAAAGTTGTGTTGACAATTAGGGTTTAATAACGCAACCCTAACTTGGTAGGATTCCCATCAGGTACACGTCTGGGTGGGTACTACCACCTTGATTAAAATAATGCAGTTTTTAATCTGTTTAGGGTCAACAACGACATCACTAGGCGATAGGATTCCTATCACCTCTGCCTATAACAGTCGCAATTTGTCACAAGTGACGAACTGCACTGCGCCCGTAACCCTGAGACATACAGTTGTGAGACATAGTCTCATGTGCCTGTAATTTTTACTGGCTATCAAGGAACACACACAAGTACCTAATGTGCTTGGCGACAGATTTTCTACTTGAGGCTGGTAGCTAGGCGGGCTAATGCAAAAAAAGGTGCCCTTCCACCGTGCGGTGTTGCTCAAGCCGGTGGCGCGGCGGTGGTGATCGAACCAGGGACCTGAGACATTGCAAGTTATGGCTATTACCACTCGGTCATCATTGCTTCAATACACACACATTACTACACCATTTGAAATCACGGTAATTTTATGTGCCCTGAACCCTTTTAGAGTTTAGCGACGCAATCACTAGGCGTTAGGATTCTTATCAAGAAGACGTATGTGTGTGTAGTGTGTACCAACTTTATTGTAGTTACTGACTTCTTATGTGACTGAACCAAATAACAAATGAAAGTTGGGTGCCACGAGTACTAATAGGTATTGTATGGGTTACGTGCGCAGGAGATCGCTGTGCCGCGCCGCGCCGCCGCGCTGCCCCGCCACGAGGCGCTCATCTCCGTCGTTGTCGTGTCGCGTCATTGTCCATGCGCCTTGCACTTATCTACCTGCTGGCTACTACATACACTGCATCGCTAATGTGCACGTGTACAAGTCCTAGTGAATATGTATGTGACTTTGTCCAGCAACGTAGGTACTTCATATTTATTTTATGGGTTTGTCACTATTTAATTTACTAATTAAGTATAAAGGGATGGTAGACCCAGTGTACATACACGTAATAAGAAACATCCGGTGGACAGTATGTATGATGTAGGTAGGTACCGTGGAGTTACCGCGTAGGCTTCGCTGTGGCTTGGTTGACTACGGGTGTGCGTGTACGTGTGTGCGTGTCTACGTACGTAGCTCTCTAAGTTACGTAGCGGCACACGTAACTTAGAGAGAGACTTAAGACTCCGTTTTTGCTATATCTTTTGTTACGTTACGAAACAGATCCAAAATGTGTTAGAGAGTACAAGAAAATCTTAATGATTTTTTTTATTAAGTTTCAGAAAAGGTTTTGAGCTAAACTTGTTCCTTGTGATGTACTGAAATTACCCTTAAAAGGTTATGCGTAAGTTACCAGTAACCCTGTATAGTGTTTTATTCAAAGGAATGCAGGGATATAAAACATACTTTATACCACACCCACTCAGATAGATTGCTCATTCGAAAACGTGTTATATAGTTTGACATTTCTCCCTTATAAATGTTCGGTGGGAAAAGTTATTTGGAATTTAATTCCTTCCCTCCGTAGCAGTGAAGGAGTGTTGTATGAAAATCCATACCTGAACTGCTAGCGCCCTTTTGTTTTTTAACTGCTAACAAAAAAATACAATCGTCAAGTCTCAAAAAGATTTTATTGAAATAATTTTTTCGTACTCCATTTTCAATGAAAGGAGGTTGACAATCTTGCTCTGCACTACGAAAAAAAGCGCGGCAATTCATTTGTTTTGTTATTTTTTTACGAAATAAATAATTTAACAATATACATACATTTAATTATTCTAAATAGGTTATTTTTCAAAATGCCATCTGATAGTATAAATGACGATTTTATAAAGACGACGCCACCAGAAATAAAAAATACAGCTCAAGAGCTTACTTAAAAAAAGGTTTTATATGAAATAATTAGACTAAAGAGGTGGGATTTTCTTCGTACTGGATTTTCAATGAAAGGAGGTTGGCAATCTTTGTCTGCACTACGATAAAAAGTGCATAACAATTATATAATATTACTAAATAATTTTCCAAAATGTCATCGGATAGTGAATGTGACGATTTTATAATGACGGTGCCACCAGAAATAAAAAATACAGCTTAACCGTTAACTCATTTTAATTATTAAATTTATATTCATTATGTATGTAAATAACATATTAAGACGAATTATGGGCATTTCGAAATTTCGGCCGTCATTTTGGTTTCGTTAAGATCTTGAAATTTAGAACCAACAAAATTAATTTGTTTTTACTATATTTTAACGACAGGTTATTAATACAATTTCATTTACTAATAGGAAGTTTATTTTATTTATGTGTTAAAATGAGAACACAATTAAATATAAACTCAGTACAACAAACAATTAAAAAAAATACGAAGAGGTGGACATGGCTGCAAATTAAATGTATTCTAAGCGTTTAGCATAGAGATAAATGCCTAACTAGGTAACTTCTTACGTTGGACATTCTACAGTTGTGAATATTAATAAACATTAGTTATATTGTTATTACTTAATTACCATCAAAACACCATACTTAATAAACATCAACCTACAATGCTGCTCCTACGGTGAAAAAGAAAATAATACGAATAAACAAACATTGGACTTAATAGTAACCCATAATAAAAAGGGATAGGATAGCAAGCAAGAGGGAAAAAAAAATACCATTATCTATTGAGCCCTACATGTTATAATACTATATAAAAATGATCGTTGCTTCTATATTCACGCCGCAATGGCTAAACGAATATGTTTTGGCTGACAAAGTTTTATCTAAATTCATCGTGTAATATTGGAAAGTTCATATCCCGATTGTTATGGATAGAATTGCTGAAGGTTATGCATTAATACCTCATTCCAATCGGCCAAAGGTTTTTTCTTAGGGCGGAAACTGTACTTTAGGACAACTTAAGTAATTTTTATTCATCCTTTGTAACCTTAGCAATTTTGTGCTATCCAATTTTCAATTTACTAATATCATACTCTTCTGATTTGTACTTATAAAAAACAATAACCGCACATTCGCTCCATGTAAAACCTGTATAATAAAAACAAAAGTACCGTCTATGGAAAAAAAAAACTAAAAGTAATATGTATGGAATCGTGATGGGCGGCGCAAGAGCAGCGGCAGTAATTACGGGGTAGCGGGCTCCTTGGTCGCTTCAGCTCGCTTCCCATAGTCTATGGTTGGAGATTTTATTTATCTGTGCTCGGGGTTATCGAGGGTATCTCATGATATAATGTTCGATATAGGATTCAATAACTTGTACACTGTTTAACTTATGTATGTGTCTAAGTTGCCGCAGCCATAAAGAAAACGCAATTGTGAACGAAATCCGTGCATTTTTGCTGTAGTCAGAAATGTTTAGTTTAAATTAATAACTTAGCAGCTGTGTTTACATTGTTTTTTACAGAAAGTAAAGAAACCCTTCTTGTCTTCGGTTAAATTTGCCGCCGTATGAGACCACATCTTTGGCAAAGTAATTATTGAACCTGACCATATATCTACACAATATTTTCTGAATCTGTGAAAGATCGCGAAATATTAAGTGCAGCTGGATTTATGGCAAATAAAATATCGATTGATGTTCTAAATAGGGATTGAATGAACAGTCTTGATCGAAAAGGCAAACATCGTGGTTTGCAGTTCGCAATAGAAGAAGACAAATATATAATTTATGAATCTTTAATTTTGACATATTACGCTACTTACACATACATAGCCCCGTGGGGTGCCGGTTCAGAATTGCACCTCCCCATATCAACCCATGGGTGTCGTAAGAGGCGACTAAGGGAAAAATACTGGAAGGTGGGCAGCAGCGCCTTCTAAAGAACTGCCAACTTACACTGCGATCCCCAAGACGCCTACCAAGATTGGGGACCCCCTTGATAGGGGAGCAGTGGACGATCCTGCTGTTACAGTACACAAACATAATCCTCAAAGGTCATCGCTACACGACCCAATATAGGATTAAGTTTATATGGTATGTTCTAACTGTTACATTATCTGAATATATATTTTCAATATTTATGCAACTGATTTATTTTTAAGGGTTAATGTAATTTTTCATGTTATACCCAGTGTAAAAAAAAACTACAAATTTACAAATTGCAGTGTTTCTTTTAGAGACGACATAGATGATGACTACCGCTGTCGGTTGGTCTGCTCCACCGGATTTTGGGCTATAACCAGGAATTCGCAGTGGTTTTACGTTGACTTTTTATATACATAATTATGACATATATTTTTTCATGGAGCTTGCATTTTCCTCATTGTAGTGATGTGGAAAATTGTGCGTGTTCACAAGGCAGCTTTTTAATTACTGATAGGCTAGCATTTGCCACTATCTTACCTAATGTTAAGTGATGATGTAGTCGAAGATGTTATTCAGGTTAACCTAGAATTACTGGCTCTCAATAACAGCTGTCGGAATACCCCGTTAGGTGGTTGGCGATAGATTTTCTACTTGAGGATGGTAGCTAGCCAGCTATAATGACTGCCATGCCAAGACAACCGGGACTGACAGCTTAACGTGCCCTCCGAAACTCGGAAGCGCTCAGTAGTAATGTTACTAGCGGTCACCTATCAAGTCAAGACCGCGGCATACGTTACTTAACTTAGGTGATCGGTTAAGAACGGCTAATCAAACATCGCTACGAGCACTTCAGTTATTTTACGCTTCCTTTCTTGGAACGTTTCGCTACGTTGCGTTGATGCTGCTGTCCAGGACACCGTATGATATCTGCGTATCACCATGTCGCGACCACCCGCTGCGGACCTCGCAGCAGGGTCTTGTGACACGGTTGAGGGCATCCACCTAGACAGGTGCCTTGTAAAGGGCCATACCTTTGGAAATCTTTCTTTTTCTCAGGTTTTAATACATATACTATTGCCACATAGCAGCTTTGTAGCTTTATATAGCACTAAACTATTTTAATTACTTTAAAATTAGTCACGATATCAAATAATAATATGAGAAAATTACCCAAAAACATAAACAATAAAATTTTCAGTTGTTTTTTATAACCTGTTTAAATAGTTTCTTTATATCTTTTTCGTATATATGCCTTATTTTCTTTAGCATCATGTGTTCATGTGATTACCATATGCTAGATAGTTCTTGAGATCTTTTGCTTGATGTTAACCATACTTACGTTTATTCCGGACCTTAAATAACTAGTAAACATTTTTACCAACCTAAATCAAAGTAGTTATATGGCCTCAAAACTATACTACTATATACGACGTTATTTACGACAAGCGATAGCAATACGGCATGAGAAAGTACAAAAACTACCATATATCCACGACAGGAAGCTACGCCTCCACTAATTATAGTCCTGGACCAGAAGCCGCCGCCCACTCGCTTGCCGTTAACTACCTCGAGATGACTTTACCGATATGGAAAATACATTTTTTTGAAAAATAACCGTAATACCGTGGGATAGATAGGTGCTTATTACGTGCTAAAGTTGCGTTGATGTATTGCCTTTCAGCTACGCCTTTTTGAGGACCTATCTGATAACCAGGAACTTTTACGTAAACCTTATCAAAGTGGCTTTTCGAAAATAAATTGCTGGAGTAAATTCAAAATTAGAACACACGTTGTTACATGTTGGATTATTTTTCTGTAAAGTGATAGCTTATGTGCTACGAATTTCGTAGCAAAGTGCGTTGAAGTCTTTTATATGATAATTATTGCATTTCCTTTGCATGTTTGTATTCAATTTCTCCATTATTTCTTTTATCTTGAAGATTAGCAGAAAATTAGTTTTTTCACTAAAATCTAGTTCATCATTGGGTATAATGCAAATTGGTTGTCGTAGGCATCACAAGTTTCCACCATACAGAAATGTTCGTCAAAGTAACGCCGTGACCACCACTGCTACAAAGCGTTTGAAAGGTTGGGATACAATTAAAAAAATGGAGCTGACCTCTATTGGATACTGAAAAGTATGCTATTACTTGTGGAAGTCGGATTCATGCTGATTCAAAATATTAAGCTCCTATTTTCATGGTTACTTCCACAATTTTCATATGTTATTTCTTATATATCAGTAAGTACAAAGGTTCATTACAAAATGACAAATTTACGAGAGAAAAACATTATAGTCATGTGTGAGATTCGAAACCACACATGACTTTTTCTCTGGATGGACCATGAACGATGGACTCGCAAGTTGCTGGAGTGGAGACCACGACCAAACACAAGACCCCGAGGAAGACCACCTAAAAGATGGAAAGATGACATCAGACGTCACGTAGGTCATGATTGGATGACAAAAGCTCAAGACTGTAAAGATTGGAGGACATTGGAGGAGGCCTACGTCCGGGAATGGACATCCACAGGCTGATATAGATAGATAGAATGTAATCCGCAGAGCGGGCGTTATTGTAAACATAACAAAATTAAAAAAATACATAGGTTCTATTGAAAAAAAAAAGTCATTCTCTTCTGTGATGCATATTGCTCACAAGATCGATTTTGACTTACCCACAATACTGGTCACCATTAAAAAGAGTTTGTAGCATTAGAACTCTTTGTGCCAGTTCGTCCAGGGTAGCACTGCCACCATTCCTATTTCTGACGCCAAGCAGTAATGTTCACATTACTGTGTACCGATTTGAAGAGCTTGGAAGCCGGTGAAATTACAAACACATGAGAATTAAAAACTTTGTGTCTCAGGGTGATAGGTGCAGTACAGTTCGCCACTTGTGACGAACTGCTTCGACCCAATTCATTTTCAGGCAGAGGCATAGAATATATAATATAATACTACGGCAGAGTTAAGGGTTACACCGGATAGGCATTGTGCTTGTTCTATCACGATAGCATAAAAATAGTTTTAACTAGCTTTCCGCCCGCGCGTATTTTGGTTATCGCGCAAATACATTAACCTCTTTTTGCGCAGTTGGATAAAAACTATCCTATGTTTTTTCCCGGGTCTCAAACTATTTCCATACCAAATTTCATTCAAATCGGTCCAGTAGTTTTGGCGTGAAAGCGTAACAGACAGACAGACAGAGTTACTTTCGCATTTATAATATTAAGTACTGATTACCACGTAGGCTTATTAACAAACTCTTTTTCACATAAATGAATGTAACCTAAAATGTAATGGTTATGCGTGGTCATACATAATATATTATATACTTATTTATACCTACATATGCGTCTACTTGAGAACTTTACTCCTTTTTTGGAAGTCAGATAAAACAATGTTAAAAATACGCGATCTAAGCCATTTAAAGTTGTTTGATTAATAAACGTTCTTAAAACTTTAATTTTATCATTTTCCTATCCATATTCCAGAAATCTGGGGTTGGTACAACATTTCTTCTCTACCATTAAAAAGGACTCACAAAACATATAAATACATGATTTCACAATCATTTCAATACAATACACAAAACTGAAAACATTTGGTTTTGCTTTATGGCATACAATCATGACGCCAGTAGTAGAATTGCTATGTTTGGCAGTCTACTTGCTACCTTTTGGGTAATCAGAGCGTTAAAATGGTAAGAAACCCTATCCTGTGTTCCATGTGCAGCAACGACCTTCTCACTTCATCCTTCTTAACTGTATTCAAATAAATATGGACCAGTCCTTATATTTAAGGTGGTAATACTAAACGGTAGTTTAGACCAAAATAAAAGTGTATTATTTGGTGCAAGAGACATTTTGTTTTTGTTTTAGTTTTAAAGACAGTTTTGACTATACCATCAGGCACACAATTTCTTACTTTTTTATGAGATGATATTAAAAAATACATAGATAGCAATAATATAACTTAAAGTAGGTATGTAACAAAGTCTCAAATCATTGTCCCACATTCATCGTGGTACCGCCTCCAAATAATTAAAAACAGAAGTCAGTACAAACTTATGTCGACAAATAAACCACAAAAAAGTGCCTATTGAAACAGTAGATTAAATTCTGATTAAATTTTTATTCTGGCGGTCAATATATAAATAAAAGTGGAAAGTGTGCACTGCAAGATCGGGAAGGGTTCTGTATATTTATTAGATTAATTAAGCCATCACATTTTATCCAAGCGATGAAGATATACATCTGCTGATGTAGCTGTCTTTATTGCGTTGTTTTATAAAGGATGATTAGAAGTGATATACATACTTTAGAAAACTTTTTTTTAACTAAATATTTTTCCAACATGGCAAGACTAGCCTACAACATAGCTTTAAAATATAAACATTGTTAAATTAAAAACAATGTATGACAAAACTAAATACATATATTTATTAAGTACTTAGTATAGTGAACCTAGTTAACATATTATTAAGTGTAAATTAGGCTTCATATATGTGCGTATGTGTACGTTATTGACATTCCAACGCAAAATTTGGTAAAAAGAAACTATTAATCGGAAATGGATTATTTTGGATCAAAAAAACGATTCCGTAGAACCATCTACCATACACATAGTGGACAACCATAGTGGAAGGATTTATGAGATCGATTCTCACGGACTCCGAGAAATCTCGGGCTGGGTCGCGTCGGTGAGAATATAAGGTGATTTCAATTCTTGGGTTGAGAATGTGTGATCAGTGATCAAAATATACGTATTCTGTAAGCTGTTGGTCTAAATCAGAGCGTGCCATTTTAAGCAGTAGAAAATCTGTTAAATGTGATATTGGATTAGAACTCAAAATATTCTGTAGTCTATGGTCTATAATGAGCATTAGGAATTATTTTGCCACGTACAAAATGTTGTTTGCCACGATAAACTAAAGTATTATGTAATTACTTTCATTAGGCTGATATATCAAAGAAACAGATTATGTTTTACTGTATGGCAGTTTTCTATATGTGCCGTACTTTGTATTTAAAACGTGGGAACGTTGCTTCCTTCAGCTTGAAAGAAAATCCCAAAACTATTTAATTCATTTAATTCAATGAATATTACTGCGCAATTTGAAGTTATAAAAGGAAAATTGGGCCAATTAATAGAAATTCGATTATTTGGAAATCGAGCTCCTAGAGAATCGGTTTTGGCAAGTTCGATTCGAATCGTTTCTTGTTAATTTTTTTGGAAGTGAATTGACATCCCTACAAGCATGACGTGTCGACGGGTAATTCCCCTGTTACCCGAATACTACAATGAGTGTGAGTAATGCTATGAAGACCACGCACGTTTTTTTAGAGATCTCATATGGTTTTCTATCTCTATATATATAGATCAAAATGAGATAAGCCAATTGATTATTTTCTTACACTATAAATATTAAAAAGGCCTTTTGAATATTTTGTCCTTTTCTGTACGGAACTCTTAAAATGAAAGTCCATGACCAAGCGTTTCTTTGGAAGCTTTGTACACTTGAAGTCATGGGCGGGTCCGAGAGCAATAAAAAATAAGAATATAAACTCATGTACGATGAAGCAAAAAGGTTTCGTGAAGTAGCTATGTGGTTTCTGTATAGTTTTTTAGAAAGTTTCAATGTGAGCGTGTAATTAAAATTTTGCTATTTGCATTGACCGCGCAAAATTGGACTTAAGTAGATTTTTTGTCAGAAATTAGATTTTTTAGTTTAGTTGTAGATATTTGCAAACATCGTGACAAAGATAAGCAAGTATATGATAGAATCTAAACCATACAATTACAAAATCATTCCTTTAAATACCTTATCCATATATCAGTTTTGCAACGAAAGTTCGGACATATTTTTCAGTCATTCTTTTCTGCACAACTAACACTGGGGATTTTTGTGATTAAAATAAAAATCTTTAATTGGCTTTAGCCAGACATTGTTTGAAATCGCATTTTTGTCGTTTAGGGAAGAATTTAAGAATATTTTAATATTAACTTATACTTAATAAGTTAAAGTGGGTTATAGGTATATAAGTTATAGGTGTATAGGTTATATAAGAAGTGCCTGTAAAAAAAATTACTAAAAAATTTACTAAAGGGCCAATAAAACTTTTATATCTTTATATCTACGAACGATGATTTTCAAAGTGAAATATATTAATGTTTTTTCAAGAGTTCAAATATCATATTTTCAACCATTGTCATCTGCACTATTAAACCCACTGATAAATAATAAAAAGATAAACTGGTAGTATCCTTTCTGCAGTACTAGACGGTTTATTTTTAAGTGCCTTATTTTAGCATATGTAACACAGGTATATAAATACGAATGTATGTAATTGGAATAGTACATATACTCAATGTTGAAAGAGATACATTTAGTTACCTATACAATATAAGTACTAACGTAAGTACTTATATTGTGTAGGTAAGATTGTGGTCAAAAGGCACCAGGCTATAAAACCGAAGACAAAACACTGTATAATAAGTTATTTTGCTACCTTTTTGTTATTATTTAGCAACCGGCTAGAGCTCGGTGGAAATTTCTCCGAGCAGTTTCGATCTTATTTGAAGTTCTTCGTCTAGGTGTCACGATTGTGCATAGCACGAGCACAGGCGTCGTTACATTACCTGAACCCTACAGTTGGACCCAACTCGCGTCAGTTTACTAAGTTAAAAATTATATAATCATGTACCAATAGACAAAAAGAAGTTATAGGAAAGTTATAAAAGAAAATGGTGGTAGAAAAAAGATGTTGGAAAAAAGTTGTTCGTAAAAGTTTTTAGTCAAAAATGTATTTGAATAAAATGTTGTTAGAGAAAACATTGTTACTAACCCCACTTACATAAGATAAAGGTATGGAGATGATGATAACATATAATGTAAAGTTACATATGTTCATAACAATCTAAGTCGTCGAAGTCGTTTTAATTTTTTCGTAGCTTTTAATGAACACTTTTTATATTTTGTTTTGAACATTAACTTAGACCCAAAATGATATCCTTCGATAATGCATTAGGGTGTGGTCAGAGTGCCCGAGGCGGCAACAAGAGCGGTTGTTAACGGGTAGCTGTACACGCCTGCGCTTCGGGCTCTAAGATTTGTATTTTTGTGTTTATTTAATAAAGTACGCAGGTACAAAAAATATTGTAATCAAAGTCAGAAGTCATAGTTATAATTAAAATTGTTTTGTGAAAATGTATTTTAAACAAGTTTATTGTGTACAAAACATTTAAGGATGTTATTAATGCGTTTAAAGCTAAAACTAAATGAATGGATATTCCAATATTTCTGTTCTAGAAAGTACACTGTTTAAGAAAGAGTTTATCATAATCCCTACTCTTGACAGGCGTCTCGAGAGAAGCAGTTCCTTAAAAAGCACTGCTGCTTATTTTCCGGTATTTTACCCTTAGCGTCCTCTTAGGACTAAATCAAATATTACACAATGCACTAAGCATAACGTACTTTTAAAACGTTTATTGGTATTATTTCTTGTGACCTAGGTTATAAACAAGGATTTCTTATCGAAAGCTAATTAGACATGACTAATTTGCATTAAATAGAATAATAGGTTAAAGTTTGTCCCTTTTTCCAATGAGTATCGAATAAATTATAACTTTTATCTCATCACATTAGATACCAAAGCAGTAAGCAGTTAAGCACCGTGCGTCGTGCCTCGCGGCTTAAGGCGCGGTCGCTACTGCCTGCGTTTATCTGGGAGTCTTCGCACGCCCTCGCTTGCGGCTAGTCCACACCTTAACATCTGGGTGAACGAACAAACTGAATACCATTATTCAATGTGTTCAGGATTTTATTGAAAACTTTTTGGAATGGATGAGTATGTGACACTATTACTTAAAATCACAACAGCACTGTATACTTATATAAGTTTTTTATCTTTCTGAACATATTTGTTCTGCGTGCTGTTTGTATATAAAGTTCTTTGCATCATAATTTTATAATCACTAGGCATGTGATATTATAATTTAAGAAAAGGCAATAACCGTTTTTTTATGTTATTGTGACGAAACAAGCTCGAGGCCCACCTGATGTTAAGCGGACTAACCTCTGCCTATAACAGATCCATTTCGTCACAAGTCACGAATCGCACTGAACCCGTCACCTTGAGACATAGTTGTTAGGTCTCATTTGCCTGTAATTTCACTGGCTCTCAAGCCAGAACACACCGTTAGGGGCTCGGCGACAGATTTTCTACATGAGGGTGGTCGCTAGCCAGGCGGACATTCGCAACTTGCACAACTATAAAAATAGGCAGGAATAAAACACTTAATTTTACTCCAATTAAGTTAATTTATTTATTAATCTGGGGAGATTGGTAAAATTGGAATTTTACCAACCTCCCCAGATTAATTAATACTCCGATAATTTAGTAGCATTACTTATTATGTGATGGCCTTTCTCAGAATATATATCCAATTATTTTTGAAGTCCTGCCGTGATATTTGATTTTTATGAAATATGACGTCAGGCAGACAGCTGTATAAAAATCTTATCCGTGATTAAAATTACATACTGTAAAACTTGGCTGTATAGTTCCATAAATTTAAAAAACAATATGACTACTTTGCTACACCTGATAATACAAAGCAATCCATGTACTGTTACTGTAACACTTCGTAAAAGTATTTACGTCTCCTGCCGGGTTTGATATTCTAATATAGCAAAGACCCACACATTTTAATCGTTTATGGTATAAAGTTATACGCATATTCGTTTGACCCTAGGTTGGTAAAATTGAACCTTAACGAAGTAACTTAATCATAACTTAAGTTATAGAATAATCAAAAAAAAACCCAAGGACGAATTTTAATTATTATATCTGTATAGAGCTTTAGATTAGTGCTAAACTTCACTAATTCCACCACTAAGTACTAATATTTGTTACCTTCTTAAGATCAGGAGTAATTCCGTTGCTTTGCTTACTTTGTTTTTACTGAACCTTGTTCCCCTTATTCGCGTTTAAGTACTCTTTCGTTTATCACATCTACTGCGTTGATGACCCAAATTACACAGCATACAGTGTAAGCTTCTAAGTGTACGCCATCGTTTCCTCAAAGAGCTCAGATGTAATAATCATTACGGCATGCCGCAGGCTTGTATCATTTACATATCTTGTTTACGATTTCTGTTGCGCATATGCTAATGACAGGCCGGTATATATTTTTGTATGTTGACCGCAAAGTCGTCTCAACTCAACCGCATTCGTGGACATTGGTTTTTGTTGTAACCAATTTATATAGACCTAGCTGCAGTTATCATTATTAAGTATGAGATAGGTATACAAGTAGTAGATGTGGGTACATGTTGTTTATAAATCCTTGTATGAAATGCTTATTAATGGGATGAGAGCTTTCTGAAAAATACAAAATATAATTATGAATATAGTTTCAGAAAAATATAATGTTTACTTTATACATATAGATGCCATTATGGTTGTTGGTACTATTTATAATAGCACCTATACAAATATTTTAATCAATTTGGTTTTATGTTGAACAATGAATAATAGAAATTATTTCGGATGGAAAAAGATAACTTCCAGCAGGACTTGAACTCGCAACCCCCTGAAAACCGTCCTGGCGCATTACCAATTATGCTATGGAAGCGGGTGCTGGACAGTCGAAATTTCTCCATCCGTTTGAATGTACGTCTTATTGACGGGTTGTGGGTTCAAGTCCCGCTGGAAGTTATCTTTTTCCATCCGAAATAATTTCTATGTTTTCGCTTAGCATGCGTCAATGCTCTTATAAAATAATACTAATGAATAATAGTATATTGAGTAAAATAAAGTCATATATCAGGGATTTTTATGCTTAGGTTATAGACATTACAAATCACTCTTCAAATTAAGTAAGATAAATAGCAATATCAGGGAGAAACCTCTATTTTTTTTATATTATTATACGTTGGTGTATTTTTGCATGAAACCATTGTAGAGAAAACTCTGTTTTTTTTAAAACTATAATTAATTTGATGTATTTTTCATGAACTCTGTGTATTTTTATTTGGCTAATTAAAGACCTAATACTCAACTAAATAAGTAGTTACAGTCCGAAGAAAATGTTTTTCTGTTCAGTATGTACTTACTTATGTAGATAATTTATTCCTACATAATATAATCTTTTCGTAGACATAATTAAATTATGTACATATGCAATTTAATAGACACAAAGAACTACCTACAAAGAGCTCGCGCTGGTTTTATGGTTTACTACAGATTTTATGACTTTTCCTAGATAGTAAAGAAAAATACAGATCTCGACTTAGAAATTGTTTCGTCCCTTTTAAATTATAAATCGCAGACAGGTTTAGTTTTTATTTTGTTATAATTTCGCGAAGACGCCGCAGGCGAAGCGGCAATATGAATATTAAGAGCTTTTTTGGTTCTCACGAGTGTGCGTTTCCACTAACTTTGGATTTACATTTTGAAAATCATGTACATCATGAGTGTGTATTTTCTATACATCTTTTTTTGTTCAAGTTCTACAGAAAGAACTACAAGGTTCTCAAGACGGCACTAACTTATTACTATACTACAAGTATCAATGTAGATACTAGTAAATATTTATAAACAAATAATAAAATTATAAAAATGTACTAAACTATCATAGCTAATTATTTGACTTGATTTTGCTCTTGGAGGTATCTTTTAAAGGGTTATACTTTTATTACTGTGTTAAGTGTATAAATACGGTGTTAATCTGCATCTTCAAAACTGATTTAGAATAAGCTAATTCATTCTAGTTTAAAACTCCAGTAATACAGAATTAAGGCGCTTCAATTTTTCTTTCTATCAAAGGCCACAGCCAAGAGTACCCCACAATAATTAGGTGTTTAATAGTATTGCTGTGTAGTGGTACTGTTACTTATCTTTGTTAGGAATACTAGTAAATACTTAAACTTGTGGGGAGCCGGGCTAGAATGTCACCCCCTGGGTGTCGTTAGAGGCGACTAAGAGTAACGCACCAGAAGATGTTCAGCAGCGCTTTTTTAGGAACTGATATCTTACACTGCGTTCCCCAAGACACCTGCCAAGTGTGGAAATTATGGCAAACCCTCCCATAATGGGGAGGTTGTGTCCAGCTGTGGACAATCCCTCTGATACAGTACAGTATACTTATATAAACAAATTGTTTTAATACTTTAAAAGCTATCGTAAAGGACGAAATCTCTTAGTGATATCTACAACATAACGTAATATTCAAGTTGTAACAGTCCAAATAAAATATCATAATTGAATATTTATGGATCAAATAATGGAAACATACGGTAACGGTCTCGGAACCAAGACTCATCTGAATAACTGACGGATGGCTGATATTTATAGCTCGTACCGGTGAACCAATTAACTGTGCCCACTTAATTGGTACAAATAGGCGATTGTGCAAGGCATTCTAGCTTTCTGGAGAGATACCGAAATATATAACGTTAACTAGTTATGTCGCTACTTTGCAAAAATTAACTACAACAACAAATATAACAAAAATATTTTTACCAATAAATGGAACCGACTTCAACACTCAAAAGTGTGAAAGATTCGTTGAAGTCTGTACCATGACAGTTCAAAGTAACTATTATCACAATAATGTGCGCATAGTACCGACTTCCACTAGTTATTTTCACACTTTTAAGTGTTGAAGTCGGTTACATGTTTTTATGAACAATTTTTTTTTACTTTATTTAGTGACCGTTGCTACTTACGGGATCGATTGCCATTCACTGTCAACGACTATATCATCAAATTAGGAAAATATTTTTCAATTATTGTAGTCTAACTCAAAAATGGCTTGACCGATTTTGATGAAATATAAATGGGACTAAACAACAAGCATCATCTTTAAAAAAAAATAATTATCAAAATTGGTTCATCCACTTAAAAGTTCTGAGGTAACAAACAAAAAAAAACAAATTAAGGAGAACCTTCTCCTTTTTTTAAAGTCGGTTGAAAATATTAATTATACTTTGCAAAAATCTTTAATTTAATACCACAACAAATATTTAAAAAAGATTATTTCTACCAAACATTCCAGCTGAGGTCGCACTGACGTCACTTCGAGGAGCACTACGTAACCTAGCTGGAACGATTTGGCTCATTCTCGATCGTGTGCTCGATGATTCAAATGTTTGACATAGAAGCAAATTTTTCATATAGGATCAAATGTTTCACATAGACGCAAATATTTCACATAGGATCAAATGTTTCACATAGAAGCAAATGTTTCACATAGAAGCAAATGTTTCACATAGAAGCAAATGTTTCAAATACAATCAAATGTTTCATATAGAAGCAAATGTTTTACATAGGACCAAATGTTTCACATAGAAGCAAATGTTTCACATAGGATCAAATGTCTTACATAGAAGCAAATATTTCACATAGGATCAAATGTTTCACATAGAAGCAAATGGTTCACATACAATCAAATGTTTCATATAGAAACAAATGTTTTACATAGGATCAAACGTTGCACATAGAAGCAAATGTTTCATATAGAAACAAATGTTTTACATAGGATCAAACGTTGCACATAGAAGCAAATGTTTCATATAGAAGCAAATGTTTGATATAGAAGCAAATGTATTAAAAGCAAAATCATTCAAACTGGGTTACGTGGCAGCTGGTGTGCATCAGTTACAGACTGTCGAAATTATCGCTATGTTATTATTGTTATCAAACTTTAGACAATTTATTCTTGCATTTAGCACATATGTACTCATAAGTTTAATGTCATTAGACTTGCTAAACTTGCTTAATTAATTTGCTTATTTTATACTGTTATAGTACTATAATCAATTCTTCGCTGGTATTCCAATTTATAGTTCTGCAGTCCTGGCGCCAACTTTCCTTAGGTGTGCTCTCGTTACAAGCAAATCCGCTACAAGAGCTTCGTAGAGCACCTAATGTGTCGTGACGTCGACGTAAATACATAGTATGCTGTTGCATTGTTGCTATTTTTCCCATGTCACATATAAGGATCCGCTATTTAAACTAGAGTAATTTATAGAACTTACCATTTAAGTACTCAAGAAGTTTGGACTTACAAAGAAAAAAAATACGTTACGATAAGCAAAATTTAATTATTTTATTTTTAACATAATTTTTTGCCTGCCGTCCAGACAATGACAGATGAAGCTATGCAAATTCCCGAGACCGTGGGCGTGTCTGACTGCGGTACAAGATTCAATGCCTGACTGCTCTGCAAAAAGACCAGATTCTCAACAAGAAGTCACATCACTAGCTTAAAACGTTTACTTATACAAAATATCGTGATTATTTTTATAAATAATTGCCCACAGTATAACGTATTCGTTTGCGTAATGGACAAAGCAGTAGGTCGTAGTAATATTTTAATGGATTGAATTGTGCAAATTTTACGTCGATGTCCATCAAATTTCAGAGTTTGCAGTAAGATAACAGTCGAAAGTTGACTGAATTAAATCCTATGGACAACACAACATTGCAAGAACTCCAAGCAACGCGAGCGAAAACTGTTTTTTTTAAACTCCAGACGGTAGTATTGTAAAATTATTTTATAATGTGTCCCTAACTCAAATAACCAATAATTATATATATAGATATTTTCAAGACATTTTATGTTGGCATTACCAATGAACTTCTGAAGAGAGAATCGATACAAAGGCAGTCTATATAGTCAGTTCTTTTATAAATCATGTGCGCCCATTTGAAAATTTGACATATTTATATAATAATAATATATGTATTGGAAGAAGTAGAATTACTTTTATTCCAATCTAAGCTAGATCTATAATAGCCCTCGCCTACTGTTTGAGCATAAACAATTGTTAACTCTCGCTTGTAGCTCGGGTTCGCAATAATAACGGCCTAAATTCAAGTATTTATAAATTTCCGCACTCGTATCAAAGTGTATAACTTTATATAAAGGTAAATAGATTCCACACTATATAGTTGGCTAAAATTTATTGCCGTACGTATCAACAACGCATGTAACACCATTTGCCATACAAAACGGGGCAATGCTGCCGCAGCTTCCTAGGAACATTGCAAAATGGTTGTGATTTGGAAAATTGGACTGCTCACAGACCCAAAATGTAAGAATATAAAGATTTTATTTTTCACGTAAATTTGTAATTTTGTTATGTGATCCTCAGAGCAGGCGTTATTGCAAACATAACAATATTAAAATTATAAGGTTGCGTAATCATTTACAAGTATAAAACCAATTGCAAAATTAGTCTTGTTTGTAGTACAATGTAAGTTGAACTATTACCAAGTCGCTCCATCTCCAGACGATGGTTGAAGAACGTGAGGAATAAATAGAGCTATGAGTCATAACGTCATGTTAGCTCAGTTGGTCAGAGCGTACCCAGGCTATAGGGGTGGATGGACGCGGTTTCGAATCCCGCACATTAGTATCATTCTTTGTCGTAAATTTGTAATTTTGTAATGTAATCCGCAGAGCAGGCGTTATTGCAAACATAACAAATTTAAAATTCACATATTTTTCTCGGGTACACATTAATCTTACAGTAATCTGAGTATGTACATTTAATAAACAATGAATTGTTTACCTACCTACACGTGAACAAGGTGATATAAAGTAGGTAACAACCATAGTAGCTTCGAAGTATTTTGGCCAGCTCTGCAGACAATGACAAATGAATCCAAATTCCCAGCGCCGTGGACCGTAGGCGTGGCAGCAGAAGATTCCGTGGCCGTCTCGCAAAAAGACGTTACTTTTTTAAATAACTCAAACGTGCCACCCGCTTAATAAAATATCCATCTTCGAAGTTCATCTATACCTTTTGTTATTCTTTATGGTACTTAATGTGAAAAGACGGAACCGTAGCCACTTAAACATATCTATATTATAGTCTCTCTAAACTCAGAACTTACATAATTATATGTATAACCAATTACTACGAACTACATACAACACTACATCTACTACAAAGCATATAGACCACCTACAAGCTATTCACTCTCACAGGTATTCCGAACGCTCCAGCTTATTACCAGTTGGCAGCGTGCCCAGCATACTGGCAGCATTACCTCGTTGAACTGCAATGCTTATTCGTTGAGCTAAATAAGTGCCATTCTTTTGATTATGTGTCGCATCGACCAAGCATTCTTAATAACCATTTATTATTATACTTATCTGATAACGTATCAGTTATATAATTCGCGGTTTTTGACCGCTATCGCTGATATTGGCAATCGATTTGGCAAGCTGCCACTTACTCGTAGAAGTTCTCAAAGCCAGCTATTGAAAGATACTTATGTGGCTGATTTAAAAATGTAGACCATATTATTTAGAATAGAATAGAAAACTTTTTTATTGTTACACCACTATTAAAATATTGAAGTATAGTAACATAGTGTTACAATGGGCGGCCTTATCACTAAAAGTGATCTCTACCAGGCAACCTTAGGATGGAGTCGAACGAAGAAAACAATTGGGGCGGGTGTAGTCCAAAAATTAAAAATGTAAAAAGTACATACTCTGATGTCATTACTTAACTCTGTATGTAGAAAAACTCTGTAGAAAAAGTTCAAGTAAAGAAATCGATAAATTGTTTGTGTATCAAAAAATATGTACTACGAATAGACAAAAAATTCGATTTTATTGAAATGACGCAGTTACCATGTATATAATAAAATAAAGTCGCTTCCCGCTGTCTGTCCTTATGCACCTTTGCTTAGATCTTTAAAACTACGAGACGGATTTTGATGTGGTTTTTTTGAATAGATAGAGTGATTCAAGAGGAAGGTTTATATGTATAACAGATGCATAATATAGTAAAGAAACGCTGTCAATTTCAGAGGTTTCTAATTTGATGTTGCATGCATTGCATCTGTGTGAAGCCGGGGCGGGTCGCTAGTTATACATAAAGAACAACATATACATAAAACGCTTAAATTCGATACAGACCTTATCTATGCACAGACTTCAATGTCTACGGTGTTTATTTTCTCTTATTATTATCAGCTAAGAAGGTCAACCTCTAGGAATTCCAACCCTTATTCTGAAAAACAAAAGTCGGTGGCCAGATAACTCATTAAAGTGTTTTTCCATAGAAGTATATTAATCAAAAGTTACCACGCCCTCGGGCGGTTAAAGACCAAATAATTTCTGCTACATCATTTTTGAGGGTCCAGAGAAAAAGAAACAATAAATTTTGTGTTGCGGCATTTTTCGGTGAGAAGGTTTATAAATGTTTTAGGCAGGTGGAAGTAGGTGCGTAGTTTTTGAAATATTATTATCATTAGTAAAGTTTGTTTAAGCTATTTAAATAGAGAGCCTCCCATATGAGTATTTTTTCTAATGAAAAGAATAATTTGACTGTGATGAAATACGTGGTTAAGTTGGTAGCGAACAAATTATTTAAATTCCGCCCAAGTAATTTCATTTTCGAGATTTACTAGAAATTTAGGGGTAGGAAAACCCTATTGCTAAGCCTCGGCTGTCCATCCGCCCGTTCGTGTTAGTTTACCTTTAAAGTGCTGTCTGTAATCTTGAAACGCACAGAACCTAAATTAAAAAGTAAAGAAATTAATTACCTCATAAATAAATAAAATGTATATAAAAGAATGTATTGTAAGTAGATTTTCACACTAAAATTACAATTTAAATAAGTAGTTAGATACTAAAATAAGTGTGTTTTGATATTATATTAGTATTGGGGGTATAAGTGGGCTAAATGAATGTTTGTGTGTGCGTATGAAAGAGTTTTTTTCGTATTGGGAGAATATGTGAGAAAGGATAATTTGTTGAGTGCATCTCTGTGTACATGCTTATGGATTAGTATAAAAAAAATCATGTTTTAATTCGTAAGTTACTACGTAACCTAAGTGATCGTGGCGTGTAAATAATTCATCAATCAGATTGGTCTAATCATGTTGACATTTCACAACAGAAACCTCTAATTCTAGTATACCTACCTACCGACAACACGCCTCCGAGGTCGGGAAAGATCACACGGCGGACGTAGGGTGCGCGCACGCAAATGTCACTCTGCACGTGTAAACCAATAACTCTATAGAGATGTTTGTACAACAATATTCTACCACAGGCAATTAAAGTGCACATGTCGTGAGAAAATAATATAAAATAATGTTAAAATATTTTATGATTAGTATATTTATTTGTAAGAAACATTGATAATACATATAAAAAATATTTCCGAGTAAAATTCATCGCCATTACTGGAATAAAATTTTATTATTTTTCAATTTAATTGTGTTTTATGTCTAGTGAACATTTTTGACTATAATTGTTCTAAAATTTCACTGAATATTTATACGCTAAAAGTCTCGAATCAGACAGATTAAAGTTTAAACACTCGTGAAAATGTTAATTCATGTCAAACTAATGACTTCACCGTGTTTTGAATAATTAGCTTAAAACAGCTATTGGTAAATAGCTTAAGGAAATAATATGCTTGAATAAAACGATATATTTATAAACTTTTGATTTAATCATATTGGCTTAATTTGCGTAAAGCATACCCACAATAGATACAGAATCTGATAATATATCGATAAACCAATTTGATTTTTAGGTTCAACAGAATGAGAACTACCATTATTTTATCACCAGTGTTATACGATGTGGATTTTAGCGGGAACAGAATAAACACTATTAGATAATTTTATAAGGTTTTAAATTAAGAGATTTTATATAGTATATAATTAACAGCTGTAGTTCAGTAGATGGAACACATTAAATTCATATAGAGTTTAAATAAGTGTAATATCTTACAAAATTAAAGAAACAGCACGTCCAGTGAACGATATTGAAATGAAAACGTTCCCGCCCGGGGCAAAACATTTTGTGCTCCAATAATTTGTAAATTTATGATTTTCGCTTAGTACGCGGTAGTGCTTTCAATCATAATATTTAGAAATATAGAAGGGTAGCGACATCATCCCGAGAGTTAAGTGTTTGAAAAAACACTTCTTTCGATCAAATGAAGTCTAGTAGTCTGGTTGATGGCCGCGCACCGTCCCCTATGACGGTTTAAGAAATACGATTGGAGCACGAAATTTCGGCGACACAGCCGACCCCCCGGTAGCTTAAAGATAAAGCATCCGGCGCGAAATCGGAAGGCCGCGGGTTCCCGCCCGGGGCAAAACATTTTGTGCTCCAATAATTTGTAAATTTATGAAAACGTATGTATTGAAGTTTTTTTTTTATTGCTGATAGGTAAGCCTTTGACCACAATCTCACCTGATGGTAAGTGATGTCGAAGGTGTTAACAGGCTTAACCTAGAATTACTGGCTCTAAAGAACAGCTGCCGGAACACACCGTTAGGTGCTTGGCGACAGATTTTCTACTTGAGGGTGGTAGCTAGCCAGGCGGGCATACGTAAAAATGCCCTTCCACCATGCGAAATAAATATCGATAAAACATTACAAGTAGATAAAAACATCTGATAAAAGTAATTTATTTCCACATGATTAACAAACCGGCGTCATAATTATTTACGAGCCTCAAAACGGGAAAGTTTCGTGATAACCTCTAATCTAATGTCACCAAATAAACCTTACTGTTATAACGACCTACACAAACAGTGAACAAGTAAGCACAATAACATATCAAATTGTGTTTTGTTTTATCAGATTATACATAAAATGACCGCAGACTTGTGGTGTTGCGTGCTCTATATAAATACACAATAGTAGTTGTATTTCTATCGTTGTTTCCCCCACGTTTCACCAACAATTGAACTAATTAATGAGCAGTTACGTGTTGAATATTCGTGTTTATTTGATGTTGTGTTCGAGGGATGATTCGTGTTCACCTTTATCGTGTTATCGTAAAAATGTGATATAAATTCCAGCGATAATTGAAAAATTTTGAATGTGAGAAATTACCGATTAAATTTGTTTTTACCAGTATTACCTCACAAGCTTAGAAAGGTGTTGTTTATCATTCGAAATTTGCGTCGAAAACTTTTTTGTCCACTTGAGTGGAAAATGAGCGCTCGTAGCCAAGTTTGTTAGCCATTCTGAATCGATCAGCAAAGTTAAGCAATGTCCGCCGCCGTCATGACTTGGATGGGTGACCGCTGGTGACATTACTACTAAGCGCTTCCGTGCTTCGGAGGGCACGTTAAGCCGTCGGTCCCGGTTGTTGTCTTAGGATAGCAGTCGTTACAGCATGCTTTGCGAATGTCCGCCTAGCTAGCTACCACCCTCAAGTTGAAAATATGTCGCCAAGCACCTAACGGTGTGTTCCGGCAGCTGTCCTTGAGAACCAGTAACTCTAGGTTAGCCTGAACAACATCTTCGACCACATCATCACTTACCATCAGGTGAGATAGTGGTCAAAGGCTAACCTATCAGGCATAAAAAAAAATGTAATTTTGTAATGTTATCCGCAGAGCATGCGTTATTGAAAAAATAAGGATATGAAAATCATAGAGTTGCGTCATCATTAACAAGCTTAAAGCTAATTGCAATGTTAGTCTTGTTTGTAGGACAATGTAAGTTGAACTATAGGTGTCGCTCTATCCCCATACGATGGTTAAAGAACGATAGGAAAAATTAGAGATATGAATCATAATGTCATGTTAGCTTAAATGGTGATGTGAGACACGAATGTGAGATTACTACACAGTTTGTGATTACTTAAACGACAAAAATGCTTGGAAAATTCCACCTCTGCCAAGCCATCACATGTCTCCTACGTAATTTAAACAAATATTGTAATAATTGTATTATATTGTTTACAACACATTGTAAACAGACGTTTAAAAGAATGGCCCCGAGTTTCTTGCCCGTTCTTCTCGCAGTGGCTCTATAATTTTTTTTGCTGAACGTGGCAGTACAATGTAGAATATTTCAATATTAAAGTTTGTAATTGACCTTCATAAGAGCGTCGTAGACGCCTTAATTGAATAAATGATTTTGAATTTGAATTTGGTCAGAACATGCCCCAATCATAGGGATGGATGGCCCGGGTACGAATCCCGCACATGACTATAATTTGTCTTCTCGTAAATTTGTAATTTTACTTTTAGTTTTTACTATAAATTAACAAAAAAGTATTATATTATTTAAGTTGTTTTTCTTGCTCCTAGCATTTTCTTGGCTGGAATGAGGTGAAAAATTGTGTGTGCGCTCGGCAACAATGTTATTTTGCGTCTCGTATTTTTGAAACCTTCGCTACGCTTAGGATAAATATATCAACTTTGTATATATATCCATATAGTATATACACTCTTTTGCAAAAAAACGGGCACCTAAGGAAATTTACGTTCTAAGGTCGATTTTAGTTAATTAAATGAAATTTATTTCTTTGACGTAGTCTGTATACTTATAATCGTGTAAATGAATGCGCGTAATGTGAATTCGAGCAATTAAAAGAAAAAAAAAAACAATTGATTCTTTAAAATCGATGTACACGCCCAAACAATAAGAAGTGGTCGGCAATAAAGACAAGTTTTTTTTACTTTTTTTAATTAAATAAAGTTACAAATGTAAAAACCTAATAACGAGTGTGACCTCCTCTTGCCAAAATCACAGCTTGAATCCTTCTGGGCACGCTTTACACGATGTTTTTAATAACGTTTTGAGGAATACGTTCCCACTCTTCTGCAATGACTCTTTTTAGCTCCCTGATGTTTTGTGGAGCAGGTTGCACTGATCTTACCCGTCTCTTTAGAACATCCCACACATGCTCAATTGGATTGAGGTCAGGACTTCGAGCTGGCCAATCTAAACGACGTATCCCAACTTCTTGCATGTACGCTTCCACGTCGCCAGAACGGTGCGGGCGAGCATTATCGTCCATAAAAATGGAATCTTCCCCAAGTGCAGACAATGTGGGTTGTGCATATGGAATTAGGACTTCCATTATGTACCGGTGTGCATTTAATGTTCCATTTTCTATGAAAACTAACTCGGTACGCTCCGTCGAATTAATTGCTGCCCAAATCATAACGGAGCCTCCGCCATAAGGAGTGATTTCTTCGAAACGCACTTCCGCATAGCGTTCCCAAGGTGTTCTTCATGTAGGTAAGTATAGGTGAATAAAGTTTTAATAAGACTTTATTCACCTATACTTACCTACTGCAGGAAACGTTCCTGACCTGAAAATGTGTTTATTTTTTTACCGTTGGTATGCCTTTATTAACTAATATGGTTAGTTAATAAAGGCATATAAACGGTAAAAAAAACAACAACACTAAAGCTACTACAATATAAGCATTTAGACAACCTTACTTGCTGCAGTTATTTTGTTTAGAGAGGCTGCCGCTGTCTGCCGTCCAGCTCCACCGGATTTTGGGCGAGGGAAGGCTCTTTTATAGCCCGGTGTTATTGCTCAGAAAAAGTTGTAAGTCTTGTGTATTAACAGCACACAAGACTTACAACTTTTTCTGAGGCTGATGGGCGCAGTGCAGTTCGTCATTTGTGACGAAACGCTTAACACCAGGTGGTCCTCGTGCATGTTCCTTCACAATGCCATAAAATCCTAACATTTATGTTTAAATGGTGATATTTGGTAAGCAGTTGCGCTTGCTCTTTGACACCAACCCATGAACTATGTTTTTATTATAATGTATGTTTTGTTTTTATTTATTTTATGTCAATTAAATGATTTTTTCACCTCCTAATCTGTGTGGAAAAGTGCTTTTTATCCGCTATCGTGGTAAAGGTTGTTGAAATGCAAACCTTTATAACAGTTTAAAATATTAAAATTTTGTTTAACTTAATCGTATTATCATATTTTGTTTAACATATAATAATTTTACTTTTTTAAAATAAATGAACACTTATTTATCATAACTATTGAAGCTGGTTTTTTTGCATTTTCTCCCTGTATAGAGGTGAAAAATTGTAGGTACGTTTCGCTCGCAGGCAACTTTATTTATTATCTCGTATCTTTGGAACCTTTGTTACAGAAACCTGATTATCTAACTCCCTCAGGTTTCAATAAAAAAACTCACGCCAAATATTTACATCCTTGCATAACAAATAACTATTATTTCCTTTTATACTGAACGAGACAAAAAAAAGCTGAAAAAGATGGGATAAAACAATTGGAATTAAAAAAACCTCTCCCACCCCAAATTATCAATGTGTGTGTGGACTGAGTGACCACATTTTTTTTTAGTTTATTTTTGTCTATTTAGTGACTTCAAGAGTAAGTAAAAGTTATAATATAATTTGTAAAATGTGTTTTGTAATTTGTAAAGAATTAATAACGAAGTTATGATTCCTAAACTGTGGTCACTCAGTTCTCAAACTCAAAATTCTAAATCTGGGTAAATACATACCCTATAAGCAAATATTGTTTGCAGATATTTAGTAAAACATATTTTAAAGTGTTTAGAAGAAAAAAACCTCAACATGGAAACTTAAATTCAAAATTTCAAAATTCTTCCTGATGTCTCTGAGTGACCACTTATGAAAAACCTATAATTTATTTATTATGCCACAAAACCTATATATTTTAACTGCTAACGTTAGTAAAAGTTACATGTAAGTTTGTAAAAGTAAAACAAGAGCAACGTTTTTGTTTACTGATGTTAAATTAATATTTAATTGTGGTCACTCAGTTCACACATGATGAATATGTAAATTAATTCAAACTTATTGAATTATAAGTAGTACATAAAAACTGAATATTTTGTATTTAGTAAATATTTTTTACTACAGGGATGTATGCTTTTATGTGGTATTGATTGATTTTAAGACAAGATAATTGCTATTCAATATGTTCTATAAAATGTATGTAGTAGGGTGACCACACAACGTAAAGTAACATGAATTATTGGGCTTATTTAGATATTTATTTTATATAAAGTTATGACATTACAGTAATGTTTACAGTGCTACAAGTATTGCAATGAACGCCAATGAATTTAAATTACTTAAAGCAACAACATAATCGAATTTAAAACTACCAGACATACAATTGGGAAAACAGTAGTATGAATAATAAATCCATTGCAGTACAAAGATTGTTCTTTGCAAAATAAAATAATATGTTAATATACCATGCAAGTACTTTGGTAATACAATCTGTGCTTTTTTTAACCCGTGATATTATTTTGACTTTCAACTTCTAACTATCATATTCGAACACTTTTATTTAACATTTTTGAGGCTTTTTAAATCGCGCCAAATATTGTATTTTTTTCTGGCTGTTGTTTTTGTGAGCTTACTGCCGTCCGCGTCGTCCAATATTTGCCTATTTTCACCCTTTAAATTTTCAACACACTTGGAAAATTAGTGTAATAGTTAGAGATTTATTTACGTAAAATAATAGAAACTACATATTCCCATAATTGTGGTGATCTCTTAGCCTGAAACAGATATAAGTACCTACAAGAATATATAGGTGTAGAACTCGTCACTAGATATATATTTTTATAGTTTTTTAAAAAGTAACCGTTTCTTTTATACACACGACGCAGCGACGACGGTGCTGTCACAATAGACATATATACAGTAGTTCGACTCCGCGGTATCCTGGAATTCAATGACAAATGACGATCAGAGCGCTAGGGAAATCACTATCGAAATTTTGAGTGTTGTTGTTTGTTATAAATAAATATTTTTTTTATTATAATAATTGTTTTTTTATAAATATTTTTTTTGTGAATAGGTAAAAATATAACTATATTTATCTATTTATTTGAGAGAACACAAGCGCGCGCAGAATTGATTAAAAACGCCATTGTCTTTGGTAACATAGTAAGGCCACCAGTAAAGAGGTTATTGTATGATTATTTGCCTTTAAAACTCCTTGGGTTCTTTTTTCTATTACAATGATGAAAAGTTTACAACCTCTATAGTGTCAATCTGCTGACAGCTTATTAAAACTAAACTGTAAGTAAACACCGCAGTAAAGCATGTGAACATCAGTCTAGTTGTATCTTTTTGTACCTCCTCGATGTAGGGAAGGCCGCACGGTTGATCACGTGACTGAATTCTTCGGGTAATTTCTTCGTAGTTAAACTACTGCTTAAGAAGCTCCATGTATCTATTGTGGTGCTGTGTTCGAAGTGGCCAGTATCTTTTTCATACAATATTTTCGTATTATCTCCTAGATTGGTAAAATGAACATTATAACGTAAAGTTGTCTTAGGTCTTCGATTCGAAACGGCCGGCGGCGGCTCGCTTTAGTTTCGATCGTGCGCTCGTAGAGTCAAGACCTCCTGAAAATGCTTCGTTTAGAAGCGAAACTAGTCGAATATTCTTCCGGTTAGGCTGCGTGGCGTTTGTGACGTTACGTGGGCTTAACAGGCAAATTAGGCGGAATCGTCACTAGATATATATTTTTATAGTTTTTTAAAGTGTTTTTTTTAAGTTTTATGAAAATACTTTCATTAAATTATTTTATAAAAATAGTTTAAAAAATATATATGTTATTATTAAATATGTATTTCCGAAAAGTAACGCGTTTAAAGTTTTTTAATTAATTAAACATTATTACAAGTAACAAATTCAAATCTCATTACTGCCCTCCAAAAAGTTTAATGGAAGTTTTACGCGGGAAAGAGTGAGAGAGGAAAAGCCAATGTTGTTTTTTTTTACCGGAACTAGTGTTCCTTTGAGTTTTTATGTGTAATTATGGTGTAGAATTATTCATTGAGTGTTCATTAACGTGCACAAGTGTACTTGCTTACATAGTAGTAAAACATGACTTTTCGTGATTTCTTTTGATCTCCATGAAAAAATTCAGTAGGTACGAAGGCATGATTGACTCAGCTTTAACTTAACCATGACATTTTACTTGGCTCTGATTTTTACTTCACCTACTATCTCCTTGAAATATCTCTAAAACTGTTATTTCTAAAACTTGACACTAGCTAAATACACTCCTCTGTGTAGCCATATACCTATAAAAGAAAAGTCTCAAGAAGAAAATACCTACTTAACTTTGTTTTTACTTACACTTATCTTCGAACGAAACATCATTCATCACCTAGGTGGGATAAAAACAGACACTAAATAATCAGTACATTTGTTATATCTTCACCTAGTAGTCAAATGCATTCTAACAGAGACTAATAAATGTTTATGATTTCGAAGACAAAATTCTTCTAGAAAAACACCAAAATATTTATGACGCAATAGAACGATTTTGGTAGTAACTTTCATAAATTTCATTTAAATAACAACTAGTGTTGTTGTTTATTTTTATCATAGGTATTAGTGTGTGTGATGTCACGTGATGAAATTTATTTTGCTATTGTTAAAAAACGTAATCGGCGGTTCTGTTAATCGTTAGCGTAAATAAGTTAGACTCAAATGAATTTGCAGTGTGTGGTCACCCTACTACATAAATTGTATAGAAAATATTAAATAGCAATTATAATTTCTTAAGAGCAATCAAAATATGATAAAAACACACGTCCTTGTAGTAAAAAATATTTACTAAATACTGAAATATTCAGATTTTATGTAATACTTATAATTCAATAACTTTGAATTAATTTACATATTCACCATGTGTGAACTGAGTGACCACAATTAAATATTAATTTAACATTAGTAGCCAAAAACGGTGCTCTTGTTTTACTTTTGCAAACTTACATGTAACTTTTACTAACGTTAGCAGTTAAAATATATAGGTTTTGTGGCATAATAAATAAATTATAGGTTTTTCATAAGTGGTCACTCAGAGACATCAGGAAGAATTTTGAAATTTTTAATTTTAGTTTCCGCGTGTTGTTGTTTTTTTCTTCTAAACACTTTAAAATATGTTTTACTAAATATCTGCAAACAATATTTGCTTATAAGTTATGTATTTACCCAGATTTAGAATTTTGAGTGTGAGAACTGAGTGACCACAGTTTAAGAATCATAACTCCATTATTAATTCTTTACAAATTACAAAACACATTTTACAAATTATATTATAACTTTTACTAACTCTTGAAGTCACTAAATAGACAAAAATAAACTAAAAAAAAATGTGGTCTCTCAGTCCACACACACATAATTATCACAACATATATTTTTTTAGATGCATGGTAGCACATAGCATGGTTTTTATCCAACAGCGCAGAGGTTAATAGCGATAACCGAAACACGCGCGGGAACAGCGGCCGGAAAGCTATTATTAATATAGAACTAAAGAATAGAAAATGTATATTCTATACCATAGCTATTTACATAGACTTCCTTAATATCTCACACAATGTAATAACATGTGTAAAAGATATCATTATCTTATTTGATTTAGCTGTAATCATCTGCAGTATATCTAAGTAACGTGACAAATGCGACGTACAATCATACTATGTAACTTATATGACATCCGGCGATGTACTATGACAGTACAATTCTGTTCCGAGGCTAAAACTACCCACCTATTAAAACATTATTATCCTTTTAAATAGCAGTACTTTAGTTATTTGTTATACAAGAGTGCAAAGTTGCTTTTTAACCGCGTGTTCAATTTTGATGACCGAGCAAGCGAAGGATTCTAAAATTGAATCACGAGCGCAGCGAGTGATCAAAATTAGAATCCTGAGCGTTAGCGAGGGAATCAAAAGAGCACGAGGTGAAAAATCTTTGCACTCGGGTGCACATTCCACCTCAGCGAGGAAATGACTAAATACTTCTCGCGTGATTGTTGAGGGAGAAAGCTTATTTGCGCATTATTAACAGTTTCAGTCAATTCTGTTGGCGTCAAACAAACTTCCTCGTCGCTAGAATCACTCATTTTAGTTTTTCCACTTGTTTTCAAGTTTCTTGTTTTTAATATAAGGTTTAACAACGACGTGAAAAAATGCCGCGTAAAGAACCGCATACAAAGCAAATTGAAAAAAGAACACCAAGAAGGTTCCGAGTCTGAGTTTTTAACAAATTAAAAAAAAGTTGTATGATATATTCAGCACCATAGAGGTAGCAGTAAATAGGTTTAATGTTTTTTTTTAATTCACAAACTTAGTGCACACGATGTTCTAAATTCAATTTACTTTATCCTCTAGAGAATAAAAACGGCTTTTCCACTCAGATATTGAAGATTAAAAATACTCTTTCCGAGATGGTGGGATGAAAAAGGTATTTTAAAGCGCTCGTTGTGAAGTTTGCTGCCGTTCTGAACCGATCAGCAAAGTTAAGCAACGTCCGCGGTGACATTACTACTGAGCGCTTCCGTGCTTCGGAGGGCACGTTAAGTGGTCGGCCCCGGTTGTTGTCTTAGGATGGCAGTCGTTAGGGCATGGTGGTAGGGCATTTTGCGAATGCCCGCCTGGCTAGCTACTACCCTCAAGTAGCAAAACCTCTCGCCAAGCACCTGAAGCTGTCCGGCAGCTATCCTTGAGAGCCAGTAATTCTAGGTTAGCCTGATGTACAACATCTTCAACCACATCACTTACCATGAGGTGAGAAAGTGGTCAAAGGCTAAACATCAGGCATAAAAAAAACGAATCCGTGTGCCCGCCCGCAGATCTATACCACGGTAATGTATAGATAACATTACCGTGTCTGTACCTTTAAATGCCTGTATTTTTAGAACCACATGAGATAGCTACTTAAAATTTTCACAGAATATGTGTTAGCGTACACAGAATAAGGGCGGACCACATTGCTCGACAAACTGAAACACCGATGGGAAGAAAGGTTTTCGAGTGGTTACTACATTATACCGCAAGACGTAGAGTTGGTAGGCCCCCCACTAGGTGGACTGACGATATCGTGAAAGTCGCTGGTGGCCAATGGTTACAAGCGGCTAGTAGCCGTTTCTAGTGGCTTCCTATGGGGGAGGCATCTGTTCAATAGTGGACGTCTTCCACTTGATGATGATGATATGTTAGTATGACAGATTTCTCAAAAAAGTTTAAATATAAGGTGGATCCAGACAATATGTTAAAAACGTGTTTTCCAACCTGTTTTGCTTTTGCTATCATAATGATATAATAACTAAGTACGTATACAAGCTTCAAACTTGGTTTGATTATATTCCAATATCCTACAAATAATAAAAATATGTAAAAAAGTGCTAAGTGCGGGGCTTATCCATGCCAAGAATCCCGAACAATATAAAAACATAAAGTTTATGTGCTGTGTAACTACGGAATCCGCGTTGTGCGAGTCCATTTCGCACTTCGTCGCTTTTTTTTATATTAAGTAATCTTTGAACTTTATCTATTAGAACTAATAGAAATTACCTATCTGTTGTAGTTATTAATCGACTTCCAAAAAGGAGATGATTCTTAAATCAACATACTTTATTTATGTATACGCCTAACTTATTACAAATTAGTCCGATTTTGATTATTTTTATTTTATTGGAAAAGTATACCTCCGAAGTAGTCCGATATAAATTTCATCAAAATCAGTTGAGTAGTTTAAAAGTTATAGTCTATAAATTATAGTCTATATATATAACTGAAAATTGTATTCGCTTACCTGGATGTTTATTTTTATTACTGTTTAAAATAGGTTCGCGTTTGACCACACCTTGCCTGATGTTAAGCATTGATGTGGTCTAAGATAGAGCACGCTTAACTATGAGAAACTTATTTACTCTCGATTTGAAGACACCCATGTTGCATTCATAGGAAAAAACAGACCATGGTAAGTAGTTCCACTCTTTCGCAGTACGCACGAGAAAAGTGGAAGCGAAGCGCTTCGTACGAGTCCTGGGAATATCAACCATGTACGGGTGGCGCCTCTCTGTTTGTCTTAATGGTATTTGCTGCTGTCGACGATGAACATTATTTTGGCGAGTAAATCTTGTAAGCAGTACTTGACAGTAAAAAGAGAAATACATTTTACTAAATAAACTGAACCGCCTTCGAACACCCAAAACACACCATTTTTTTTTTTAATTTTCATAAGGTTTTATAGTGTAGTAAATACAAAAATTTCATGGTTTTTATAATAAAAAGGAAAATATAGGCGAGCCCGTTTCCAACTGTCTCACAATGGCCCTAAGCACAGGACCGCAATAAGTATGAACGAGTGTCCGTCAGTGGCATCTCATTCTATATGGGAACTATCATAATATTATATACATAATTACTAAATTACTAGAGGAAAAATTTAAGTCATGTGCGAACTTCAAACCCGCGTCCATCCACCCCTTTAACCGGGGTATGCTCTAACCTAGTAGTAACCTAGTACTAAGTCTTGTTTGTAGTACAACGTAAGTTGAACTATAGATGTCGCTCCATCCCAATTAGATGCTTAAAGAAAGATAGACATTTTTTATTTATGATTCATTGTCATGTTAACTCAATTGGTAAGAGCATACCTCGGCTAAAGGGGTGAATGGACGCGGGTTATAACTTTCATAGTACATACTTTATATTTAAACAAACTCCAATCCTCTAGTGACGATATATAGATAGGTATATAGGTAGTCTAGTAATACAATTCGTGACAGTAGCAATGGCACTCTCGCACGGCAAACACAAATTCCAATTATAAGTCGAGCATCAGACGATCAGGACTGTGCGAACGAACACGTGCGGCTTGCCACCCATCGGAATGGCAATTTTCCTTTGCGACTAGCTGTGCCTTCTGTGTGTGCTCGGAAATGTATAATCAGTACTAATATTATAAATGCGAAAGTAACTCTGTCTGTCTGTCTGTCTGTCTGTCTGTCTGTCTGTCTGTCTGTCTGTTACGCTTTCACGCCAAAACTACTGGACCGATTTGAATGAAATTTGGTATGGAGATAGTTTGAGACCCGGGAAAAAACATAGGATAGTTTTTATCCGACTGCGCAAAGAGAGGTTAATATTTTCGCGCGATAACCGACATACGCGCGGGCGGAGCCGCGCCCGGAAAGCTAGTACTGTATATTTCTGTATACGAGGTGCGAGTAATTACATAATGTTATTGAAGGTGTAAGTAGCAAACGCTAGTAAAACATTGCGTGGTTGTTAGATCACTATATCAGTATAGGTATTATGTATTTATACAGGGTTATTGGTAATATGCTAACAACATCTTAGGGTTGACTTCTGCTAGTCCTAACAAATATTTTGAGATATTTTTCTTGTTTTGAAAAAAAAACCTTTTTGCACGAGGACCACTTGGTGTTAAAAGTCTCTTGTGCCTGTTATGTACCATTTCATGTTTTTTATTACTTTGCTCGATGTAAAATATTCAAAACTCTATTCAAAGGGAGCACGGTGCGGTCCAGTGTTGCCACGGCGGGCGCTCTCGGCTCGTAGAAGGCATTAAAAACAAATAAAAGTCTCAAACTGTTTGTTTGGGCTAGCAGAAGTCAATCCTAAGAGGTTATTAGCCATTTACCAAGAACTCTGTGTAGGTTTTGGCAGTTTTATAACTGGTTGCCTAGACTGGCTGGCCACTCGCTACCGTAACCCCTGGTGATTGAGCAAATTCGCACACGCCGATCCAGATGTACGAAAACAAGTGCGTGTCAATCAACGTACAAAAGGCAAAGTACACACGATTTCAAATTTTCTTTATAATTTGAAGGAAAAAAATGTCATAAGTGATGAGTAAGATAAAGAAACCAAAAAACGAATCGGTACAAATGCGCCCTGGCTTCTAGTAGGGCCCTGTTATGCAGGCTATGTTTAGCAACATTTTTTTTATTTGATTATGACGGAACAGGCTCAAGGCCCAGCGGACTAACCTCTGCATATAACAGATGCATTTCGTCATGTGACGAACTGCGCTGCGCTCATTACATTGAGACACACAGTTGTACTGACACATGAGACACAAAGTCTCATGTGTCAGTGTAATTTTTCTGGCTCTCAAGGAATGCTCCGGAACACACTGTTAAGTGCTTAGCGACAGATTTTCTACTCTAGGGTGGTAGCCAGCAAGGCGGACATTCACACAATGCCCATCCACCATGCCATGAAGCTCAAGCTGGCGCGGTGGACACGAACCTGCATTCGCTTCGCGTCAGTGTTATTTTTTTAAATTGATCTTATACACGGTTATTGTTTGTTAGGCCTAATTAATAGAAAATATCATAATTTTTTTTTTCAAAACCAAAAAAAAATGTCTTAAAATGTTTGTTAGGACTAGCAGAAGTTAACCCTAAGAGGTTGTTAGCATTTTTCCAATAACCCTGTATAGATCTGCTTAGTATAATATAGAAACATAAAAACCACCTTTACGTTACATACAGTCTTCCTAATACCAAGTGTAATTATAATGAAAGTGAGGAAACATTTCGTGAGGCAGCCGCAACAGCAACTTGTCGAAAGAACGGTTATAGTTAGGGGTGGCTTCCGAGAAATTGTTAGGGGATGATCGTTGCCAGTAATGTTGTGGTTATACCAATGTTTATAGTTAAATACAAGGGGTTCAGGCGGATAATGTCTAATTTTCTAAGTGTAGTAGGTTAAAGAACATACTAGTTTCAAAGTAGTCACCTCGAGATAGAGAAATAGGCTATTGGATGAGTAGTCGCCTAGCATTGAAAAGATCGAGTCCAGTAACGTCTATAGTATAATAATGTCGTGTCTTATAATGACTAGTGTCCAGTTCTATAACGCCTATTTATTTGAGGTTGTGTTTTAAAAATTACTAGTGTTGTAAATAGTCTTGTGTTCTTTCAGATGTATCTGATTGTACCAATTTTGATTAGGCATGGGAGGAGGCTCGAGCAGCGTTGATGGCATCGTAAAGTGGCCTCTTAACCACGGTAATGTTATCTATACAGTATTTCAACTTCATAGAAACGGACGAAACGCGAGTTATACCTACGCGCCTCGATCTCGGCCTGCGCTCGTGCCGCAGACAGTCTCGAGTGTCGTGACTACGCCGCAGTGCCGAGCGAATGGTTTGTTGTTTTTTAACAATAATTGCGCGATTTTTTCACCAAAAAAAAGTTCAAATACACATTTACATATAAAATATGACGAGTAAGATATATTGTGCTGTTTTAAGTTACATGAATTCGTCAAAAACGCATCCAGAGATAATTTTTTTGATTACCTGGAAACTGAAAGGTAATACTATAAAATAATTTTACTTAATACCATAAAACAATTTTACTTACTAGTAAGAAAAAAAATTTTATAGTCTACATATAGTTGACTGTACATAATGTGTGTCTTTTTAATGGACAAGTATTTTCTTTTATCCCGCGAAAACAATGTCTCAATTAATAAAAAAAAGTGAATAGAGTGAAGGAAAGCGATTGACACGAGTGAAATAGGTAGTAGTTATAAGCAAATTGTAATAATATTACAGGTAGTTATTAGAATGTGGATTTTTTATACCTTAAAATATAATAATAAAGCATTTCGTACGTCTCACAAATATATTTCGGTCGCCAATTTTTAAGAATGATTTTTTATTCAAACATACCTAAACATGGTTTTTTGTTTAAATCTACCTACTGGTCAAGAAAACAACACGCATTTTTAGTGAACACTTCCAGTTCAATTCACAGAGTATTTTATTTGTTTATATAAAATAAGTATATTTACAATCACAAAACTAAATAGGAACACAAAGTAGGCAAATGTAATTAAAATGCTGGAGGCCGGAAGCCCTATCGCAAGTTTACGTACAGCGCGGCTGTAGGTACTTATTTCGAAGACAGAGCCGAGTTACACTACTGTATAGATAACATTACCGTGTCTTAACCGTACACCCTGGGTTGTAAGTCCCAGGCACCTCTTCTTCTGCACCGCGATGGACACACTTTGTACTGATAAAGAATGGTTATAAGTAGAAGTGGCATCCAAAAAATTGTTAGGGGGTCGTTGCCAGTAATTTTGTGGTTATACCAATGTTTATAGTTAAATACAAGGGGTTCAGGCGGATAATGTCTAATGTCTAAGTGTAGGTAGTAGGTTAAAGAACATGCTAGTTTCGAAGTAGTCATCTCGAGATAGAGAAATAGGCTATTGGATGAGTAGTCGCCTAGCACTGAAAGGATCGAGGCCAGTAACGTCTAGTCTAATAATGTCGTGTAATGACTAGTGTCCAAACATGTCCACAGTTCTATAACGCCTATTTATTTGAGGTTGTGTTTTAAAAATTACTAGTGTTGTAAATAGTCTTTTGTTCTTTCAGATGTACCAATTTTGATTAGGCAGGGGAAGAGGCTCGAGCAGCGTTACTCCCTGGGTTTTAAGTCCCGGGCA
Organism: Plagodis dolabraria; assembly: GCA_963854805.1. NCBI lineage: Eukaryota > Metazoa > Arthropoda > Insecta > Lepidoptera > Geometridae > Plagodis > Plagodis dolabraria. The sequence continues at coordinate 12,491,783 of OY978461.1, forward strand.
CCTCTTCTTCTGCACCGCGATGGACACAGTGTATAAAATGTGATACATCACATTTCATACACTGGGATCATGTATCCTTGCGCATTAGATGAATCACTTAGCATTCCATGGATTTACCGTACGGGTGCCGGCTCCATTGCGGTGCAAGAGAAGAGGTGCCTAGGACTTACAACCCAGGGAGTACGGTTAAAAGGCCACTTTAGGATGTCATCAATGCTGCTCGAGCCTGCGTAATCCAAATTGGTACGATTCTACTAATACCGCTTTGGCTGCACGTTCCAGGATGGAAGTTATGGTTGTCCTTGATAGGCTTGGAAGTTCTTTTAGTAGGTCACAAAGGGGATTTCGCTGGTATACTCCTTGCTCCGATTTCTACTGCACATAAATTAACTACACAATCCATTCATGGTTTCACGTTTTTTTAAGATACAATCGACCTGAGATTCAACTGTAACTGATAAGTCGGTTCAATTTACATACTTACTTACTTTATTAAATTCATTCAGAGGTCCGACGCAATTTGAGTCCTGAAGCTGTACTAAATAAAATATATATATTAATAGGTAGAAATAAATGAAGAAAAAGCTACTCTACCTGTCAAAATAAACTAAAAACTGTATTACATTATTTTATCTATTTATTTAGTCTTTTCATAGGAAATCATAAATTGTTAAATGTAATAAATTGTGTTATCACAACACACCCTTTTGAAATCAAAGTAACCTATCAGGCACAGCTAAATTTAAATTTCAAATTTGCATAGAAAATTGGAGATCTGATCTAGTGATGATTTTTGTTCTTCAATGTCCGTACTGAAAATAAAAGCCCTCTATGGCACAACGACCCCAACAGTTTAAGCTAACATGTAGGTACCGAAATTATGGCTTAACTCTGCAAATTGTTATAATTTGCTACATTCCTACATATTATAAAGTTCGAATCAGGCATTCGAAAATTGCCGTTGGACAAAATTACGTAGATATATATAACAAATGCTCCTTTACTACGAGTAGATCCTTGTCCAACTTTATAAAATATCTAACTAACAGAGATATTCGTTCACTCGGGCAATTATACGGATTACAACCTTGGAAGGACTAGAAAATCTGTTTTCTAATTGTTATTACATGACCTTAGTAACAATACTTGATTATTTTAACGTATTGGCTATCGTTATTATTATATTCAAACCATTGACACACGATTGTCACTCATTTTAATAAATAAATCGGATTACTGACGCAAGTAAATGCGACTTTAGTTTCGATCACATTCAGTGGTATTTTCAAGGATTCTTCGGGACGCTCGCGGAATGATCGCTTTGCACTGTAGAGTAAATTATAGTAGGACTTATCTGACTTATCTACGTGATTGAAGCTCTCTTCATGGGCCTGACAGTCAGTTATAGTGCTACCTAGGCATTTCTAGTACTGTTCTAAAGATACATTTTGTAGCGCTCGTAGCGAAGTTTTCTTAGCCGTTTTTAACTGATCATCTAAGTTAAGCAACGTCCATCGCGGTCATGACTTGGATGGGTGGACGCTAGTGACATTACTACTGAGCGCTTCCGTGCTTCGGAGGGCACGTTAAGCCGTCGGTCCCGGTTGTTGTTTTAGGATGACAGTCGTTACGGCATGGTGGTACGGCATTGAGACCTGGGCGGAGAAGGCATCGCTATGCGTGCCTTCTGTCGTCACCCTAGACGAATTGCCCTATGGTGAGTATGGGGAACCACCAAAAAAAAATACGGGCCAAGACAGATTGCCTTGTAGGCTAAAATAAGATGGATAGCGTCGGTACGGCCGTGGTAGAATGTTACTTATTTATGACGTGGTTGAACCCGAGCCGCCCCAGGCTCGGGTTCGCACTACCGCCGAAGGCTCATGTCGCTGGGTTTTTAGTGGGTATACCGGGCAATTTGCCCGGGGAGTCCCAAATAACCACATGGCCTCCCCCCTCGAGAAGCCGCGTGGTACGCGTAAGGCGTTTTCCCAGTGGAAAAAAAATGGTGGTACGGCATTTTGCTGCCCGCCTGGCTAGCTACCACCCTCAAGTAGAAAATCTGTCGCCAAGCACGTAACGGTGTGTTCCGGCAGCTGTCCTTGAGAGCCAGTAATTCTAGGTTAGCCTGAACAACATCTTCGACCACATCATCACTTACCATCAGGTGCGATAGCTTGTCAGTTATAAATAAAATAAATTATTTTTTTTTCATTTAAAAACTTAAGCCAAAATTACAAATACTAGGTAATTGCCTTAACAAGGCCTAACGTACATCTTTTATTTATCTGTGCGTAGGTCCCACCCTTTATATTTCTTAAACTATCTACCTCAATGTGATCTTTATCTTTAACAGCCCGAAGACTTCCATTGTTGAATGGATGTATTCTACCCCTTGCCAACCCCTCACAAAAAGCTGATTAAGGCTGATTTGTCCGTAGTCAATGTTTAGAAAGTAAACAGAAACAAAAAAACTGTACTGTGGCAAAATTACCTAAATAGATAAAACGCAAACTGCTTACATATTATTGTTTATTTTGATTATTTATTGTTCAATATATCCAAGCCCTCTAGTTATTTTACTAAATAATGTGCAACTCTACTCTATGATACTATGATGATAAAAATAATAAAATTCAGCTTAGTCGAGTATGTTCCGATGGCTGAGTGGCTCAGCTACATAATAAGAAGTTACAACGCTTTTTATAAATTCACCGAAACAGAGGATAAAATTAAATGGGTCACGTTTTTTGAATAGATTTTAATCTTACAGACAATTCCATTATACTTGTATGTACTAAATACATAGACAGTATGTACCAAATATTAACACTTAGAAATAGAGCACATACATATAATATAAAACAGATCTTTCGTTTAATTTCTAGCAACTAAATATATCAGGATATTGTTTTAAATATTTATCTAAAATTATAAATTAGGAATCTGATTTAAATGGCATAATAAATTAGAGTATATTATGCCATTAAATTAAAGTCGAAGAAAATAAGTTTTTGTAGAAACTATCAAATATATTTTTTAAGTTAGCATGTATAGAAAAATACATAAAACAACTGTTGTCACGACGGTAATAATATTTATGATTACCTACTCTGAAATACATTAAGCTAAGCAACGATATACTTCGTGACTAGAAATGAAACGAAAGAGGTTACTTTTTTAAATAAAACACTGTGTTTCTGATATTTATGGGAAAAACATCGAAAAACAGCGCAAAATATATTTATTTACATTTATTAACAAAATGACGGACATTGAGAGATATTTTTGTACATAGTGTACTTATGTGCGTTATAATTTGATCCGTCAAAATATAGTTAAAACGTATGCCTATTTTTTAATGTTGTTTTTTTGCAATATATTGGTTTCAATAATTTTACAAACTATTGTAAGGTTTAGTGAAAACAATGGAAAAGAACAATAACTATGCAAATATTATAAATCGTTCGACATACAGAATACCGCTAAAAGTTATAACGCTACTATCCGATGTATTTAATAAAACTATAATAAATAATACATAAGACTGACAAAAACAGTTTGTAATTATGCAATTTGAAGTACTTAAGGCCGATTCACACTTATAAAATTAATTTATGCGATGATATATTTATGCTAAAAATAAACCGTTATTCGTTATGCGTAATTATGATAACGTTGCGTTATTATAACGAATTTGTCACATCTTAATCGTAAAACAAATTCACAATATTATGTTTCTAGAAAAGTGATTTTTAAACTGATACTTACAGCAAACTTCTATAATGATAATGTGAATCGGCCTTTTTTGATTCCTTGCAAGAGGGATCCAATCAATACATAAATTAAAACAATGTTGATCCACCAGTGGATCAGATATTAGTTATCTGTACGGAATAACTTTATAGAAACCCTATAATATGAGCGTTTTTAAATTGTTTGCATGTTGTACCCTTGATCCATTACTTATGCAAAACTAAGTGAATGTGAATACCTTATACTATATCATACAAATTATCATGAAATCTATTATCATTACATTTAACTATATTTGAAGTACCTAATTAGGTTTGTTTAGCAATACGGCTAACTTATAGCTAATTTGTATTTTAACATATAAATTCACTTTAATAGAATACTCTAAATTAAGTATATATATTATTATCCAGTTAAAATACAAAATAGGTCGTATTAAGACGTGATAAGAAGTCATATTAATAATATATTTATTTACAATAATAGTACTTACTATATTATGTACATAATAATTTTTCCGTTAGCTTTTATTTATACGTAAGTACTTATATTCACCAAATTAAGTGCGCCTAATAAATTGTACTTAACTATGGTAATATTTTATTATTAATAGCATTAATTAATCTATACACAAAATAAAATGCGTTAAATTGCTGCAATTATCTTAAAATAGGAACCAAAATCATTTTCTTAAAAATTATATTCAGTAAACCCACGGTCAAATAAATTATTTAAATAATATTTTAAATATATATTCTATTATTTACATCTATCACTATTATTCACAGTGCAATAACTTATTCACATAGTAGGTGTCCACTTCTACAATAACAATATACTGATAGTTACAAAAAGAGAAAAAATGTGAGTAAACGAAAGAAAGAACAATGATCTAAAAAACATGAATTAGAACATAAGGCGGAAAAGATAGTAAATATACACAATGAAAGTTAAAGCGATCAAAGGACAAACAACTCATAGTTGAATAAAGAAAAAAATGAATTAAAATCACTGGAAGACAGCGATACACAATTTCGCTGGTAGGACACAATACACAAAATAAAATCAGGATCACAACAGTGTCTAAATAACGTCACTGTAACGCACTAATATATTAGAATGCCCGTTATAACGTATAACGTAGCAAATAGTCCACTTAATAGCCCGTCGAGCCGCATCAGTCGTGGTAGTCCCGCGGCTCCGGCTTCAGCTACCACACCAGACCCTCGGGGTGGAGGGGTGGCGGACCGTCTCCGAAGGTGAACTCCGGTGAAGAAGGCCGAGGGAGTATAAGATGGTCAGGTGGCGGGAACTGCTCGGGGAACTCCCCACCGGATAGCGCCTCCATGCCGCCTGCGAAACGACCTGCTCCCGTTACTAACATCCTGGTACATTATGATATGGTTTGGTTATTACGAGATTGCAAATATTTTGCTAATTTAACGGTGAAATTACAGTAATGATTTTATATTTCACAGCTTGGGTGGCGGACAAAATATAGGGTACATTGGTGGCTAGGGAGTTAACATCCCACGAGCAACAATCTCTTGTCGTCACTCTATTTTATTAAACAAATTGACCGGCATATATATTTTGTGTCACGTGTATTTTGTAGCTTGTGCCCGTGCTGTGCATCAACAATTCGAACATGTCAATGCATATTATATATATATCCATTATGCATGTATATTATTTAGTCCATTATTTGTATCACCTTGCTTGGTGACGGTGGTATTATACACAAAAAATGCGTCTCAAGCGACTTAGTTTAATATTATCAAATTTCTAAATTTTGTAAACACCAAGTTTCATAAACAATATTGTGAAAGTGATTATTAAATCAACCTCAATCTTGCATTACAAGTACCAATTCGTATTTATTTTTATTCAGTTGTAGAATTCAGTCAATGATATTTATATGTACATATATCATTAAAACGAATCTACCATAAACTTTACCAACCTGGCTGATTGAACTGCATCGATGGCGGAGGGTGGAAGAACGGCGCATCATGGTGGAACGGCGGGCCATAGCCAAACTCGAACTTGCCATCTGCAGTCGCGAAGTACGGAAACCCCGGCGGACCTTCTTCAAGGCCTCCAGGAGACAAGTTCATGGGAAACCCTCGCATTTTGCGCGATGATCCAAAGAAGGGACCCCTGCCCATTGACGTAAGCTGCTTCAGACGACGCTCTTTCGATCGCTTGTTTTGGAACCAGACCTGCGGAGGAGAGTTTTATGTTAGTTATCAGGCTCACAGATTGTTATCAAAGATGCAATGATAATTGTCACCGTAGGTTTTTATTTTTATTGTTAAATAATAATAAAAGATAAAAATTATTAGGATTCGACGAAAATTTATGGAATTATTTAATAAAAAACAATATTTAGAAAAGTAGAAGAAATTATCAAATATTTCTTATTAATGATTTTCCTACTAAACCAACGTGACGTCAGAAACGCCACTATACTAGGCGGAAGCAGTAGAAAGTATTTTCAATGCATTCATTCTACACGAAGCCTCTTCAGGTTTTGACCGCTATGGCGTACGGTCGGGGACTGTCACTAAATGTAGCTAAAAAATTAATGCTCAATGTTTTCTTGAAATATTTTATATATATTTGTAACTATTTCATTAGTGATTAATTTACATTATCAAAAGTTTTCGTACATTTAACAGCAACGGGCCAAAAAAAAGGCATTAAATCGATTAGCAGCCGCAAATTGTCTATTGGCTAATGAAAATCAATCCGAAATGTGTTAATTGAAAAACAATTAACTGTATTTTTTGTTTTTCTGTTTTTTGCAGACCTCGAACATCTACGGCACGTGTTTTACATTCCGATTTTTCAAGATCATGTTCTGTAGTTGGTTGTTCACGGCACATTATGCATTATCGTTGTACGTTATAATATAACGAATCGCGTGCTGGCCGCGCGTCTAATCTGTAACTTGTATAACGGTTATGCATAACACGTTATGGACTTCTCGTGTGTAGTCGCCATTATATTCGCTTCGGAAGGAATTTGTCAAATTGGCATTGACATGGTTTTTCTGAAGGTCAAAGAGTGACCTCTGCAGTAACTGCATCAGATAAATGCAGTCATTAAGGATGCAAATCATTACTGCAAATTGCAAGGAGGTCTATTGGTGTAATATTTTCATTTTAGCAATGGCCATGATAAGCAACGTTTTAGTAACAGTAGAAGTCTTTGTGAACGAGTTTGTCTGGAGAAGTACTCTTGTCCCAGACAAATTCATTCACAAAGACTGGGAAAGAAGGCAAGAAGAGATCACTCTTTAAACTCTTGGCTGCAGAGATGTTTGCATTACTGAGTTTCAGTTTGAAAGGTATGGGTGCCGGTGAAATTACAGCCACATGAGATTTAACAGCTTTATGTCTCCGCGTGATGGGCGCAGTTCTGTTATAGGGGAATAGGTTTCACTTAACACCAAGCCTATTGCCAGTTCCGTAGCAATCCAAGACAAAAAAGAACAGTCAATAGATAATTCGGTAAGGGGAATGTATAGTTTAGGCTAAGAACTATACATCAAAATCATTACATTGTCTTTCCACTGAAGTGCCATTTTGATGAGCTTACAATTGAGTAAATGATTTTGAATTCAACATATTTTGTTAATCCAACCAAGTTTTTAATTTATGAGTTGGCCGCGTTACACATTAAAAAATAATTAATAATTTAAAAAAATCGTATATGGCAATATGCTCGCCCCACATCTACAAAAATCTGTCTGACAAAACGTGAGTGTTTGATTGAACGCCTTTGTTCTCTTCGGAGAATACAGTCGTGACTATAATAATGAGATAATGGATATTACGTATGTTGTGAATGATGAGATTTTATTTTCAACAATAACATTGTACATAAAACAACAATGTGTATTGATATTCCCATCTCTACGTCCATGGTTGATATAACTTACGTAAACGAAATACCTTGTGCATTAGTAATTAATTGTCTAGGTACAATTCTTTTATAACTGATCGAAAAATTTTAACCGTCATCAAAAAAAGAATAGGTTCTCAAATCAGTAAATTTTTTCTACATATATTTAGAACTGCGTCATTTATGAACCGATTGTTTTTTATAAATATTCAGTTTGAAGATTGCATAGCATGTATCAGTTAACTTCCACTAATATTTTAATTGTTATTTGTTGTTCCCTAAACTGCGTCCAATATTCACAAAAGAACAAATACCAACGTACCTTATCTCTATATGATGACTGAGGAGAACAGCTGTCATTGGCAATCTCTTTTACCATGACCTATGGTTTGGCACACTTCATTTACTCACATAAAACGTTCAAATAAAAAGTGAAGTACATTTAAGGTACGTGCTTTTACAAGCTCAATAAATTTAATTTTAATGGGTATTGCTACCGTTGGCCATAATTAAATTATTTTTATTAGTTAAAAATTGTGTATAAATGTTGTTCTATAAAAAATAATAAAACATCGTTTCAATTACACCTGTATTCAACACCAGTACGTGATGTTTAAATGTCTTGAGCAATTATTGTTGATGTGTTTACTGATATCTACTTAAAAAAGTACCGATTGCATTTTTTTATTTTTGTAAAAAAATATTGTTCCAATGAAATTAAAACTGCAAGTTATATTTATCGTGTTTTAAAGCTCTTCATTTCGATACCCCACTCCATGGGATTGGAAGTTTTTGTAATCTCAGAATTAGGCGTCTAAACTACATATCGCGGATCCCATCCGCATGCGGGTGATTACATACACCGTGACATGTAGTGGTCGGACGGACCGACGACTGACAGATAGATAAACAGACAGCGGAGTCCGTACTCAATCCAGTGCATTGCTTTTTTTTATTAGGGCCTTATTTATTTTTACATTAGGTATTCGGGCCGCAACCATACGTAGTTTTTCTTTCCTTGTAACTTTGTAACTTTATTCGCTTAATCGCTAATGCAAGTATTACATTGTAAGATTCATTAATTATTCTTTGTTTCCCTACTATCCGTAATTTGTGTTCTATATTCGCATTATAATTTATTTTTAATAATCTGAAAAATATACTGTATAGATATTATTTACTGGACAAGGGTGGCAGTTCGTAGCTCACTCACAACAGCGTCTTTTTTACGAAACCCGCACGACCTCGACTCATGATTGAACGAGGTACCGAATGTATTCAACGCTTGTTGTCCCCTCATAGAAAAGACCGCTAGTAGAGCAAAACGCTGTCACCGCGCGGTAGATGAAAAGGCCACTGGTAACCTAACCAATTCTGAAGTCTAGTCTATCTAGGAACCACTCGCATTTCCTTTTGCCTCGTTTACGATTTACACTGCGCGAACAATCTCCGTTATAGGACTTGCCGAAGCAGAGAAAAGCTTGAAAAGACCAGTTGCTATCAGAGCATTTCTGGCGAGGAAACCACCGGAGCAAACGCTTGGGGTGCTCGTTGCCTCGGCAGCTGCGCACTGTCCAGGAGCATGCTGTTCTGTACAGTATGCTCGTGCTGTAGCCGAGATTGGTATAGAAGAAACGATGACCTGGTTACGCCACGCTCGCTTGCCCATTTTGACTATTCATACCTTATTATATATAGTAAAGAACTAAAAGAACACGATTTCAACCCATATAAATGTTATGTGAAGGAAGGAGGTCATAATTAATGAAAACAAAAAATATAATTGCTAAAAACTTCTGCTGTCTTACACTCGCAAATCTTACTAACATTTTCTCGTTCACGGTTACAAACCGCATCCTCCAAAAAACAGAAAAATCATTCCTTTTTAACATCAGAGTATTCAATCAGGTTTTTTTAAAACAAGTTGTAATTCATTTATTTAAATCCAAGTGCATTTAGTACAAATTAATGACTGTCTAATTACAGTATTTTATACTTTTCATCTTGTTCTATTTAGTTTTTTTAATCCAGGCGTGTTAAGCATTACACAACCAGAAAACTTTATATTTTTTGTTGCTTGACTTTGATAGAGTGATAAAAATGTTCAAGGTGCTGATACTGCTTTTTAGAGTTCCTCACCAATAAAGAAAAAAACAGAACGCTTGTCGATTCATTTTTTTTTCGGCCCGTCTAGACTACACTTTTGCGACAACTGTTTTTAATTTTAAATTACATGTATTCTTTTTACTGAATTAAAATGAGATTTTTCTTTATATTAGTTTTACTTTATTTTATTCAAATTCGACATGCCAGTATATGACAAAATGGAGAACGACTATATCTTGTAACATCCTATGTGTACTCTATTTTTCGTGAAATAAAATTAATTCAATCTTTCCATGTCATTTAATTTTGATATTAGGCACCAGTTGCGTAATCGAGGGACGTGGGTTATGATGGGTAATTATGATTACAAACTCTTATTTATGATTAAAAAACTTATTGAGGATAATATATTTTCACAGTTAAACTTAAGTTTACTGCTTCTATGTTCATCAATAAAGTGCATTTCAGCTCGCAAAGCACAAAGTTTTATATCTACAAGTCTCTCTTTCTATCGCATAGCCACGAGTAGCTCTGATTTCTTCTGATGCGGCACGCCCCTTAGAATAAGCCCGTCCGGACGAATACGCCAATGTAGCTGTAGCTTGTACCTACAGTGCGGAGTGAGCCAGACCTGGTAGTGTTTGCATTGCACTTTACTGTTTCGGAGCAGCATATCTGCAGTTGTACCTACCATGACTGACTTAAGCTAAAGAAAACTAACTCCTGGTTAATTAAACAAAGGTTTGCGTACAATCACACTATACTAATATAATAATTTGTTGTAAAGTTCGTTAAAAATTTAGTAAATTAAAATTAAACAGTGACAATCACGAGTACAACACTAGAAATAAAGATGAAATAGCGGTGCCAGATTTTAGATTAGTAAAGACAAATAAATGGTCCTTCTTAGGATATTTAGCTGCCAGCTTTATTATAAAATAACGGTTTTATAATAAAGCTCACAGAAGGGAAATCGACAAACGTATTCACTAAGAAATCCTACTACACAGTTTGTGATTACTTAAACGACAAAAATGCCTGGACAATTCCGCCTCTGCCAAGCTATCGCCTGTCACCTACGTAATTTTTAAAGAATGTCGCCGATTTTCTTGCCCGTTCTTCTCGCAGTGGCTTTATATAATTTTTGTTTGCTGAACGTGGCAGTACAATATAGAATATTTCAATATTAAAATTTGTAATTGACCTTCATAAGAGATAAATTGAATAAATGATTTTGACTTTGACTTTGAATACTATTGTGTGGTGGTCGGAACTCTTAGTGCGCAAGGTTCCTCGCATTTGGTCGTTATTTTATAAATAAATAACCTTTTTTATTAACTCTCTAGGACTCATACATATCCGTAGCATAAATATACTATTTAGCTATACTATTTTTATGCTATAAAGCTGCAGCTGAACGATTTTTTTTACACGTGAACGTTTATAAAAATTGCTAATTTACAAACTTTTAATTATCATTTAATGTTCCTATAAAACGCTGGTGGTCTGATACCATCGAGTATGTTTATCTTCTATGGATAAGATAAACAAGGAAGATAATTTACGAGTACAATTAAGTATAAAATTGTGTCAACTTTTATTAATTAACTAAGCAATATAAAAATTACCACAGTACAGCCACTGGTATTGATTATTTAAAAACAAAGATTTTTAAGGTAGGTTATACAATTACTGTGGTGAAATGAAGTGATATATTTAAAATTATGTGCCTACCCTCCTTTAAATTAAATCAAAAATTTAAACATACCTTTTTACTATAACAACTATGAGCCAATCGCAGCTATGTTTGTACGTAAATTAGTTATACATACAATGTTAGTTCTAAACTGTTTTTAAGGAGACTTTAAAGTTAGAAGAAACTTTAAATGTTTAAAGAAAGTAGAATATGCTTCTAACTTTATAGTAGTTTATCCAACTGTCATATAATAGAGGGTATTAAACATGAGTGTAGTTTTTTGAAACGAGCCGCAGGCGAGTTTCAAAATAAGATTACACGAGTGTTTTAATACCTAATTATATGCAGTTGTATACACTACTTTATATAATCTCATGGTTATAGGTAGCTACAATCAATAAAATGCAATATAAAAACCAGCTCGTTGCGCGCGCAGCACGCTCGCCATAGATAATAAGTACTTAAATTGAATTGAAACCTCCTTGGTCGGGACACATTGTACTTTAATAATTAAAAAATTGTTTTAAAGCATTGTTTTGTTAGGAGAATAATGCTTTAATTTAACTTTTTAATTTTCTTAAAGAAGTATGTATATAAAATATGCCAATAAAAGTTTGTATATAATTTCATAATTAGAATATTAACGAATGAGATTATATAAAAGTTATTTAGAAAACTGCAATAAATAAAACGTACAAGCCTAGTCAATGATATGTTCAATACATGAACACAATAATCACCGAAATCTGGCAATATTAAGAGGTAGAAAAGAGCTTTTTCTTTTTGTATGGAGAAGTACTATATAATCCTCTTAATTATCATTATTAGGCATACTAGGTATACACATTTTAAACGTGTTACTTAGTTCTCGCAGTGGACCTACATCGACGCAAACGCCTTTGATCTTCCCGCGTGCGCCTACGCACATCATTTGCACAGAAATCACCCAGAACCTGCTCATAACGCGTCTTAACATCCAACCAGCCTAATAACACTGTACACTAATCTATGGCAGAACGAATTCTTATTGCACAAACATGATGATTTATGGCTTAGTCTATCGAAATCAACTTAAACGTGTCATAGATGCATTTATTAACAGGATTTATGAAAGTTTTGTATATTAATCTTTATATATAAAAATTACGTGTCACGTTGGTTGTCCGTGATGGTCTCCTAAACTACTGAACCAATTTTATATATGATTTGCACACCGTATTCAATTTGATTCAAATTGAAAGATAGGTTAGCTTACATCTCAATTTATAGTCGTAATCACCCGTGCGAAGCCGGGGCAGGCCGCTAGTTTCATATAAAATCTAATTATAAAATATACAAGACGATCTCGTCATGCACCTGACAGTAAGTTGTAGTGCTACCTAGGCAGTTCTGATTGAATTATTAAAGATACATTTTGAAGCGCTCGTAGTGAAGTTTGCTCAGCAGTTCTTAATCGATCAGCTTAGTTAAGCAACGTCTACCGCGGTCAGGAGTTGGATGGGTGACCGCTAGTGACATTACTACTGAGCGCTTCAGAGCTTTGGAAGGCACGTTAAGCCGTCGGTCCCAGTTGTTGTCGTACGATGGCAGTCTTTATAGAATGTTAGTAGGGCATTTTGCGAATGCTCGCCTGGCTAACTACCAGCCTTGAGCAGAAAATCTGTCGCCAAGCACCTAACGGTGTGTTCCGGCAGCTATCCTTGAGAGCCAGTAATTCTAGGCTAGCCTAAACATCTTCCGCCACATCATCACTTACCATCAGGTGAGATAGTGGTCAAAAGCTAGCTTTATCAGCTATAAAAAAAGAGCAATTCCCGATGTTCTGGAGTGGGGGTTAGAATTGGGTTTCATAGAAAACGAGTAAAGGAAAAATACCAGAAGATGGGCAGCAGCCCCATCAAAAGAACTGCTATCCTACACCGCGATTTTGGAATATGACAAAACCCATTCTAATAGGGGAGGTGTTTGTTCAACGAGAAGATGTTATTGCAAAATTCCAAGAGGAAAAATTAAAGTCATATGCGGGATTCAAACCTGAACCATCGAACCCTATAGCCGGGGTATGCTTTAACCGCTAAGCTAACATGACATACGGCTCGTAGCTCTACTTTGTTCTCTCGTTCTTAACCACCATATGGATACGTTATAGCTGCTGGTGATGATGATTCAATCACAGAGGACAGAGGATTTCCAGATTTGAGTCAGTTATAATTATAATGTATGTTACCGGAAATGTATGAATACATTTCCGGTAACATATATAAAGAGAAATATGTACCCATACGAACCTACTTGGGAAATGTGTAAAACAATGTTTCAAAGATTCCTTAATACACACATATCCCGTGAAATTTATCCTAGGAATTGTATGCAATTCCGAGATGATACTAGAAATGAAATAAAAAATTTTAATCGAACACTAAATATAGTAAACGATCACCTTATGAAGTAAACGATCACTATTCAATAAAAAAAAAAATCTCAAAGTCATATTATTTAGGTTCGACGACAAGCGAAGCGAAGAGCGTTAGATAACTTGTGACCACAATAGCGCCAGAAGAAATTATACTTATATAATAATATAATTTTACTACAAAATATATCATACATTTCCTATCTATTTTAGGATATTGTACACATTTCCTAGGTTTGTATACAATGACAGATTACACACTGTTCCGTTAACATAATTATACAAGACAGTCGTAAAAAACAAGTTCATCAAAACACACTTGCTTGATTTTGTGATAATTTCGATTTGGAATGCAAATTTACATTGCACAATGATATATATGCAGCCATAAACAACGTACTTGGATAAATTTACATTGCACAATGATATACATGCAGCCATAAACAACGCACTTGGATAAATTTACATTGCACAATGATCTACATGCAGCCATAAACAACGTACTTGGATAAATCTACATTGCACAATGATATACATGCAGCCATAAACAACGGACTTGGATAAATTTACATTGCACAATGATCTACATGCAGCCATAAACAACGTACTTGGATAAATTTACATTGCACAATGATATACATGCAGCCATAAACAACGTACTTGGATAAATTAAGAGAAACACACCCATTTAGCACTTAAATGTTGCTGTTCCTAATTTATCAATTTGCTTTTTCAATTAAACTAATACTTCAATTAATCTAACAGAAGCCAAAACCAATTAACAGGTATAAACTGTTAGTGCCGTAATTGTAGACGAGATTTTATTTAGCATTTTTTGTCATCAATAAAAAATATATATTCAATACGTAGCTATGAAGAAGAAGCAAAGTTTAAGTCCGTGGTTCTGTTTGCGTGGTCTTTGTGTCATGAAAAGATGTATAAATGAAGGAAAAAGAAGCTAATGTAACTAAAACTCCTCTCTCTCAAATAGCTAAAGCAATCTAGTGCCGCGGCTATTGACTGCTCTGATTGAATTGTATTATTTTTTATAGTTATTATTAATGTAGTTAGTATTAGGTAAGCCTTTGACTATCATCTCATTTGTTGGTAGGTGATGGTGAAATCAAAGATGGTAAACAGGAAGGTACTAGCTGCCGGACGGAATATACTTCATTGGGTATACATTTTAGTACAGCGGGCAGGCATATATTACAGGGTACAAATAAATCTATCGAGATCATAATAGCTCAAGCTCAGAAAAAATCTATCATTAATTTATATCTCTATGATTATAATAATAAAAAATGCATTGACACATGGACTTCTTATGCGAATTAGAACATAAATTAACGAAGTTAAGTGAGGTTATACGTAATTTTACAAAAACCTGTTCCATTCACTTGAAAAACTAGGTTTCCTAATGTACCTACAACGTTTATTATGTGCATTTTACGGTGAAACTGACTTTAATTAGTCAAGTAAGTTAGACTCGATCGGTTTCACAACCCAAGTCGCCTCTTCACGGAGTACACGCTTTCTCGATTCACCTGCTCGATTAGTCTACGTTATTTTTCTAAAGAAAAAATAACTATTATTTTTTGAAGCGCTCGAAGCGTAGTTTGCTTAGCCGTTCTGAATCGATGGGGACATTGTTACTGAGCGCTTCCATGCTTCGGAGGGCACGTTAAGCCGTCGGTCCCGGTTGTTGTCTTAGGATGGCAGTCTTTATAGAATGCTGGTAGGGCATTTTGCGAATGCTCGCCTGGCTAACTACCACTCTCGAGCAGAAAATCTGTCGCCAAGCACCTAACGGTGTGTTCCGGCATATCCTTGAGAGCCAGTAATTCTAGGCTAGCCTAAACATCTTCGACCACATCATCACTTACCATCAGGTGAGATAGTGGTCAAAGGCTTTAGCCTTTAAGGCAAAAAAAAAACATATACGACGTTATCCTTCGGAATCAGTTTGAAACGCGATCTCGAAGGGTGCATTACTCCCTGAAGTAAAATACCTTTATATTCATTCAAGACTCAGTATACGGAGATGTTTTCCGAACAAATATTAATTTGAATTTGAGACAACAAATTGAAAGAACTTACTATATGAAAAACAGCCATCTTTTATCCGATTAATCATTGTGCAAAAAATATAGGTATCTTTAATATATGAAGAGTAATATGTTACAAAGTAGAAAGCTCTATAAATCTAAATCCGACGTTCATGCGAGCTTTCACTTCATCTTCGCACCGGTAGCATCAATGATTTACCATTTATTACTACAACTATCGTAAAATTGATTATTAGGCAGTAAACTTACGGGATTTCAAATAACACCTTCATCTTGTACACGTCATAAAAAAACTAATAAAATGCAGGCATTGAATATAAAGAAAAGTATTACGAAATCCGGTAAGAAAATTTAAAGTGAATTGTCTTAATGGACCTCTTAAAATGAAGCTTGGCAGATAACATTCGGTTGTACCCGTGTTTTACTCAATTTCAGAAATGACTGCTATGGCTCACTGCCATAAATATCATGACGATACAATAAACGATGATCTAACAGATAATTTTGAAGCAAGGGTATGAATGCCATAAACTTTGACATGATTGTGAAATCTTACTCACTAAAAAAGTTTCCAGAACAGAGAAAACACTAAACCGCAAGACAGTTATGAAACATTTGATTTATAATTCTGTGTTTTATGATATGTGCAAAAGCTACACGTAAATATTACATATATCCAAGACCCAAAGACGAACAAACGATTTTTTTATCCATTATTAACGCCGCTGACCTGTGTCTCGCTTATACCCAGGCAAAGTAGTGGCCTATGGCCTTAATAAATGTTGTGATCAATGTAGCATAGATCATTAACACTAACAGAAACATCAACAGTTGCTTGGCGACTAATTTTCTCCTTGAGTATAATACTAGCTAAACAAATGAGCATGCATAAGGTTTATAGGGCTTCTAATCCCACTTCAATGACAACACGTAAAGTTATAACCTAGGTAGGATAGGGGTATGATCCAAATCAAAACTCGATTAACGACCATCAAATTTTACTATAATTATAGATATCACCTCTTCATAGTGACCCGATTTGGAAAAGCATGTCTATTCTAATCTTACCTCTACGATTTTTTGCGCTAAAACGTATAAAATCAGGTTCTCATTCGCTGCAAGATTTATGGCTGATAGAATTTAAGACATAGGTAGGTTGTACTTATTTTGCATATATGAATAACTATAGCTTTCAGGGCGCGGCTCCGCCCGCGCGTATGTCAGTTATCGCGCAAAAACATTAACCTCTTTTTGCGCAGTTGGATAAAAACTATCCTATGTTTTTTCCTGGGTCTCAAACTATTTCCATACCAAATTTCATTCTAATCGGTCCAGTAGTTTTGGCGTAAAAACGTAACAGACAGACAGAGTTACTTTCGCATTCATAATATTAGTACTGATTTACGTCAAAACCTTCATGTTCTTTTTAAGCGTCTTACACTTTTTACCCGCGTGTTATTATGACATAAAACTTGATATAGATATGTCATGTCATGACATTCAAACAATAATAAATAATATTTCGACATTTAACCAGTAGTCAGACGTGGCCTTGGGACAATCACCGCATTTAGATGTACCGTCAGAAAAAACGCAACCAAATAGATCATTTCATTACAATGTATACCGAAACGTCAGTAACAAAGAGGTTATTATTGATTCATCTAACCACTAACCATGGCTTTAAACAATGTTTAATAGAAAATAATTTAAATTAATTCATTTGTTCGCAGAATTATAAAATATAAATATAAAATAGACGGTCAAACTTGATATTCAATAAACTTTTTGCAATAACTCAGTTAACTAATCCTAAATAGTAGCTCCTCCACATTTTAAGGGGTAATTTTCTGACCGTACTTTGGTCAAAATTTAAACGTCCAAATTGACCTGTTCCGTTATTTAATGTCGAAGCTTATAGTTATTACTTTTATTACTTAATCGCTGTAGGTAATAGATCAAACCGACAAAAAATGTTGCCCGCTGTAAAAAAATATGATGGTTGACCCATTAAAAGTTCAAGTTTCAATGGACGCCTAATTAGGCAGTTAACATAATTATTAGTATCAATATTGGGTATTTACTACTTTATGATGTTGATGTACAGTTAGTTACATTGGGAAAATGTAAATGTTTCGGAAATACTAAGAATAAATGACGGTATTAAGAACGGTGATCATTAGTGCAACAGAAATAATAAGTATTTCTTAGTATTACTTTAGTATTGTGATGGGCCAGTTACAATGTTCACTATGCATGATGGTTTGCATAGTGCTACGACATTTTGCGAATGCCCACCAGGCTAGCTACCACTTTTAAGTAGAAAATCTGTCACCAAGCACCGAGCGGTGAGTTCCGGCAGCTGTCATTGAGAGCCCGTAATTATTCTAGGTATTACTTGTTACTTGTCAGTAAACTAAATGAGTATTCTTACCTATATGGGGCAGAACTATAAAGCAATGTTTTGAAATCTTTACTAAAATATGGCAAGTAACTCGAATATTGTGTATTTATCAACTTTCGCCTAAGCAGTGGTATGCCTTTATTAAACAAAATACTATGAACTATATACAACACTACAGCTACTAACCTACAAGCATTTAGACAACCTATAAGTCATAGCAGACTCACAGGCAGTCCAAATGCTCCAGCCCACTACCAGCTGGCAGTGTGCCCAGCATGCTAGCAGCATTGTAATTTTCTTGGATTAGTACATAATCACTCGTAAAAGATGAAACAGATATTAAACAAAATTATGGTAGCCATTTTTATATCCCAAATTACTACAGCTAGCTTTGGTTTGGCACCAAAGTTGATTCGTAAGTTTTCTGTGAGAAGTAATCTCGAACTACAATAGGATATTATTATGGATTTCTCATACCATCAGATGATGTCAAAAACAATATCACTCTTCAATATCTGTGCACACAGAAGACACACTCAGGCAGCACACAGAACTGAGCCAAATACGGATAGGTAAAGTAATACATCATATAGCTTCTCTTCGCAGCAGTTTCAACACGAACAAAAAAATATTAACCAACTTGTGAACACGTGATTCTGTGATTACCAAATATTTGTAGTGTACGTTAAGTTAACAACACATTACCGCAAGACAAACACCAGGCGAGAGGAGGGTGACGGCACACATACGGCACTCCCGGCGGGGCGCCCACGGAACATGCCGCGTGGTGTTAAACACCATATTTCATGCCCCACCCTGCAGGGGCCATTCTCTTACTGTAAGGTCTGTTCTAGAATAATGAACAGTGCTTTATCTTGATAATATCAGAGCTTTCAGTGTCTCTGTGCCCGATTCGGTTGCAAGCGCTCAACAGGCTTCGGACTTAAAAATTTGTTGATTAAATCTGCTAATCTAAGAGTAGATAGTGTTCAAAGTCTAGGCTTTCAGTTATAAAAAGGTCTTAATAATATCAGATATCAATATAGTAGCATGGATTTTTATGTGAAATAATAAATATTGGGAGAAAAGGCAGCTACAGAAAGCAATAAGTTTTGTAATAATCTGGGTGAAATGAAATACCGGGAATTAACGAGTATGTCGGTTTGGAAAAAGATATGTTGGCAGGTCTATTATTGCTCTGCTTTGTGAAGGTTGCGAGTAGCTGAAAATTTACTTAAATCTCGAAAATTGCGTATATAGATAAAAAATGAAAAAATAAATAATTTATTTAATTTTAGGCACAGAACGAATGCGCTACGCCATAAGACAAAAAGAACACGTCACAAATACTTTAAAAGTAGCATGCCAAACAAAGAAATAAGTATTACCTTTAGTTTCTGTGATCTGTGAAGTATTATAAGAAGTGAGGAGACAAACGAGTCACCTGCCTAATGGTAAGTGTCACGCCTGTTCCATACAGGTGCAGTGTCACGATCTTCGTTCTTCATGACACCGAACTGCGCTCGTCAATCCAAGACGTTAGTTCTGTCTTGTTTCCCAAGTAATTTCACTTGCTACAGTGCCCTTCATTCCTAAACACAGTAGTGTTTGCATACTGCTTCGAGGAAGAATATCTGTCACTGAGGTGGTATCCACCAAGACGGACTCTTGCTGAAGAGATTTTCTCCTTGAGGGTGGTAGCTAGACAGGCAGGTATTTTGCCCAAAATTGTATGCATAATCTTCTCCTTTGAATTTTTACAGTGTACCAAATTATTGGGTTAGGTTGATACGACGGAACACCATGAGGTTTTAGTAGGTAGTGGGGTCCCTATTGACCCTGACCCGACATAGCCACCTACTACCCCGGCGGGTGTGCACGTAAATGCATTTTCCCCAAGACAATAAAAAAAGGTTAGAAAAAGGTTTAAACAAAACTATACGAACATGAGGTTACCATCGCACAAACTTCAATACTGGCATATATCCACTGCTTCCATACACGGCAAGGGGCCGCTCTCTTGCCGCCTTGATAACTCGTAAAATCTCGTGTTAAAGACCTACAGATCCGATGGGACCTCATTGAAACACACCGGGACTTGTAAAATACGCAGTGTGGCAACTAAATGTCCCTGTATTGTCTCATAATGTCTAAAACGCTTCGCAACTTAAAAGGTCTGATGCAACTTCAAAATAATGTAACATTCATGGGATTACTTGAAGTTTTTTGTAGTTTCAAATTGATCGTTATGAAACTGGTTACTTTATAATTTAAGCTCTCTCTGGATATACAAAGAATTTATGATCTTGTGCACAGTGTATATAATGTAAAATGCTTCGTGAAGAAACGAAACGCGTTGAAAATAGTTTTGAGTGACGTCAATAACCTTGAGGTACTGAATTGTTTGGGCGATTGGAGGATGACTTAGGAATCAGACCTATTTTTAATTAACCATACATAAAAAATCTATATTTTTTAAAAAGCGACATAATCAAATTATGGATTTATGATTTGTCGATAGGTAAATAAATGTTCGTGCTCTTTTAGTAAAAACCAAAGAATTCGCATGGCTCCAACTGCGTAAATGATTGGTATTTTTATGATTTTGTTTCTGTTTATGTCAAAATAATAAAGTTACAAAAACAGCAAATTACCCCTCACTTGCGTCTCACACTTCACAGATGGAGAATTTCTTTGAAAATAATTACTTACTCAAAAATTATGAACAAAAGTTTGCTTCAACTTCACGCTTATTTTAAATAAGTATTTTAGAACGGCCTTAAGTATATTTATTATCTCAGATCTATGTTAGATGTATTGTTGTCAATTATTGTGGCAAATACATCATAACATCACTATTTTGCCGTCAATTTTGAACACGTTTTGACGTCTATCTTAAAAACTAAACAAGTTAGGATTCTGAAATTTCGGTTATGTTACCTTTATGACTGCTGCCACTTTTAGGTAATTGGTGACAGATTATCTACTAGACGGTGTGGTACATATCCAAGCAAGCATTCACAAAATGGCCTGCCATCATGCGGTGGACTTAAGCTAACAGTGGGGATCGAATCACAGACCTGCGGCACGGCAGTCCTTAGACACATTTATTATCGCTCGGCTAACACTACCTACTAAAATCTTCATCTGAAAACGGCCATTTTTCTTGTGAGCAGAATCACTCAGGCGGCACTTATAAGGAGATGATTAATCAGTGACTACGTGGACATTGTTCGTGCCGACTCTACATAAATAATATCTCTACCTGACTTGGCTCCGTGGCGCTTACATACTATTGTATAACCTGTGGTATTGGCATGGAATTAGTATACACCAGTTACTTAAGAATATCCTTGGGTTACTTGTACTATTTTAATCTGTATGCAAACGAACGATAAACAAAAATCTAACCAAAAAATGGAACCGACTTCAACACAAAAGTGTGGAATAACGTTGAAGTCAGTATCTACCATGATAGTTCAAAAGTACCTATTATCACAATATTGTGCGCATGTTACTGACTTCGACAAGTTATTTCACACATTTGGGTGTTGAAGTCGGTTCAATTTTTTGGTAAAAAAAATTTTTCACTCATTTTAGTGTTGCCCCTTGCTACTTACGGGATCGATTTTCATTCATTGTAAATGACTATATAATCAAGATAGGTCATGTTTTAGTTATTGGAGTGTAACTCAATCAAGGTGTTGGCAGTTGACAGACTTTCTACTATAAGGTGATAGCTAACCAGACGGGCATGCGCAAAATATCCTACCATGTCGCAGACGTCTTAAAAACATGCACACTAATCCACAGGCACAGTTTCAGAATATGTACTCGTTCGGAAACCTAAAGGAGTCAAATCCTAATAATTGATTCATTGACTAAAACTAACGTAAGTTTGACACATACTAAAGGACATTTTGAGCCGATTCAAATCCTAATTGAACACCTACAGAGGTGAACTCCACAGAATAGTCAGAGTAAACTCACAGACAAATCTTAAACTACCTAAACTATGTGTAGGCTTAGTCCTGACGTATATCATCTGTGCGTAGTAGCTGCATTATATTCTGTGGTTAGTCCGGCAGTTGAAGAGAGCTAGTCATTTGGACTTAGTCCTGTATTAATAGAGTTACTAAGATTTTAATATAAGAGACGTCCAGCTTAGTGCCATGGAAAGTTGAATTGTAGGTACTTATTTTATTGTTGTTCTACCAGGTTTATGAAAGGTTTATTTTCAAAGGATGCTCATAGTTTTAGTTTGAATTAGTTTCAATATATATTTGTAAGTTAAGATGAGATAATTATAAATATAATTATAATAATATATTTTAAGAGTTAAGATGAATTCAGAGACGGTTCTAATACTCGTTGATATCTCTGTCGAACAAAGCAAATATTTAATTTTTAAACTGTTATGTGCATATAAACATATGCACATAATGTGAAGTATTAAACCATACAAACAAAATGTCCTTACCAAAAAGTCGCTTAAAATTATATAGTAAAAGTCCTTATGTCTCTGCAATTAAAGTATATAATCATTTACCAAATGATATTCGAAGTGAAGAAAATATGAACAAATGTTATTATAATTTGGATGAATATTTTAATGATAACTTGACCCATGATTGAATTTTGAATTATAAATTGACATGATTATTAATAAGATTTTATTCTAGTACTTCCTGATAATAATAATGATATAATATACAATTATATAATAATAATATTTTTCCATCATACCTGTTTAAAAATCAATGTCTGTTACACGCTGAATAAAAATACATCTTCAAATATGTACCTATCAATGACACCATGTCGCTCATGGTAATATTGCTTCACCCAAATGGGTTTCATGTATGCTCTTATAATGTCTGTGTCACCTTATGTACTCATGAATGCAATAAACCACTTTGACTTTGACTTTGACTATTCAAAATAAAAGGAGCTATTAATATCATCGAGTTTTCGGTAAGAAAAAGAAAATTGGTACCTTTGGTTGGTATATATACGTGTTTCTTTGAGTCTTTACGTGAAACCGTTTTGTCTTTGTATGTATGGACAAGAGAAGGCAAATAATAGCCACCTTATTTTTTTATGAAAATGACTTGGATGACCATCTGTGTCTTATTGCCACGACTTTCACATGAATGGGAATGAACTCTGAACCCTTTGACGTAAATTTAACTCGTGTCCCATATACTTACTATAGCAAATGGACAAATCGTCCTAGTAAAAACAAAAACAAAGAAATATTTTATCACGACTTCGTGACAATTGCATATTTTTATATATTATTGTATAATTTAGTCTAGGGTAAAGCTCAGTAAACTGTTATAAATTACTAAAATGGGTATATTCGTCCAGCATCGACGCTAGTGCATATGTTTAAATATTACTGCACTTTCATAATATAAACTTATAATTCACATTTTTTATATTGAAAGGTGTGCCCTAGCATCGCGTCGAAGAACCACGAGCTAATGTTACTTAGTTAGTATAATGTGAGTCTGAACTATGCCGGTGAACTAAGTACCTATAACTAATTAAGTACATTACATTTTTATACTACACATTAAACTTATAAAACACAAATAAAAAAATATGTAATGGAAGGCTCGCCAGAAAGCAATTGACCTGCTTCGTTTATCGTAAGCCATGTTATAATTTACGTTTTTTTTATTTTTACGTTATTGTGACGAGACAAGCTCGAGGCCCACCTGATGTTAAGTGGACTAACCTCTGCCTATAACAGATGCATTTCGTCACAAGTCACGAATTGTACTGTGCCCGTATACTTTAAGACAGCTGTTAAGTCTCAGGTGCCTGTAATTTCACTGGCTCTCAAGGAATGCAGCGGGCATTCGCAAAATCCCCTTTCTCCATGCGGTGAAGCTTAAGCCCGCAGCGGGATTGACCTGCTGCGCGGCAGTACACCACTGAGTAGTAGCCACTGAGCCATTGCTGCTTTAAAATAAGCTTACGTCAGCTTAATCGGTAATACGTAAGTAACCTGGGTACTTTTTGTATATACAGTAAGCCTGCCAAGGTTGGTATCATCGTCACCTATAGATGTAGGCCTCGCGTTGAGAGCGCCCCAGCGGGCGGCCGGCGCCCTGCGGCGAGCGCACAAAGCGGCCACGTAACGAACAGTCCAGCAGTTGGAGCGGCGGACAACCCTGTTTTTTGTTTTACCTGGTTTAACATCGACTTTATTGCGACATATGTGATGCGAGTTAACGCCAATTTTTGCCCACAGGGTATCTATGGCTTTAGAAATTATTACTCTTAGTTTTCATGTAACAATTCTAAGCGGCCACTGGAGGACTAACCTGATTTTATTTAACCTGGTTCCGCTATGACTTTGCTCTGAGATGTGTTTTAGTATTTATACTTAGGATTTCATGTATAACACTTCTGAAAGCGGCAGTGTATTTAATTCAGTTTTTATTGTACTTGGTTTTGCCATCAATTAATTGTGACTTGGGCAATATGCAAGTCATCGCCATTTTTCCCTAAGGTTTATTTATGGTTTCCGGTATTTATTACTCGGGTTTCCACGAGAACTTGCCAGTAGCTGGGTCGGTTAATATTAAGCCTAATTTGGCTTCACTTTAAGACAATATGAGCGTAGACGCATCTTAGTAAATGACTTACTATACATATTAAAATTTGTTGTCTTTCTTTTATTACATGTGAAAAAATAACATACTTCGAAAAATATAACGTTCTAAATTCCTACACTGGTGTATACCTACGTACAAAAGAAGGTTTAGTATGATTATAAGTAGGTACCTAATTAGGTACATTTTGTAAATATATAGGTAACTCTTGAACTAACATTGCACCTACATACCTAAGAGCCAAAAAACTTATAATTAAATTACACAATAAACAATTAAACTAAGAATACGTAATATTCAAACTTTTGTACGTGAGTTGCTGAATCTTCTAATTTTTAATCATTGTCTTTTGGCAGCGTTAGCCTGATTCTAATGTAACTATCAAAATCAGGCTGCTGAATCGAGGATATTCATTTACTTGCTGAGCAGACTTAGGCTCGTGTTATACTTAAAAGCTCTGACTGATTTTAGATTAATAGCGATGTTTTTTATCGGGGCCCACTACTGGTAGTGGTTTGGACTGCCTATAGGCCTTCAATGGCATTTACGTTTCTTAAATGCTTTCGTTGTATTAGCTATAGTGTTGTATTTAGTTCGTAGTATTTTATTATAAAAATAATTAGTCTGAAAGCGTATCAAAAGATAAAATATAAATAAAACACAAAACTATTTGTTGTATGTAACTACATACCTAGCTGTATATAATTTTTTGTTTTCACGATTGTTACATTTAATTAGATATGAAATGATTTTAAATGATTTTAATTAAAAATCCTTGTAAGGATTACATCTCATTATTTTTATATTGATGTTTGAATTATTTTTATTTCTGATATACTCGTAGGCAAGTCTTTGTCATCTAACGCTAAATAACTGGAGCTTTTAGCTAAACTTAGAGAGGGCACTGGCTTTTAAGTATAGCTGCCATTGGTTGACACCAAAAATCTAATTATTCAATTAAATTATCTGCTCGAGGGTCGTAGCCAAGCATTCGTGTAATGCACACCATTTTGTGGTATCAGACTTTCACTCTAGTCTATCTCAAAATTAGAGCAAAATAAGTGAAATAAACGTATTATTTTGTTTATATTTAGAACACGAACATTTTTTATACTCAAAATCAGCTTACAACTTGCAAGCAGTTTATAAACCGGACAAATAAACGAAAAGTTGTGGATGTTTGAATTTGGAAAAAGGAAAAAGCAATATGGCGTCGCTGAGGAGCCGGCCACACGGCACGCTCTCATGCGCGATCTACGTCCAATTGCCGTAGCGATCGCAGAGCTAAAGTAAATTGTTTTCACGCGAAATTGGACATGATGAAAACTGTTTGTTCTACTTTGTGGATTTAATCGGACATGGTGTTATTTTTGATCGATTTTTTGTTCATGGCAACTTCAGTTGTTGAAGGTTGTTATATATACCATAGGTCACGCCAATAACGAAATGAAGTTTGCGCAAGAATTACTTCGTGAAATCGCAATTTTTTTTAAATATGTGTGCATCTTTGGGTATTGATCAGCCTGTAATAAAATTAAAGTTGATTATTACCCGTGATCGTAAACTTACACGACTACTAGCGAATAGTGAAATAAAATAAAAAATATATATTGTACCGAACAATATACGAGGTAAAGGGAT
Organism: Plagodis dolabraria; assembly: GCA_963854805.1. Lineage (NCBI taxonomy): Eukaryota > Metazoa > Arthropoda > Insecta > Lepidoptera > Geometridae > Plagodis > Plagodis dolabraria. Next base: position 12,518,403 of record OY978461.1, read on the forward strand.
ACAAAATTCATGAAATACGTATAAAGGTTCCTAACTAAACATTATTTATTTCTGCATTTTCATGCACAATTTTCTCGTAGTCAATAGCAACAGCTAAGGTGGATAATCACATATATCTTACTTTCTTAACTTACAAACTCATATCTGCTTCTTCCTATCCTTAGACACTAAACATTGGGAAGGTTAATTGGTATAAATTAGGTTAACTTCTCCATTTTAAGGTTAGTGCTATTATTACAGACGTAATTTAATTATACTCAAAAATTTCACCAGTTTAGTATTTAAAATATGACGACACTAAGTTTGTATAGAAGGACAGGCTCTATGGAAAAATTGGATACAATACCGAAGTGACAGAATATTTGCTCTGTTTTCTTGCTGCTGAAATTTTAATCTGACGCTCTCCAATTTCGCTCAATAACATACATAAAATCCAAAAAAAATTGCAAGAGACTGACGCATTCATAAAGAAGGAAATCCAACCCACTTACTTTTTATAATTATTAAAGATCTAAATTAAAATGTTATAATTTAGATATTGCAGAATCATGATGCTTTGATAGATTTATATAATTAGGGCCTGTTTCAGAATGTTCGAGTAAGTTCTGGTTTTACTACCCAGAACATATTTATTAAACAAAACACTATCTTTGCAGTTCACAGTCATCGAGCCTTTCCATCGGTTAAAGCTTGAAACGCGCTGCATGTTAACTGTCATTTTTATCATTCAGTTATTTTATGTCTTGCATAGCAACCCGAAACTTTATTAGGACATTCTGAAACGGACCCTTATATAATAGGACTAATATCTGGATACCTAGATCTTTGAGATGATAATGCATGTAATTATTTCTTTTCAAATAGCTGTGTATACTATGCGTAACGAAGTAGACAATAATAAAAAATGTTGATGTGATGATGAAAAATCCTATGCGTTAATGCAGGATTTGTTCCAAGGTTTATCCATATTAGTTCAGCCATTTAAAAATAAAAAACATACACAGGTATCTCTTATCCTAACTCACAAACTTTCGTATTAATATTATTAGTATTCAATTAATAAAGCATGGCAAGTAGTTCCATGCAAAATAAAGTTGGCGCCTTCATTTTGCATACTACTTTATTACTGAGGTGGACATGCCCTATAAAACAAACTACATTCTAAAATCAATCTCCAAGCTATAATATTGACAACCTGACAGCACTTCAGTGTGAATAACGTCACTTACTATACTTGTCCCATTATATAAACTATAAACGCGTTTTAAAGCGTAGTGTGCATCTACTTCAGTTATATAAATAAGTCTTTGGCGGACTGTCATTGAAAAGTATCGTTTAAAAATGGCGAAACGGTACACAGATTAATCATAATGTTTATTGATCCAAATAGAACATGTTACAAAACTCAATGTCGCTCAGCGACAAAGCCCTATCAATAAAAAAAAAGAAACCCAATGTATATATATATATATATATTTTTTAACCTGTATAATGAGAATGAGTGACAATACCTTTCCACGATGATGCCATGTAGTAAGATTACTTTATAGATTAAAAGATAGGTTCTGTTTTTATTATGCTATGTTTATTTATTTTCATAGAATTTTAGCATTCCTAAAACATACAATTACCTATACATTACAAAGCTCATTTTATATAACCTAAAAAACATGTTCATTATGGCTCTTCTGCTAAATTTACCGTGACAAATCACTTATTTGAATTTGTACGGCATATTTTAGTTAATTACATGTCATCTGTGCTTTCTTGCTATTTTTAGTCTCTTGACAGATGATCGTTGTTTCATGAGTGAACGTTTTATAATTATTTTTAAGAATATTCTTTGATGAGGTATATGGTTGAGTTGTTTATTTGAACAGATTGCTTCGTTGGTGGGACTTCTTGGCGAAGTGGTAACATCGTTGTTTTGTTTTTTAAAAGCGTCTCAGTTGTATTCCTTCGTAATTATAAGAAATGTTAAATTTACTGATCTCCCTATTATTTAAGATGCTATATTTATGTAGGAATTAATAATCCTTATGATTAACTCCTTGCATCGTTATCATAAAATTCTTACATTTGTTTTTTTCATATAATCAATAATTAATAAAGGTATAATCTAAGGACTATTTATAGCCTTATATTTAAAAAAGTTATCTCTCAGCGAAATGTCGTATCTTTAAAATGTATAGTACCTACTTTCCATCGGTGTGGCATAGCTGTGGGCGCCCTGTAGATGTAGGTACGTGTTATGTGTTTGTTAGTTGAAGACTTCAACTAAATTAAAAATCGGTGGAGAACGGAGGATTAGATGTACTTATATTAATTAGGTGGAGAATTAACGGTGGAGAAATTGTTTTGTAATCAGAAGGTTAAAAGTAAGTATAATAATACAGTTACATTAGATACTTAGGTTAGAAAATAAATTGAAAGTGTAAACCTCATAAAAACCATAATAATCCACGACCCATTTCTTGTGTTAACAAGATTCCTTTTTTAAATTCTGATAACTCAGCAATAATAGCATTTCAATAGACGTTCCGCCAATCACAGTGCTGTATTCGTAAATCGAACTGATAACAGAAGTTTAGCTGATAACGCACGGCACGGCTATTGGGTCACGCTTTTCAAAATGGCGGCCGCTATCTTTATTTTCGTTTTAGTATTGCACTTTATGTTTTTAACTGAGATAAGTTATCGTATCGTGTAAAAGGTAAGTTATGTAAAACTTGGTAAACAATGAAAGCGTTATCGGAGCAGCTGATATAATTTTTATCGTTGTGCTTTGGGTTACCTACTTTATAAGAACCTGTATAGTGTATTTTGTTGCTAGTGAAGTAAAAAGCTCTTTCTTACATTCTATTATACCTACTTATTTAATGACACGAACAATACAGGTGCAATAAATATACCTATATATATTGCATGCAATATAATATGTAGTTTATATATTGGTTCCGAATTTGTTTTACTAAGTAGTAGGTCCACTTAAGAGACGTACATTTTTAATTTAATTTTAAAAGTTAATGTCGTTTACATTTTTAAAAGAAATTGAATTTGAAAGACTTCAAAAAAATGAGGATGTTCTCAATTTGACTGTTTTTTTTTGTGTGTTACCTCGTAACTTTTTACAGGATGTACCGATTTTAATATTTTTTTTTCGTATTCAAAAGCCGATGCTTGTCATATACTCGTGTTCTTTATCTGAAGAGAAGTACCCTAATAAAGCGTATTTATTTGGCTTAGACTACATAGATTGTGTTCTCATTTTCACTTGTCAATTAAAATGTAAGAAATAACTGTATACGATGGTTTTGTTTATTTATTTATTAGTGCATTTTTTGTGAATATTTTCCGTTTGAAGTCGGTTTTTTTTTTTTTTTCTACTTATACAATTGAAACAATCTATCTCCCTCTTACATTAAAAGACCATGTATTATTTCCTTAATTAACTATCTATATATTATTTACCACTTCAATTGTTCTAGGTCCTGTTTATCTATAAGTTACTAATATTTGATTACCCTAGTTAGGTAGTATTACATAAAGCCTAACGATTACTGTTTTTTTTCTACATTGAACAAAGGCCACTAAGAGCGAAGAGGTTGTAAGTAAGTGTGTAATAGTGTAAGGTTTCCCGCCATTTGCAATAATCAAGGAAATCCCGTAGATAGATGCAAAAAACAGAGAGAGACGTCCTTGTCGTCTAACCCGGAAAAGACAGTAGGAAGTTACGTCATCAAGAGACGTCATCGGGCAGAATCGACCTCGGGCTTGTTGAACTATGACGAGAAGTAGGTAAGCTTGGAAAAAGAGGATCCTCCAACTTCGTTAATAATGTAGAGAAACAATAGATATTAAATAAAGATCTTATTGATGGCACCAATATTATGTTAATGTTAAAAAGGTATTCGTAGATATATAATCTTAAATATATTATAAGAAAGATATCACTAGGTACGTACAGAGATAAAAATCACGAAAATGATAAAAAAGTAGGTTAATAGTTAAATAAAACTTCCTTGGCATTATATGTATTACTTATGTACTAAATAGTAAATAAATAAAATCAAAATATTATTCATACTATTGCAATCCTTTCGGGGTAAAAAAAAGACCAATAATCCCATATTTATTGATTAAAAATACGGAACCTATCTAGTTATACAGTTTTTTTTTTCTTGGTACTATATGAATGATTTGTTCCTTGTAAATGAAAATAACTCGTCGTAGTCGGAGTTTAGTATTCAAATTTATTTACAAACAAATCACTAGTTATTTTTTTAATTGTAAAGGGTAAGTAGATAAGTAGTAACAGTAATAAGTAGTAATTTATTCGTCACAGGATATTAGAGGAACAACTCTGTCATTTGCCAACAATAATACTCTGCATCACAATCATTAGATGTTGATCGCCATATTTTTCACATAATTGAGTATCTATTAAAACTTTACACATAGTGTAGTAGCTGAATAAATTTCAGGAACAAAGTTATACCATAAAATATGGTATGAAATTTAACAGGGAAAAATTTGGACGAATAAAACAAAAGATAATCATGACAATCGGATGTACTAGAAATGAAAAAAGTTAATCGTGCTTTATGTATAAAGAAAAATGTACGCGTAGACATAAAAACCTTCTTTTTGGAAAACACAATCGTGCAATATTACGCGCCAATTCGCTACGACCACGGAAATCATTGAACTTGAATTTCGAACGTTTGGGTGCGTATAATCAATTCACAATAGTTATTTAACAATCAACGACAGGTCTACTTTCCGGTGACGAGTTATGCCGTCATCCTCACCCCCGCGGCTTCGTTATTTTCATGACGGTTAGTTGTAGAAAGTTAGCGCGAATCACGTAAAAAATTACGAGATTTCTAACAGCACGTGAAATTTCAAACGTATTGATGCGCAAACTCCATTTTCAAAGCTATTAGTGATTATTGTGCACTTAGATATATAAAAGATGTACATTTCGTGGCAAATAGTTTCTTCACAGCTTAACTTGTTTAGAATGCGATATTAAACATAATTATTAGTAGTTTAGTTTAAGGCAAGTACCTACTTATATAGTTAAACTCAACTGTTAGTTAGCCAATAGTTATATGTGATTAAATATAATACATTAACGAGGGAGCTGAAGAACAAAACGTTTTAATACCACTTTGGTCTAAAAACTTTATTAATTCGGCTATTTAAGGCTCTTTCCATCCAGTCCTGAACTTAATGTATGATTAAATGTGACTACAAAGTTCGGGATATCAATAAAAATGGTATAATTACAGTAAAATTTATATTAATGTGGCAACTGCGTCTTTGGCGGAAAATACAAAATTTTATCAGGTTTTCACTATTGTAGCTTAGTTTCGTAATCATTCTACAATATCACGGTATAAACGAGTTTTTTGCCGTCTCCCGAGCTCAGTGTCAAAGTTGACCAAAATATTTTTTTTATTTATTTTTCAAGTACCACACACATACAGTGGCAAAACAACTAACAGATTGTTGTAAATGTGTAGGTAAATGGATAAAATACATACAACTCACACTCGTAAGTTCATTAATGCTCGAGTGCTCGTGCGCTTCTCATACAAACCTAGTTCCTTCATATTTTAAATACTAAGAGATCAAACTCGGTGAAACTTTGCATGTATATACTTGAGCCATATATATATATGCATCTGGTTTGCCAGATTTCCGAAAAATTAAATATTTTCAAAAATAATTAAAAAAATCGTTTTATATGGGTATTGTTATTATGCCATTTAGAGATAAAATAAATAATAAATGGAATAAATGATACACCAGAAGCATAGATATTAGACTTAGCAATATGCATACAAAATTTCACCGAGTTTGAATACTATGGAGACGAGTGGAGAGGCGGCGAGGAAAGGCGAGCGAGGTGCTAATGCAAAACTGTCGCATAAGCATTTCCTTGCCCCTACACTTGGTATTTCAAATAAGACGAAACTCCGTTTGTATGAAAAGCTATCTGCAATCTACTCTTAAAAGCACAATCGGTTAACTTTGCTGTAACATCAGCTCCTATTAGCTACTTTAAGCAATACCTACATAAGTATATGCAATACTATCAATGTAGTTGTGTGGGATGTGATGGATGATTGCATGCCATGAGCTAGATTATGGATAATGAGGTAGCTGGATGTAAAAAGGTGATAGCTATACCTTTAAGATAGAATTCTAGACAGCGGCGGTCTATATACATATTCATAGTACATATAAGTAGGTAAGTGCAATGATCGCATAATGAATATGAAATAGTTGATAGTAATATGAGTGAGCATAATCATATTGTGCAAGCGTGCTATTTTGTCTTCAGAGTGCAGCAATTCTAAGATTCAATAAAGGTAAATAGACAAAACCTTTTGAACACTCTCCTTTTCACTTCTTTTATAATAAAAATGTAAGGAACTAGCCACTGTTTACATATTACACCTGCATACTCCGAAGAGTAGAGATGTACACGTAGGTTATGCCAGATATATTTTGCTCCCGTAGAAAATCCCAATAAATGGCTATTGTACTCAGAACCTCTTGATTCTAAATAGATGGTTTCACCACTTTTCCGTCGTGGCAGTCAAATATTGTTTTTACTTAAATACTGTCGACAATCGATTCAAATGGACTTTTCATCACACTTATAATATAATGGTGAAAGTTTGTAAATGTATTTTGTGTTTGTATATGCGTTATTTCTTTACGTTCAAACAGCAGAACGAATTTGGGTGAAATTTACTATATATAGCATACAGATACAAACTGGAATAACACATAGGACATTTTACCCCGAAAAATCCGCGGGTAACACCGAGGTGCGCAGAAAGTAAATTATATTTTGGGTGACCTGTTTGGTGGCAGAAGATTGGAACTCAAATTCCTAATTTAAAACTCTTCCTTGCCTGTCCATGAAAGTTCCTTGGGGGAGTAACTTACTTTACTACCACTTATTGAAAAACTTATTACGGTTTGACGTATGATAGTTAATAATAAAACTTTTTTGTATATTTGGTACAAGATATGTCTTTCTCTCTCTCTGAGAATTGGTGTAATTTTAGTGATATGTAGGTACAGTTTTTGCTAACCGCACTGTCTGTACTTAGGTACATTCTAGTTCTGTGTTAAGCTCCCATTCCGACCTGTGCCGCCACGCCGTGCACACCTGTCTACAGCTCCGCCAGTATCTCCCAGTGAGACCGCAATAGTCCCCGCACTATTGCCGTCTCACTCGGGTCATCGTTCCGACGCTAGTTGCAGACCAGTGCCTTGGAATACGCAGTCCTGACGAAGTTTTGTTTTCTGTGCAGAAGCTGAGCAGCCACCGACCGCCGTGCAACGTGAGCTACGAGCTCGCCGTGCCGGCGCGCAGAGGCGCTCTAAGACGTCAGGCATTACCACCTACCCAAGTCCCTTGTTTCGGACGAACAACATCATATCGGGCTGGTGGTCTTGTTTTGACCGCACTTTTCGGTGCGCATTTCACCACTGTACTACCCGACACAACATAGTAACAGTCGCGTAACAACACACTTTGTGCTGTTAAGCGACGTCGTTCAGGCGTGGGGTAGCGTCAGCCAAACCCGTCTGAACGATCAAATCCGCCATTTGCTGCGGTCGCAGTGTGACACCCTACGGTGACAACGGCCACTGTTGTTGTTTTGGTTTAACCTTGCACCGTGGCCTTTCCCGCTTCACGGGTCAGCCGAAGCAAGCTGGGCTCCGGGATTACTGGCCTTGGGGTCGCCCCTAGTCAACCCCGGAGTAGCGCTTAGGAGCACCCCTCTCCGCCGAGAAAAAAGCTCGGAGAGGGTACACAACTAGGGCACACCTTAGGTACACACTCCCTCTCACACAGTGAGCTCACAAGGTGTGTGAGGGAATTCAAACCCTTGATAGGGCGTCCTGAGTATTCCCCTCAGGATGCAGTCCCGTCCCTCTAACGGTGAGGTGCAGGTCCTTCAGACCTTCGCCCTCCGCCACCCCGATCTGTATGTTGCTCATATGCAACTCCTCGAAGAGGAAGCGAGTGCCCGCCTCACGGACACTCTTATTGCTCCCTCCGGGACTTCAATCCCGGAGGCCAACGTCCCTCCTCTGACCCGGTCCTTCTCAGAGGACAGCCCGCTTTCGCCCGCCCCGGGCCCGGACAATAGACGCACGGTGGCAGCCCCTCCCCGTGAGAGGTCTCGCTCGCGCTCACCGATCGGGAGGCCAGCGAGCACCCGTCCCTCCATCGCCGTTGTCGAGCCCACTTCGGACTCCGAAACGGAGATGGAAGTAGATCCGAGTCGCGCCTTACGCACTGACTCGGACTCCGATAACGACGGCTATACCGTCGTTGACCGCAAACGCAAGCGTGCTCCTAAAGCCGCTAGTTGCGCAACTTCCGCCCCTCCCGCCAAGGCACCCGCTAAGGCCCCCGCCTCCGGCAAGAAGCCGACCCCCGCCCCGCGCCCCGCGTCTCCTCCCTCCGCTCCGGCCACTACTGCCGCGCCCCCTCAGGACGCGAGCGCGCGCCGCGAAAAACCGCCTCCACCCCTGTTCATTCAGGACAAAACCAAATGGGACATGCTGTCCCGTTTAGTTTTGGATCGTGGGATCCATTACACTAATGCCCGCTCCACGCAGCAGGGCATTAAAGTCCAAGTGCCCACCAGTAGCGACCACAGAGCGCTAACAAAGCTCCTCCGTAAAGAGAGCATAAGTTTTCATACTTATGCGCTCGAAGAGGAGAAAGTCCTTCGCGTTGTGATTCGCGGTGTGCCTAAGGAGATACATACCGATGCGGTATGTGACGACCTTAAAGCACAAGACTTCCCTGTGCATGCGGTTCACCGCATGTACAGCGGGAAGGACCGCAGTCCATATGACCTAGTACTCGTAGTACTAGACCGTACACCAGAGGGCAAGGCCATTTTTAATTTAAAAAAGGTCTGTGGCCTCTCAGGACTCGATGTCCAAGCCCCATACAAAAATGGAAGTCCCTCGCAGTGCCATAACTGCCAACTATACGGGCACGCCTCCCGTTTCTGCTTCGCTCGCGCTAGGTGCGTTAAGTGCCTAGGCGATCACGCGACAGCAGCGTGCACTCGCACCCGGGACTCGCCGGACCCACCCAGTTGTGTTCTGTGCGGTGCTCAAGGGCATACCGCGAATTACCGTGGTTGCCCTAAAGCACCACGAGTGAACCACAGGGTGGCAAGGCATAGGCCGACCCGCCCCTCTTATGACCGTTACCAACGGGTCAGCCCTAAACTAACGGTAGTACCTGCCTCACAGGTAATACCCGCGCCGCTCCCAGCCCGTAACGCATGGTCTAAACCACCCAGTATGGTTAAGACCGTCGCTACCGCCCGCGCCCCGGCCCGCGCGCCCGCACCCGCGCCCGCACCCGCACCCGCCCACGCCGCGGCCCCTGCCCGCGCACCGGCCCCGGCTCGCCCCGCGCTCCCGGCACCCGCTGCCAACACCGTTCGCGCCCCTCCCCGCGCCGCTTCCCGGCCACAAGCTCCCCCTATGCCATTGATGGCTGCCCCTCTTCAAGAGTCAATCAACCTAGTCAGCGATCTGGCTATGTCGGTTGACATCAATGAGGTACAAGAGCTATTCCACAAGATGCAATACGCTCAATCCCCAGCGGACGTGATCCAATACACATTGGAACACGCGAACTTACTAAGCGCCCTTAAGCGCTTCGTTCCCCAGGCCCCTCCCCAGTACAACCACTATGGGTAGTACAACCGCACGCACGAAACCGCGCTCAGTTTCGTTAGCGTCATTCAACGCTAACGGTTTCTTTAGACAACGTGACCTTGTCCACGACTTTTGTTGCACCCACCTTATCGACATTATATGCGTGCAGGAAACCCTTCTAAAACCGGGGAAGGCGAACCCTAGGTTTGCCAATTACAGAACGGTACGTGATGATAGAGTGAACTCCCGTGGGGGAGGCACTCTTATCTATTACAAAAGGTCCCTGCACTGCATCCTCCTACCTACCCCGACTCTTGTTAATATGGAAGCATCTTGTTGCCTTCTAGCTATGACTGGTCATCAACCTATAGTCATAGCGTCCTGTTACCAAGCTTGTCAAAAGCCGATCGTCCGAGCTGACTTAGAAGCATTGTTCTCATTAGGAAGCGCCGTCCTTCTGATTGGCGACTTCAATAGTAAGCACATCCTATGGAATTGTAACGTCAACAATCCCAGAGGCATTGCACTTGAAAAACTAGTCGCAGAACTTAATTTTGACATAATTGCGCCCACTGAGCCCACTCACTACCCTCATACGGAAGACTTTCGACCTGACTTGCTTGACATGGCACTACTCAGAGGCGTAACACTCCAGTTACGCTCCATAGAAGTGGTTCACGAGCTTCACTCTGACCACCGACCCATTATACTGCGACTAGGTCCCGACCCAACAACAGACCTCCCCCGCCCCACTAAGACGATAGTGAACTGGAAGCAATTAGGCGTTGCCCTAAAGGCTATCAGTTCACCGGACCTTGACAAAATCCCTGACGACATCCTGACTAAAGATGACGTAACCCTTGCGATCGATTCGTTCACTAATCACCTCTCCACCGTAGTAGGTGCATCCGCAAAGGAGGTCATGGTGCCGGACGACCGGCGCCTTGTCATTCCAGCGGATGTGAGACGATTAGTGACGGAAAGTAAAGCAGTGACCCGACATTACGACTCTTACCCCAGTAAAGAGAACAAAACTAAGAAACGCCACTTTGAACGCATGGTTCAAAGTCGCATGTCTGAGTTGCGTGATCAACAATGGGGTGACAAACTTTCAAACCTCGTGCCAAGCCACCAGGCTTATTGGGACTTGGCGCGAGGTATGAAAGGAAGTAACTACAACGACATGCCTCCCTTATACAGACCAGTCCCACTAGTCCCAGCGTTCTTTGACGAAGACAAAGCTGAGTGCCTAGCTGATAGCCTAGAGGCTCAGTGTTCCCCTAACGTAGATCACGTTGACCAAGCTCACCTCGATTCGGTGGATGCTGAAGTCGAACGTAAAAGCTCTGTGGTCACCTCTGAACTCCCACCAATCACCTTAGCGACTTACGCTGAGGTGGCGAGACTGATCAAGGCCCTCCGACCGCGCAAATCCCCCGGTGCCGATGGCATCTCCAACAGGGTTCTTAAAACCCTCTCTCCTCCTCTCATCCATCTCCTAGTCAGCATCTTCAATGCTGCTATGAGCCACTGCTTATTCCCAGACACCTGGAAATGTGCAAATGTCATTGGCATTCACAAACCAGGCAAAAGCTCATCTGACCCCACCAGTTACCGCCCCATCAGCCTCCTCAGTGCCTTAGGCAAACTTTACGAGCGGTTACTTGCAAACCGTCTCCAGTCCCATGCTAAGGAACACCACCTTATCCCAGATGAGCAGTTTGGCTTCAGACCCGGACACTCATGCGTCCAACAGGTGCACCGCCTCACGGAGCACATCATTGAGGGCTTTAACAAGTACCCCAAACCCCAGACAACGCTAGCAGTCTTCCTCGACGTAGCGAAAGCTTTTGACAAAGTCTGGCACAATGGCTTGATTTACAAGCTATACCAATTTGGCGTGCCAGAACGTCTTGTGCTCATCCTACAAGACTTCCTTAAAGCCAGAAGCTTTCGCTATCGCGTGGAAGGCACCCTCTCCTCCCCCCACCCAGTCAGAGCCGGAGTCCCTCAGGGCTCCGTGCTATCACCCATTCTTTTCGCGCTGTATACCAGCGACATCCCACGCTCTCAGCCTAACGTCCTATTAGCCCAATACGCGGATGATACCGCTATTTATACCACTGGGTGGCATATCAGTAGAAAGTCCATTCCCGCCCTCCAACGGGCCATCACCGAGATCGGTGACTGGTTCCGTAAATGGCGCATCGCGGTCAACCCAGTTAAAAGTGCAGCTATGTACTTTACTGAGAAGGGCCGCCCCCGTTACCCGCAACCTATAACTTTGTTCGACCAACACATCCCCTGGGTTAGTAAAACAAAATATCTCGGAGTCACCCTTGATCGGAATCTCACCTTTAGCGATCATATAACAACCGTCCGTAACAGAGCGGCCTTTGTAATGGGTCGCCTTGGTCCCCTGATTCGCAAAGAGAGTAAAATGTCTCTTAGAAATAAGAAGACACTTTACACTGCCTGCATCCGCCCCATCATGACTTACGCATCAGTAGTGTATAGTCATGCTAGTGAGGCCCATCTCCATAAGCTTCAAGTCATTCAAAACCGTTTTCTTCGTAGTGCAACCGGCGCTCCGTGGTATATCCGGAACACCGAGTTGCATTGCGACCTAAACCTTCCCTCTTTAGCGCAGTTCAACAAGGACTGCGCCCGCCGATACTTTGATCGAGCGCCCCACCACTCGAACCCATTGGTTGTCCAGGCATCGAACTACTCGACCGCCTCTTCTATCCCATTTTTCAAACCCCCCCGTCGCCGACCACGGCAGGTATTAGACGACCCGGATGACCCCATCGCAGCCATTACGTTGGCAGCTTTAGCGTTATCCGCAAGTCGTCGAGGTAAAATCCCCAGGTGTGAGGTAATCAGAGGTCACACAATCAAACACCGAGCTCGCCGGCGAGCTCGAGGCAAAAACAAGGTCACGATAAATTGCTCTCCAAATAGTCAAAGAGTATTATTCAGTAGGGCCCAATTGTGCAACACTGCAGTTGCACAGAGGCATTTTGCTCCGATCCCCCCCATGTCTCTCGACAGCGAGACAAGCCGAGGTCCGAACCACAGTGGTGCCCTTGAGCTCGCTGTCAACCCCTCCTATAATAGCGGTACGTTTTCGGCGTCCGCAGGAGACGGAGGTAGAAAGCGCTTTTCGCCTTCTACGCCCGTCTCGGGAGAAGTGCCTTCGGCACTTCTCCCTCCCGGGCTATTGTAGGGCCAGGCCCTCGCCCAAAACCCGGTGGAGCTGGACGACCGCACAGGCGGTAGCCAGCATCTATGTCCTCCCTAAAAAAAAAAAAAAAAAATGTGTTAAGCTACGTTTAGTTATATACGGCATAGAGATAACTTATCACTCAATATATAATTTTTAACATTTTTATTTTTGTGCCTCTATAGCAATAGCCACTAGAGAAAATTAAAAAACAAAGCAGTGTAATGACGATATGAATTTAATTTAACGAATTCACGTGAATGTTTATTATTTAGTTATTTACAGTACAGACACACAGTAATAAATTTTATCGTCTGCCGTAAAAATTAGACCATTAAGAACCTACATACCGCACCTTAAACAACAACAATTAATATGTGTAGGTAAGTACCACGCAACACAGGTAACATTAAAAGATGACATAAAAATTGACTGATGGCCGGCCTAGGGCGATCGAACATTAAGCCCTACGCAATATTAATGTACCACATTCTCACCCGGAGCAATAAAATAAACGATGTCATTTTTTGTCCAAGTGGGGTGCCCTGTCGGACCATTGTGCGGGCCATGTCGGCAACTTTGCTTCCCTTTGTCGAGCACCGCACAGTGCATCACCGGGGCGTCTTTTAGACAAAAGGTTTTTGGCGCCGCTCTCCAATATTTTTTCTTTTTTTGGCAAGTGTATACAACCTATATGCGTATTATATTATAAAACACGGGTTTTGTCATAATTAATAATTTATAGCTTTACACGATGCCTTTGTCGGAGCACCTGCTAGCGGTACTGTGCAAGGTGCTTCTGTATCGTATAGATCATAAATCATACTTACATTTCTTTTGAGCCGTTCACAGTGCGTTTTGTTTCAAGTCCTATCCATCAGTTCAGGTTATTATGTTTTCATTCATTTTATAACAGTGATAATTGTTTTCAATATATTCTATAAATAATCTTCAAAATTTAAAACTACTTTCAGGAACGAATAAATGCAATATTTTAAAGAGAAACTAAAATATTTAGCTAATTTATAGCCCGTTATTTCTATTTTCAATAAAACATTTTGGTCTTAGTCCCTACACTCAAGATGCAGTTTATAGGTATTTAGGCACATATAAATCAGTCCATAGATATTGCACATTTGTAAAAGCTGCGTTCCATTTTACATAGAACTCTATATAAAGTGCAATAAACATTTACTCCGTCAACCGCAAATTGCTTTTGGTGCTAGAAACCAACAGAGAAATAAAGACACGGACTTTAATTTCGTAAAAGAGTAAAAAGCAAAGCTCTCGCTTGTTTCCCGGTGTAATCGGCCATAAGGCCGCGGCCGCAAGACGAAGCCGCGAGACTCCGTGGCGTTTATGTACAATAAGTACACTAAACGTCATATTTTGATGCAAATCCAGACTTGCCGGACATCTTTACGAGAATTGACACCGTGTAACACGATAAAAAGCCTATTTTATTGTTGCCACATACTTATTCCACGTTGTTTTAATAATGACTATTAACTTTACTAAGTTATTGCGCATACGGCACAGTTTATTAGATAAAGTAAAGACTCGATTGCGGATTTGGTGAGATGACGGCAGCGGCGGCGGCGGTGGTCTTTGGCTGGGTTTATTTGCAATTACCACTTCGGATGCGAGAATTTAAGAAAAAGTTATGTGTATCTTTATTTCTGCTTTCGAAAAAAGTCTTGAATAGTAAAAAACTAACGATGAAAGTACAGATATTTTTACATCATATTTTTTCCTTCTTCATGATCCTAAGAAATAATAGTAAATTCATATGTGCCTTAATTATAATACTATTTGTAAAAGTAAAGGTAACCGTTAGCGTACTGTACCTTAACTAATATACATAATATGCAATATTCATTTCACTACTATTTCAAACCACATTTAGTAGATAATAATATAAGCCACCTAGGCTGTGCTGAGATGCGATTGATGAAGTAGATATGAAATTAATTTTATCATCAACAAAAACTTACTGATTTTCAATTAAATTTTGATATTACTCCTACTTAGTTCTACAGTAAGAAAATATATTTACTTACACAGTTTCAATCTAAAACCTTTCTCTCGCGAGATAAACTAAGCCAATACTTCATCTTCCGACCCACTGGATTTTCTACCATGAATTAAAAGTCAGGAACAATCTGTCATAAAACTCGAAACTTGGGAATAATGCTTCGTTCACACGGGCTTTACCCGCTTGCCTCGTAACTCGTACAAGTTATAGTATTTAGGACAGTTCAAAGTAGCCGACACGCATTAAAACATAAGATATGGTCGGCTGTTCTCGATGTGAGGCTCATTCAACTCAGATTTCGTCATTGACATACACTTGAATCTCTGTGTTAATTGTCAATTTCAAAATGTTCTACAACCCAAGATTCGAATTTTAAAATTCTCAAAAACAGCTGATTTGTTATGGTAAATAACAATTTGTGAATTAATAGAATCAAGGAAACGAGCCCTTAAAAGATCTTTACTTATTCGAGTCGCGTAATGCAGATGTTTGATAAATTAATCGATTACAAAACTTTTTGCTCCGCTAGAGAACGCTTCACGTCAGTTTTGTTTAATTTTATTTCTGTCCATGACAGAAGCAGATAATTGAATGTGTAGCACCTCATTTAACACTCAAAGCAATTACAAACTGAATTCGCTACACTGCGTCAATGAGTATTTACGACAGGCAATGAAAAATTAACAATATCCCTTCACTGACCATAGACTACTAATGAGCATAGACAAGAGCGTATTAGGGTTTCCACAGACGGAGACATTAATCAGGCAGTCGCATCTCGTCGTCGTTTCGTGTCAGTAGCCGTTGACATAATAGCATGTTCTATGCTGACAAACAGTTTTTATACTCCAGCTATCAATCAAACGGTGACACAGATGTGACACACGCTTCCGTGTTGAAATTATAGTCTCGATTGCACCTATGTATTATAGATATAGATTGGCTATTCGTGGTGAGACAAAATGAGAAAGAGTTTCAGCGACATGATCGAATATTGTTGCCATTAAATATTAAGGTACGGAGCTAAATATTATATGATATATAGTGAAAAAACAACCAAACCGAGAGCATTACAACTATTACTTCGAATCAACTATTGTAAATCCAATATTGAAGCTCTAACTCTTTTTATATTTAATATAGGTTCCAATGTTTGTGCCGCTTTATTTAATACATATTCAATGTAGGTAAGTATGTTAGCATATACTTTCGTCTTCTTTTCTCATTTTTCACTCTGCAGCAGCTAAACGGATAAAATTAGGCTCATCACAATTTAGGTCCAAAAATAACACCTAGGATGTACTTCTTATCTCGATCTTTTATGCAGATCCCGAAGGTCCACGAGATGACCAAAGTAACCAAAGTCCAAGCGGGCGAATTCTTGGGCTAAGTTATTAAATCAATTTTTTTATTGCTGTTTGGTTTGCCTATGACCAACACATTAACACTTCGACATATTAATTTTCTAATAATTTGATATTATTTTTAATGTACATTATTACTTGATAACGTTATTTTAATGTTCCTGTATGACAATACGATAGAATTAAGTAATAGTAAATTTATTCAATGATTGATGTTATAGTTAAATTATAAATTCTAATTTGTTATGCGTCGATACCTCTATATTAATTGTAGGTAATTTGTTAATTCAACGAGGCACCGATGACAGTCAGCTGTACACACGGACAAATCGATTCTGCATGTATTTAACCTTTGCGTACGGTGGAATATAAAACGATTCGTATCTTGCATGTGTGGTGGTCTTTATAATGCGAGTGTCTCCAGATTTTGGCGCTGAATGAAAGATTTACATTTGATGTTCGCGACTGATTGATGTTGAAAAAACTTTGATTGTTGCTAGTTGAAAACGTCGAACATATTTCAAATATTTAATGCAATGTACCATATGAGTAAGGCTTATCTTTTACAATATTTCTAATTCTAAAGCTTACTGATATGTATCAGAAGTAATCAGAACTCGTAGTTAAAGGAAAGTGTATGTCTTGTCTTCTAAATATAAAAGTAAGTCACTTTTTCGGTTAATTACTGACTAAACACGAAATCTGGAAAACGAATTAACCTATGAAACTGAGATTTGGTAGATAGGTAGTATATAATATAAATAGGGGACGTCGGCTTAGAATGGATTTTGCAACAGGGCCAAATTTAGGGGGTCAATTAGCAGCTCCAATGTTGTATGAGAGTTCTATATTTTTTGGAAGTTAGGGGTATGAAACTCGTCTAAATTTATAAAAGACGATATAAGTATTATGTATTTGTTCAGTTGGAGACCTCGGCTAATAATGGGTTTTATGAAAGGGCAGGATTAAAAAGGTTAAATTTGAAGAGAACATTTTTAATAAAAGTCTGATTTTAAGGTAATAAAGTTAAATCACATTATATATAATGTGATTTAATTTAATTACATTAAAACGTGTACTGAGATTCTTAGAAAGGGACAAAAAACAGGTTAATAATTACCCTATCAAGCTGAAATTTAACATTTAGGTAGTTTATGGATAGGAAACGTCAGCTAGGATGGGTTATACGAAAAGGTAAAAAATAAATTAATAAAAGGGGTTCAAGTCGGGTAAAGTTTCTTTGTTTTTGAAGATAGTAACTTGGAATTAAGTACTAAGTTAGAAGACGTATAATAAAAAATAAATTTCAATAAAAATCGAATAAATTTGAAGGTTTGGTAGTGAAGCATAAAATTAAGTAGTGTTTTTTTTTACCTGTTGTTAAGCGGTAACTTCTGCCTCATTTCACTGCACCTATCACCCTGAGATATAATGTCGTTAAGTCTCATGTGCCTGTAATTTCACCGGCACCCATACCATTAAAACCGGAACACAGTTTGTGAATATTACAGCTTGGCGGTAAAATTAAGAATGATTTTCTGTCTTAAGTTTCTGAGTTAATGATGTATTAAGGGAAACAAATAAGAATTGAGGCACAAATGGGGTTAGTTATTAATAAATTATTGTTTAGCAGCATTGTATTTATATCATTTTACACGAAAGTATATAATGTAAAATTTTAAAGCTGAAATCTACACAACTTGTAAAACAATTGGCAGCCCTAGGCCAGACACTAACAACTCGAGCTGTCAAAATAAAATATGAGCCAATAAGAGCGCGTCGCGTGGTGACAGGGCCGTCACGCTGGAGAAATTACGATGTATGAACTTATTAAAATATCTACATTCTTTTTTTTCTTGTTTCGCGGTCGGGTGACACTGACACGTTAAGGTACGCTGCCAGCGGGAATCGTGCTTTCATTTTGTTATTTTTGGTGACGGCTCTTCCTGCATTCTTTCGTGACTGTTAATTTGGTCGTGTCATAATGGAAACACGATCGTATATTGTTTTATGATTGCTTATGAGTTTGAGAAAAATAGCTTCGATATGTTTTTTGTCTTGGATTATTTGCGAATTTTGTCTAATTAATCTAAATAAAATTGCATTGTGCCGCGGTGGTTATAGAAAAAAACATTAGTGGTTAATTCACGATGTTTTCCAACGACTTTATCAGAGTGAATTAACAAATTCTATTCACAACAAATTCGAAAACAAAAAGTAGACCTCATTAACTGAAATTTCTTTTCAAATCTACTTTGCAAATTTTACGCTTAAATTAACAAAGCTGGTTAGAAAGAAATAAAAAGCTATGGAAACCGTGAAAAATTGATTCAGAAATATCTGTTGGTGTACCGCAAGGCGGCTTTTTCAAAGATGCTTCGGAATTCACACGATCCGGTGTTAACTAGCTAATCCCGGAATATTGAAGCAAAAAGTAAAGAAAAAAGTCAAGTTTACAGTTAAGGAAACATATGGTGGCACAAGGATTTGACACGCGCGACTTGGAGCGACTTGACGGATGACGACGAAAAAAAGTTGTTTATGGATCCACTTAACATACACGACATTGTTTTGAAAAAATATTGTTAAACAGATTGTTGTGAATTGTAAATACTCGTCTGGCTCAGGGCTGGTGCAGTATGAAGATCTTTCAGAACTCTCACCATTATTTTAGGTACAATACCTATGTAAGTTACTAGTATATAACTAGTGGTTTTAGTATCCAAAATTTTAGGTTCGGTCTTTGAACTTACGATATCAGTGATTGTGTTTATAATTAGAACAGTCTCAAAATGAATACCGCCAATTCAATGACAGAAAGCATTAAGTGACACAAAGATTTTTGAAATCAATAACAATAGAATTTTTTTGTTAGTAGTTAAATTATACAAATTAAAAGCGTATATTTGATTTAACTACTTACTGCAACTATATAACACAGATCATTTTATATACCTATGGGTACTAAATGCAGTTTCATCATGTGCCAAATAAGCAAACAATAAAAAACATATGATACCTAATATACCTTCAAGACTAGATTTGAAAGCTATTTAAACATGTTTATTTCGCAGGCCTTGCTTGAATACAAAAGAATTCAAGGTTGATTGAATATGTTCGTATTTACGTTTATGTACTAGCCTGCGAATTTACTGATATTGAAGTAAAAACATGAAACTGCCAAGAGTATTTTACGTCATGCTTCCTGCCTAAGAATATTGAAAACCTCATTATATTTCGACAATTCATTTATTCATTAATTTTCTTTTGTACTTATAGGTTAGAATAATCTCGCCTAGTTTGCCCAGTAATTTTACGTGCTACACTACACACTAACACTACGGTTTTGGAATAGAATATCTGATAGTACGGCGTTACTAATCAAGACGGACTCTTGCTGAAGAGATTGACCACCAAGACTCTCATGGACTACTGTTGGTACACACCGTTAGGTCCTCGGCGGTAGATTTTCAATTTGAGGGTGCGCTAGTAGAACATTCAATCAATCATTCATTTATTTGTCAGAATAAACAATCATTACAATTTCAGATGTTAGGAAAATATATAGCAATGCATTCAACCTGCAAGCAGGCGTACAAATATTAGTATTTATTCCTAAAAATATAGTTTTTTTTTTTAAACAATAAAAGACATTTGAAATATTCTGTCATGCTATAAAAACAATTGTCCAATAACCAATTGTGCAGTTTAGTTTTGAAGCTGTTTCCGGTCAAAGTTTTTAAGTTGTCCGGTAATTTGTTAAAAACAGTAATAGCCATATTATAAACATTTTTTTCATAAATAACTTTTTGGCATAGAGGATGGTATAATAAGTTTTTATACTTCGATCTTTTTTGTCTTGGACTAACATCATATCTTTATTTAAAATTGATTGGATTTGCCTTTACAAAGATACACAAGTCTCTTATATACCTACATACACGGTAGGGGAAGCATATTATTGTTTTTAAATAATATAATTCGCTAAATGTCCTACCACCATTCAGTAACGTTCATACTCGAAGTAGGATTCAATTCAAATATTTACCATAAACCTTGAGAAGTAGTCAATAGACATTGTAGCACTTCTAGCCATAACTATTGCCTTAACACAGTCTAGCTACAGGCGTTCTTTGAACTACTTTGTTGTGTTTGTAACACTTTACTCCTCCGATTAGCTTATCTCAGTGATGAAAGCTACTACGTTTACAAACAGGCCGCAAGACGACTGTAAAAAGTTATTTTTTTCCGTTCAGAAACCGGGTGCAACAAAAACTGAAACAAAGAGGAAGGAGCGCAAAAAGCGTGACGAGCGGCCGTCGGGTTTCGAGCCATGTTTGAAGACATCTGGCACAATGTTAAAAATGCCAGCAGTAAATTAACTCTATACGGAACTAACGCAGCTATTAGGTTATCATAAAGCAGAGCACGCACAATTTAAGTGACAGTAAATTGAACCTATAAACGAGCTTCTCATTCGCAATGATATTATTTTGAGACAAATGTAAATCTCACAATTGAATATAATTAATAATTCATAGATTTATTTGTATAGCATATTTCAGTATTAATTGTAATGTGTCAGCATTCTATGTTATTACATTAATATCTGTGTAAGTACTTCGTTTCTAAGCAAGCCTTGTTTCACAAATTTAATTGTTTGTTTTTACTGTTGTAGTGTTTTATAATAACCTCTCCCTAACAATTTTGGTCCTTCTCTGTCCAGGCTGAAGTAATGCTTATTGCTGGCGTAACGTTTCTGCTTAAAGCTTTTCTCACGATTGGCATTTTCAATTTTTGCAGCAATTCAATTAAAGTTAGAAGTCGTAACAGCTTAGGATCGAGAAAATATACTTACATGTTGATAGATAAATTTAGTTTTATGTAGTACTTCAAATGGCTCTTTCATGTATTTTTTTGATTGGAGATGTCATACTGAGATAGAATTTTTCTGCGTGTGGTATAGTAACTGCTTAAATAATCTGTAGCAAATTGCGCGACTCTGTATAGCAATCGTTATTAGATAAGGTAACATTTTCGGTTATAGATGCAGTTGTTTTCAGACAAATTTATGATTTGGTCAAACTTACAAATCGGTCAAAACACTGAAATTCAAAGTAGTGCGGTCGTCAAAGCTAAAGTACGAATCTATGTTTTTATTGCGATATATATTTTGACAAATGCAATGGCAACGGAACTAGCAAATATGTTCGTCGAGTTCGATAACCTTTCACCTAAATCAATGCATTAAAACCAATGGTGTATGAAATCAAAATAGCAATTTTGATTAGTTAAGATTGTTATGGCGTGTGCGTAGAAATCTTAAATAACACGTTACGTTAAATCGTGATAAGGTATACATCGCATTCTAATTCGTCGCATGCGATCTAGTGTTATTTGATCGTGGTGGTGTTATTTGAAATGATGTAGATTTTCAAGATCAAAGAATAAGATGACATTGGAGTATCAATTATATAGCTTGACGTTTTTGGGACATTAATTAACTCGAAAGTATATGGATGGTAAGTTTCCAATTGTATAAAAGTATGTGTAGGTTACTTTTTATCAAGCAAGCCTTCTAACTTGATTTGCGATCAGGATCTAGATTCAAATATAAATTAGATCATTTCTGACCATACCTGGGTTTTTAAACACCGGTACTTTACGGGTATATAAAGCCCTTCATATGTTTATTTTTGAGCTTGCAATTCTCCCCGACTACAATTTGGATGAAATCTTTATCAAATTGGGGAAACTTAAGTGGCTTTCGAATAGATAATATTTCGATAGCTGTCTGGTACTCATTCCGATGCTCATGATATGTTATGATGACTAGTCTATCATGAGTATATCCAAAAAAAATGCGAAGTTCTCAAAATGGGAATTTACATGGTGAACATTTCAATCTGTTAAATTTTATTGAAACTTGCGGATTTCAGAATGCGCTCTAGCTTATATCTTTAACATGTTTATACATTTCACACACGAATTAACATCAAAATAATACTTTGACTATAACCTAGACGTTTCGATCCAGTTGCATCGACCATGGTCACGAGTAGACTGAAGAATTTATTTCTTTACCATACGTTGCTGATGTTCTCATAGGCGTAGGTGCTACATTAAATAACTGTTATTAAAAAGTTCTTAATTCAAGTTTGTTTTATTCATGATCAGATTTTACGAACTGATATGCTGTAAATACTGACAATTGGACTGATAAATGGTGTACAATATATACTTCTAATCAAAGGTCTTTTTGGAAGCTGTCAGGAACATAATTGGGTCGACTCTTGTAAATAAGTAGTATTGTCAACCTACTCGTATATTTTTTTTTATGTTGGTTGATATGCTATATTCACTCCGAAAACCATAACTAAATAAAATTATCGAACATGCGTGATGGTAAATCAATTTAATGGTTAAACCACAGCGTGGTTTAGCGATGGATATGCTATACTTTTTACGGGGCTGTTGTGTTGTTAAATGTGTGGCATTTTAATATCCACAATAAAATATTTACGTATATTTGTGGCTGAAAATGTTTGAATGTAAAGCGAGAGGTCTCCTACGTCCAGATACCCTTCTAAAAAGGTCACCGGTGAATTATTTAGGTATCAACATTTAGAATTACTGTAGTGGTATGATAAGAAATGTCGAAAACCTAAGAAAAACTTGTCCAGACACTACATTAATAGCCATAATGTCGAACATTGAACAATCACCTCCTCGACCATTATAATAGATTTGGCATAATCCCAATGCTTGGCCGGCGTCTTGGGGATTGCAGTGTGAGATTGCAGTTTTCCAGAAGGCACTGCAGTTATATTCTCTTATTGTTTATTCCCTTTGTCGTCTGTAACGACTCGCACAGGAAGAAATGTGAGGGTGCCGTTGTGTCCCAGCACCCCTGTCAGTTATTATTGGCATTTTGGGTATGTTCTAAATAGTTTTAATACAGATATCAAATACATATCTGTCTTTTATCGGATCTATCTCACTTATCCACAATACACTCCTGAACTATGCTGCTAACTTATGCTGAGTAAACTGGTCTAAATAACTGAGTTCTTAACTTCATTTCAAAACGTTTGATTTAGATACCACTAAACGAATCCGGCATTTCTTACCTCCGTCATCTTATCAAACACCAAACTTATTTTTCTTAGAAACAAAGAAACTGGACCTCAATCTGACAATAATCCTTGTCACAAGAACCTTTCACTTACCTGTATAACTCTCATAGGCAGTCCTGTTTCTTTCGCCAGCTGCTCTCGTATGTGTCTCGTCGGCTTTGGCGTCTGCGAGAACGCTGATTTTAAAATCTCCAGCTGTTTTGCCTTGATCGTCGTTCTCGGTCCTCTTCTCTTAGAGCCACCGTTTCCATCATCAGGTGACTTGTTCTCTGCTTGCGAATCTCTCGTCTCGGGGTCACCGTCGAGAGAACCCTGGGTCGGATAGAAAAACAACTGAATGCGACTATGTGGCCAGAGTTTTCATGGGCGAAGTTGGGGTGGTCGAATTATTTATTATTAGTTACTATTTTAATGGGATTGTGTCCGTACGATGCGCATCTGATTCGAAGCGCTAACTTCTGCCAATAACAGATACATTTTACAGCACAGATCACCTCGGGACATACGTAGTTGATAAGTCTCATGTGCCTGTAATTTCATGATTACTTCCTGGGTCTCAAAGACTGCTGCAGGTAAACTCTGTTAGGTGGTTAGCAACAGATTTTCTACTTGAGGGTAGTAGCTACCCAGGCAAGCATTTGCAAAATGCCCTTACACCATGCGGTGAAACTTAATCGGGCCATGGGGATCGAACCAAGGACGTGGGGCACGGCAGTCTGTAGCTATTACTACGCTCGGCTGTCACTGCTTCATAAATACTACTTTTAAACTAATGCGTGGTGCTTAGTCCGAATCTAAGAGTATTAGCTTCTCCACACGAAGGTCATAAGGCAGTTAAGGAATACATTCCTGGCTAGCTACCCCGCTTAAGTCGAATGCCTGTCCCCAAGCACCTCGCGGTGTGACCTGGCAGCTGTCCCTGTGAGCCAATTCCCATTTTCGGTATAACCTATTCAACATCTACAACTACATCGTCACATATCAACAAGATGGTGATAGAGAGCAAGCCTATTGTATATGAAAGTTAATTATGACGCGAGTCTAAGAAGTGCAGACTTATTCAATCTACCCACCTGGTCTTCCGAGTCTTCATGAGGCTTCGTGTCTCCGTTATTTGATAATTCGGAATGTAACGCAGGATGAGGTGCGTGCGCAGGACTGCTCGAGTTGTTCGCAGCACGTGCTTCATCTTCTTCTTCTTCGTCAGACCCTGATCCTAGTAAACTATCAGCTGTGGAAGAAGGAGAAAAGAAATCATTTTTTTAAATATAATATGCCTTTTTAAAATCTACAATAAAAGAGATAATGGCTAGGTAAAACACAAAAAAAAGATATTCTGTTTGGGTTTTACCTACAATTACTTTGCTGTCCAATGTAGAGATAAGGCTTGGCGAAAACTTAATGTTTTCGTGTTAAGTAAGAACTCGGTCCCGTGAAAAATATCTCCAAAACAACAGAGCAATAAAATTTTTGGGATAAACTTTATGGTAAATTGCTTAAAAACTATTTAAAAAGCAATAACCCCTTAAAATGAAGTAAAAATTGACTTATCAAAAAGCAATCGCGCGCCCTTTGCGAGCTCTAACCAAATAAAAATGTAATTTCAGAGCGTGCCTCCCCCAGAAGATTCGAGAAAAAGAATTAGCCGCAAAAACAATTACTTATGTAGGTAAGGGTAGAGATGTACGGAGTAGCTAGTACTATGGGATCTCGAATCGAAGTCGAATTCAATACTTTGTATTGGAATTTGCATAGGAATTCTTAGCCGATCAACTAGGCATTGTTCTCTACGGATCTCTACTACTTAGATGTTTGGCTGCTAGTGGCATATACTACTTAGTGCCTACATGCTTCGGAGAACATTTTCAGCATTTTAATTCTGTACCGGTTACGTTCGTAGCGCTTGTAGCAGTTTCAAAACCGGCATTCGTCTAAGCGTTTGGAAATTAATATTTTGATAATTTTGCTATTTATGCTTATCACCGCTTTGCCCTAAACCAAACGACAGATAAAACTCCTTGTAATAGATGTCATAAATCTGGTAAAGGCTTCATCCATGCAAACCGAGCAAAAATATAAATTATATGCGACATACAGCATAGGTTTACAATACACTTAACTACGAAAAAAATGTTTACTTATATAACTCCTCATTTCTGTGAGTGATTGTCAAAAACAATCACTGAAGACCTACTACGGGCATGGCTTAAACATAGCATTTTGCGATGCATTTTGTAGCAGTTTTCAAAGCTGTTTAAAAAACCGTGAAAAATGATAATTTTGTCTAGAAGGAAAACGAACTCTTAATGTACAATTTTTAGCATTTGTGGGTGTTATTTTTGCTAACAGTAGACTATAAGAACGCTCAATTTGTGGCAGTAATTAGCCTTTGACGGAGACCATCAGCGGCCACCTGAAAACTTTACATTTTGCATTTTGCTAGGGCATTTTACGCACCAGATTCTTCTCTATCCAAAAACAGAGAAGAATCTGACTCATACTGAACTTAGAAAATTCAGTATGAGTCAGTCTTTGGTTTTGTTTTTAAGAGAACAAATTTTACTAACTCCATAAACCTTAACTTCTAAACCATAAAGAACTTATACCGGACTTTTCAAGAGAAAAACTTTTTACAGTGTCGTAAAACTGTATCGAGAAATTATAGTAGGGGTATGAAAACCGTTTACGCTACACAAACACTGGGGGTTGAAGGGTGTGTACCTACTGCCGGGGTGAGAGTGACCGGGACACTTGTCTTACAAATATTGTTAAGGACACTGTAGTACAGCATGAATATTTAGTGGATATATTACGATAGCACTTCGTATATGTACTTTGATCAGTTGTTGTAGTATAAAGTGTTTTGAGGGAAAAGTTCTTTGTTAACACAAAAGAGTGTTTACGAAGCTATTAATACTATGAACATATGTCACACATATAGTTTACGGTAACACGTATTTTTAAACACGATAAAGCTAAGAATATTTATAACTTTAACTGTTAAAAATAATAACTTTGTTTACACTTATAACATACGCACTTACACTGAATCTTAATTAGTAAATATATATAGTGAGATTACATTATATGAATACAAAACCAACTCGTTAATATTATCTAGGTAGGTATGTATATCTAAATTGCAAAAGACCAAGATCTTATGATAGGTATTATCTAAAAAGTGTATACGACAACTACCTACATAAGCATAAATTTTTATTTTATCTATTATTTACCAGAAATAAGAACTAACATACTTAGATATCATGTTAAAAAAATACAGTGCTGCTACTTTATAGATGCTACTTTAAGGGTCTGTTTCAGAATATCATAATAAAGTTTAGGGTTGCTAACCAACACATTAAATACCTGAATGATAAAAATGACAGTTAACATGCAGCTTTAACCGATGAATAGGCTTAATAAATTACTGTGAAACGAAAAGATTTGTTTAATAAATATGTTCTGGGTAGTATAACCGGAACTTACTCGAACATTCTGAAACAGGCCCTAAGGATAGTAAATAATTTCGAGTATGTATGGTAACATTTCTTGAAATTTGAATGTGATTTTTAAAATGAATTTGAATGAGAGATTCGCATCTACCCTCCGTTTTTTTCGTCTTTGCACTGTACGATGGCAGGGCAGAGCATTCCTCGTCCACACACAAACAAGTTATTGTTCACACACAGTATATGCACGTTACACAGTAAATCCTGTAAAAAAAAATAAGTATCTTGAAGCAATGATAACCTGGCATGACGATGGAATGCCGCGCAAATTCAAATCCTGCCACTGACTTTTGTTTCACCAAATGGAGATAGCACGTTTAGCCTCCTTGCTATCCTTGCTATCTCTCAAGTAGAGAATTTGTCGCCAAGCACCTTACGGTGTGTTCTGTTACCTGTCCTTGAGAGTCAGTACTCATAAACTTAGACTGAACAATATCTGTGACCACAAAACCAACAGATGTGGTAATAATCAAATGCTATTTCATGAGCAATATAAAAATACAGAATATTGATTGCCAATATAAAATATATGCATGTATTAAAAACATTACTCGTGTGAGCCATTCTGTGATGAAGGCGTAGTATCATATGTGAAAGTCCAAAAGCAGTGATCTCATGGATAAACTAAGCTTAAGTAATAGCAATTAAATATATGAAATAATTATAAACTACATTTGATAATCTGTACCTAAGTAAATTTTAACTCGATTACCATTAAAATAAGTAATGTTTATTAGCAACTTTCAATGAACCTTCAATAATTAATTGAAAAAAAATGTATTTTTATTAACATCACATTTGCCAAACACGATTAAAAAATAGAACTACTTTTTTATCCTTGGAGAGGCAAAGGCAATGCTGGCAAATATTTTGCCCGCGGCCACTTTAGGGTTAGGGCGCTGTAACATCTGTCAGGGAATGAGATGAGATGTCGGCAGAGATGTATGGCTCCGAACGAACTATGTTCTAAAAATGGGGTAAATTTAATCGAAATGCGTGTTCATGGCATTGAAATTAATAGATACGTTCTCAAACTTTTGGATATTGGATGAAAGTCCATTATTACTTAGTTATAAACAACCAAAATATACGATACAATGTTATTAAAAAGTTAAAAATTAAAAAGATATTTTCAGGTAGTATTTAGCAGATATTTTTTACATCAAATTTAAACACATGATAATAAAAACATCATATAAGTCACTTCTATTTTTGTGTTATTGCTATTATTTCCTGTTACGTTGACGCGACGCCAAACATGCCATGTAGCTCAGCCCGAATATTTTTCGACGTGTTTCGATTCTACACGAGATACTCGTACCTTCAAAAGTTTTTCTAAATATTCATGTGAAATACCTAATTCACATAAATCATATTCTTTTATCAGACTACTGTGGCTGAAATTTTTAAGCGATATATTATTAGCTATTGACCCCCTTTTTCCCAACACGTAAATAGCACAAAAGATTTATAATAGTAACTACCGTTGCACTAACTTAGTTAATTAGAACTAAACAACTGTGATGAGCTTGCATATTTGCACGTAAAGCATGGTTCACAATAACGACAAGCTTTTCACGACTTACTCAATGAAAAAATTACGCCTTTCCTTACAAGCTTCTACACTTTTTATCATATAAAACGACGAGAATTATAAGCCTGCCTGATGGTAAATGACACACCTGCTCGTTATATTTGCAGTGGCCTTGTTTTGCGTGACATAGCACTGCGTTCGGCACTCTGAAATATTAGTTCTCATGTCTTATGTGCCCTGTAATTTCTCCGTAAACCTAGTATTACTTGCACA
Organism: Plagodis dolabraria; assembly: GCA_963854805.1. Lineage (NCBI taxonomy): Eukaryota > Metazoa > Arthropoda > Insecta > Lepidoptera > Geometridae > Plagodis > Plagodis dolabraria. The sequence goes on from OY978461.1 coordinate 12,547,206, forward strand.
CTATACTATTTCAAAGTGGAACATCTAACTGCAGTTGTTTCCACCATTACGAACTTGCTGCAGAGGCCTACTTCCTGATGAAAATCAATTATCATAAGTATATATTATATATTCTTGGAACAAGCCATGTTAATATAAGTTTCGCTTCACTTAAATCCAGTTAATGTTGATTGAGGCATCTAGAACGTTCTTAGGAAATTAAACTACTCCGAGTTTACCATAACCTCAAATGTGTGATTGACCGCAAAAACCAACTTATACGTTTTAAACGTTAAAACGTTGAAACCTTTAAGGAAAAGTTTTCAGCTCAAATTATTGATTTCGAAAATTAATAACAGAGAAACGGTATTTAAAAACAATGCCACTATTTAAAATTGGAATTTTATTGCGATTGGTAAAAGAAATGAAACTTCAAAATAACTAAAAAGACTGCTCGAAGAAGGTTTCCATTATTAAAGTCAACATTATATAGTGTAAGTAAAACGAGTATTAACCGCAAATTATTCTCATACCTATGTGTGAACAGAGCCTAAGAAGTTCAACTTGTATTAATCTTTGTAACTTTTCCGGCGGTTGGCAGCACTGACTTGCGTTTTGTTACTGCAAGTCATTTGGAGGGAAACCGCCAAAGGTAAGAGAATAACTTGACGTTTCTTTTCGGGAACTTGATTAGATTTTTTGACTAAGGTAATAAATCAAGGATTTTGTTATAAGTTGGAAGTGGGCAGGTGACTCTTGGATCGGATTTTAGGGTTTTAAACCCAAAGAGAAAAACGGAGCCTTTTAACGAGACTATTATCTGTCTGTATATCCTTCCGTCCGTATGCACTGGTCTCTGGTTTTTAAACTGAATATGTTACAAACTTGAATTCTAGACAATTGATATAAAACGTGAACGATTAACGTTTGAAGCAGGGATAGCTCAGTGGCTTTGGCTATGGACTGCCGCGCAGCAGGTCCATATTTTGAATCCCGCCGCGGCCTTGAGCTTCACCGCATGGTGGAAGGGCATTTTTGCGAATGCCCGCCTGGCTAGCGACCACCCTCAAGTTGAACATCTGTCGCCAAACACCTATCGGTGTGTTCCGGCACCTGTCCTTGAGAGCCAGTCATCTAGGTTAAGCCTGTTAACACCTTCGACCACATCATCACTTACCATCACGTGAGATTGTGGTCAAAGGAAGGAGGATATCAACAATTAAACACACAAAAATACAATTAACATATTGATTGATATAGTTTTAAATAATAATAAGAATATCCTCGATAAGCCCAATCGGGTTTAACTAGTAATTCAATTAGATTATTTTTCAGATACAAAAAGTATTGTCAATAACTAAAACTTTTTTGCTCTTTAGCAGGTGTCATTGTCTTGAGCTCTCTCTTCTCTTCTCTTTTTTGTGGACTTTTTTTATGGCAAAGTAAATTAAATTGTTGTATTAATAATAAATATACCTACATAAATATATGCAACATAAACTATCCAAACATTTAATATACCTAAATACTTTAACAGTTTTCTCACGCTTGTGCCTAGTTTTGGTGAATATTCAGTGAATACTTTATTTACACCATAACATATTCAGAGTGTTTTTTAATAGATATTATATTAACTATAAAAAAGTATTCGACGTGATTAAATATATTCTTAGCATATCGAAAATAAAAGATCAAATAAAAAAGACGACTTAGCAACAAAACAAAAAAATGCTAAGGAGTAATAAACATACATAATTACATTCTCATTTATATATACTTACACAAGAACTTTAACATTTATAACATCAGCGTAGTTAATTACTCTGTTTATAAACCTAACTGTTTATAAAACTCGTATATATATGTAAGGTATAAAACAGCCAGCAAATTTTACTCTTAAACTCAAGCGAAGCGGATAATGCCTTCGAAAAATGTAAGTAATGTCCCGTATTACTTGTATTGAAGGCGCCATCTATTGACGTTGGTGAACACTTCAAACTTCACACATTGTAGTTTAAAATGCCAAACTTACAATTTATAGTTTAAGCTTCGGCATTAGTTTTCACGAGCCGTCAGTTAATTTAAGTCAAAGTACGAAGAGGTCGATAAGAAGATCGTAAAATAGCATTAGCGAAATTGCGAGTTAAATGTGGATCCTGAGGGTTCTGTCAGCAATCACTTTGTAATTTTAAAGAAGTTTCTATCATAATGGCAACAAATTAAAGTTAAGTTATATTTAAAGTTTCATGATGAAAATGAATATGATATGAATTAATATGATCAGTACCATCTTCTTTCCCAACTTGTACTTATACCGCTTTTTTTAACCGACTGTAAAAAGGAGGGGGTTCTATTCAACTGTTTTTTTTGTGTATTACTTCATAACTCTTCACAGGGTGTACCAATTTTGATGATTTTACCTGTTTTGATGATTTTTTTATCGTTCGAAAGTTGTTTGTCGCTGTTGAGTGAGATCTAACGAATAGTATTCCATGTTTGAAGTCTGCTTTTTTTTGTTTTAAATTTCATATCTTATGAGACTATCAGCCTGTATCATATTTTGACAATTAATTTTCAGGTTACACAATTCTTACATCACAGGCTCATACTCCTATCATTGACTAGTTGACAAAAATAATCATGGTTACGTTTCGCGGTAGTTTTTAATACTATATTGTGTCCCAATTCATTAAATTAATATTTATTCACCTACTTCCAAAAATGAATAGGTTGTCAATTCGACTGTAATTTTTTTGTGTGTGTTTTTTTTATATTCGGAAGCTAGTGCTTGTCAGATGGTTTCATTTAATGAGTTATTGAGTGAGATGTGGCAAATAGTATTTAAGTTATTCTTGATAATGCGTATTATATGTTTGAAGACGGTTATATTTTGTCAAAAATGTTATGTTATATATTAAGCATATGTTACATTACATTACATACCAATGAATTACATAAAAAATAATTTGGCCAGAAAGATTCAAATTCGCCACGGAACCCTAACCAATGTAAAATCACTAACTTTGTCAGTAATTTCACCACAGAACCGGTTGATGTGAGTAAAATGAGTAAAATTCCTAGTCGGACACCTTAATGAGTCCTTAACTCTCCGCTGTATGTATGAGAAGTCATCTTTATGCCCACAGTGTATGATTAATAACACACTTCCTTCAATGCTAATGAATACTCGTTTTTCTTTTCTCTTCACACATTTCTGTAACATAGACAAGAAATCGCTGAGTCTGTCTAGACACTGATATAAACTTGTTGCGTATGCTATTTCGATATTACCACAGAGTACTAAAAGCTAACCATTTACATATTATGGTGTAGCTTATAGTACTTTGTAGTAATAAACACTAACGGAAACTTCACAGAACCTAAGTTTATACGACTAATTTCTGGAGGTTGATGTGCATAAATAAGCATGGAATATTGTCCAGTCAAGTTTGGATTGTTTTTAGGATAAGATTGATTTGAACGAGGCATTGTTCTTAGCTGAAATAACCCGAAGATAATTGCGGAATCGTTTTGGGTTCTGGTGAAAATTAATTAAGGAAGAGGTGAAAAGATTTTTCTTCGTTCAAAGTTGTTAGATTTTTAATTGGCTCATTTGCTATACAATCAAACAAATAGAAATTTGTTAGCGGTGTTTCTCAGATATTGTTCGCAAATGGTTCATAGCTTCATACTTATTATATGTAATATCGAAAATAAATGGTCAGAAACCGAAAAACATAGCACTATCGCTTTATGGCTCCGAAGGGCTCAGCAGAGGTGCCTAAGCCATTTTGATAGAAATGGTCCCATGTTATCGGAAGCGAGCTTATTGCAATACTGGGGATATTTCCAGAATCCAGACTGCTACATTTTTATCAGAAGAAATCGTAGTATTAAAGCCATGACGTCCAACGTTCTCCCTATAAGGGGAGGTTTATTATAATCCTGATGCATGGGTGGTATCTCGGGGATCGCTGTTTAAGAAGACAGTTCTTCAGAAGGTGCCCGGAAATCCAACCGAGATTTTTAGAAAAAAAAAAACTGTAGACACATATGATTAAAAGGAAATTAAATGATGTATCTCTCTGTGCAAACTTACTTCGGTACTTGCTTGAGAAATATTTTACTTCGGTTAGGTCTTCAAAGATTTAATACGACACCTGACCTTTCAAACATCGATTTTCCGAGTCATACTTTCTTGACAATCGATTCTCAGTAACATTTCCAAAACGATGGGCGGTCGTTAACAGCAGAAGCGAGCGTAAACAAACTATTCAATTGAAATATTCTATAAATACGGTACGGGCTCGTTACGGGGTCAAATCGAATAAAAAAATAATTTAACAGCGATTATTCACGGCTATAGATAGATGGGCGACTAATTTGTCAAACGCCGCGTCGAGTTGCGTACGCGCATCCTATTGTGGTCAGAACGATCCTCACATGGCTATACACCTAATGAATAAAAACAACATAGTAGTTTCTGGATATTTTTATTGTATGCGGAGATCGTGGTCTAGGTACTTGAGATTTTATGCCTTTTATCTCCTGGCGAAGATTGTGTGGACCTATATGTATAGCTACGCATACTTACTATCGTGGAGCTTTAAGCTAAACGGATGACTAATAATACAATTTATGGTGACCAACCAAGGCAGTGTTCGAAAAAGCCTTACTACTATACACATTTTGTCCATTTACACATACACATTTACTACACACATTATTTTATTTTGCCTTTACGTAGATGATAAATAACATAAATAACATTACCTATGCTGAGATAAATGTTTTTAACAGGGAATGGACTAGCTTTTGATCTATTATCACACTAGTTGGTGTGAAATAATATGCTCAAAAATTTGACTATAGGTATATCTAAGCCTACAATAAAAACAGGCTCTCAAGGACAGCTGCCGGAACACCCTAAAGACTCTTCTGCTGTAAGATTCGAACCATTATAGCCTGATCGTCTCCCGAAACTCAGAGCTATCACCCTTACTATGGTTCGTATTGTTCATTCGTATGCAATTGAACCTAATATATTTACGCTTCGTCTAAGCAAAACGTACCCAAGCAAGGCCGAAAATTTATTCATAATCTTCGACTCACAAAAATATTTGATAAATCACCGTTATTTATAACTCTTCTATTCACGGCTTGACTTATGGATCAGAGTAATGTGTGTTAGGTCGCTTCTTCTGACCTTATGATCGTATTTTTTTCTTGTATATTTTTTTGTAATTTATTTTAACGGTAGTGCAGTTAATTGCTTGTATTTAGCTACTTAGGTGGGCATGGGCATTGCAACAAAAAATATATCGTAAGTTTGTTTTGCATCTTAATTATTAGACATAAGGTTAAGTTTTTGTGTATATTGCTTTATAAAAATGTAACATTTCTTTAAATGCTTAATATAACCTACACTTGTGTATTTCCCTATCCACTAAGATAAAATTACATATGATAGTAGGTACCTAGTTTTAATATTTCTGCGTTCGATGCCGGGCTAGAATGTCACTTCCACAAGGTAGCGAGTAGTCAGGAACCCAACATTTTATGATAAAAAATCTATGTACTCAACTCTCCAGCTAGTATCTAGAGCACAATTCACGATCGACAAAAGGCCATTGTGCCGGCTCCCCGCGATCGTGAGTCTCCAGGTAGCAGAGGGAAGCCACAGCTTGCATGAGTTGGAGTTTTGAAGCGCGGCGATTTGGCGTCCTGCCTCTACGACGGTCTGATAATGACTAATGAGTTTTTGACTTTTTTTACTAATTTGTACGTTGTGGATGGAGTAATGTATGGTCTAGTTAATATACACTCGTTGGTTTATGTTTTACTTTACACATAGGATACGGGCAGTCAGTATGCTATTTATTAACGAACAAAGAAGAGATTTTTTATGTCACTTTTATTTACAAATAGAACTCGTGTATGTTCTAAACAAAAAATATTATAAATGCCAATCCTAATAATTTTGTGTAATGTTTAATTAGTTTCTTGCGAGGCTCGTTCTAATATGTATTTTTTCGAGATTCTTCAGCAATGCTTTTGCTTCAATGAGGTAGCCCCACTAACGAGTAAGCAAGAAGTTCCTTGTAGAATGCTTACTAAAAAAAGCACTAAAATCAAATTTTAGTAACCTCTACGGCAGTCAAGGCAAACATAAAAAAAAACTAAGATGAGCATCATCTATTATTCTATAATAAAAGTTAAGATATTTTTGCTTCTTCACTGCTGATAGTCTTTGATCACAATCTCAACTGATGCTAAGTGATGATATGTTCGAAGGTAAAAATATATAGAATAGAAACTGGCTCTCAAGAATAGCTGATAGGCAACAATTTTTTTACTTGAAGGTGGTTTCCCAAAATTCCCTAATTCAAAGCTATAATAGCCATCGAACAACCGGATATAAAGATCCAAAGCAAGGAAGTTCTCAATAGCAAGTATTAAGGACATATACCCGTCAGCCAAAGCGTGAACTTTTAGATTAACTCAACTTGTTATTAAAAAAAAACTCGCATGTAAATATAGTGTATTATTAGACCTATCGTTTCTGGCTTAAATCCTTTTTCTTTTGGACTAATAATTTTTTTTTATTATATAGCGTTTAGTATATAGCACTCGTTTTTAGGAATTTAAGCCAGTTATTCTTAGTTCCAGATTTATTTAAAAAGTATTGTACACAAGTATAAATAACTTCCCATTATAGAAAGTTCATTATATTCCCCATGTTTGTGGTGCAATAGAAATATTAAAAGCATGCTTATTTTTCTTGAAAGAGATGCTTAAAGTTGGGTCTTTCTTTTAACTAAAATTACGAGTTTTTGAGCTAGTGTAATTTCAAAAATGTATAATTTAATGAAAATATGATGCACCACAAACCTAGATATTACCGTAGTGATTACGTAGGTAAAAAATCATTGAGTTTTATTCGCTATTATTAAAATGAGATTGGAGCTGCGTTTTGTATGGGGGCGTTCGTCTAAAATATACCCTTAACGTCACTAGCGGTCACCCATCCAAGTAATTACCGCAACGAATGAAGCTTAACCTAGAACGCCTAGGCAAGCTCCGCTACGAGCTCTTCGAAAGTAGTCGGTACTTTATAATAACAAATATTTTTAAAACATTTTAAGAAAACATTAAATTAATATTTTAGAAAAAACACTTATTAAAAATATAGGTCTAGTGACAATTCCGCCTAATTTTTGAGAATTTTTCCATCGTGCGCTCGACTCAAGCTTCCTGAGAATAACTTCGTGTAGAAGCGATACTCGTAGAAAATTATTTCGAACGTTTAGTTTACGACGTCACGTCAGCTTCAAAGGAAAATTAGGAAAAGTTGTCAATAGATATTTTTAAGGGTTTTTCAAAAATATTAATTTTATGTTTTCTAAAATATTTATTATTCTTCGCCGGCATCTATTCATTAGGTACTTAATATTAGCCATGGATCAAAGTTCTTGCTCGAGTACCCAACATTTGTTTAGCATCTCTACCAGTTGTGGCTATTTTATATTTACGGGTAGTTGAATACTAGGCGAGTCATGTAATTCATTTCAAGTCGTATATTTTACAATATTATAAAACATGTATGTTTTAATCTCATTTCGCACCTGAATTATATAACGGTATTGACCGTATTATGTATATTTTATTAGAATTGGTAACACTGAATCTTGATTGAAATCAACCTGTTGTACCTACCTACCTACGTACTTAAATGATCATATTCACTACTATACCTAGTTGAGAAACAACCTGGAAAGATTAACTCTACCACTATATAATAATAGTTTCTATCCAATATTAGGACTTTATACTATTTTGCGATAGGAAGTGCCGGGTTGGACTACCAGCCTATTGGTACCATAAAGAATTAGCTGTAATATTTTATTTCATTCGGTCGCCTTTTGTCAGCCAATTCACCTTATGGTATATGATGTTATCGCCGAAAATATTATTTAGTGTAACCTAGAATTATTGGCTCTCAAGGACAACCGCCGGAACACACCTTAGTAAGGTGCTTGGCGACATATTTTCTACATAAATGTGGCAGTTACCCAGGCGGGCAATCGCTATAAGTCTTACCACCACGCTATAAAGACTGCTATCCTAAGACAACTACCAGGACCGGCGGCTAAACGTGCCATCCGAAGCTCGTAGCGCTCAGTAATACCACTAGCGGTCACCCATCCAAGTTATGACTGCAGTAAGCTACGCTAAGAGCATTTTTTGGATGTTATCATTCTAGCCTATCCTATCTTCATAACTTAATGATCATGGTTCTGATCAAAATATCAAGGACTGCTACGCAAAAAAATTTGAATGCTAGTTTTGAAAGAGATTTTCTCTTCTCGTACATTGTAAGGAATTAACTTTAGTTTATGCATTTTCCATCTGTTCTATTTCTAAAACCTTAAAGGTTTGTGTTCATGCAGCGCTTTCCATAAACAAACGCTGTTTCGTCAAATTTCAAAATCGTTACGACTCTGACCATCTGACTCTGAAATTTTGCATGCATGTTTTTATGCTTTTGATTGGTCAGTTTTTCATTTTATAATTTATTTTATCTTTAAATATTAAAATAAGAATTTCCGTACTAAAACTGTATGTAAGCATAACTTGAATTTATTCAAAATCTGGCATAGAAATTAGGCTCAAGCTTGCATATTATCAACAGGTTTAAACGCTTGGTGTTTAAAATACATATGACAATACTACATTTATAAATTACTAGCTTTTCGGGCGCGGCTCCGCCCGCGCGTATGTCGGTTATGGCGCAAAAACATTAACCTCTTTTTGCGCATGTAGATAAAAACTATCCTATGTTTTTTCCCGGGTCTCAAACTATTTCCATACCAAATTTCATTCAAATCGGTCCAGTAGTTTTGGCCTGAAAGCGTAACAGACAGACAGACAGACAGAGTTACTTTCGCATTTATAATTTTAGTACTGATTGGAACACGAGTCCAAATCCAACCCGCATCATCGCAATAATTAGTAGGAACATCTGATTTTCGCTTAGCACGGGATAGTGCTTCTAATCATATTAAAAAATAATAATGGCGAGTCTACGTTCGTATGGAAAGCGCTGCAGGAACACAAACTTTAAGTACCTAGGTATTGTATAGGACTATTGAAAATTCATGGCATCTTAACTTACATAGGTACCTACTACTACTAGGTAATCTAGGTATTAAGGCATGGATAGATATATGCTATTATCTCGGTCGCGAATATTTTGTAGATCTATATGTATAGCTACGCATAATATATGGGAGCTTTAAGCTTAGCGGACAACTAATAATAAATTGTATGGTGACCAACCAAGGCACTATTGGCAAAATACCCTACTCTATGATTTACTTTTAAATAAATGTAATTACCTATAAGTAAAGATAAGATTACCTATAAGTAAATTTAAAGTACCCAGTAGTAAATTTGTAATTTTGTAAGAGTGTACAATTTAAAACGTTAGGTGTAATTATTCTGAGCGTTTCAGGATATACCTAATACTAAAGCAAATGAAAAGTGAGCAAAAAATATATGCTAAATGTTATTTAGAATAAAGTAGGTATTTAGTGGTAGGTACGTCAAATTTTAGTCGTAGATAGGTACATACTTACATACGTACCTACTTGCAACGCCTACTATCACTCTATATTAATAATTTGATTACTAATGTGCTGAAAGCTTACAATTGATTTTTAATATATTTAGGTAAAAGATTATGACATTTTAGTCAAAATTAATTTGACATTAAATTAACTCTACCCAGTTACTTAGTCCGGCAAAATATACGCATGTAGTTTATTTAATACATAACATGTTACAATATTAAAGAAAACTAAATTAAAAATTCAGTCCTGCTTGGAAAAAAATACTTTGATTCTATAAAAATCCATCAAGCCCAACAATGATTGTTCGTAAACAATTCCTCGATCGCAGATTTCCCACCGACATCACTAGGGGCGATGGAAATGACATTTTAAAAACCTCACTTCAATAACCTATAGGCTCTACATATACAGCCTTGTTTCGCACGCACGCTCTCTGCGCAACGTCGATAAAAGGGGGCGTGACCGTCGCGTCACCATCGACCAATCACAGACCGGTAGTTGCATGTGTGCGTACGAAACTTTCTATGTGTGCGTGACTGTAGCGGTGTGCGATCGTGACGTTAGCTCTACGAAGCGTAGCCTCACTGTATATGGGCGTAAGTATACGCGGCGGTAGCACCACAAAGAATTCCCATATCTTTTATGTTCTTAGATCCTTATCTCGTTGTTTCTTATTTTACGTTTGAGATGGTGGTCTCGAATTAACGGTCAGACCATAAACACGCTATAATAAACCTGTAATACAAAATAATCTGTGATTTTTATTACTTTTGTGGCGTTAATAGGTTGTTACAGATCTCGAGATAGCGTATACACCATTTTCGGGTAGAGAATTTATTCATGATATAAGCTGATTGAATTGTTAATTGGTCTTAATTGTTGATAATCACGAGATTTCAAGTGTGATTCACGCAAAACAATACGTTTACGTTGCTCTATCTTGAGTTTTATTGTTACAAATGAGCAAAATTAACGTAATTTGCGTATTGTTGCTGGCTGTCAATTTCATATAAATACTGGCTTCAATATTTAAACTGAAAAATATAAACCTTTTTGCTCTACTTCCGCAAACAAATGAACTTCAAACGTAGAATTCTCAATTCAAATTTGGAAGCCGCACAATAATTTTCGAAGCTCACATCAAAGCGCGAATTGTGTTCAAAATTCAAGTGCAATAAAAGGACGTTTTCCGTCAGAATTCGATTAGGGACATACACCGGGACAAAGGAAGTCGTTTATACAGGGGGCGGTTTTAAAATTGATTTTAGAACCGGGCGTGTTTACACGGCCATAGACAAATGGGGTATGAATAGGAACGTTTGTGACGTGTTTTTTAATACAATTTCATACATGAGAGAACTCTATATAGATACCTACCTCTGTACAATATACGTAGACCTTTTTAACTATAATTTCTTCAGTCATCTGTTTTGGGTAAACCCATAAAAATTACATAGTTTTTGAGATATTTAAAAAAAATAGTCTGGCTTAGTTACAAAACATGCTTTTAGCTACCTGGCACGTATCAAAAAAATTAATAGAACTATTTACTCAAATTTGGTTTGGGGTCATCGTTCTACCATATATTCAAATTTCAGTTTCATTACTCATTAAGTTTACTTGTAAGCAGTGGAATACAGTTGGACAGACAAAAAAACGTCTGTATGACATAAATAGGGTTCCGTTGTGCTCTAAAACGATTTTTACAGGGGAGTTGTAGTTTTTCTTATTTAATTTAATTTTAAGGTTATTGGGTAACATTAAATCTGCTATCAGACTTGACTAAAAGAGAAATATACGATGGCCGAATAAAGTGTATGATTCAAAGTAACTTGCTGCCACATTATAATTATACCTAACTGAATATGACGCAAAGAAATCCAGTACAAATTCATATTACAAGACAAAGAATTCAAAATTTATACAACCGGTCACACTATTGTACCAAGAAAAACTTCTAGGAAACATTACAAAATTATAAATTTACGAGAGGAAAAATTTAAGTAATGTGCGGGATTCCGCAGAGCATGAGTTATTGCAAACATAAAAATATTAAAAATACTAGCAAACAGTTACCTATTATTAGGTAACTTATTTTACTTAAAAGGCTTAATTAAGCATCATACATTTTTCTACCCATAAATATTTTACACTCTCGGGTTGCTATACCTACAAAGTCTTCTCGAATGATATAGAAAGATACTATATACGAGTATATCATAAATAGTCAGTCAGAGGCTAACGGAGCGAAAAAAAAACACAAAAAGCACACAATATTAATACAAAATTAGAATGAACAAATATTTTTTTTTTTTATGCATTATAGGTTAGCCTTTGATCACTATCTCACCTGATGTTAAGTGATGATGTGGTCGAAGATGTTGTACAGGCTAGCCTAGAATTACTGGCTCTCAAGGACAGCTATACACTACAAATATACTCAAGAAATTCTATTTCTTAGGTATTTGAACTATAATTAAACAATTTACTATAACTTAAGAAACAGCGAAAGGAAATGATTGCACAAAGTTACAAAAAGTTGCGTAAAAATGCTTTTGTTTTCAAGAAAATGATGATGTTTATGTGTTTTCTATAGTCACACTTGAGATTATTAGTAAAATGTATCTTTCAACAAGCTATAACAATGTTCCCAGGGCAGTGTTTGTTGTGAGGGCGCTGAGTGCACTCGTGTCCCGGACATTTTACTCACAAGTATTTGCATTACACTGCTATGAGGCTTGATCAGCGATCAGATGAATGGATGATGCTGGCTGCGATAAAGTGTTTGATCAATAATGTAGGGAAAACATACTTTTTTATTTTTGGTAGGTTTTCCTTTTATCCTTCTTGTTCAAGTTCCCTTTAAATGTGGAAGGTGGTGTTCCAAAGTCAAATATGTTTTTAAATAGGTACGTAGGTATGAAAATTATACATATGGATATAGGTAATAGACAATAACAAGAATACGATACATGCTAACTCCTTTATTTATTACTGTTCCATAATTTTATGATATCTTATAAAACGTCATTGGTATTGCACAAAAGAGTTTTTATTTGCGCGGTAAAAATTACGTTTAGTGAACCTATTAAAAAGGTGTGGAGCGATACATAGTGAATATGGCTTTTATTTTTTTAAATATTTTTGACCTATTTTGATATTCACATAAATTAATTTTCATGGTTTTTTTTATTTTAATTATATTTACATACTTATCATTGAGCACTGAAGCCGAAAACATTTTGGTATTTCTTAATTTTTTTTATTCGTTTTCTGCTGATAGACGAGCTTATGACCACAATTTCGCCTGACGGTATTTGCTGTTGTAGTCGAAGGTCATATTAATGAAGCATATTAACTCTCACATAATAGCTACTGGAACCCATTTACATAGAGTAAAGTATCAATGCACGCTGCACGTGTCGCCTAGGACATTTTGCTTGTCCAAACTGCGCGAAAATTAGAGAAAATAACACTTTTAGATGGACAACCGTTAGGTGCTTGGCAAATTTTCTTGAGGGTGGTAGGAAGCCAGGCGGGCTTTCGCAAAAGGCCCTGCCACCACGCGAAACTTTCTTCTTCTCATTTGATAGTCAAATGCATAAGTAATCATAGTATATAGGCTAACTTTACTTTCAAAATATTTGTACGGAATTGAATTAAAATCTCCACATTTTTAACCAAATTTTGAGATATTAAAATGCAGAGGTTATTCCTATATAGCAGTGCGGACTGTGTATGAACGCAGATCGTGACCCATGATATTGCGGTGGGCGAGACAGTCGGAGTGTATATAGGAGCCTGCTTGTGTTTATTCATTTCTAGGTCTGGTATCAAGGTTCTGAATTATTGTCGTGTATTCCATGAGTTCATTGGCTTACAGTTCTTGGATTAAGACAAGAGGAGATCGAAGTGGAATTACATTTGTTAGTACTAGTTGAGTGCCCTGAATAGGGTACTGTAGTGGAATAGTGAGTGTTATACAGTCCCCGGGGTGACTGAAATAGGGGATCGTAGTGGAACGAGCGGACCTTTTTAAATGTGATTGTGACCGTTCGTCTTGGATGCCACCTGATTTTAAGCGGTAACCAATACTTATAATAGATGCATTTCATCATAAGTGACGAATTATATAACGTTTTTAAGTCTCATGTACCTGTAATTTAATCAGCAGCCATTTCATTGGAACCGGAACACAGTAATACGAACATTACTGCTTGGCGGTAGAAATAGATATAACGGAGGTGGTACTTCCCCAGGCGAAGATGCACACAGAGTTCTAATTCTAGTAAATTGCTAACAGTTTCACATCCTCATAATGGAGGACGAAAAGTACTGTTTTCATCCCTGTTCAGGTAACTTCAAGCGTACTTTTATGAGAAATGAAAATAGATTGTTCAATACGTTCTTGTTCTTTGAGTTTGAGAAGATGTATTTTACTGAATCTCTTTGGGTATGAATGGGTATTGACGATGATGACGAAGATGAATAAATGAATAATTCATTACAAACTACCCAATTATTGTGTAACTGAGCAAACTCAATAGGTATACCTAATACTAAAAAAATATTTTATCACGATTTAACTCAAATTTCTATAATATATATAATGAATTCGCTGAGAGGATAGGGAGGTGTCAAAGCACCCATATTTCCCCAGAAACATTTTTTACACATGTGATAGAGGACGAGTCTGCTGCCATTTACCGAAAACAGTTCCAGGCTCCAGACAGCTACTGAAAATAAACCTGTCTGACCTGACTGAGTCAAGCGAAAGACCTTGAAACTTCGAAGTGACTATACTATATGTGTCTGTATGTTTATATACCTAACTAAACGCAATCAATTCCTTCTCGAAAGTTCGCTCCACCCAAATCTGTGATAGTGAAATGCAGAGGTTATTTGTGTAGCAATGGGAGCTGCGTGACCGCAGATCGTGACCCGCGAGGTTGCGGTGAGCGAGGGACTGTTTATTTATTTCTACATCTGGAGTGCGTTCACTTACATTTCTCGATGACGCAGCGATCGCAGTTTGGTGTTTACAAAGTCAGTTTTATTCTCCGTGCTATCACAGCAAATCGTTCACAAATATGGTCGGTTGTCGGCGAGCGTACGTGCAGTGTAAGTCAAAGTCTTACAATTACTATGTCATCGAGATATAGACATGATAAGGCTACAGGTGCGTAAAATCCGGGGACGTGGGTTCGATTCACACTCAAGGTGAGAAATTTTGACAAAATAAAAAAATGATTTTCGTTTAGCACGCGATAGTGAGTAATCATATTTAGAAATATAGGCATATTGGGAAATACTTTTTACTTATTTAAGTATTACTCAAAACATCCCGTGGATAACCCGTGAAGTATGGACCTACCAAAAAGTAGAATCAATAAAATCAAGATATATTAATTACACAAAAGATACATATGGTATTTTTTAAGTTAATTGTTAAATCGTCAAAATATAAGAATGCAAAATAAAAATAATACAATAAAGTAAGGTAAGGCCAAGCACCTAAACTACAAACTGATGAAAAATGTCACGCAACTGATAAATCGTCATTTAACGATGCACTTGACGCTAATGGTCGACGAGACGAGCATAAGAAATCGCATATAAGTCTCATGCACACTGAATGCGGAGCGCGCTTTTATCTGTTCGGCGTTTTTTTAGGATAGGGTTTTGTTTATAGCCCATACAAACGTAATATTAAAATGATTTGTAACTCGAGCATACTTATACCGTATCATGCTATTATTAAGATTTAGATATGAAATATTTTAGAAGAGTAAATAAAAAGAAATTTTTCATGGACCTAGATGAATGCTGTCCGAACCTGAATAATAGCATGGTATAAATATGGTCAAGGTACAAACGTTTTCGGTATTACGTTGGTGTGGGAAATCGATCCTTCGCCGGCCTATCAATGCATCGTATTCAAGCCCTTTCCATTAACAACTAAAGCAGTTTTCGTAGGCCCTAAGAGTACCTTAGAAATATCTAAATTTTTTCTATATCATGACTAGATTAGATTTTGGTTTTCTTTATGAAATATTTAAAATAATGTTATCAATGCACAAAATTTATGAGCGCCAATATTATCTTAGAATATCTACGTGGTAAGCCCAATAAAGGATGGAACGCAAAGCGTACGAACGTCGCAGTGTGCTGTGAGCCTTAGCAGGCTTTGCGCGCAAGGACTGCGCACGCGCATACGAGAGCATGCGAATGAGCTTGCGCCCGCACTGTGACCAATCGTATCACGGCATCACAAGACAAGTTTATCGAACAGTGCATCAGACACGAGACTGTAATTTTGCATTTTCTGGACAGTTGTGTCATAAAAACAATGTAAAGGTTTTGTGGTAAGAGTTTTTTAGGAGCATACGGAATTTTTTTTACGAAATTACTCGTTAGGACAGCAGTAGCACGAGCGTCATGTCACATCTATGTGAAATCCGTGAGTTCCCAGATTTGATACCCAATTTATTCAGGCTTATTACTTTTTAGGATTTTGTAAAGGGAAAACCGAGCTCTAATGTGTGATTCCGCCATCTGTCTGTCCATCCGTTCTGCTGACGCGGGTCTACAGCTCGTAAAAATAATAAGTTTTGTAACTTATTAGATATTGCCTTATAGCCTTAAATTTAGATATTGTGTGTGATATTTTGATCTCAACATGAATGAACATTTGTCAGGAAATTAAATTAAATATTTTTTTATGCTCCAATGTATGTGAATGTAGAAAAAACTCTTTTTGCACGCTTCCATGAGGGGTGCAATCATCCTGAGTTTACTAAATACAGTACAAATACATTTATATTACAACAAAAATATAAATATATAAAGGCCGCCAAATAATAAATATTATATAATTTTTGCTAATAATCTAAAGCTATCCTCTATACTGAAATTACCGTCTTGTAATGTAGTTTTGAAGATGAGACTAAAACAAAAAAAAACTGTCTGTTGGAATACGGAACCCTCAATGAGCGAGGTCTGACTTGCAGTTGGTCAGTTTTGACAACAAGAGATTCTTAGTAAGGGTCCGGAGTCTGATATTGTGCCTATAATATATTTAAGGCATCAGTGAGTACATAAACTTTTGGCTCTGCCTTCTCTTATAGGGATATATTGGCGTGAGATAACCATGTTTAAGAAGTACAAATTATAAAGAACAGTTTTTTTATATAGGTAATGGTTGTCGTCATCAAGAGCTAGTGATACCACTTCATCGTACCTATAAGTCATGATGAGGTCGAAAATGTTGTTCAACCTAGAACATCCAATGCTTGGTGACAAATTATCTGCTTGAGGATACTTACCAACTACCAAGTCAGCCATGGTCGCAAAATGCCCTACCACCATGCTAAAACGACTGCCATCTTAAAACATTAACCTGGAACGTGCCAATGCTACTAGCGGTCACCCATCCAAATAATGACGACTAGTTTCACTGAATAGTCGATTTTATGAAGAAGACTAGGCAAGTATTAGATCGATTAGGCAAGCTCAGCTACAAACGCTTCTTAAAACATATGAGTTAAATTTGGCTTATTCAAAGACAATGGCTTTTCTTGTTGGACGATTCTTCAATACATCGAGCTCGTCACAAGGTAAATTGAATGCAAAACTAACTAACTAAAATATGAACTCAATCAAACACCTTCTTCATGTGTGTAATGGACTTTTTTCTCGAATGAGATCCGCAAACTATACGTTTTAAAGACTTTAATATGAAAAGCCGACTTACGAGTACTTTATTATACTGTAAATAAAAGACACAATGTCAACAAAATATCTTTGAAAAGAAGCCAATATTATGAGAGAATACATAATTTCTCTCGCACATAATGCATCTACTGAACAGTAGGCGCAGACGCACAAAGCTATTCAACATCTGAATGCGCTATAATTAAAAGGGTTGAGTCAAACACGATCAATCTCGACTCCATCTCCCCACATAAAGTCAAAATAATAGATGGCCTCTCTAATGTTGCTTTTTTCTCAACAACTGGCCGGCGTACACGGCGGAATTGACAGGTCATCAACGCAGGCGCAGGCGCGGTGACGAAGCTCTTTCACCACACCAATGACAAAAGAAATCAAACACCAACGCTACGTACAAACATCTACCTTAATCAGTAGCAATAAAAGACGATATCGCGGTGAAATGAACACGCGTATAGGACCTATGTTATTAAGAAGCGCCTCCCGTTCGGTTCTTTTTTCAAAAGATAATCTTCAGCGGCCGAGGCGTGAAGGCCGAGCGCCACACAACATGGCGTCGACAGGTTTCTTCCCTCTTTTTTACTTCTTTGTTCCTTCCCATTATTGTCTATGGATGATTCTTTCCCGCCGTTCGATTTTCGAAGTTTCTTTTTTAATTTCGCATTATTAATGCCGCGGCGTTTGTGTTGTTGTTTATTTACATACAAACAAAAAGGTTTCGTCAGCGAGCGAGGAGGTTGTCTATCAATATCTAGCTGGGAAAGGCAGTGATGGAGCGATTTAGGGGAGTCGTTAATCTGTTCTTGGAACGTTGTTTTATAAAACAGAGTTCATCAAGGCATATAAGAGGTATTCGCAGCTCAGTTTGACGTTTCGCAGAAGCGAATGATTTAGTGCGGTTGTAAAATTTTGAAAACAATAAACTGGAGGAGGGCCCCACCGGTAGCCTGAGAACGTTTGACGGATTTTAAAATTACATTTCCAAAATAATTTCCGTATGGTGTTCAATTTTATTTTCAATATTGAAGGCTTTACCTTCTGGATAAGTATTAAGTGTTTTTATTTGTAGATTTACCAATGAAACGTTAATCGCCAATTTATAATGATAATTATTTTGTATGGTACTAAAACATGTCTGGCAAAACGTGGGTGAATAATCTCTGCCTACCCATTCGGGGAACACAAGTGTTTTCTATCTTGACTACTCGTACATACTCATAGCTACTTGTTTATGTTCTAAAAACTATGTAAATTCTGACAAAAAGTATATTCAGCTGTACTAGAAACAGGTTTATGTCGTTAGTAGAAATAAGGTTGTTAATAATCATGATCAATTATGATGAGTTGATCTGAAGTGATCGGATGACCTTCCGAAACGCTTTCTATGCGGAAACTACACGCTCTGCTGGCATTCGTCACTTGACCAGAACTAGAAAAAACACGCAATTGCTAATAAAGAAGTATCTAAAGCCACTAAACTTGCAAGAATGATTCAATTGTTGACAAAAAAGATGATCGGCCCGCTGATCCGAAAAACTAAGATATCAATGAAATTCGTTATATCACGTCTTGAAATAACATTAAACTAAACTATCGTTTAGTTTAAGGTTAGTTGTAATGCAAGTATCAAGAATATATAAATAGGCTTTGAAGCAATAAAACTACATAGTTTTTGTCTATGAAGGTTGTGTTCGACGAACCAAAGTCCACGAAAGATGAAACAGAAAAAAGAGGTTTTCTGTTTAAATAAAGAATATGAATACTCTAACAGTTACTCATGTCTCGTTATAATATAATGGGGCATGATGAAGTTTAACCCTTAAAGGTTAAGTACTGTCCGGTCCATTTGAAATAGCTCTGCTTTTCCGTTGACTTGTATTACCGAACGCAGCTACTGAAATAATTGAAACAGAGAACTATTGACTTTACTATAAAAGTTTTGAGCTGATTTTCCACTGCTTGCCTACATTACATAAGCTTTTTCGATTTTTAGTTGACCAATTAAGATCTCAAGTAATACAAACAAGTTTGAATTCACTGTTAATGTATGTAAAGATCAGTTTGGTTTGAATGTATGTGATTGTGCGTTGAGGAAGCGGAGTGAAATGAGGTGTAGCGGGTTCGATTCCCGATTCAGGCTATTAAAGTGTAAGTTGCGGGCACGGTCGGGTGCAGGCACATGTTGAATGAATGGACCGCTTTGGTAGAACAAGCGTTGGATTGAGTGTCGGATGTCTTTGCCATTGTAGACTTTCTCAGAAACACGCTTGGAGTCTTGGAGGTCAATGACTTTCCAGTTGTTCTTTTTGATCGCGCTAAAAACATCCAAGTACACATAATACAGAGCTTTAATTTAAATTTTATCTTTTTTGTAGGCCAATAGATATTTTTATCACTATGGTAAAGAGGTTATAAGAAATAGTTTAAACAAAGCAAAATAGATTACAAGAAAGTGATTATTAGTACTTTCCAGTTTATGAATGTATTGCCTGAGTCTGTATTTCCTCCCATCATCGTACGCATCCTCACTTAACATCAGATGAGATTGTGGTTAAACGTAGGTCTATTTACATAGATTAAAAAGTAAATGATTGATTTAGTTAATGTTTAGATACTTAAATAAATGTTATCAGTAGTAACTAAAATGGTTGTGTATCGAATATATCCTTTAAAGTTTTAGTATTATGTATCCAACACATTAATTAATTAATAGAACTGCACTGTGACTGCTTTAAGTTAATAACCTTTTGTAATTTAATACTCGACGAATGGCAAGTATACAAACCGTATGAGTCCAACTAAAATCTACAAAACAAATATAAAAAAAAACACCGTTTAAAAACAATTTTTACCTCACAAGCTCGGAAAGGTGTGTATGATTCAAAATCTCGGTGGGAAAGTGCTTTTTAACTGCTAGCGTCATACAAATTTTGAAAATTGAACAACAATTCAAAAGTTCCAGGAGTAAAACTTGCAAATATTATGAATTGCAGTCATTCTACTTATATTATTCAATATTAATTAGCAATAATTTACTAAGTACATTATATAAGGTGTTTTTCTCGCACCTTGCATTATGCTCGGTGGAGAGAGTTAAAAAAAATATTAATTAAATATCTTTGTAACCTTAATTTTTTTAATACTCGCATTGATCACGGTTATTAAATTCTAAAACCCTTTGCTTCTTCAGGTTTCAATAAAAGTACTCGCGCTAAATAACAACTTTGTAGCCTCGCATAACAAATAACTATAAATTGATAAACATAAGAAAGTCTTTATAAGCCCTTATATATTCAAATGGACTGCACCCATTCACGATCTCATTAAAGACAAACGAGGTTCAAATTTACCTCTTATACTAGCCATAATATCATGTGAGACCATAAATAACAGCATTGTGGCTAACGCGAGAGGCACGGGGGGTCCAATTAAAGAGTACTTTTGGACACAGTCGGCCCCTTGGTGCCGGCATCGATGAAAAGTTGAGTTTGGTGTAAAAAATGGTTTTCGATGGTCTCGGGATGACATATGAATTGATGTACGCAGTTTGTAGTTCTATTTGTGAAAAATAAAGGCCCGTATTAATAAATTGATCTCAGGTTTGGTTATGCTCTCAAGGGACATACCTTAAGATGGCATTTGAGATCATCTCGTTATCAGCTGATATCACACATCAATCTCAGTTCTCAATAAAAAGAGGTCTTGATATGTGTCGAATGGTGCTGATTTTAGAGTGGAATTCTCAGAAATTCTGATAATATGTGTAAACTTCTAAACTTACTCGTAATATTGTTGTAAAGAGAAAATATTTGATTGTTTGTTTGCATTAAATAGGCTCTGAAGCTATTGGACCGATTTGAAATATTCTTTCACCATTACAATCCTAGATTATCCTGATGAACATAGGATATAGAATATTTTTTTAAATGTTAGGGATGCGAATGAAATTGTCGATAATGTAACACAACGTATGAAAAAAAGTACAAAAATAAACGCTATATCGTTTTTTTTTATTCTTTATAGGTTCGCGTTTGACTACACGTACGTTTTGGAAATTATTAACAATAGAGCAAAGTAATGTACGAGTATCTACTACAATTTTATAGAGGACATCAATATTTACAAAAAAGTCCTTAATAAAATGTCTATTACAGTTATGAGCTAAAAAACTGGCGCGAGTTTAGCGCATAATTATTATTTAGTAACCGGCTAGGACTCGCGTAATATGTACCAGATATTGCTCCGACCAGTTTCTTCGTCCGGGAGTCACGATTGTGCACATCGTCGAGCGTGGGTCTCAGCACGTAAATGCTGAGACCGCGAAGAAATTCAAATAAATTCGACGCTGGTCGGAGGAATATCCGGTTAATATTAAGAGAGTCCTAGCTGGTTACTAAATAATAATTATTACAGTTACATAGAATAACATTTACTAGTACTCGATCTGTGCCGAAAGTCTTACTGTAAAACTTTGTACGCGTATAGCACATAAACTGTATACCACCCCCACCCCTCCAAGGGCCCTCCGAGGGTTGCAACGACTTGTAGAGGGTAGATAAGGAAATAATATCCTTTCCCCGTCGCGTCGAGTGACGTCTTATACTTTTGTGACGAAACTGGTGAAACGAACCACGTTTTTTTATAAATAAACTAAATACATAGAACACAGCAGCGTGCATATATAGCTTAGCCGTAAAGTTGTTTATACAATATTTCGTCTAGAACCAAAATGACCAGAAAGTTTTTGTTCTTCTTCATACTACACACAGCTAGTGAGAACTTGTGTGGTGTGGTAAGCATCCTGCGAATGCTCGCCCGACTCACTTTGACCCTACAGTAAAAACCTGTTGCCAAACATAGACCAGCTAAGTCGAAATCCGCCGCGGCTACTTCACCAAATCGGCTCATGCGGCGCGGCAGCGGCGGCAAAAATACTATAACTACACCAATGGTATTTAAGTTCTGTCGTATGAGGACAGTGTAGAGATATTGGGTAAGTAGGAAATCGTATTTGTAGTATTTTTTAAAATTATCGAGGACGCGCAGATTGTGCAACGCCTGATGGGAATGTTGGCACTTTTTGGCTCATCGAATAGACTTTACCGTCCTGCCTGATCAAATGTTTACATAGTAGCAAGAAGCGATCTTCGAATCGTCAACTGATCAACTAGTTAAAGAAACATCGTCTGTGAGCATTTTGCGAATGCCCTACTTACTAGCTGCCACCCTAAAGTAGAAAATCTGTCGTCAATCGACTAACGGTATGTTTTGGCGGTATCTTTGAGAGCCAGTAAGCCTAGATTAGCCTGAACAACATCCTCGACCTAATCATCAGTAACCACCAGATGAGATTCAAAGACTAGCCTATTAAAAAAAAGAAGAAGTAGCTGTAAGCCAAACCTAAAGTCAAACCACCGATTAAAAGAAAATCTAACACAATCGCTACTTTTGTTAGATGTAGGTAATTATTTTAAAATGTGGGTAGTAAATGACAAGGTTGCATCTAATTCACCTTTATTATTATTTTTAATCAATCCCTCACGCTTTTCAATGCGAAGGGAACGTGTTGCACCATTCCAATTTTGAATTCCAATTAAACTGCCTGAAGGTTGTTTTTGAAATAATCGTGTGACTATAAAATTGGTTGACGGCAAAATTGGTTCTGTACAAAGCTATTGTGACCTGAATACAGCACTACGATAGTTCAATGACCTAATTAGCAGCCACATACCTAGAGAGAATGTTTAATTCTTACTTCAAGCCTTACTTTTTGAATAAAATTCTAGGTAAACTTGCAATGCGACCATGTCACTGATGAAAGCTGACGCTTATGGCAGAAAATTTAAAATTTTTTTGACTACTACTTTAATAGACTACTTTAGGCTGGTAGCTAGCTTCTTGAGGGTTAGTTGTATTACTTCTAAAACTTGTATTACTTTTGAAACCATCTTTGGAACAAATTAAACAAGACTTTGTATTTGAGATTTCTGTCTGTAGTACTCAAAGGTCCTTTCAAAGTAACAAGTAGATCCCAGCAGTTTATTGAACCGGGATCAGATTAACGCGTTGCATTACGCGGTGAACTCAGTATGTACCTATACACTGGCTTTAGCCATATACTGGCCAGTTGACCACCCGTCAATTTCACGCCATTTACCAGCGCACAATACAAGGCATTAAAAATAAATCCAGGGTGAAAGAGGAGCGATTTCTCTTTCTTGGCGGTCTTGGAATCGAGTGGAAAATAGCTCCAATTCGTCAAAGAATTAAATGATAAGCTCGAAGATTTTGTCTTCAGCAGATTTTTGTTAAGATAGAATTGCTTGTCGGTAATATTGCATACACGTTATTATAGTACTATAGATACGTGTATGCAATACGTAGTATATACGTAACTATAGTAATACTAAAACCGTTACCTTACTGTGAGAGAGTCGTAATATTTCCCGTTTAGAAATTTATATACTTTTTATTGCTATTACGCTAGACTTTGACCATCTCACCGGATGGTTAGTGATAATGCAATTGAAGATGATGTTCAGGCTAACTCAGAATTACTAGTCCTCATAAACAGCTGCCGGAACCCACCGTTAGGTGATTGGCGATAGATCCTACTCCAAGGAGCAAAGCTGATATTGGCAAAATGTAGTGAAAAAGCCATGCTATAACGTCTGCCATACTAAAACAACAACTGGGACTGACGGCATAAGACACTCTCCGAAGCACGGAAGCGCTGAGTAGTAAATGCTAGTAACTACGAGTACCATCCATCTAAGTGAGGACCGCAGCGGTAGTTGCTTAACCTAGTTGATCATACGACTTGGCAAACTGTACTGCGAGCGCTAAAATGTGTGTGTATAATAGTGTGAGTATAGTAACACGACGAGCAGAAAACAGGTTGAGAAAAGCAGAGAGTTTAAACGCTTTCAGAACAAGCCTGAAAATATCTACTAAGTAATTCTGTTTATGAATATATTTCTGAATCAAAAGCCAATTTGGTTTTTTCTATGTTGTACTATAGTACAACATTTACTAGCCAGTGACGGTAATATAACCTAACCTACGTATTATAGAAAAGATCTTTTAATACGTTACCTGATTGGCCCACAGTAAAACTCAGAAGGGTAAAGGATAATGTAGAATTAGCCCTTTTTGAATCTTTTTAATGTACCAGGAGCACTAATCTAAAGCTATTTTTATAATGTTCATTATTCTGTAACATAACGGAATGCCGACAGGAAACATTATTTTCCGAGGGCAGCCATGGTCATAGCAATTATCCCCTGCAACCACCGCGGCTTGACAACTAATAATTACCAAATAAACCGTCCAAAAAGTCAAATCAGCCAAATTACGCTAAACGCCGGACTTAACCCTCGAAACGTCGCCGACAATTACTGTTAATAAATAATAATTTCAATAATAAGCGTTTACAAAAAGTTTTTCCAGACTAGGTTAATGTGAGCTCCAATTTTAGTAATACTGTTCTAAAAGATGGGTCGATTAAGTTTGGTTTTATATTTTGAGAGTCGGCGCACGTCTGATAATGGCGAGGGGCAACAATCGCGCGGCACTAGCGATTATATCGATTACTGTCGATAAGTTGTATCGACACCGGCTATTTGGTTAGTCGGTCGATTATCGATAATTTGCCTTCGGGGTACGCTTCTGACGTTGTAAATCGTTGACCGATTAGTTTTTTGTCATCTTTATTTTGTACGTGATGTTGGAAATCCCTCGTGCTAACCTGTTTTTTTTAATTTGAAGGTATTTTCGTATTCTATATGGCACATTTAGTACGAAAATTAGGACAAAGATTTTATACTTAATATAGTATTGTTGGAAAGGATTAATTTTAAGATATATTAACGATAAGTTTCGTTGTAATGCTTAGTTCCTAGAAAAGAAAATACGGAGAAAACAAAACGGTAAGATATTATAAAATATACTAACAATAGCATGTTGCTACAGTTGCCTGCGATAAGAAGTATACACTTCGTAACTTTCAAAATAATGCGATGACGCTAAGTTTAATAATTATAGAAATTAATATAAATATGAGTAAATATTTTCATTTTATTCTTTGATTTTAAGATAAGTACTTCTGTGTACATTAATACATAATTGATTTTGGCACAATTTTGAAAAGTACGGAGTGTATAATTCTTATTGCAGGCGACTGTACATACTGATTCAAATCACTGGCCTAACAATATCATGGTCCAACATATACAAGTAATTGCATACTTTTCAGTGTCGGAAGTCGGTTATGTTTATTTTTAAATATTTTATGTACTCTTTTTAGTGGCATTCAAGATCATTCACTTTCACATCCCGCACTTGACTGAATTTTTTTCCTCTCGTAAATTTGTAATTTTGTAATCATTCACTTGCCTAAATTATTGTTCAACCAACACCATCGACGAGATTTCTAATTACCATTAAGAGGATTATATAGTGCGTACTTCTCCATACAAAAAGAAAAAGCTCTTTTCTACCTCTTAATATTGCCCGATTTCGGTGAGTTTTGTGTTCATGTATTGAACATATCATTGACTAGGCTTGTATGTTTTATTTATTCCTATACTGAAAATTTTGATAAAATTACCATAGCACAATTTTTTATGCTCTCCATAATATAAAAATAATCATAAAAATCAGTAAATAATTGGTGGAGTAAACGAGTAAGAAACATAAATAATATACAAAACAACCGACTTCAGACATAAAATACGCATTTTTAGGGTTAACTAGTAACTCACACAAAAACTCAAATTTAAATGGGACCACATCTTTCGTAAGTATGTAAAATTAACATCAAAATCGGTACAACCTGTAAAGAGTTATGAGCTAACATACACATAAATAACAGTCGAAATGAGAACGTCATCCACTTTTTTAAAGTCGGTTAAAAGAAAACATACAGTCAAAGTGAGAAGCTTCTCTTTTTTCGAAAGTTAAAAAACAATTCAGAATGACTTCATAGCTTTCCTTCACATCATACTCAAAAGCTTTTTTTGCAAATCTGTATATTATTTATCTGTAAATAGAGAGTACCGTCTTCGTAACGACGCATCCCGACATGTTTTACTACCTATAATGCCATTCCAAGAGTCCATATAAAATAGAAACTCTGGAGTCGCGAGCTTTCAAAAAGGCTGCATTAAAAAGTAATAAAACTCAGACATAAAGTTTAGTACGGCCAGTTTACGAGCAAGCTACCTATCGATCGTTTTGACGATAAATAAAAATTAATGGGCGCAGTGGCTAAGATAGGTAAGACGTAATAACTGGGCCCTGCTTACTATAGCGCGATGTTACAATCTGTCTTGACAATTCTACAATCTGACAGGTCTCTAACTGTCGAATACAAGTTGACATAACATATAGGTAAACGTTGTGAGAATATTTCAAAAGTATTCATTTTTTATGGGATTGCGACTAAACAAGACCGAGGCCCACCTGATGTTAAGCGGACTATCCTCTGCGTAAAATAGAAACATTCGCCACAAGTGATGAATTGCACTGCGCCCTTCAGAGACATACAATTATGAAGTTTCATGTGCCTGTAATTTTACAGGTCATCAGGGACTGTTGCCGGAATACACTGTTAGGTGCTTGGCTACAGATTTTCTACTTGAGGGTGGTAGCCAGCCAGTTGAGCATTCAAAAAATGCCCTTCCAACATGCAAATAGAATTAGAAAGAAAAAGATACATACTGCAATAAAAATCCAAGACTCCAATCATTTTAGTTATAAATAACGGGAGAAACGGCACCCATACCTCGAACATGGCAATGTCAAATCAGGCGACGTCTCCTGATTGAGTCTCAGTAGTGTGCGTATGTGCGTCTACTGCATGCTTGTATTCCTGTATTTATTATTCGTTAAATGGTATCATATACAATGGACGTGTAGCTGTGTGCAACATATGCGTGTTTAAATTTTCTTCACATTATATTTTCTTGATATTAAAGAGTACTCTATCTCTCTTATTTATTTAAATCGATGTTATCAGTCTATATACCTATTTTTGCGAATGTTTGAATAAAAAAAGCGGTAGTTAGTACTCTAGCTACTATTACCTAGATAACACGCATAATAATATATGTGTTATTTGACTTAAGAGCGTAGAAAATTCATGAAATCGACGTTTTGAATACCCCTGTTCTTTTCTTAGTGAAATTTTACAAAAGAGTATATGTCCTATCATTTTCTTTTTTACTAACAACTTTTCATAAATAAATAATCTGGTGGTATTCTGATCATAGCGGTAAAAGAGAGCTTTTCTGTCATGTTCAGGTTTATATATTGCCTAGTTATACTCGTAATTAGCTGCTGAAAAAAAACAAGACGTGCGACGGGGCGTGTTCACAGCTGGTTTTCGTGCAAAAAATGCTCTGAAAGCGTTATCCAGAAAGCAAATAGAATAAGAAATTTGTATAAAGAATTGCGAACCATCTTCGCTCTTACTCGTAACAAATAAAATTCAACGGGATAGTATCAGGTCAGCAGCGTAAGCTATCAAGCTGGTGAGTAGGTGGAGTATATGTGCTGCCTTTAGGACGGTATGCAAGTAGGTAGTAAAATTTAATCTTTCAATGTTGTATACGTATGGTATCATAATGATTTTATGGCGATTTTTTAAACGGCGCTGCTATAAAAACGAAACCTTTAAATCACTCAACGGATATTTTACAGTAACATATTATTAAAAACTATTTGAAATACATATTATAATCGTTTTTAAAAGAATCTACGCATGCTGTACGAGAATATTAATAAATAAATTCTGTTAGATATAAATATAGGCTAATAGCGGAATTGGAACCCGCAACTACAGGTCTCCAGTTCTGTCACTTTAGCCCTAAGCTATAGATTTAGAAAAACCCGCCAGTAACGTCATATTATTTGTCTATCTTGTAAGTAATTAAAATCTACATATATTGCTGACGTCGGCGCAACCTACAAACAGCGCGGCGGGTAGTATGGTATGTTTGGTAGAACACATAGATTCTATACCTATACAGTTTCAAATATTTTTATTGAATGTACATAAACAGTACAAGGTAAGTACGTATGGGACATTTGGAAGAGGAACACCTTGGGAAAAGACTACCCTGACTAGATTGGAAGCGTTATAGGAAAAGACAAGGTAAAGATTATGAACACCTCCAGAAATTTTTTTTAAACAATAAATGGAACCGATTTCAACACCCAAAAGTGTGAAATAACTTGTTGACGTCGGTACCATGATGGTTCAAAAGTACCTATCACAATATTGTGCGCATGGTACCGACTTCGACAAGTTATTTTACACTTTTGGGTGTTGTAGTCGATTCCATTTTTTGTTAAAAAAATTTTTTCAATCTTTTTAGTGTAACTCAAAAACGGCTAGACCGATTTTGAGGAAATTTAAAATGAGACCAAACGACAAGCATCGGCATTCAAACAAAAAAATAATTTTCAATATCGGTTCACCCAGTCAAGAGATCTGAAGTAACAAACATAAAAAAAAAAATTCAGACGAATTGAGAACCTCCTCCTTTTTTGGAAGTCGGTTAAAAATAAACGCAAATGCTACGATCGTTTTTATGAGTCTAGAACTGCGAGGATCTCGCCCTGCAAAAACTTTTGAACCTTTAAATTACGATTAAACAATATCCTGTCCTGTTATAGGTCACCGACAAGTAATACACGGTCTAAATATAGCCTACTATTATAAAAAGGTCATAACCTCATAAATCCGTCGAATCGGATGCAGAATCAGAAGTAATGGGCTCGTCACCCCTTGATACCTACAGGACGGGACAAGGAGTGGGACGTGGGGTGAGAGAGGGGGTATGAAATAGGATTCTATCGGGTTCCTCCATTCCACTCCGTTCGCAGCCTCTACGTGACTCTACATAGCTACAATTTACACATTCACATTTATAAACCATAACTCAGTGGTATAAGGTTGAAATTGGAAAATCTCGTATTGTTAGTTTTGTCTACGTCTGAAATTTCAACTTTTTGCGCGCTTTGTCATTCCTGTTGTTTATATTTCACGGAAAACGTTGACGTTCGTGACAAATTTTCATTTATATTTAGACTATATTGTTTTATAAGCAATTCATAATATTGATCTATTAAGACTCAATTGTTTGTGGGTCAATTACCACGCATACCTATGACAACTTAAAGGCCACCCAGAGCTTCAATCTAATAAATGCCTTGAACCTCTTGATTAATACAATACATTGGCGATTTCATTTGAGTCACAGTATAAGGTTGTACAATTTTTTGCCCTTTTCATAGTGTTTTTCAGCCTGTCGTTCAGACCTAAGTTACATTACTTTATTAGCAAAGCAATACAAAATTATTATAAACAGAACAAAAACAGAATCAAACAAGCAACAGCACATTCTGTTTCTTAAATATATGTGTGTATGTATTGAAGTAATAATAATAATGTCATTTATTTCAGATCACACGAATTCATAATACAAATAATATTACGTGAAGTGTGAAGTCTATTAATAAAATTAATAGTAATATAATTTAACTGCATAAAGATTTACTACACCAAAAAACATTTCACGATTTCAATAAGTCATTTTAGAGATTGTAATATTATTGCATGAGTAAAGTTAAAAAATATCATAAAATTGAGTGTTGAAGTCGGTGCCATGCTGATTGAAAGTACTATGAGTTCACATTTTGTTGGTCCTTCCATAAGTATGTAAGTATGTAATAACTTTTCTGTGCTGCAAGTTGGTTTCGATCGGTATCAACTTCTGCTATAAAACAATTCACAACTGTCATTATGTATAACGTAGTTAACAAGTAATTTTTTGTGGTGCCAGAACACTGAAAGAAACAAGCAAAAATATCGCAAATTCGAAGTCGAAAAAACTACAAGAAAAAGTTCAGACAGAGACAGTAGAAGTCGATTTAATTGATTTATTTATTTACCTATTCATTTAAAACAGTAAAGCTTACAGTTGAAACCCACACGCTAACTATATCAAATAGGTAATAAGTTAATACCATATAAATAAATGCTGACACATAGGTTCATATACTGATCTTTAGAAGCGCTCGTAATGAAGTTTGCTTAGCCATTCTGAAACGATCAGCAAAGTTAAGCAACGGCCTCCTCGGTCAGGAGTTGGATGGGTGACCGCTGGTGATATTACTACTGAGCGCTTCCGGGCTTCGGAGGGCATGTTAAGCCGTCGGTCCCGGTTGTTGTCTTCAGATGGCAGTCGTTATAGCATGGTGGTAGGGCATTTTGCGAATGCCCGCCTGGCTAGATACCACCCTCAAGTAGAAAATCTTTCGCCAACCGTGTGTTCCGACAGCTGTCCTTGAGAACCAGTAATTCTAGGTTAGCCTGAACAACATCTTTGACCACATCATCACTTACCAACAGGAGAGACAGTGGTCAAAGGCTAAACTATAAGACATAAAAACAAACTGATCATGACGTCTAAATTTAACAAAATTGTCAGTTTAATATTTAACATAGCAATTATTTGTTTGATATCTGAGGTTTTTCGATTGATACCTACTATACATTTAGGAGCATACTTTTAGTTTAACATATAATAAACGAAGTAGACTAATTTGATTACAAGCAGCCAACAATAGAGCTTACCACAAACTTTTCTCTTCGAAAAAACAATATTTATTTTCCCAAAATTACCAGGGTAGAAGAACCGCCAGGGCGATAGAGCGTGCCCATTCCAAACAAAAACAGATCGGCCCGCTATCGATGCTGTGCAAACAGCCTGGGGGCTACCTCTGTACGCTCTGTGCGTATAAACTATTACGTAATCTGTGTCCCTGTTTGTATGAGCTACTTAGGGTAGATGAGGGTAGATCGACAATATATTCGACGTTGCGGTTAATTTTTAATATAATATATTTTTACTACTGGCGCATTTTTTTTACAAAAAAGTAATGCTTGTTGTTCGTTGGTCAGACTTGATAGTATCGGCGTAGTTCTCTAAGCTATAAAAATTTTCATGCATGCCTTGAAGCATAGTTTCTATGCTCCTGATCAATACCTATGTTTTCCGTATTTATTTATATTACAATTAATATTTACTTACAATATGATTTACTTGATTAATTTCAAGAAAATCATCATGTTACGGAAAATATTAAGCCAACCGTGTAAATACGATGAGCATTTAATATTTTTATCTTTGCAATAACTAATGCTCTGCGGATTATATTACAACGTAATTTGAACTATAGGTTTTTTTTTTTTTTATGCCTTATAGGTTAGCCTTTGACCACTATCTCACCTGGTGGTAAGTGATGATGTGGTCGAAGATGTTGTTGTACAGGCTAACCTAGAATTACTGGCTCTCAAGGACAGCTGCCGGAACACACCGTTAGGTGCTTGGCGACAGATTTTCAACTTGAGGGTGGTAGCTAGCCAGGCGGGTATTCGCAAAGTGCCCTACCACCATGCTGTAACGACTGCCATCCTAAGACAACAACCGGGACCGACGGCTTAACGTGCCCTCCGAAGCACGGAAGCGCTCAGTAGTAATGTCACCAGCGGTCACCCATCCAACTCCTGAACGCGGCGGACGTTGCTTAACTTTGCTGATCGATTCAGAATGGCCAAGCAAACTTCGCTACGAGCGCTTCGAGTGTCGCTCTATCCCCATACGATGGTTAAAGAACGAGAGAAAAAAATGAGTTATGAGTGTTCTGCTATGTTTCAAACTGTGTCATGCTAGCTCGACCGGTCAGAGCATACATACATTTGTAATTTTGTAATACAGGTAAGGTATTAAACATTTCAGCGATTTTTAAATCTTATCATCTTAATGTGTGACTAAACTACGAAAGTACAAAAAGCGCGTTCCTACATTATCCGCCCAACTAAGCACACAAAGAAACACAGCCGAACGATTTGCATAAAACACTCATAAGATGAACGACACCAACGTAACCGAACTGAATTCACGCCAACCGCAAATATGAAAACGAAAAATACTGGCCGCAAAACACAGCAAAAAATAAAGCTAAATTCAAAATCAGAATGGCTCCTTTGAAACGATCCCCGCGCGCGTGTGCTTGATTGATAAGCGTTATCGCGCTGTGCACACTTGGGGTCCGCTCGACCCGCCCCACGCTTACAAACCGGTATAGGTACGAGTACGACTCTGGTTAAGACAGAAACCTGGTATTGACATACTTAGTAAAGGAAGTAAAATCTGTGAAATAACATAAGAATATCTAGATGAGTAGAAAATAATTCCTGATTTTCACTGAATATCCTTTCAATACTAATAAAATGGCTACAGTCACTAAACAGTTAGGTATATAAATCATAAAATGATAACAAGTTTTACCGAAATTATTATCTCGGGAAAAGATACCAAGACTACGAAATTTTATTAATAATACCAAATATTTCAAAACAAAGAAATATATACACCGATGTGACGTTAATAGGGCCTTGTAAATCAGCCGGAATTATTTTAGATGCGTTTCAATTCTACACGACACGAAGCATTTTCAGGCTTTGACTCTTTGAGCTCACAATGTGTGAGCGAGGTCTCACTACCTACGAAGCTATCGCGTACAGTGTTATTTTTACCTTTTTTTTAATTTATTTATAATTTTTTACTGATTTGTTGACTGGTAGTTTTTCCGAACAGAAATGCATAGGATAAATTTGGT
This sequence comes from Plagodis dolabraria, assembly GCA_963854805.1. Taxonomy (NCBI): domain Eukaryota; kingdom Metazoa; phylum Arthropoda; class Insecta; order Lepidoptera; family Geometridae; genus Plagodis; species Plagodis dolabraria. The sequence goes on from OY978461.1 coordinate 12,580,238, forward strand.
TACATTTTGGCGCTAATCTTCCCGCAGCAGTTACTACAACATGACTTTAAAAAATCTCATTATTGATTAGATCGGTGGTTAGACTTTTCAAAGGGAATCTGTGTTCCCGTTGATCAGACTAATCTAACCACCAATCTGATGACTGGGAAACACTCCACACAACACTATCTGCTGGCTGCAATAGCTTTTATTGTTAAAAAGATATGCTTTGTATAATATTTTTAATTCCTAGTAGTTACCAAAGCCCGTAAATTATAAGGAAATTTTCTTATGCACAAAAATAAAAAAGATGCAGTGTATTTTTTGCACTATACAAAACACTGTTAGGGGGCTTATTCATTGTTCTGTGCTCGTTTTTACTTGAATGGTGGACGTTAAAACATAAGTAGAGACTTATTCTAATATAAAGAGTTGCGAGTATGAAAAAAACACTGGTCAAGTGTGAGTTGGACTTTTGTGCACGCGGGTTCCGTCTATAAATCATTGCATTAAGTACTTTTTGTTTAATTTGTTTGTATTTTTCACCAACTTCGAAAAACGGAGGGGTTTCTCAATTCGGCTGTATTTTTTTGTGTGTTACCTTGTACCTTCACTGGGTGTACCAATTTTGATGTTTTTCTTACATTTGAAAGCTTCTCTTGTGGTCCCATTTAAATTTGAGTGAGATCTAATGAGTCATATTAGAGTTATCCCTAATAATGCGTATTTTATTTTTGAAGTCGGTTCTTTAGGTAAAATTTTATTTACTTTAAATTATAGCGTTACATGAATTATATTTTTAATTTTAACCCACAAGTGGTATCCCTTCATATATTCTACTTCAAATATTTTAAAAGTATAAAAATTATCACATAAAACATACAATATATTAGTAGCCATCAAAAAAGTTATTTTAGATGAATTTCAAAATGCCGTGACACAAAACTAAACAACATTTTTTTTCTGAAATGGCGTTTCGTTTTTGTTTAATTCATATAATTTTTTTTTTGTTGTCTAGTAGATTCGGAGCAAATGGGCTGTGACACAGTTAGGTTAGAAATAAGACACCTGAATGCTCCTAAATGGATTCTATTACTCCATCGGATGTAAGAACGTAACTCTTAAAAATTATAAAAGGGAGCTTTACTAAGTTGTCTTTAAAATATCTGACAAAGCCTAAGATTATAAAGAAAAATACTCTCAACGGGCTTATAGAATTTTTGCTGATGTATTAAAAACAAAAATTTGTATTAGCGGTATCAATAACCGCGTAAGCGCTTAAGCTGGGGTTCTTAATCTCTGTGTGGGGGCTTAACGCAGCTAGTGGAAACGATGCTTTATTTTAAGGTTGGGGCTAGGGAATAGAGGTTTATGCTAGTAAAGCTTCGTAAGTGTTTTTTTTTTTATTTTATCTTTATAGCTAAGTGAGGACAACTAAACCTGTATGCTCGTCAGCCATCATATTAGAGTTCAGACACTTTGTACACAAATGGTTCTTCACGCATTCTACCTAAACCTATAAGGGCCGGTCCTCGTTAAATATACACAACATCTTTCTGATTATGTATATGTTTTTATTTATTTCACTTTAAAAACTAGTGTGCATATATTTATATTATACAGATACAGGCAATACTTAGCGGAAGTTGATAATTAATGATATGAAATATTTAGAGAAGACATTTAATTAATATTTTAGAAAAACATAAAAGATATGATAATATATTGAATTACAATTCCGCCTATTTTTTCTGTTAAGACGACGTGACGTCCTCAACGCCTCAAAGAATAACGGGAAGAATTTTCGAAGCCTTTATATTCTACACGAATAATCATCAGGAGGACTGGACTCTACGAATGAGAAAAATTGGGCGAATTTGTAACCAGATTATATATATCGTTATATATTATACTAGCTTTCCGGGCGCGGCTCCGCCCACGCGTATGTCGGTTATCGGGCAAAAACATTAACATCTTTTTGCGCAGTTGGATAAAAACTTTCCCGGGTGTTTTTTCCCGGGTCTCAAACTATTTCCATACCAAATTTCATTCAAATCAGTCCAGTAGTTTTGGCGTGAAAGCGTAACAGACAGACAGACAGAGTTACTTTCGCATTTATAATATTAGTACTGATATTAGTAATGATTAAATGTTTTTCTAAAATATTAACTTAATGTAAGCTAAAAATATTTTTCTAATATTTATTATTATTATTTATGGTTTTCTGCCAAGTAACGCCTAAATGTATTAGTTATAATTACAATTAATAGTTTTAAAGTGTGTAATAAATTTGTGTGGTTTTTGCATGTAGATGAAAAACTTAGATAAAAAATATACAATATTATGTATAAGTATCGTTTATTCCATCTATATTATAAAATTGTAAAATCAAACATAATAATATTTTTGATACCAAGCAAAAGGGGGGCATGCAATACAGAATGGGGTCGGTAATCTGAAGAGGGTTTAACGCAGCTAGTGGAAACAATTCCTTGTTTGCGTTATCTACACCGTATCATTGCACTGCCTAGGGGAACATTATCTCTTTTGGCATTCATATTTTTGATATGTAGGTTTTTTACTGCGACATTTCCTTTATGATAACCAGTTATCACACTCTGTTAGCTGGAAGGAAAGGGAAATCTTTATAGATAATGCAGTAATCAAGCAGTAAGTCCTGTTTCTTTTTGATATCTATTTATCAGACTTGGTATTCAACTTGGGAATAAAACAATTTGAAGATGATTTGTAATGATGGGTTTGATCTTTCCTACGGTAAATAGCATAGAGATGCAAATATTAATCGAACCTTCTTTCCGAAGTGCCAACATTGTTTTAAAGATATATTTATTAATCCAAGGCACTTTATTAAATCATTGAAGAATTAGCAAATTATACATTCAACTGATATTACAGCCTTTTTCGCAAGACTCCCATTGGGATTAGGGATGCTAATTTCTATTCCTTAATGCGTTTGTACTAATAATTATTTGAATAAAATTTGAAAAACAAGACAAATTATTTTTGACTACTTAAGTCAGCCAGTTTGACCTTACGATCAGTCCATTCTCCGACATGTTCTCTGTCGTAAAAATCGACATAAAAAAATCTAGAATGAAAATCGAGAGTGACAATAAACGCATAAAATCGAATCACTTTCGTTAAGCCGTTTGACGAATAACCCCATTGAAGAGTTAAGTATCTTTTATGTTATTTTACAATCTCCATTCGATATGATTTATTGAAGTTTCCGTGAAAGTGCGCCTCATTTTCAAGTATTGGATTTTAGAAAATGTTTATTGCATTACATGGAGAAGCTTTTTATACATCAGTTATTAATATTATTGACGGTTGTGCAGTATGCTGACCGAATGGGACATTCTGAAGGAAAGTAAAAGAGGCAATTGTACCCACTATATAATATAAATACTATACAAATATTATTTAATGGCCTCATTTACCCCTTGAGGTGCCGGGATAGAATGTCACTAGGCAGGCATCTTGAGGAAAGCAGGGTAAGGTCAAAGGTGACAGTTCTCCAGGCAAGAAATTTCTTGCACATCAAGTTTAGCATAGGTTCAAGTTTCATTTCTGATCAATATTTAAATCAATTAATTCACGATAGTATATATATATACTGATAATCAATATTTAAATGTGGTTAAATATATATTATATTGAAAGAGGCACCCCTATTTTAAAAGGCCTGCAACACAACTCAGACCTAAGTATCAGGGCTGGCACGTAGTTTGATTATGACCACAACATGTGCTTGCCCTCGGCGCCGCCTGTGTTTGTCCAATGTAATTATGTTTAAACAATGTTGGAGGCGGAATAAATATCGCAAATATGGCAACACGCGACTGACGTGATCGCGAAGTCAATTGAAAGACATTGATATTACTTAATTATAGTAGACACCATGAAATGTGTGAAGTATTATTGATATGTAATTAAAAACACGTTAAAGCGATAAGGATTGCACGAGATATACAACATATGAAAATCACTTTCGTTCAATACAAATAAGTAAAATGGAATTGTTTTAGGTCCCGGATGTTTTGCTAAATATAAGTATATTTGCATAAATAAACAATTATATAGGAGAATAAAGGTATTACTGGACCACAGACCGTAACAGTTTCTTAATGTCAAGCGCTCGAATGAATTTATGTGTCTACACTGCAGCTTAATACTTAATTAGCATCATATTCCACTTGAAAATATGTGAAGACACATCTTTATCGTAAAAGTAAACGAATGAGGGTAAAATGGTAATTGTATCTGGTATTAACCTCTTTATACGATGTTCCAAAGCTACGGCCCGGTAGCAAACGGAATATATTAAAGCTTGGTACGTATTAATCAAGTTAAATAAAACCAGAAATACTGGATTGATGGATAGACGTGACCCGCTTTCCAAACAGGAAGGTACAAATGTTTCAGACCTCCTTCAATGTTAACAAGGGAGGTGTGGATTTCAATCAAAATATTTGTACGAGTGGGACGCTCAGAAGCAGCTTGAAGCGCACGATTTTCGTGTAGTTTTTCTCCTAGCGCGCGTCGAGTTGCCAGCAACAATAGAACTCGCCAAGAAAAAAGAAAAAAATATAGTCTATGACCAGCCACTACCGCGTGGAGACGTAGCTAATGTGTAATGCGGTTAGTTTTTTACCGACGCCTTCGGCTTTTTACACCCTTTTTTACTCGGATTCGGTTACGGTTCGTATTGATCGAAAAATCCGATTTCAAAATGGGTGCTTTGAGAGTTTTATTGTTGCCGCGATACGTCGTTAAACAATAAAAAACGCATTTAAAATCGAGAATGCAATTTTCACATGTCACGTTTGAAAATTGAAGGAGACATGTTTTAAAAATGTAATTATTCCGTATTGACCATACGAGGACAATAGATCTAATTTACTTTTTTATTGACAGTAGAATGGTGTTAACATTGACGGTTCGTGTGTCGTTATTTGATTGGTGTTGCCTAAATAGTGTTTTATTTGGTTCGTGGAAAGAATGGAGCTATTTGAAAGCAATCTCGCGGTTGATCTGTTTTATTTTTGCGACATTGACAGGGGCTGTCGACACATGTTTACTTTTGTGTTTCGCAGTTTCGTGGTCTATAAGATAGAATCGATCTACCATGAAGTCACTTTCAAAAGTAATACAAGCCTTTATTCTTCTATCACTATTGTGTAGAAGAATACATAGGTAGGCAATTATTTTTACGCAAGGTTTTCGTACTACCAGTGATAGTAATCATGATAAAGTAATATTTTCGTAGATAAAGACGGCGAGCCTAAGAGAGCTCAGACATTATTTAATAAAACAATTTATAAAACATGTTTAGTGATTTTATTATACTCCTTTTTTATACCTCAGAACATAATATAATTCATGAAATACCTGGGTACATATACCTATCATGTAAGGCCATCATTTTTAATGGTAGGTTATAGATTAGTTTGTAGATTTGTTTTGACAGTGTTCGTGTTATTTTTTTTTATATAGTTGATTTAAAAAATGGCATTATTATCACAAAGTACAGAGCTACATTTCGTTCTTGCGGTCCTCACAACAATCACTTAACCATGAGGCAGTACATCAACTACATGAGAGAGAACTTAACCGAGAATGTTTATGAAACAGATTTCGTCAATAAGGTATATAACGAGTTTAATTAAAAAAAAAATCTTACACGATCTAGCAAACAATCTAGTAACAATAATGGCAATGCTGCCAACACGCCGCGCCGGGCAGGCTGCCAACTGGAAGTGGGCAAGAGCATTTGGACTGTCTGTGGGCCTGCAAAAGCCTTTAGGGTGCCTAAAGGCTTTCGTGGTAGTAGCTGTAGTGGTATTTACTTTGTTCTGTGTTGTTCATAATTTTTTTTTTAATATTACAATAACTGTTATCTTATAATGATATTACATTTTTAGGTTGTTTTTCTTCTCAAAAGACCCAAGTTCTCTTGTGGACCGTACATACTTATTTACTCGTGGAGGCACGCTCCTTCACAGCAAATTATTGTGCCTTTGTAGGGGTAGGCCGCGTTTGTACATGGCTTCTTAGTGTAGGTATAAATGCTTATGGTAAAATAGTCAAACAATAAAATAGAATGTACTAGCTCCGACCGCGGTTCCGCCTGCGCGTATGTCGGTTATCGCCCAAAAACATTAACCTCTTTTTACGCAGTTCCATAAAAACTATCATATGATTTCAACTATCTTATAAAACGATTTGTATAACGTTGTTCCTGTCCTTTCTCAAATTATTTCTATACGAAATATCATCCAAATCGGTACAGTAGTTTTGTCGTGAAAGCAGGACAGACAAATAGACAGAGTTACTTTCGCATTTATAATATTAGTATGGATGAAGAGTATAGGCAGTAGTAGTTGTGACATAAAAAAACATATAACGAGGTGCGCTTTCCTAAGAAGAAAGGTCTGTAAAGTCTTTACAATATAACGATGAATATTATTACAAAAATAGGTAGTTATTTCAAATAATTTTATTATATTTTGCATAACTGTTTCTGTTAAAAAACCGCAAAAGTTTCGCCGAACTTTCTCACGACACCGCGTTCTAATTTACACTTTGAAGGATTATTAAAAACATCTATAAATTTAATAACCATCACGTCTTCATTAAGAAACGAGGGAATTATAAATTAGTTATTTAAATGCATTTATGTAATAAATCAATATTACCTATTAAGATAACATTAGTTTGTTAAAGGTTTCCTTACAGTAATTTTAAATTTATTGCTTTGTTCATTTTAACACAAAAGATAACGGTTTTAAATTAAAATATGCGACAAAAATTAATTTCAGATTGACATAATGTTTAAAGTTGACATGCCGTGATATAATTAAACATGATTGCTTACAAGTTTTATAATTATTTGATCTTTTGTTTACAATATTCTTATTATTACCTAACGGCCTCTGTCTGATATACTATACCTACCGTTTTTATATTGTTTTTTGAAAATAAATTAATATCAGTCACGTTAAGACATACATAATAATTGTATAGCTAATAGGCTAGCATTTGAACATGCCACTATTTCACTATAATAAGTGGTTTTGTGGTCGAAGAAACAAGAAAAACCTAAAATAGGTACTCAAGGACGGCTCCTGGATCACACCGTTAGGTGCTCGGCGACCAATTTTCTATTTAAAGATAAGTAGTATGGCTTTACCGCCATGAAAAATCGTATTTTTTTATAGAGATCGCATAATCTCTATTAATAACAAGATGGCATCACACCACGTTTCGTAATAAATCCGCGAGATATTAATATTAAATTACATAAATGTCTTGTCATAAGGTTATTTAATCACCGCATCAAATGAATGCCAACACGTTTAAAAACGTAATATATCATTTAAAATGTCACTCAAATCTGTAATATCGTATCGAAGTTGAGGAAATATATATGACAAAATCTAGACTTACAATGCGTGGGTGCCTTCCCTGCTAAATAGTCTTCTTTACAGATGAACTTATTGTCGTCTAGCACGTACAATTCTTCGCCTGTCGACAGCTGTTTCCGGCAGACCAGACAGGTGAAGCAGTTGAGGTGGAACACCTTCTCTCTGGCTTTCCGCACCAGGTCCGAAGGTGATATGCCGTGACCGCAGCCGCTGCATTTCGTGCCGTATCGCCTGGAAAATAAAGATTGTTTCAGATTGTTCAACTTTAAGAAGATTTTTCGGTATCGAAAGCATACTCTGATTAGTTTTGCTAACCGTCTTATAATCAAAGTGTCTCATGAGCTGAATTTACTTTCTATTGTTTTATTGGTTATCGATGGTATTATAAAATATTTCAACACTTGAAAATGTCTATCAATTTCGAGATTTGGAAGTGTTATGGCATTTTGCAAAAGATTAGCAAGCAACTATACTGAAGGTAAACGACAGCAGTTGTCTTTGAAAGCCAGTTCTTATTCTGGTTTAGCTTATTACAATCATTCAACCTAATCCCAAATTGTAAATAAGGTGAGACACAATCGTCAAAATCTTACCTATCAGCATTAAACTATATAGAATGCCACAGTTGCTCCTGTCGGCTCTTCCGGCTTGTACTATTTTTATAGTATATTTAGCCAAAATTATATAAATGAGTTATTCCGCAAGTTTTTATTCTATGGCACAAAAATTTAATAGCAATTTTATGTGTAATTAACACTTATTAAGTAATTAAGCTTTAGACATTATGATGAACTTTGAAATGATCAGTTCAGCTAATAAAAATATAAGTTTAATCTAAGTTTAAGTTAAGTTAAACTAGTACTATAAAATAGCTACGGAGTCTGCAGTATCATAACTAAAGGAAATATTCAGTTTAATTAACTTTCAATATTCACTAATCATATATTTAGTCATTCAATTTCATAAATATAACTGAGTTTTCTAGAAGTGTGTTTCCAGAAAGTTCGTTATCTCCAGTCACATTTAGAAACTAAAAATGAAAGTAGACAAAAGCTCATCAGTCGACTAATTAGCTAAAACGCTCATAAAGTGCGGTAAATATAAATAAAATAATCCTCTTAGTAATCTAAATATCTCAGCGATGCAATAGATCATAATTTGAACGGCACGAGTTGCGAAAGTTTCCGAGAATGTTTCCACTGGCTTAAATATCTGAGACTGGCTCATTGGTTCTGTGGTCTAAAGCGTCGTATTAGAGTCTTGAAGTCATGGATCCAATCCCTGACAAAGACGAGTTTGGTTAAACCTTTTGTTGGATCAGTTAGAGTACTTACTATTTTTTGTACAAATTGTAGTTTCAATCATTAGGTAATAGGTATTTCAATAATAATAATATAAACATTGGAGCCCTGTTAAGGAGCTGTTAATGTGTCTCATGTCATGACACACTTAATAAAAGATTTTTTTTAAATAATAATAATTATATATATATGTAATTTTCTGGGAAGTATAATGTAGCGAAAATGTTTTTAAGTTAGTATTGTGCAATTAGTGCCTTTCCATAGTACTAGGAACGTAGAATAATAGATAAAAGCAGACATACGTCACTTGAATCCAAAATGTATTTCTACAGTATCATTTTCCAGTTTCCACTTCTTTTCTTATTAATACAATGGAGACAAACACACGTTATTCTCAGGGCTGCCACTACATACATGATATTTACCGCTCTTTCAATATATTTAACTCAAGTTTGACGACATAAATCGAGGCCATAATATGCTAATAAGTTTTGATTTATGTTTTAGGAATGGCAAAAACTAGTTAATTTTAGTAACATAATAAAATATACAAAAATGCTTCTGCGGATCTCATAAAATATTTTTTTACTATAAACACCTATAAATGCTAGGTGTAGGCTCTACACGTGAGATTTTTTTGTTTCTAGACTCGATAGGTACCTAGGCAACTACTCATAGGAATGTAAAGAGCAAATAAAAGAAATATGTCTAACCTAACTTAAGATGATATTGTTAAACCTAAACTTAACAACTTTACGTACACAATAAAAATTATACTTCATACTAAATTAGCCGGATTTTCTACTGGTTAGCACAGCCATTAAATTGAGGGGGGCTTTGCCATAAAACCCACGCTTGGCAGGCGTCTTGCGGATTACAGTGTAAGATACCAGTTTCTCAAAAGACGCTGCTGCCAAACTTTTTGGTATTTTACACTTAGTCACGTCTTACGATACCCAAGAGATAAGAAGATTGAGTGAAATTTTAAACCGGCACGGGATATACATATATATATACGAGTATATATATAATATATTATTTTCCCTCGTGGCGATCGTATTTACCAGTGCGTGGCGTGGCAGACACAGTATTGGAGGCTGCTCCAGAAGTCTTGGATCCAGATGTTTCCCCGCACCTGAGTCAAAGACGTTCTCCAGGTCTAGTAATGGATAGTGGTAGGTACGTTATGCTAAATTGCAGTAGATGTGAAATCGTTCATAAATGGAATGATAGTATTTTTTTGCCTGTGCTGGTACGTTTATGGCGCTCATAATGGCGCTGTAATAAAGATATCACCAAACATTTTAGAATCAATCTATGACTATAAACTACTTGTAATTATCATTACAACACAAATATGACATACCTACATATATGCTGATATATATCAACAACTTAACTGTCTATGTCATTTGCGAACAAACTTAGATTTATATTAAGGCCGTGCCTATGTCAAAAAAACACCAAACTGTTAATTTTCTATGACAATTATAGTATACAATCTTAACTCTAGTCCGAATTCACTACAGAGCGTTCTCCTGGAATAGGAATCGGCCTTAGTAATTAATGGTCCACCATACACAATTGTTAAAACTCTTAAAAAGAGTTAAAATATGGATTAAGAATTAACCAAAAAATATAGTTACCTGAAGCAGAGATAATAAATTTAAATCTGATGGCGGAAGCGCCGAGCTATAATTCATGGTTTCAACGGCTCTACATATTTCGTGAAATCTTACACAGATCTTAGTCTGGGATTTAGGTCGGTTTTAATGTTTAATCCAAAGCTAATTCTGATTGCCCGCTATCATTAGTGTTAGTAATCAGTTACAAAAGGATGTTCAAATATTTTTGGGGTAGAGGAGTACAATCGCCTGCAATGAGATAATACGAGTACATTCTAGAATTTCAAAAACTACAAATTTCACACGTTACACTATATACCACAAGTAACGTTGTAAATCGTAGATTGTTTTTTTGTAAATATAAACAATCAACGTTTAATATACTCCTAAAATTAAAATATTATTTTAGTTACCAGTTAGTTTTAGTTAGCAGTTAAAATTAAAATATTATTTTTATTTATATTAATATTAAAGCATGCTGGGCACGCTGTCAACTGGGAGTGGGCTGGAGCATTTAGACTGTCTATGAGTCTGCTATGACTTATATGTTGTCTAAATGCTTTTATTTTAGTAGCCGTATAGTTCGTATTATTTTGTTTGATAAAGGCTTAAGCAGTTAAATAAAATAAAATGTTCTGAATAAAACCTAAAAAATGTAGATCACAAATTATGTTTTCTATAAACAATACATAATTTTAAAATAATGTAAAAACCTACAAAAAGTAATAAGGCTCGACTATTCGTTATGTTTTGACATGAAACAATTTATTTAATTAAATTACAGTTATAATATATGGAATACTATTATTTTATATCTCATTAATATTTCATTTTGTTAGGTATATCTTGCAATAATAATTCAATTTTTTTATTTCTAAGCACACTACTTATTCATTTATGGTAATTTTTATTCCTGCCTGTACTATTTTACATTAGCGGTCGAGTAAACTACTATAAAATAATATCAAAATTAAAGATGCCATGGAGCTCTGGTCGGATTTTTTCGCGTTCGAGATGACTGTGTGTGAGAGTGACCAACTCGATTACTGTACTAAGTACCTTAACATATTTTTATAAATATAATATTCTTTCAGTCTAACTCTGTGTAGTGATAATAATAATAATAGTAATAATAACAACTGATCTGGATGCTTCGGTACTTATAAACTTACTTAATATTCGATTTTTAAATGTAAATGATTATAGAATATTAAGTTGATAAATTAAATCTTTCGAGTGTTAATGGTATATGTGTATTGTTAATAAGTAAAACAATTGTACCAAACTTTGTGAAATATATATTATCAATCATTATTATTGTATTGTCTCACAATATGAGGGGTTAGAAGCATTCTGGTTTCTTAAGCCGTAGCTACTGCTTGATTTAATATCGAGTCCTTGCTGGATCAAAGTAAGTAAACTCATAATATCATTAACGTGGCAAAAAATGGCTTAAATATGTTATATTATTTTATCATCAGTCTGCATTATTGCCTGCTCCAATTTACATAAACGATGGAGTGCGCATATGAATAATACATAGAGTTGGTTTGTATGCACTTTATATGTTGTACATGTACTTTCGTTAGACCATATGTGTGCAAATACAACATTTTAGCAACAATATACGAATTCCAATACAGATACAATAAATATCGTTTTAACGCTTTTATCTTGTAGGTAGGTATGTATGAGGTTTTTTGATGATATAGCAAACAGACTCTACGATAACAAAAATTTAACTATCCTATTAGTAGAACTGCCTTTACTATGAAGTTAAAATAGTGTAAACACAATATTAATATTGGCAAAAATCAAGACAATTATTTTTAGATTGCAAAAAGCGTTTGCAAAAATAATGAAACGGTCATGCACCTGTACCCATTTTTCATACAAAAACGGCTTCTATATTTTATATTTGTTTGATCTACGCCAAAAACAGATTGATAATCTTTTGGAAAACATAGTTTTTAAGTCAGTATCTAATATTGACTTTGGCATTTAACGGCAGTTTTTTGTTCTGGCACTCGCTTTGTGTTCATCACTTAGGTATTTCTTCCTCGCTATTTACCGGCGCGCCTAAGGTAGGTGCTATTCAGATTTTTGAACGTAAATCATTATAATTATTTTTTTAGCGTTCCAGGCCTCTAAGCCATTTAATTATTGCCTTCTTATTTATACCAAAAATATTTTAATAAACATAATAATATTTTTTCTAACGAAAGAATATGTTTTCTTTCCTAAAATGAACCACAAATCACAATGATTATATTTGGACATCAAATCGATGAAATATTTGCACCAATTAAAATAATAGTATTAACAATCATCCTCTCTTCAGTGTGTGCCCAACAGGGTCCATAATGAACCTTTACTTATTTTAACCATCTTTGTCTACACTACAGAAAACAATAAAGTATTGAGTATTAACATACCCTGGTCATGCTTTGACATTGGCAGAATATCGTCAAACAACGATAAAAGACAAAACTAAGAAGAACTAATAGACACACGATGTGTACAGCTGTCCTCAAGACCCTAGAGCCTGGATGTCAATACATTAACATCAATTTTATGATAATATTAAAAGAAGCCGTGAATAACAGATTTTCAAATTTCTAATAAACTAATTTCAAGGATACCTTGTAGGTTTCAAGGTACCAAAATAAGACTCATACTAAAGTACCCTTTGTTTCAAACACTATCCAGGCTGAATTAATCAAACCCTGAAGACAACCTCTTACTCTTTTTATTCACATAAAGCCAGTCTGAATGTTTTATGTCTTTGCATCGCTTAACTTTGCCCTGAAGGGATGCAGGTACATTCGGAGAATTTAAATGAAGATAGGCCTTGAAAAGTTTTTACGAACTTGATACCTTGATGTAGAGACACATTAAAATAAGATGAAGTTTGTGTTCTTCGAGTATTTATGCCATGTGTACTTCAATGATATAGTTGTTCGTAAGTTATTCATAATTTCAAAGAGGATGTTTATTTATTTTGTTATCCTATAAATTATTACTTTACTACTATAAATTAATACTTTATATAGAGCTTCTGAAGCATTCATAGGGAAAGTATGTTCTTGTGTACTGCATATTAATATTTTCTTTTTAATAAACATGATATCTACTTCACTCTGATGGCACACGCGATAGGGGTTATTAAAATCAGGAAAAAAATATATTTCTGTATACGACTTAAATTTTTACATATATTTTGCTGAAACGGAATATCCAAGTCACTATACAATATTTGAAACTTTTTAATATATAATATTTGAAAAGTTTTCAAGACATTTTCAAGCTGCGAAACATACTTTGACATTTACTATGTTACTAGGAATACTAGGCTTGCATTACCTGGCGAGCATTCGTAAAATTTCTAACTACCTAAAAATGACTGCCATTCTAAGACAACAACTGCTTGCCCACTGAAGCATTCCGATCAAAAATAAATGGCACTAGCGGTCACCCATCCAAGTAAAACCGCAGCTTAGTTGATCTGACGGGCTGTTACACCTAATATATTGCTGACCTAGGCCCGAATCCCTCACAAACCTATTTACGCTTAGTCAGCAGTATTTATCTCTATATAAACGGTGGCTTCCAAAATTAAGTGCTCAGATTTATTGTGATAACTCCAGGAGTCACCAGACTCAGGTGGAACCTCTCCCCAAATTAGTACCAAAAGTAAGTTGCGGGAACTTAAGTCAAGTGTAAATTAATAATTTTATTTTTCAAATAAAATAAATGTGCGTGTGTCCATAAGTAGTTTTTTTTAAGAACTGAATAGGCCCACACAACAGAGCGCTTTAAGTGCGCTTGTAGCACTTGAATATTCCTTTAATTATTAATTTGTCTGTAGTACGTGACTACTCAAAATATAGGTACCTATTGCTTTAATTTATGTACCTATAATTTCATATTAGTTATATGAAATTATAGGTATCTATTGCTGTAATTTATTTAGTTCCTTTCGATATTAAATTATTCAACATGATTCCTACACAACAAGAAATAAAACCGTTTACGATAAAACGGATATACGACACTGTTCGTGATGGAGATTTCAAAGAATACGTTTATGACGACACCCAGGGGTAATAAAATAATAATGCCTAACTAGTATATTTAGGTGGATCACGGTTTTATCATCCAGAATCGCGAGGTTACCGGCCGTGAGTAGTTCATGCGTTTCAACCTGTTTCATTTATGGACCTCGAAGTGGAACAGAGAGTAGAGGTGTTAAGATATTTTATTCGAATAGAGATAAACGCCATATAACTCAGGTCCTTCTAGAATAACACACAGGCAGGATAGTCTTTATCTCGGTTAAAACTTAGGATATGTTGGATGCTATTAGGTCTCTAATAGCGAATATAGTATACACAAGCAAAGCCACGGGCAGATACTGGTGCAAAACAAAATTGTCCCAATTTTTACTTTGTTTTTAGTTCTGATGGAGGGACTTCGGCAAGGTGTCAAACAAAGGAAATGACATCACTTAACTTTAGGAAGTCAAAAATGTCACGAAATGAAGTCATCAAATAGGTACAAACAGAATTATAAACGTAAGTGCAAAAGGTTCCGAACATTTTATTAAATATTTTTCACATCGATTCGTTATATGCAGGATGTTTGTCAAGTTAGCTTAGCGGTGAGAGCATACCCTGGCTTTAGAGGTGGATGGCGCAGGTTCGAATCCCATACACGAGTTAATTTTTGCTCTTGTTGTAATTTTGTAATGTACGGATTAATTTACGGGGAGCATGCGTTATTATTACATAAAAAAAAATATTAAAAATATATTCAAATATATAGTATAAGAGTTATATATTATCACACTACTATCTGTCAGCTTATAATGAATGTAACAATAATGAGGATTAGTGAGTCTTCTTCTATCAGCATGAGCGCGGCAACAACCCACTAATCTTTATATATAGTAGTAGTAGGCATTGTACAGTGTACACGAATCGAGTAAAAGTCTAAATCAGTTATTCAATTTAGTCGTCTATGACGCGCTTATGAAGGTAAATTACAATTTTTGATATTGAAATATTATACATTGCACTGCCACGTTCAGCAAAAAAAAATGTAGAGCCACTGCGGGAAGAACGAGCAAGAAACTCGGGACCATTCTTTAACGTTTTTTAACAATGTGTTACAAGATATATCACAAAATTATTACAATATTTGTTTAAATTACGTAGGTGACAGCCGATAGCTTGGCAGAGGCGTAATTGACCAAGTATTTTTGTCGTTTAAGTAATTACTAACTGATGTGTAGTAGGATTTCTTTATAAAAATGTTTTTCACGTACAACTTGAATTTTCCTTCTGTGAGCGTTGTTACATATTTGGGAACTTTATAAAACCGCACGCAATTACCTAAAGCCTATACCTATATCTTTCATTTGTCTTTGCTAATCTAAAATCTGGCACCGCTATTTTATCATTATTTCTGGAAATATGATCGTGGTTGGCACTGTTTTATTCAAATTTACGCAATTTTTTACGATCATACATAGACATATTTTAAAATTTAATTTTATTTTGGCCTTAGTTGAATTTTACGAATAAATTTGCCGTTATTTTACAGTGATGGGTAAAAATTATAGGGGGAAGAGGAACTAAACTATCTAAGTTCAAATAACATCAATCGATTTGGGGTCCACCGAACTCCAAACCGCATATGTAGAATTAAGCATCAAATCGCCGGAAGTTGTAAGTGACCCGCTTTCCGCCTGCATTTATACGAAATTGACTTTTAGTTGTTTTAGTAGAGTTTTAGCGCCATACGATTTAGCAATTTACTATTTAGGGGCGTGGGGGGTCGAGTGCGGTTAGAATGTGTTATTATATAATTTTGATAAACTTGGCCTTCCGGAGCGAAAGGCCACCGAAGATTAATGGTAAACATTGAAGAAGTAACGAACACACCTGGCCTACGCATGTATGAAGAGTTTTGGAATAACACTATAGATAGATCTTATTAACTATAGAATATAAGATTTAACATATTGAACAACCTCAATGGTCAACATTTTATATGAAAGGGTAATAGTGTATATCCTAGCTGTTTCGACTAGACTCTTCATAATAGAAAATCTTATAGAAAAAACTGGAGATAAATAATAATAATAATAAATGTTTATTATCATGATTGCTTAAACTAGGATACATGGCCGTACAGGTATAAAATATAGCAATAAGGTCAAAGTTACCCGTCATTACATTTACAACATTATACTAATGTTGTAAATAGAGGAGTCTATAGTGCTCCAACAGATCTGTTAAGATCAAGTCTAATCATAACTCATAATATAACTAATAGTAACTCATACATAACAGCATAATATTATGGGTTATGCTAAATAACAGGGCTGCCTTTTTTTTTCCTGCGAAAAGGGACTAAAGCTGCACCAGCTGAACATAATCCTGTTGCGCCTATAATTAAATAAGATAGTTTTTTAAGTATTATTCCTTGTAAATTTGGTCATGGCAATAAATTGTTTTTTTATTTATTTAACTACAAACCACATCTCACTGAAAGCCATAAAGTAGTATGCTTCAACAGATCTCGGGTGAGACACATATACTAATGCCATAGTATCTAATACATTGTTCATTATTACATTGTGGCGATAACCCAGAAAAGACTCTGTTTAGACTAGGAAGGCCATAATTTTAGTAAAGTACCGGCCATCGCAGTAACCATTTTCACTAAACATATTGACGATAAAATATGTAGTCTAGCGTGGCAGTAGCATGGACGCAGCTTGAGAATTAATCTCAGGTGAAAATTTATTGATATCCTAGTTATTCTTAAAAAGTGACGGCAGAAGGAAGAAATTACAGGCATATGTCTTAAGGTGACGGGCGCAGTGCAATTCGTGACTTGTGACGAAGTGCATCTGTTATAGTCCGCTTAACATCAGGTGGGCCTCGAGCTTGATCCGTCACAGTAACAAAAAAAAGAGAGAATCCATATTGTTCTCTTTTCGATAAGTCTAGATAAAAGGGAAACTAACAAAACAGATTTATACTGACTAGCTGCACCAACCAACAGCATGCGACTTGGAGTATAATTAAGTTGCTTGTACGTAACTGAAGAAATGATACCGGCGGAATAACTCATAAAACTGCGAATAGGTACTCCGCTAAAATGTCTGCTAGGGGTATGTGGCAGTCTGCACAGCGAACACACGTTCTGTGGGACGCGCATTACATACAGAAAATACTTAAATTGAAGTATTTTTTTAACGGTATATATTTTATATGCCTTTACTTAACAAAATACTACGAACTATATACAACTCTACAGCTACTACAATAAAAGCATTTAGACAGCCTATAAGTCATAGCAGACTCACAGGCAGTCCAAATGCTCCAGCTACCAGTTTGCAGCGTGTCCAGCATGCTGGAAGTATTTTATATTAGTGCCTTACATACCTGAAGAAATCATTCCGGCAGAACAGCTTGTTATCCCGCGAGTAGCACTTGTCTGCAAGCGGTGCGCGGCAGTCTGCGCAGCGCACACACGCTGCATGCCACGCACGTTCCAGCACATGGAGCAGAAACTTGTCGAGGATCGGCTTCTCGCAGCCGGCGCACGCCATCGCGCCGCCTGCCTCCCCACGTCCTGCAATCACCATATCAAATTTAAGACCGATACTAGAACTGCCACATGACATCGATCAAGGCACTTTTCTGTTTATAAAATCGTATGGAGAGGCACTCTGTGTGGGATAGCACATTGTGGTGAATCGAAATCTCATCAAAGTTTAATATTATTAAATAATTAAAGTTAAAGTTAATTAGGCCTTTTCTTTTAACTTTTTTTACCAGTGGTATGCCTTTATTGAAAAACACTACAAACTATAAGCATACGCTTTACATTGTTACTTGATTTTTAACTAAATATATATATTATATTTAGTTAATAATCATGACAACTCACGTTAGTTTTTATGACCAATTACCAGATTTGTTAATTTAACTGAAATAAAAATCAGCAGGAAAAGGTAGCTCTTAAGGTAAACTCAATGTAAATTGTAAATAGAGTTTTCTTATAGTAATTAAACAATTTTAAGCGGTTTGAATCGCGTATATTTATCATTATTTTTGTCCCGACATTTCAAACACTTTGCAGTGATCGTGGTCGCGGGCGAACACTGCCTTTTAATGTTTAAAGTTGTTTAATTACTATGTGTAATAATCGCGAAAACCTAAGACAACAGAGTTTTCTTAGATTAATATAAGATAGTCAATTAAAAATCTATGCACAGATATATGTAATAAAACAGATATTATTTATGAAAAAGCAAATTTTTTAGATATAAAAAGCTTTAATACACGATACTCATATCATTTTGTATGTTATATTTTAGTTAATTACCTTTTTTATGTATATGTTCTATGATATTTTTTATTTATAACTATTTTGATACTATAGTAATTAATTTGCGACACCCATACAGATAAATATAAACCTTATATTGTTATTAATAAGACCTTTATCTATTGAAATATACATTTAGGCAAAATAAATGAATATAAGATATAAGTAATATGAATTTAAAGTTACTTGTATACAAAGCGCTCGGATAAGTATAAAGTCTATATGAATATGCAATGCCATATCGCATAAAACTTTTATGCATCCATCAGATTCTATACAATAATTGGCTTTTCAGAATGATAATGTAAAATATTTACCTATCCCATATGAAGGGTAATCAAGTACTTTTCTCATTTAACAGGTACTATTGAAGGCAATCTTTGCGTGGCCGAGTAGTCGATCATAAAGTCGGTAGCTGCGCACTAGGAACATAATGGGATTTGGTTTTACGATCGATAAAGCTTGCGTTCAACAAAATTTTATTAGCATACATAGGCGCCTATGTAGTCGGTTGTACGATAAAGCGAAGAGGAAATGTTAGGTGGTAGTACCAACACTTCGCTGACTACGTAGTATATTAAATATATAGAATAGAATATATTTATTGGCCCTATAACATTGATTGTCATACTGGGCAAGTCCGGAGTAAAATTTTGGATAATATTAATTTAGGTTCTCACATAATACAAAACAGTAATAAATATTTAGGTAGGTATCACAAAAAAATTATTATATATTCATAAAAAAATAAAATATCAAAAACAAGGAAAATTTAAATAATAAAAAAATACATAGTAAAATAATTATAAATGGAATGTCTGGAATTGGTTCAATAAACAAATATAATTTTAATAAAAATATGTCGACTTTATATGAATTATACTGTTATTTAAAATCTTATTTTAAGCATAATATGCCGTCAACTGTACTTTAATAAATAATTAAATTGTCATAATTACATTTATTAAAATTCAACTTTTACAAGAATGAAGATTCCATGAGTCGCATGTCCATGAATTCATCTAGGGAATAGAGTGGATGTGTTTCAAAAAACTGCTTTAGTACTTTTTTAAAGTCAATTATGTTTAATTTTGATATTCTCAAAGGTAACTTATTGTACATAAACATAGAATTGGGTTTGGTTATTTATTAATCATTGTGTCGTATAGTTCGATTACAGGTGTCGCCAAGCACCTAACGGTGTGTTCCGGCAGCTGTCCTTGAGAGCCAGTAATTCTAGGTTAAGCCTGTTAATACCTTCGACCACATCATCACTTACCATCAGGTGAGATTGTGGTCAAAAAGCTTACCTATCAGCAATAAAAAAAAAAGATAGGTAAATGTGTCTTAGGCAAAACGTTTTACCTTCTTAGTGGACTTCCAAAAAAGGAAGAAGACTCTTACCTATAGATTTTTATGTTTGACCACGCATAACTTTCCTCTGGATCATCCACACAGGGCGAATCTTTTTCCTTAGGTCTTCTGACCTTCTTGTTTAAGTCCCATTTATATTTCAACATCGGTCAAGTACTTTTAAAGAAGTTGAGGACAACTTGTAAAGTGCTTAAAAAATATCTTTTCATTTTCGCCAAATGTTGGATGACATTAATCATTTCATCGTATCTTTTGCTGATTGTACCAGTAATCGTGGGCAAGTGACAATCAATTTTGTAAGTGGTATGTATCACAGAAAAGAGTCAAACCAATATATAAAAAAAAAACATGTACCGACTTCAGTTACTGAGAAGTATGAGATATGGAAGTCAGGGCATAAAATGTGATCCCAGAGTGTTTTGAATCATGGTATCGACTTCTACAAATTATTTCATATTCCTCAATGTTGCTAGACAAATTCTTTTTTTTGGTTTGTTTCCCTTTTTTAAGAAGATCCGTAGCAAATCGCAATGTTGCTAAGTAAACCGTGTTAGTTATCTTTACACAGTCACAAAATTGTAAGAGAAAGAATTATCAAACACTCGAAAACATTTTTAGGTAAGTACCATAATCTTATGTTTAATTTAAACCACAATAAGTTCTAAAAACGCCAATTAAAAGTGTGGTTTTGATGCTGTGATCAACACTAACCAACTGTTTTTCTTTTACTGGTTATTGTTATTACAATGAGGAATCTTAAAAGACTTTGGACTGACTCGCACTTGGCCAGTTTTTCACGCATTTACTTATAGAGCTTTAAAACATTTTCGTTTTTTTATGGAGGACATAGATGCTGACTACCGCTGTTGGTCGTTCAGCTCCACCGGATTTTGGGCGAGGGGAGGCTCTATTATATAACCCGGGACTTTTTTTTCTTTCAAATTTACAAATGAATGTTGATTCAATAGTTGAATAATCATCAAGCCTGAGGTCTTATATCATGTATTAACAGAATTATGATAAAAAAACTATTGAGGATATGTTTTCACGGCTGAACCTATTTGAATGAATCTTAGAGTTTCGATAGTCCAGGTCCTGGATTAACACAGAGCATACTTACTTCATCATAATCATCATCACTTTTCAATATTTTCTACGCGAGTGAATGATTTCTATGACGTCGTCAGAATTGCTAGACACCAATACTTTTTACATGGAAGCCAAATTGTGATTAGAACTTCAAAATGGTAAAAGTTAGTGGTTAGAAGTTCGACCAGAGTAAAAAAAAAATATACTGGATAACTGGTATAATGCATATAGGATTATACGGATATTCATTATCCAGACTTGTTTTACTCTGGTTGAATGGTATGATGAAGCTTGATCTAGTAGCATGATTTATCAGGTGGTAGTTACATATTTTTAACAAGAGTCCGTCTTAGTGTAGTACTACCGCTTTTTCGCAGTTTTCTGGCTGCAGCTGCGCCCTCGCGTAAGTCGATTATCGCGCAAAAACATTAACCTCTTTTTGCGCAGTTGGATAAATCCTATCCTATGTCCTTCCACGCCTCTTAAACTATTTCCATATCAAATTTCATCCAAATCAGTTCAGTAGCGGCGTGAAAGCGAGGAAGACAGATAGACATACAGAGTTATATAATATATTAGCATGGTTTATAAAATTATGTTTCAATTAAGTAGCTACTTTGGTAACTAATAACCTATGTATACTTTTTTTAAATGGCATACTATTAACAAAATATTACGAACTATCCGCAACGCTACAACTACTACAACGAAAGCATTAGACAACCTATACGCCATTGCAGACTCAATGGCAGTCCAAATGCTCCCACACAACACAATATGGCAGTGTGCTCAGCATCCTAGTTCTTACTAACTTTCAATGTGTAGTTCTAACGACTCAAGTGTAAGCTCCAGGTCTTTAATTACTTTCCTCTGCTCAATAACCAAAGTGGTAGGTAAAGCATTAAAAAATATTAAGTTTCGGTAATATTTATCTAGCACTTACAAAAATGGAGAACTTTGTTTTTACAAATTATTGAAGCACAAAATTTTATGTTTAGTTGGGAACGCGCTAGCACAAAAATAATATGTAAATATGATTTTCGCACGCGTTAGTGCTTGTAATCTTATTTAGAAATGAAGAACTTTCCGTTTAATGATAGAAGAAAAACTATATCTACATTACCACGCAAGCAGAAATCGCGTTTTTTTGTCCTTTTTGTAGCGAACATCTGACATATATAGGTACCTACGTCTTTATAAGCCTAGATAAAAAAAATACACTGTATAATTGGTAAATGTAACAATGTAAAAAACCGGTCGAATATGAGTTGGATTCTTGTGGTGCAGGTTCCGTGCCATAATTAAACCACATTAACATGCATTTTTTAATATAAAGAAACTGTTTAGTTTTTTATACCCAAGGCGGGAATCGAACCAGCGTCCTCCGATATCGCGTCGGATGCTTAATACCATTTCAGCCACCTGGGACTTGGCATTTCTGCCGAAATTTTGTGCTCTAATTGTATTACTTTAACCGTCATAAGGGACGGTGCGCGGCATAAAATTTTTTGTACTCCAATAATTTGTAAATGTGATTTTAGCTTAGCACGCGATACTGCTTGTAATCATATTTATAAACTGTTTACTGTTAATATTTCTGGAAACTATAAAGGACGTTCTATAATGTGTACTATTGTTTCAAATTTTAGGTCATCGGGTGTGTAAGGCTCTACTTTCATAGACATTAAGGTGTGAATTTTAAAATAAATAAACATAAATGAGTATATTTGTCGGCCTGTACCTATATATTGAAAAAGCACACTGCCGGCTAAAAATAAAATCCAGTCAGATTTTGTATATTAACGATATTAATTTACAACTGAGTCACTTGCCTAGCAAATTTCAATTATTACCGTTCCGTAGATTCGGAGACAATAATCTGATAGACACGCGAGTGATCCTATAAAAGGATTAATTTTTCTTCGAATGTACGTAATAATAGAAAACTACTACGAGCTTACAAAAACTTTTGTATCCAAGATTTGAATTAAGTATTTTGTATGGAATAGTACCTAAGCCACCTAAGTACTTAAGCCTTCATTGAGTTTCCTCAGAAAAAGGGCTCACTGAGACGTGGCCTTTTTTATACTGAAGTACTTTAATAAATGCTGATTTGTGTTAACCTTTTTATTTTACAATAATGCCTATTAAACAAATAAAATACAGTAATGGGTTTTAAAATTATTCTGCGTATCTCCATATTACAGATATCTTCCTTCACCGCCATAGTCTTTTGTATGTTGAAATACCTACGTAATTTTTTAAATTTTATAATATCCTTTTGACTTACTGCTACATATCTAGCGCGTTGGTAAGTACCTAATATTAAAAGATAGGCTAAGGGTCCGTTTCAGAATGTCCTAATAAAGTTTCGGGTTGCTATGCAACACATAAAATAACTGAATGAAAAAATGACTGTTAACATGCAGCGCGTTTCAAGATTTAACAATGGATAGGCTAAATCGATGACTGTGAAACGCAAAGATAGTGTTTTGTTTAATAAATATGTTCTGGGTAGTAAAACCGGAACTTACTCGAACATTCTGAAACAGGCCCTAAATCTAACAAGTATAAATTAATTAAAAAAGTAAAAAACACGACTGCAATTTATTTAGTTTCGTTAAGCGTTTTATCGTTCCTTTGAAACTAAAATCTCCTCAACTCCGATAAAATAACCTTTCATCTAAGACGTGCACTATCCTTAACATTGTTGTGCAATGTGCACACGTATGGTTAGATTTTATTTTTACTAATATTTTATTCAACATTAGATGTAAGATGTACATTTGTAGCTTTTACCATAACTCGTGAGTTTTTGTAAGGAACCAATATTTTGAGTAATTAAATATTATAATTATTAATAATAACAGTACCTATAGCGTATAAGGCACTACATGACTACGTAGGTAGACATTAAGGTTAACAACTTTCCTCTTGATGAATAACTAAGTATAGCCGCAGTGCCAGGCATTAAGAGTACATGTAATAAATATAATATTATTTTAGATGTGTCCGTTTTAAAACATAACAACAAAGGTCATACAATTTTCTTAGTGCCATTTTAGAAGTAACAATATTTTGTTCGTTTCAATATATCTAATCGAAAAGCAACTAAATAACTAGATTTTAGTTATGTCTGGAAAAGTACCTAGCGTTGCAAGCTGCAGAAGTCGAGGCAGAGCTTACTTACAAGAAGGGCTTGCTCAGCAGTATCGCTTAGTAATTAGTTTTTGTGCTCAGTATTAATAAGCCTATAGTTGTACCGGGAGGTATTTGTGCACTTTCTGTTGAGATAAAATATAACAATATTTAATTGAGGTATATGAGAGTTTGTAACTCTATTTTGAGAAGAATAATTTACAAACTCATTACAATCAAATGTAGGAGATTCTGAAAATATAAATTTATTTTACGTGTGACCATTTTGTAAATGAGAGATCGAGCAAGCGCCTACAAATTGATAAGTACCTATCTACTGTAAGGAAAGACAATTCTTAACATTAAAATATATGTTTCTTGAAGATTTAGGGTGATTGTGCACCGGTTTAACGTGTTAGACCACGGTACGGTTTCTTGTTATATACTTAAATGTTATATTCATATTTCAAAAATGAAATGTTAATTCAATTTCGCTAATAACTAAATTAAAAAACCACACGGTATAATTTAATAAAAAAAACTGTATGACTTTTGTTTGTCATTTTGACATGGACTTATTTAAAATAAATATTATATGTATTACAACGTACAATAAATTTTTTAATAAGTACTCTTTTAATGAGTAATAAAATAATTATTCTTAATAATGCACATAAAATTTTTTACTTTTACATGTAGGTAACTCAACATTACCTTATAATGGTTTATAATAAACTTTATATGTTTTAGAACCTATCTGTCCTGTCGTTATTAGCTTAACCGTCAAACAAAAACAAGCGATTGTAAAGATACCTCAAATATATCATCCTCAAATGACCAAAATTTTGACACCTCTTTACATTAGCTCGAAATATCCTCTCGATAATTTCACCCTTCCCATAAGGATCTTCTGTGTTTTTTGGTTGTATTTCGAGCATATGACATTTATTGGTGTAATTTATGAAGGTCGCGACGCCGGTTTTTAATAATCCATATTCAAATCTGAATGTCCGATTTGTCGCGCGCCATTTCAGTCGGTGCGTTCAAAAATCTGTGACGGCGATTCACCTCGGTTATGGATACGCAGCGGTGCGTGTGATTCTCGGTTAAAATTTACCGCTGTCACGCTGTTTAGCCTGTGGATTTTGACAATAATAATAAGATGACAGTATTATCTCAGTTATAAGTGAGGCTGCGGGTTCGAGGAAGGCTTGGATTAATATGTAATGAAGAGAATTAAGAGAGTCTTTTACCTTTTTAATTTTGCATGTGGTACCTACATATTTTCAAAGACTATTATTCTGTTACCTTACTATTTTCTTTCTCAAACTGTTCACAGTAACATGTTTTATTATATATAGCTAAGATTATTCAGTAATGTGGTTAAACTTACAGAAAGGTACTAATGTTAAGGGTTTCAAATTCATCAATTTATTTTAATACAAAATTTCTATTTAATTGCAAATGAACACATTGTATGTAAACGAATTATGTTCATTACAAGTTCATTGTTACTTGTTTTGCTGGTAAAATTAAGTAAAACCTAAGTTAAGGCCAGCTGCTGATGTCAGATTAAACTTAAAGGTTAATTCCATGAATAAGTGCACATAACATTTAATAGTAATGCTCATAGATTGTACCATTTAGGTATAACTTTTTTCAGATACCTCAACAAATTGTCCATTACTAAAATGGAAGCAAATTAATTCCCCTTTCAAGAAGTAATGAGTATATTGCTACTATTTTTTTTACATACTGTTATAAAAACTATCTAAAATAGCAGAATATTCCGAAATTTTACGTATTGAATCAATTGAGAGTTGAAATTCAACCACATAATAGATTAATAAAATTATAAGCTATTCAACCTCACTAAAGTCATTCTCGATACCCTAAAATTGATGAATTTATAAATGTAAATATTATATTATCGGATAGTCCATATATTTATATAGGATTTAAATACGGTAATAGTATGACCAAAAACAAGAATTATAAAGCATTTCATTTTCGTAATAATATCCTTTGTTCTGTATACCACAAAATGGTATTTTATTTCTTTAACACATTATATTTACTATTTAATTACTGTCAGAAACCACAGAACCAATTTTCTCATCTTGCCCCACAAGGATCCGGGCTAGCTAATAACTAATCACTCTTAAAATTTTATTTGCACACCACCAACAGCAGATGCTTGTTTTTATAAATTTAAACGCATTAAAATACAAAATTGTTATTGTTCATTATTGTTATTGTATATTTTAAGAATATTTTCACCTCATTATTTGGTAGGCACGTTAAAAGTAAGCTTAAGAGAAGATCAAAATTGTTAAAAGAACAGTATGGGATGGGTACAAAAATAATGCTTTTACAGCATACACTTACAAGTTGATATTTAAATTTCACTTTCTAAGCTTCCTACTACTTTGGGAAGCTGACTAAAAGGAAATAAGAACCACGTTTGTAAATGTTATTCAATTGAGTAATTAAATCTTACCGTAAGGGCTTGTGTAAATGGTTTTTTTTCTGAGAATTATCGCAAGTTTTTAGATTGTTATTGTAGTTTAGTAGTTGTAAACCTTTTTTAGCTACAAATGGATTTAATTCTTGAAGTAACATTCTGTAATTAATAGGTGGCCGCTTAGATTCACAACTTATGTTATTAATTTTTTTTTACCATCAACAATCCTTTGCAACTTTAACTGCCTTGTAAGTATTGACCTTTTATATATGATTTCTCTTTATAAAACTTTAGTAAATATACCTATTAGAACCAATATCAGCCGTTATTATGAATATTCTTTTTTTAGGTTTTCCTTTTTAGCACTTAAAGCTTCTTACTTTTTTGTTGATTTTTTGTTGTTCATTTTTCAATGTTTATACATGCATTGTTATCCTTTATATTCTACGTTACTGGGCACTGTATGAATGTTATGAATGGATTATTTTTTTAAAAGCAAGGGCTTGTTTTTTTTAAGCTATATGTTTGCTTAAGATTATGAGTATACCTATACAACAATTCTCTTAAGTTAGGAACCTTAAGTGACAACTTAAAGGAACAAGCATTAATTTATATTGTTTTTTGTCCTTAGAGAGGTAAGTACAGATAAGTGTGTAACTGCTACTGACTGAACCCGTTTCCAAAACAAGCTAGGCTAAACTAGCTTGTTTAGCTGTCTTAGCTAGAACCAAACTAGTAATGCCACAGATTACCTACTAAGTAACGCTTTCCTACCCAGAATCAGGAGGCCCCAGGAGAATGTTATTAGATATTTTTGCATTTCATAAAATATAACTTATTTTGTAATTGGGTAAGTAGGTATATGAAAACTAACTTATGCTTTCTTACCCAGAGCCAACATTGTCCCATTAAGTCGTTATTATGTATTTTTGTATTCCACAAAATATCACTATAATCTGTAGTACCTACCTAACTAGTTAAAATAATTATTTGTTATGCAAGGCTCCAAAGTTGTTAGTTGGAGTCAGTACTTTTATTGAAACCTGGAAGGAAGCGGAGTAGTCTAGGATTAAAAAACTCGTGACTCTTTCAATCAAATTTTGTGTAACAAAAAACTACTCAGGGATCCTACTGGGACCTAGATCAGTTCTAAATGTGAACTATTTTGTGCTGCCTGCTTTTGGCTTATTGAAATTAATATTGATATTTTACTACCAAACAAAACTTAAAGTGGTTTTTATAACATAAAATTAAGCAGTATACTGCATAAAACTATGTTTTCTTTTATTGAAAATATGTATTTTAACGCATAAAACCACTGGCAATTGTAATTAAATATTATTTATATTACCGAAGTTCTAGGATATCTTGGAGGACTCAATCAATACACTAGTACCTTTATTATAAAATTCTCACCTCACAAACGGCCACAACGAAAGGTTTGTTAGTCTTGCTCGCAGCATTTAGGCCTACCTGAGCAGAGATAGGCCTAACATAATTTTTTTTTTTTTTGCAAGTAGTGTAAAAATTTCATACAATCAGAGATATATTATAAAAATTAAAATAAACATCAATCTTAAATGCGTCTATATAATAATATGTGGCATTCATAATAAAAAAAATGTTTATCTACACTAACCTTTAGGTTAAGTAAGATCGAATAATATAGAAATATGGTAGTAATTGACTCCATACCTACAGGTTAAGTAAATATTTCATTGTTTTATAAAAAAAATGGTTGTTATATTGGTAAGGTTAATGATACTTTAAAAGGGGATGATAAGATAAAGGAAGAGCAAAAAGATATTGTTAGTACACTTTGTTCACATGGTTAGTAGGTATATGAAACAACATTACAAAAACGTAAATAACCTCCATACGTCGGCATCGTCAACTCAATCACATTCACAGTTCCACCCAATCATAGACAAAACGAGTTTTCTTTAATTAGCCACAGGACACTAACTTTTACCAATGTGGTGCTGGTGGAAGGGGGCATGGGCCCCCCGACCTGCGGCTAGAAAGCCCGCCACTTCGGCACCTCTACACGGCACTACACTTGACACACCGCGACGATCGCGCGGCCACACCGGCAACGCACCAACACGCGCGACTGCTAAACGCGTACTAACAAAAAGCTGAAGTTTTCGAGCGATACCACATGATTGACAAAGATAGCAACATATACAAAGTTCAAGCGAGAACGAGAAAGCAAGAGTAGCGTTTAGAAACAGGCGTGGTTCAAGTGAGCGGCCACTAGCGTCGAAGGGGTGGCGCTTGGGATGTATTTTTCTATGTTTTTTTTCGTGCGTGTTTCTGTGCGGTAGTGGGATTTCATTTTGTGGGACACGTGCGGCGTTCGCAGTAAATTTAAATTGGCTTGCCGGTAGATCGAGTGGTAGCCGAACATAATTATAGAGCCTGGATTTTTCGGTTGCGTCTCTAGGCTGGTCTTATTTTATGATTTCGGTTCGGTGTACTGTTCCATAGAATGTTTTGACTGGGGGCGTGTGCGAGTTATGTTTATATGGATGGTTGCCCGCCTTCTAGACGTCGAGTTCTCTCCGTATTTTCTTTATTTTTATATCTGCCATTCGCATTGCTATAAGAACGATAGGTAGGTGATAATGTAGTGGAGCCGCAGTTACTCGAATTCCAATGAAAGCAAGTCACTCTGTTGCCAATAGATTTTGATATGGCTAGGTTTCTTCAATATAGGAATAAATATAAGTAAACAAGTAGGTAGGTACTTATACTAACATAAAATTATCAGTAGGTTACCTACCTAGTGGCAATAATTTGATTGAGAAAGTGATCAACATTAGACCTTAGCAAGCTAGTGCACGTTTACCCTTTTACTAATCTGTGTTTTTGAAATCTAAGATCTACGTAGATATTTAATGCTTGTATAGCTATTTAAGGCTGAGTGTAGCGTCGTGTTGTAAACATGATTAAGCTGTCCGAGTTGAGACTTAAGAACATAATATTTTTGTTCCTTAATCAGAGTTGCGCTTTTACCTGTGTTCCTGTACGAGTATAGTTTAGGTATAAATGGGTAGATCAACTATCTTATTTTTTCCCCAATAAATATTTAAATAAAAAAACTCGTTATTTCAAGAGATTCCATGACCACGTGACATATATAGATACTCGTACTCAGGATAATTTTTCAAATTTTATGGCCCAAGTACCTAACATCTTACACTTTTTGAAATTCTATCTTGATAATGATTTACCTACCAATAAACAATATTTGAAGCAATACTAGCTGAGTGGTAATAGCTGTGGACTGCCGCACCGAAGGTCCATGGTTCGAACCCCGCCTCCGCTCGGCTTAAGCTTTACTGCATAGTGGAAGACATTTTGCGAATGCTCGCCTGGCTAGCCACCACCCAATCTGTCGACCAAGCACCTAACAGTGTATTCCTTTTAGAGCTTAGAAATTCAAAGTTAAACGTGTTAACACTTACGACCAAATGCTTGCGTACCATCATGTGAAATCGTGGTTAAGGCTACCCTATAACCAGCAAGAAAATATGTCAGAGAATACCACCGTCCGATTAAATGATATCAAAGTCTCAATATTTTACTTATATCAAAGTCCAAATTTATCCTTTCCCTACTGTTTTACCTAAATAGATAATTCCTATGTGATGACTCCAATCGGTGAAATCTTGCTTTTCCTAACTTAAGTACCTAACGCCTTTTAACACTTCGAAGTCCGAATTGGAATTCAAAGTTTCGAAATTACACACAGTACGGCAGAACTTTGCTTACAACATACATAGTAGGTAGATACATATCTAGTTAGACTTAACAAAATCCTGGATCTCATCTTCAATTCCAGCAGATGAGTGAGACAGTGGTATCACCAATAGAAAAAGAAATATTAAAAGCACAAAAACAGATTTAACTATGTAAACAATGAAGGTATACCTATGTCAGGCCTGATTGCACTTTAGGCACAAAGCTACATGTAGGTACATAGGCGTATCCATCCGAACGGGATCATTCTACAGAGCCTGCTGTCTCAGAAGAGGTCAGAGCTTTGTGTGGTTATGCGATATAAAGAGAGACGCCTTGTAGGTGAATATAAATAATCGGTACTCCGTGCTTTGCGAGCTGAAGTGCGCTTTATTGCTTCGTAGCTAGAGTCGTTTATTTATTGGAATAGCTTTGCGGAGTGTTCCTTCTGTGCCTTTGTATGTAGGAAATTACTGCCTCATCGGACAAGAAATGTAAAAGCATCACTTTCGATTGAAGAGGTCCTGGGTTCGAACCACTGTTCGAACCCAGGACACACTCGAACGGTTATTGTGGGTTTTGTAGACAAAGAAATTGTCCGTGACGTACCAGCTATACAGTCCTAATCCTGAGTCTGGAGCTGCGAGAGCTGATAAGGCGACACGCTCGCTGCCACTTATTTATGAAGTGATGAGTCTGATTAGACACCCGTCTGAAGTATAAGCGTCACGCCTACCCATTACATTTGCAGTATACCTGATCTCGTTCTACAATCCTTGACACTGACATTGCACTTGACACTGCATTGCGCTCGTCACTCCGAGATGTAAGTTCTTTCTTATGTCTAGTTTGCCCAGTAATTTCACTTGTTACTGTGCCTTTCACGCCTAAATACAGTATTGTTTGGACATTACTGTTTCTAAGAAGAGTATATAACGCTGCGGTGATACCCACCAAGAATGACTCTTGCTAGAGAAACCAAACTGCTGGACAATACTTTGCAAAACGTGGGTGTACCTATTGACCTCTGCTCAACCCTTAAGTGACAAAAAGCGTGATGATGTGAAATATAAGAATCAAAATAAAAGTATTGTTAAATTAAGTCAGGTATTGAATGCTATCAACATAAAAAATAATAATATATAAACAATATTAAATATATAACTATGGCGTAAGTAACACTGCAGTTAACTACAGTATTATGCTGTGGGGAGCTGCTGTTGAGATAGAGACAATCTTTATCTTACAAAAGCGTGCAATTCGAGCTATATATAAAGATCCTAGGGAATCTCTAAGAGATCTTAATAATGAAATTAATATATAAAATTTACCGAGTCTGTTTAAGTTTGAAAATATTATGTATGTATGTTCGTAAAAATATTAGTAAATTTAAATTAAACAGTGAATCACGATTACAACACTAGGAATAAAGATAAAATAACGGTGCCAGGTTTTAAAACAGCAAAGACAAATTCACGATTGAAGAACACTACAATAAGCAAAATGAAAAATCTATACGCTCACAGTTCTAAAGAAGCTGTTAGTGTCAATTGGCCGGAAAGGTACAACGTGGCTACCATCCTGCGTCAGTGATGGTTTGGTGGTGAGGCGTGTCTTATGGTGCGTTTAGGTGAAAAAGGAGTGAAAACTTCAGCCAAAGTGTATCAAGGGACAACCTTGGATCGTGTTGCGAAACACATTCCAGCAATATCTACACTTATTCAATATTTACCGTGGACTTTCCAGCATGACTCTGCACCTAGTTTCAAGCTAGGCACGAACTACCCGAGGCTAGCTTGAAACTATCGTTCCGAACTTATAAGAGCTGAAGTTAAGCCATCATCTAACCCAGACCTTAACCCTTTAGAATAAAAATTATTGTCAGTTTTGGAGGACATGGCGTGCTCTAAACAACACGGTGACATTGAGTCTCTTAAAAATCTCTGGATCAAGCAGTGGCGAAATTTCCCATGGAAACAGTGCGTTAATCAATAGATTCGTGGCCAGACAGATTAAAGGCCCGTATAAAAGTCAAAGGTGGCCATTTCGAATAGATTGTTGTTTTTATATTTTTAGAGTAGTACTATACAGTAAAATATTCGCCCTGTTCGCAATCGTTAAATCTACATAGTAATATAATGGTATATACTTAATTGTCAGTTACCATAGACATTTGTCATTGCACACATACAGGGCGTCCCACGGCGATGCCACATGGAGGGAAAGCTCCTTGAACATTGTAGATGGAACATTTTACTGAAAGAAGACATTATTTGAATTTAAAAAACAATTTAAACTGCATTTATAGATATTTCCATAATTACACGGTTGAACCGGGAATCGAACCCGTTACACGAGAAAAAATCACCTGTAGTTTTATCATACCAATCGAAAGATTTCATCATTAAGGATTATTTTTTGCTAAATAACATACTGTCAGAAATAAAAGGAAGATCATGTTTTTTTTTTCATTAACGGTGAATGGCAATAGTCCCGCCCCCTATTACTTGGGATGAAAAGCCAATAGCCGAAACGTGGGTGTTTACACACCTCTGCCGACCGTTCGGGGAATACAGGCGTCATTGTATATATGATCACATATCCCAATTTCGCGCAAGACTCAATTGGATGCTTATTCATCTTCGGCTGTATAGGTACTAGGTATCATACTGTATATTATAATGAATAGATTCAGGCGTTACTTTGCGGAAATCCATATTTAATAATAAATACTTTTAAAAGTATCCTAAAAAACATTAAATAATATTTAAATAAAACGCTTAAAAAAGCATAAAATTATATATCTAGTGACAATTTCGCCTAATTTTCCTGTCATCTACGTGACGTCACAAACATCACGCAGCCTAACCGGAAGAATACCCGACTAGTTTGGTGCTCACCGAGCGCACGATCGAGAATCGTGCGCTCGGTGAGTCAAGCAAGACCTCCTGAAGATGCTTCGTTTAGAAGCGAAACTAGTCGGTTATTCTTCCGGTTAGGCTGCGTGATGTTTGTGACGTCACGTAGATGACAGGAAAATTAGGCGGAATTGTCACTAGATATATAATTTTATGCTTTTTTAAGTGTTTTATTTAAATATTATTTAATGTTTTTTTAGGATACTTTTAAAAGTATTTATTATTATACTGTCTATTCTCTACAACATTTTTTTGAATCCTTATACTCCTCTATTTGAAGGATCACACTGCTTCCTCTCGTGCTCCCTCAGATCTTCTGAAAGTCTTACGCTGAGTTCGCCGAAGTGACTTCTGTGGCGGCTCCGCAGCACTACTTTGGATTTAGCTTCCGCTTAGCATTGGGCAAGCTCAGTCTGTCGACATTAAAGTGTGTAATCTATGTATATCCATAATATTTAACTGTATGTAGTATTTTAATAATAGTATGTACCTATGATATATCTACAATTAATATCATGTTACAATAAGGTAAGTATGTAGTATTTTGAAGTATGTTATTTATGTAAGTAGATATATATAAACAGTTAATATATTGTGTTCGACAACCTTTCTGACTCCTTAATCGATTTCCATCCTAGCATGTAAGAGATTGCTTTAAGCGATAAGTCTACCTTTGGTAGGTACTATAGTTTTATTTTTTCTGTTGTAATTATATTTTCTATATTGATGTACAAAAAAGGGTTTTGTATTGTTACTCGCGAGTTTCACGCTCGCCAGTTGACGAATAAGCAGGGCTTTCATTAGATTTTTTTGGTAGGTATATTAAATAATTACCATCTATTCTACCGCGGCTTCGTTTGCATTACTTTAAAAGTCGCATTTTTGTTGTAACTAATTTATACCCGAAACCTATCTAGGGGTAACCCCCTCCCTATATAAAGGTAAACCCTTACCCTAGATCCTTCCTGTGGTTGATAGAATTTTACACCAGCAACATATCAGAAACGGTCCTACATATCTCAAACTACGGCAGTGTATGTGTAAAAGTGCCGCTTTGGAATCTCGCTGTCCCGGATTCGACTTCCAAATAGGGCATATGTTTGGATTGGCTAAGATGGAGACAATTTATATTTTTGTAGAATAAAATTTCACTTGGACTATTTTAAAGAAATTGTTACTTTAACTTTGCCTTGAAATTAATATTGGAAATACTTTGTAGGTACATTCTTCAAAAAATAGTAATATTACATACATATATATGCAGTGATAATAACAATATATACAGTGATAATAACAATTATAAGACTAAGAATATAGATAAAATAGCGGTGCCAAGTTCTAGACTAGCAAAGTAAGTAAGTTAAGACATATAAAAGGTCCTTAAGGAGTTGTGTGCGCTCATTAAATAAAGTTCCCAAAAAATACTACAATGCTCACAGGAAGAAAATTCAAGTTGCACATAAAAAACATTATTATTCAAACGAACAAAATACTTGGACAATTCCGCCTCTGCCAAGCTATCTATACCTACCTATAGGTATATAAATATACGTATTTTAAAGAAATATTGTATTAAGAGATAATTAAATTAAAACTAATTAAATATTGTACTTACCCAGTTACTTATTTTATAATTTATTTTGGAACACATTGTTAAAAGACGTTTACAGGAATGGTCCCGAGTTTCTTACCCATTCTTCTCGCAGTAGCTTTATAATGCTTTTTTCCTGAACGTGGCAGTAGAATGTACAATATCGAATATTAAAATTTGCAATTGACCTTCTAAGAGCGTCGTAGTCAAGTAAGTCTAAATTGAAGAAATATTTTGACTTTTGTTATTTATTCTAAACAAAGAAAATTCCAGTAGTTATTCAGGTTGTGCGAGTGTATCCAGCAGATGGCAATAGGGTCGCTCCCTATGACATGAGCCCAAAAACATGTCTGGCTAAACGTGGGTTTTTGGACACCTCTGCAAACCCATCCGAGGAATATACAGCTCGGCCGTGACCCCTGCAGGGTTGATATATAGGTCGAGTGGGCCCGGGCTTAAGGCACAGTAAATCTTGGTGTATTTTTATAGTAGTCGCGCACTCTCTCAGCTCACACGTCAACGTTTAAAAACTCGAAAATGTATAGCTTAGCTCATAACCGAATTCTTTGCTTATCAACTAGTTTGCTCAGCTCACAGGTCGACTTTAAAAATCTCAAAAATGCATAGCTTCATCGCCATATCCATTCTATAACCGGACATCCAGTGATACTCAGAAGCACCACCGCTGTATGGTTGATATTCCATTTACCCGAACAAAGCGATTTGCGTCTTCGTTCATCATGCGAACCGCCAGGGAATGGAACACCCTGCCTGAGTCTGTGTTTCCGGTTATGTACAATATGGGGGTCTTCAAAACGCGAGTGAATAGATACCTTCTGCATGGGTAAGCGCGCTCCATCATCGACCGCATCATCACTGAGATAGTGGTCAAGTGCTACCCAGCTCAGTATAAAAAAAAAGCTTAGCTCATAACTGGATTCTTGGCTTATCAACCAGTTTGCTCAACTCACACGTCAACGCTTAAAAACTCAAAAATGTATAGCTTAGCTCATAACTGGATTCTTTGCTTATGAACTAGTTTGCTCCAAGTTCAAGCATGTCATTTTCAGACTTTAAAGTTCCTAAAGATCGCATGCAATTTTACGTGCTTTACCGCGAATAAGGAGAGAGGGGATTCTATGGAAAATTGCCGCCTAATTTTCCATTAGGTACACACAGAGAATACCTAGACACAGAGAATAACTAGAATCGGAGTCATGAATCATACTTATTACGAAAAAATAGCGCCTCTTATTTTAAAATTACTTAGGTAAGTACCTTTTTTATATCTGATATAATATATGAAGGGAAAAAAATGTGCGATGTCAATTTTTTAGTTTTTTTCTATTTGGATGCTGACTTGTTCAGTTTGCGGTGTAGTATATATATAGAATGGTTTCGAGATAGCAGGAAAAAACGTGCTAAATCAGGAGCTATTCTTGAAGCGCTCGTAGCCAAGTTTGCTTAGCCATTCTGAATCGATCAGCAAAGTTAAGCAACGTTCGCCGCGGTCATGACTTGGATGGGTGACCGTTGGTGACATTACTACTGAGCGCTTCCGTGCTTCGGAGGGCACGTTAAGCCGTCGGTCCCGGTTGTTGTCTTAGGATAGCAGTCGTTACAGCATGGTGGTAGGGCACTTTGCAAATGCCCGCCTGGCTAGCTACCACCCTCAAGTTGAAAATCTGTCGCCAAACACCTAATGGTGTGTTCCGGCAGCTGTCCTTGAGAGCCAGTAACTCTAGGTTAGTCTGAACAACATCCTCGACCACATCATCACTTACCATCAGGTGAGATAGTGGTCAAAGGCTAACCTATCAGACATAAAAAAAAAAAAAAAAAAAAAGCTATTCGTATTTGAAGATTTTGTGGAAAGCATAAAAATGTGCTTTATCAACTAGTTCCAGTGATGAAACGTGCAATATTTTTCAAAACGGGATAGAAAGATGCAATTTCACTGAACCAAAATCAAAAAGTTGCTATTTATTAGTCTTTAAACTTCCATTTTTTCTTCCAGGTTTGGCTTTCTGGTGTACCTATTACTTTTTTCTATGGGTTTGGCGATACAATTAGTTTAAATTATCAGCTGTGTTTGTTTTGCATCTAGAGACTCTGTTATCTTTGCTTATCAAGTGGTTTTCTGCTTGCCATAATTTTTATTTAAAATCATAATGTAATATGAGAATTGAAAAGTATTTATTTTTATAGCACCTTTTGAAGCAGTGATAGCTCAGTGGCATTGGATATGGACTGCCGCGCATCAGGTCCATTGTCTGAATCCCGCCGCGGGCTTGGGCTTCACCGCATGGTGGAAGGGCATTTTGCGAATGCCCGCCTGGCTAGCGACCACCCTCAAGTAGAAAATCTGTCGCCAAGCACCTCACGGTGTGTTCCGGCAGCTGTTCTTGAGTGTCAGTAATTTTAGGTTAAGCCTGTTAACACCTTTGATCACACTTACCATCAGGTGAGATTGTGGCCAACGCTTACCTATCAGCAATACAAAAAAAACCTCAATAACTTTCATTTAGATATGAAGGTAGGTAGTTGTAAGGTCTGGTATTAACGAAATTGTCTATAGATCTTTCGCTTTATTGTGTGATAACGCAAGTTTTTATACGTGATTAATTTGATTATGCACGTTTTTTTCCGTGGACAGACCCTTACTAGAACTTTGTCTGGATAGAAACCTCAAACCATTGCATTCGTTATTCATTAAGATTCGAGCGTTGTAGTCAGTAAGCGACATCTAGTCTAGATTTAAAAAACTGTTAAGTGAGTTCAGTGTATAACTAACTGTTGTGTGCACCTATTCAGTTGTCTTAAAAAAAAACAACTTATAGACACACACACATTTATTTTATTTGAAAAAATAAAATTATTAATTTACACTTGACTTAGAAGTTCCCGCAACTCACTTTTGGTACTAATTTGGGCAGAGGTTCCACCTGAAGGGTATACTGGTACTGAGTCTGGTGACTCCTGGAGTTATCACAATAAATCTGAGCATTTAATTTTGGAAGCCACCGTTTATATAGAGAAAAATACTGCTGACAACGCGTAAATAGGTTTGTGAGGGATTCGGGCCTAGGTCAGCAATATATTAGGTGTAACAGAACGTCCCAAATATGTTGCTCAACTGAGATTCAAAGATATACTAATAGATGGCGCTGTTACAAAGATTACGGATGTAAAACAATATTTTCAATTAAAATCGACTTAAATAAATTTTGCAACATTTTTAAACGTTACTACTGGGTTAAGAATACTTAAGCACGTAACTGTGTACCAAATCTGACCATTTCTAATGGTTTTTAGTTACCTGTGCCTGATAATCCTTAGGTTTTCTCTACTGTTGGGTTAAGTATAATTTTATTTATACTTATCCCAGCTGGTAGGAATAAGTGTTTTTTTTTTGATAAATAGCCCTACCAAGTCTCTAAACTGTTTTCCACAAAACCCCATTTATTCCCTACTACTAGATAATAATATAGAAGGACCACGAGAAAATATATATATCTTTCTTTTTGTGTGGCAATAAACTAATTTTAATTTGATTTGATTGAAACCGGCCACTTACATACACGTACCGACATCATTAGTTATTAGGATTCCGTTCCGTACTATAAAACGGAACTCCATGATACTAGGCCTCAGCAGTCCACACATTTCGTTTATCTATGGAACTGTAAACAGGTGAATCAGTGAAATTGACAAATAAGGAAACTGACCAGTGGTACGCTATTCAACCGCTAGCCGGTTAAAATATCTATAGAATATGTGTTAGTGTGAAGGACTACAGAACAGAAAACAAAAAGTAAAAAATCGGCCAAGTGCGAGTCGGACTCGCGCACGAAGGGTTCCGTACCATTAGCTATACAACATTAGACTTCATATTTTAACCTTTTTTTGTTTTACCGTGCACGAGTCCGACTCGCACTTGGCCAACTTTTTGTATTTGTCGTTATAGCGGCAACAGAGATACATCATCTGTGAAAATTTACCCAGTTTAGCTATCACCGTTCTTGAGATACAGCCTGGTGACAGATGGACGGACAGAGAAGTCTCAGTAATAGGGTCCCGTTTTTACCCTTTGGGTACGGAACTCTAAAAAGGAGCTCCGTACGTAGTAAAAGTATGTAGTTTACGTTTGTTATTTGTACAAATTAAACAAAAACCGTAATAAATGCAAGCGAAAAACTTGGTACGATTCTACGATTATAGTCAACTCGTAATATAGATCGTTTAACACCAATAAAGACCGGCTAAGTGCGGGTCGGGCTCCCACTTAGCATCTCGAAATATATGTAATAATTATTTAATCATCATCATCATCAGCCGGAAGACGTCCACTGTTGAACAAATGCCACAAAGAACAACTATTAGCTGCTTGTAACCATTGGCTACCAGCGAGTTTCACGATGTCGTCAGTCCACCTAGTGTCTCCTAGTAGTCTCCTAGTAGTCCACCAATTATTCAATACCTACTACATTTTTCTACGTTTTGCTACAGAACCCTCGATGGGTGAGTCTAAATAAAATATATTTGTTCGCAAATTAAATTTAAAAGGTGTAATAAAATGTATGCAATATAATTTTCACACTTTATTCACTCTAAAAAAATAATCATAATACTTTGTTCTTAGGTCATCACATCATCAGTCATCATATTTTACATAAAAATAATGTTGCGTTTGTATATATACCTATAAAATACAGTTCATTATAATATAAAAATACAATGCGCAGGCACAGGAAAGGCACTCAATATTTCACATTTAATATCATAGTTATCCTTATATACCTATTATTTAAATTACATATCGTCAGTCTTACAAATAACGAACAAAAGTTAATGCGTTTTAATTATCATTTCATAATAATCTCACATAAAGTTATGAATAAGAACCAACGGAGTCGATTCTACAAAAAGTCTCTAAATTTAAAATTATCCAAGCTGGCGGTTACTCTGTTTACACTATTAGTATTTTTTTTTTATTGCTGATACGTTAGCTTTTGACCACAATCTCACCTGATGGTAAGTGATGATGTGGTCGAAGGTGGCTTAACCTGGAATTACTGGCTCTCAAGGACAGCTGCCGGAACACACCGTTAGGTGCTTGGCGACAGATTTTCAACTTGAGGGTGGTCGCTAGCCAGGCGGGCATTCTGTGGACACTAAAATTCGCACTCGTGTAACACTTACATTGGCCATTCAAAAATAGGATTATACTATCCAATAATAAGCAAATTTTCCATCAGTTTAGAGAGCAACAAGATACATGACGACTAAATTTGCATTAAACATACTACAACTGAGCAATAGTCAACTTTAAGGACTGTCATTCACAAGCGTGAATTTTGATGTAAAATAAGAACTACGCCATGATTTTCGAATTGAAATTCTCGTGAGTTTCACACAAATTTAAATAACACTCACGTTGGGGATCGAATATGTCTCGCGGGTTTCGAAGATATCAGATGCTCGTTATCAGGGCAAGGGCGCAGCTGCGTCTACTAGCTCCCGGCGGGCACTTTACTAAATCGGCCCACGCCGAACTTGGATCATCTGTTGGACTCCAATCACTACATTCGTTTTAAAAAGCCTCCGTATTTAGATAATAGTTTTATGTATCTCGTGAAATAAATGAGGCTATAGAAATCTATCGACATCCTAATTTTAACAGAGATGGGGGTTGGACGCTTCCACTAGCCTGGATTCCTACCCTTAATGTTTTTTGAGAAACGCTTATTTTTACCTCCTATGGTTCTCGGCAAACATCCACGCCAGTAAGGACATGCTGGAAAACAGCGCAGCGCACGCTAATGTACGTGAATGATAGCGCTGCATATTGCTGAGCATACCACGGGCATAACCCTTTTGCCTTATGAATTATATTAATTTTTATTACTGGTAAACCCTATTAAGTATAAGTATTATCTTTATTAGAATATCTGGGGTTTAGACTAAACTATATAGAGTTTACTTGAAAACAACATTGTAAGGAGGTAATGCTATAGATCACACGTATTTAATTGTATAAGATATAATTGCTAGACGCTTTACAAAATTATGTCTTCAACTTTGTATTATTAATTTATTATACACTTTATATGAGCTGTAAAAAAGCGATTTACTTATTTGGTCTACATTCTATACGAATTATCTCTCTGCTTTTCACTCCCAAAATTAAATTTCAAATAAAATATTTTTTTTATAATCAGGCATACAAAGATTTTAAATTACAAGAACAAAGATTTAAACGTGTTAAAACTATTACCGTTAAAATCATTATCACGTAAACCAAATTCAAAACCGGCATTTGATCTCGTTTAAGCATAATCTTGGTTTAGTTAAACGAGTTTTGTAACACGAACGGTGAAATCAGCACACAAAATAGTTAAACGTACGCAAAGAGAGTATTTTCGTTAAATCCAAGCATTTTTAGTCCCTTCCCGGTGCGCCTTCGCTATCTCGGCTCGCAGCGTGCGCTCGTGCTCCATCGCCTCGCGTATCGCCGCCTCGCGAGCGCACGTCGCGTCCAGCTGCTGCTGTTGGAGACGTAGACTGTTCAGCTGTGATTGGAGTGCCGTCACGGTCGAGTATTTGGTGTTTTTCAGCTGAAAATGACAAATGCAGTACAGGTATTACTTTTTTATACTTACCTACATATATTTTGAAGACGTATGTTTAATTTTTTTTTAAGATTAACAATTTATCTACTCTAGTCATTAATTAGTCTTATCTACTAACTAGCGGCCCGTCTCGGCTTCGCACAGGTAATTACGACAGTAAATTGAGATGTCAGCTATCCTATCTTTCAATTTGGATCAAATGCAAAGCACACGATGTGCAATTTGATTTAAAATTAAATCAAATTTAAAATTGGTTCAGTAGTTAAGGAGTCCATCGCGGACAAACAACGTGACACATAACTATGTGATCTATCATCTCTGTGAAGAAACTAGTACTTTAGGGTCAATAGTTTGCGAGATAAACCCTATTTTAATTTAACAGCTGTCATCTGAAATGAAGATCTCTATGAGATCTACCATTTCTGTGACGAAACTAGTAGTCTACGAAAAGTAATTGAGTATACAAAAGTGTCTCTTTGACACCTACCACAAATCACACCTGTCTATTTTATGTAAACTGTCACTTTGACCACTGTCACATCTTAAACCTTTTTCCTAGCCATTTTTAGAAAATTATAATCTAATTTGCTTATATTTTTTAAGATTTTTTCAACCGAATCATAAAATAATAATCGGGAAATATGACATCAAGTGTCATTTTGGCAATTGTCATATTTGAAAGCTGTCACATCAACATCTACCGTAATAAAAAATGTAAACATAAAAATAGTTCTACATTATTATTTTTTCCATTGAATTAAGCAAGGCCAAGGGTATTTTTAGTCTAACGATTCAATGGTACCACGGTTAATAGAAATCAGCATTTTCGTAGTAACATTGAGTCAATGGTACTACGACAAATGAACGGTACAAAATGGGAAAAAAATATTAAAGCTTTTAAATATAATGGGAAAAAAAATATTAAAGCTTTTGGGACACAAAAAATTATTAATAAGTTCTGTTTCTAAGTAAACAGAACTTATTAATAATAGATACCAGCACACATGTTATGTTTATTAGAATATATGAGATTTAGACTAAGCTGTTCTATGTCAACTTGAATATAACCCAATAACGAGGTAATGCACACAGATATATATAGATCACACGTATTTATTTGTATGATATATAATTACAAGATACATCAAGAATTCACAAAAGTTGGCCGAAGTTTTCGTGAAGCAGTGATGGCTCAGTGGCATTGGCCATAGACTGCCGCGCATCAGATCCATGGTTCTGATCCCGCCGCAGGCTTGAGCTTTACCGCATAGTGGAAGGGCATTTTGCGAATGCCCGCCTGGCTAGAGACAACCCTCAAGTAGAAAATCTGTCGCCAAGCACCTAACGGTGTGTTCCGGCAGCAGTCCTTGAAAGCCAGTGAACATGAGACTTAACAACTATCTCTTAAGGTGGCGGGCGCAGTGCAATTCGTGACTTGTGACGAAATGCACCTGTTATAGGCAGAGGTTAGTCCGCTTAACATCAGGTGGTCCTCGAGCTTGTTCCGTCACAATAACATTAAAAAGTGCTGTTTCTAACAGACAACATTACCAAATGATTTATTATTATTACAATATCAAAAATGAAATGTTGACCCAAAAAATTCAAACAAATTAAACTGTATTTTTTACTTCAATTAGTACCAATTTCAGTAAATTACTCATTTGTTAATTTTCATTGAACAGATTTGTCCCAGGATAACGACTAGAAGTTTCATGTCTGCTGCGAAACTGGTTTCATACCAGTAAAAAAAATGGAACAGACAAATTTGTGAAATAACTTGGTACCGATACCATGATGTTTCAAAAGTACCTATTAAGTATCACAATATTGTGCGCATGGTACCAACTTCGACAAGTTATTTTATACGTCTGAGTGTTGAAGTCGGTTCTATTTTTGGTATTTTTTTTACCCGTTTAGTACCCTTGCTTCTTATGAGATCGATTGTCTTTCACTGTCAATGACTATATCATCAAGATAGGAAAACACTTTTCGGTTATTGGAGTGTCACTCAAAAACGGCTTGACCGATTTTGATGAAATTTAAATGGAACCACACAATCAGATTTCAAATAAAAAAAGAATCATCAAAATCGATTCACGCAGTCGAATGTACTGAGGTAACATAATAAAAAAAATACATAGGAATGAGCACCTCCTTTTTTTCAAGTCGGTAAAAATCAATTAGTCCATCGAAACTAGTTACGTATAAGTAAAACATCGTTTGTAGAAACCACTAACAATACTACGGTTTAGAAGGCGGCCGAAGCGTCTTTAGTTAGCCTCCGTATTTTTGGA
This sequence comes from Plagodis dolabraria, assembly GCA_963854805.1. Classification (NCBI taxonomy): domain Eukaryota; kingdom Metazoa; phylum Arthropoda; class Insecta; order Lepidoptera; family Geometridae; genus Plagodis; species Plagodis dolabraria. Next base: position 12,624,244 of record OY978461.1, read on the forward strand.
TTTTGACTTGACTTGCCCACATGTATGGGATATGATGATGACAGTGTAACCTAATATCTCACCTGACTTTCCCTCTCTCTGGCTTTTACTTCTTGATGGAAGTTGTCCATGTCTTCTAGAATCTTCTCTCGCTCTAAAACGTTGACTTTTTGCCGCTGTCTGCTTGCTTCTATCTTATCTTCTACCTGTCTCCTCAGTGTGGATATCACCTCGTCCATTAATATAGATCTAGCGTCACGTTCCTTGGCCCATAGCTGAAATAAACAAACTAAATTAGCGTCACGTTCCTTGGCCCATAGCTGAAATAAACAAACTAAATTAGCGTCACGTTCCTTGGCCCATAGCTGAAATAAACAAACTATATTTCCAAATATGATCACAAGCACTACCGCGCACCGTCCCCTATGACGGTTTAAGAAATACGATTGGAGCACGAAATTTCGGCGACACAGCCGTACCCCCGGTAGCTGAGTCGATAATGCATCCGGCGCGAAATCGGACGGTCGCGGGTTCAATTCCCGCCCGGGGCAAAACATTTTGTACTCCAATAATTTGTAAATTTATAAACAAACTATGTTAGTTAAGTTTGCAGAACCAATCACCATAAAGCATAGCTAGATGCGATAGACCAATTGCGTCTCATTGTTTCTAAATTCTTGTGTCCGTGTTTCTGTCGAAAGTCGGAACCGACGTTTCGCCTAGGCTAGCTTTTGACCGCTATCTCACCTGATTGTAAGTGATGTAGTCAGGTTGTTTAGGTTAACCTAGAATTGCTGGCTCTCGAGAAGAAAGCTGCCGGAATAAACCGTTAAATGATAGATAGTGGTCAAAGGCTACACTAACATCCAAAATAAAAATAATACAATACAATACAAAAATTCTTTATTGTTTACCAAAGTAGAAGTAAATAACACTTATTAAGACTAATTTTCTATGGTAGTACAATGGGCGGTCTTATCGCTATGTAGCGATTTCTTCCAGACAACCTTTGGATGGACAGAAACTAAGGAAGAGGTGGACGGTGGTGAACAATAAATTATGTTTAGATAATTAAATTCAGATACATACATAAATCTAATATATGATAAATGATGATAAATATATAATATAAATATATAATATATATGCATATATATATATATCAAATATACTTACTTATTAACGCTATAAACAAATAATTACAATGTTATATACTGGATAAGTAGTGATTTTTTAACATTACTTTAAAAATTCCAAGAGATTTAGCACGTCTAATCTCGAGTGGCAAAGCATTCCATAGTCGTGCAGCCTGTACTGTGAAGGACTTATTGTAGTACTGAGAGCTATGAGGGGTAATTTTAAGTTGGAGAGTGTTGCAAGAGCGAAGGGACAGATAATGGGTCAGATGGAGAAACACAAAACACTTTTTCAAGTATGTAGGGGTATTGGAAACGAAGAGGATATTGTATAGAAGATGTAGAATATGTGCATTCCGGCGAAGTCGTATGGGCAACTACTTCATTTTTTTACGAAACTCAGTTACATGGTCATATTTGCGGAGGCCATATATGAATCGAATACAAAAATTTTGTAAGCGTTCAAGTTTATCAAGCTGTTCTTGAGTCAAATCAAGATACGATATGTCAGCGTAGTCGAGAATCGGGAGTAAGAGTGATTGTGCGAGCACAATTTTAGTTGTGATTGGTAAGAAATTTTGCAGTCTTCTTAGGGAAGAAGCGGAAGCAAAGATTTTGCGGCTGGTTTCAGCAAGCTGTGGTACCCAAGATAATTTCCTATCCATGATGATACCTAAATTTTTAACAGTAGTGCTGTAATCTATAACTTGTCCATCAAAGATAACATGTGGAAGGTGAAACCAGTCAATCAAGGATACCATTCTTGAGCTGCCAATGATAATTGTTTGTGTTTTCCCCGGGTTGACCTTGAGACCATAGGATTTACTCCATATTGAGATTCGTCGCAAATCAGAGTTTACTACTTCGATCGCTGCTGGCAATTCATTTAGAGGAGCCTGAGCGTATATTTGCAAATCATCTGCATAAAGATGGTAGAAAGAAGATAACTGATATGAAATAGAATTTATGAAAATTGAGAAAAGAAGAGGTGATAGAACGCCGCCCTGAGGTACACCTGCTGCCGTAGAACACCACGATGAGAAAGTCTCATCGAAACGTACACGTTGCCGACGTCCATACAGGTAACTACGAAACCAAGCAATAACCGTTTGAGATATGTTAAGAGAACACATAATGCCAAGGAGTACGTCAAAATCTACGTTATTGAAGGCGTTACTGAAGTCTAATAGTGTTAAAACTGTGAGTTGTCCATTATCCATACCATGCCTTATATCGTCAGTTATTTTGACCAGTGCTGTGGTAGTGCTGTGCCCTGGGCGGAATCCAGATTGGAACGGGTTGAAGAGGTTATTTTTGACTATAATAAACAAACCTTATCTTGTATTTTTTTTATTTTTTTTTAATATTGTTTAGTTTGCAATAACGGCTGCTAAGGGAATTACATTACAAAATTACAAATTTACGAGAGAAAAAATCATAGTCATGTGCGGGATTCGAACCCGCGTCCATCCACCCCTTTAGCCGGGGTATGCTCTAACCAATTGAGCTAGCATGACACAATGACTCATAACTGTAATTCTTGCTCTCGTTCTTATCTTGTATTTCTTTAATCTGCCTCGCATCTCAATTGTACATAGCCGCTATATTTGTGTCTTGTCCTTCTTCTAACTTAACCAACGCTTCGTCTAGGACTCTCGCGTGATGGCTAATGCAGGTAAATAAAAACATACCTTATCCTGTTTTTCATTGATCTGCCTCGCCTCTCCATCGTACATAGTCTCTATATTCTTCTGTCTTTGTCGCTCCCTCTCTCTGTGCTCTTCTAACTCAACCAACGCCGCGTCTAACACTCTCTTGTGATGACTGATTTTGTCATGTTCTGATTCGTAGTCCTGTAAAAGCACATATCAGCCTTATGACATCATTGCTCGGAATTCATTCAGAGTTAAGTAAACTCTTTGGATGCGTTTGAAAAATTTGGTATGATATTCGGGTATTTGACACGCTGGCCTGGCTGCAGCTACCCACCTCAAGCTATGAAATCTGTCGCAAAGCACCTGCCGGCGTTTCCAGCAGTTGTACCTACTTAAGAGCCAGCAGTGCAAGTACCGTAGTATGGCTCGTTAAATTTATGGGATCGCTATGATCGATAAATTTAACGAATCGTGTCCCCCATTGTAAGTATGGAACTGTTGTCGATAACTCTTATGACGTAAAATTGAGGAATGTATGTCGATTATTTACATACAAATTATTAAAAGTGTTCATTCACTGGAGAGATTTGCTGAAAATAATTAAAATCAAATCACGTTTTTTTTTATAAAACAGATAATTACAGTAAGTATACTTTTGATGAATACAACAAATTACAGAAAATTGTAAATATATTACAAAAATTCCCGGTATCGGGTTGAAGTTAAAATCGAAGAGAATAATGGCTTATTATACATCTGGCAGAAGTTATCTTTCAGAGATGTAACTACGCGGTGCAAAAAATAGTTTTTTTAATAAAAAAAATTATGTGATTATTATTTTTGTTCAGCAAATTCGTAAACTAATAAACCATCTCCAAATTCTCCTTGCCGCTGTAGAAGGAATAAACAAAAACGATGAAAAGTGCGAGTGAGAACTTATTTAATATTGTTTTTGTTCTAAATAACACTAAAGGATGAAAGTTTTAGTACTTAACTAAGTACCTGCCTATAAAGGAATCTAATATAGGTCAAAACAATATTTAATAGCTATAGTACACGAAGAGTACATATTTCTTTACCTATATATTCGGAATAGACTGTATCATCTCTGTCAATATCAGAAATGTGCGAGAGACATACTCAGTACTCGTTTGTTAAAATAAATAGACTATAATAACTTTAACGACGACCACCTCATACTTTGGTAAGTATGTAGTTCAAGAAAACCGTAGCAGGATAAACCTATAGATTCAAAACTGCAGCGCAAGTACCGTAGTTAGGGATCGCTAATTTAGACATTTATTAACCATCTAAATACGATAAAACGGGTTATATCGATGTTTTGTCGATTTGCATGTATGATACCTACTTAAACAATTTCAGAAATAAGAGCGGTACATAGGCTAATAGAAATAGCCAAATGCTGCACAGAAGAGGTTGACAAAAGCTAACAACCCTACCTATTTAGGTAGGGTTGTTAGCTTTGTTTTTTGCTTATTCTGAAATTGTTTAAGTAGGTGTCATAATTTCAAATCGACAAAACATCGATATAACCCGTTTTATCGTATTTAGATGGTTTTAAATGTCTAAATTAGCGATCTGTTACACCTAATATATTGCTGACCTAGGCCCGAATCCCTCACAAACCTATTTACGCGGTGTCAGCAGTATTTTTCTCTATATAAACGGTGGCTTCCAAAATTAAGTGCTCAGATTTTTTGTGATAACTCCAGGAGTCACCAGACTCAGTACCAGTATACCCTTCAGGTGGAACCTCTGCCCAAATTAGTACCAAGTGAGTTGCGGGAACTTCTAAGTCAAGTGTAAATTAATAATTTTATTTTTTCAAATAAAATAAATGTGGGTGTGTCTATAAGTTGTTTTTTTTTTAAGACAACTGAATAGGTCCACACAACAGATCGCTAACTACGGTACATGCGCTGCAGTTTTGAATCTATAGATTTAACCTGCTCCGGTTTTCTTGAAGTACATAATTACCAAAGTATGAGATGGTCGTCGTTAATATTATTATAGTCTGGTTTTTTTTAACAAACGAGTACTGAGAATGTCTCTCGCACATTTCCGATATTGACAGAGTGAGATGGGTCATTGCCGTCATTGGTCAATGCCTTGGTTCTTGTTTTGAAATTGTTAAGGCCCGTTTATATTGAATACTTCTGAAACTTACTGTTGAAAAAATCAATAATTATTTTTATGATTTAAATTTGAATGTATATATAGTATATTCGTAACAGAATTTTCTGTTCGCGTTTATGATATAAAAAAATATTGTAAAAGTATATATATTATGTACTAGAAAATATAAATCAAATAGATCTACTAAAACTCTTGTAATCTTGAAAATTATCGTCATCCTTCTGGTGAACTTTCTGCAGATACGTCAATAATAAACTGCTCTAACATATTTTGTACATGATTGTCGACTCCATACATGTTTGTTTCTATCTTGGTTATCACATGATTGAGACATGACCACTATTTTCATCTATTCACTTTAGCTATTCCTTCTAACAAAAGACTTCAGACCCCATACATTTTATAGCTTTTATTATTTCCTGCCATAGCCCTTCACTTGAGACCAAACGAATTCAATTAGGTTGAGCTCACAGTGATACGTCGGCAAACGTATGACGAGACGATTTTTTTCAAAACGATCTTTGTTTTGCTTACCCTTATTCAATAGTTGCAACTTTAGTATTGATTCGTTACAAGCAATATTTTTCGACGCGCAGGTAGTTAAAGTCTCAACTGAATGTACCTACATGGAACTACAGAGTTCGTGTGGAACGGACTTTATGTTGATTACGTGGGCCAATAGCAACGCAGTAATATTTTTGGTATACCTTTGTTAAAAACAGAATATAGTGTTATAGTTTATAGTAGTTTATGAGTTATATACCTTGATATCTATGAATTATACTATACTTACTTTCAATACGCTTCTCCGAAGCCTTTCCAACATTTCCAAATCTAATTCAATCTCCTTCAAAACTGAGAGTACCTTCTTTTTCAACTTATACTTATGCAGTCCCATATTTACTATGGTCGCGTCTCTTTCTGCCACTAGACGATTGTGTAATCTCTCTCTTTCGCTCGATATGAAGCGGAGCTCGTCTAGTATAGCCTTCTCTTTCTCTTCCTGTTTACGGAGAGCTTTGACGATTGTCTCTTTCTCGCTAAGTTCCGCAATCTGACCTTCTAGACTGTTTCGGAGCTCCTGAAAAACATAAATTTTCTTATTATCGACACTGTTTTGATATTGGTATGTTATTCTTTTCTAGTTTTAAATAATTTGAAAGAAACATTAAAAATGAATTTATTCATGATAATCAATTACTTCGAATCACATCAAATTAATGGTTTATTTGCAAGAATACAGTTCGAAAAGGTCAAAAGGTGTAAGTTCTGTGTATTCTGCCTGCAAGCAGACGTGTAAAATTTATTCAATATATTAATGTCACTTAATTGTTATTATTAATGAATTCAGTTCAATATTTACGCTATAATAAAAGCCAGTCACATAATGGAATTTTTAATAAATCACGATTTAACTCTATTATTTCATTAGAAATCCTGTTATAATATAACAGATATGTAAATTATATTGTATGTATATATTGTAAACATTCAAGAGAAAAAGTTAATAGGTTCATAAATAAATGAAAAAAAACAAATCTAATGCCCCTCTAATTATCTAAGCCATTAATAAGTACAAAAATAATGGTTAATGGATCGCCATGAATCGAAGTCTTACAAATATAACAAATTAAATAAAGGATTATAGTTTATAAAAACATTTGATTTGCAATCAAAAAATATTGAATTATCAATTTATCTGGTAATACCTTAATTGGAGCGAACAATCAATGGGGTTTTATACAAGTTATAGTTCACTCGAACTGTGCCGGGAGATTTCCACCGTTTAACGTACACTACCATCTCTTCAGCTCACTTCTTCTCAAAAGGGGGAGGGCAGTTGTTATAATGCCCAAGCTTAGCAGGCGTCTTGGGGCACTTTCGATTCAACAGGAAGATATACAGGGGCCTGGGGACTGCTATTCTATTCGGCGCGGGTTAAGGCTATAATGGTGAGATATTTATCTTAGTTAGAAGGGCTCGTATAGCGAAGTTTGCTGAGCCGTTCTGAACCGATCAGCAAAGTAAGGCAACATCCGCCGCTGACATGAGTTGGATGAGTGGCCGCTGGTGACATTACTACTGAGCGCTTCCGTGCTTCGGAGGGCACGTTACGCCGCCGGTCCCGGTTGTTGTCTTTGGATGGCAGCCGTTATAGCATGGAGGTATAGGGCATTTTGCGAATGCCCGCCAGGCTAACTAAGGTTGCCTGGTAGAGATCACTTTTAGTGATAAGGCCGCCCATTGTAACACTATGTTATTATAATTTAATGTGTAATCTTTTATATTTCTAAAGTGGTGTAACAATAAAGAGTTTTCTATCTATCTATCTATCTAACTACCACCCTCAAGTAGAAAATCTGTCGCCAAGCACCTAAAGTTGTGTTCCGACAGCTGTCCTTGAGACCCAGTAATTCTAGGTTAGCCTAAACAACATCTTCGACCACATCATCACTTACCATCAGGTGAGATAGTGGTCAAAGGCTAACCTATCGATCATAAAAAAAAGAAAAGAAAAAAAAGGATATAATTACCGCTTAATTAGTCTGGAATAGTTATATCATTGTTATGCCGAATTCATTGGTAAGAATATACTCTTTACTCTGACTCTTTTTATGGATAAAGACTACTTAAAAGATGATTCACTCGCCTTAAATAGTGTCCATCGTCATCAACAGCAAATACCATTAAATCATCCAGATATGTGAATACATTTTTCAGTTAATTGACCATAACTGATAAACTACTAAAAAGATTTTGATGAAATTTATATGGGATCACCTTGGAGACTCTTTTGAATAAGAATTTTAAAAATAATAAGAAATTACACTAAAATACGTTTTATTTTAAAATGTTTTTATGAAATTTGATTATATATTTGGACTACACCCGCCTCTATTGTTTTATTCGTTCAACTCCATCCTAAGGTTGCCTCTTTTATATTATAAAGAGGAAAGATTTGTATTTTTGTATGAAACGAATAAACTTAAAAACTAATGGACCGATTTGAAAATTCTTTCACCATTAGAATCCTACATTATCCCTGAAGAACATAGGCTATAGAATATTATCAAAAATTTTCAATTTTTTTTTTGTTAAATACCCGTGCGAACGCGAGGCGAGCCGCTAGTGCATATAATATGCACCGCTAGTGCATATTATAAGTATAATAGGTACAAGGACTGAATATTATTATCTATCAAGGAAGAATATTATCTATCAATTATATTATCAAAGAAGCGAGAAGTTACCTTCATCTGTTCCTCCTTTGCTCGGAGTTTTTCTTCTTCCAAGGCTATTTGTCTCCGCAACGCCTCATCCCTCTCCTGCAGAATCTTGCGAGTGTCTTCCTCATCCTTCTTCTTCTGCACTTCTTTCTCTACTATTTGCTCCATCCTGGAAGTTCAATTTACTTAGTTTTAATTCAGTTATATTAGTATTTATTTATTTTTATTAGTCGATGATATATAAGTACAAATATTACAGTCCATAACAAAAAAAACATTCTCTTCTCAATATTTTTACTTCTACAATATCAACAACTTAAAACGCGTACATTTATCATTATTTTTGTCCCGTCGCGTCGTAATAATAGATTATTTTGTATGACCAGACTGTCAGAGATTAGAATTAAATTACAAAATTACGATGAGGACAAATTATAGTCATGTGCGGGATTCGAACTCGCGCCATCCTAAAAAGCTACTCTGCAAAAATTACTCTTTTTTGTAGTACAACGTAAGTTGAACAATAGATGTCGCTCTATCCCCGTATAATGGTTTAAAACGAAAGGACAAATTAGATTTACGCGTCATACGTGATGTTGGCTTAGCGGTTGGAGCATACCCCGGTTTTAGGGGTAGATTGCGCGGGTTCGAATCCCGCACATGACTATAAAATTTCTTTTACCTCTAGTTATAATATTGTAAAAACATTCTCTATTAAAATGATAGAGGTGCCAAACACCATTTAGTATTCGGACGCGCACATTTATCAGAGAGCTCGTGGACAGAAATGCCACCACCCTGAAGTAGGAAATCTGTCACCAAGCACCGAACGGTCTCTTCCGGCAGAGGTCCTTCAAAGCCAATAATTCTAAGTTCCGAACAACATCGTGGACCACATCATCACTTACCACAGGTGAATTAGTGGTCAAAGGCAAAAAATAAAAAATTAAAACTAACCAAGCAGATTTACAGTTCCCGCTAGCCACATATGATTGCACAGCCCTGAGTTCAGGCTGCTTCAGTCTCCACGCGTGATGCAGTCTCAACTCTGCCTCGTGTCGACGCAATTGCTCCTCTTTCTCCATGATACCCTGGTTGATGTCCTTTAGAAGTGACGTAGGCACTTTGTTGAGGTATGAACTGGAATGATGCAATTATGAAAAAAAAACTGTAGCCAAGCAGCTAATGACGTGCTTTAAAGTTATCCTTGAGTTTTTTTTGTACATCTAGCCTTTAGGTTACCCTTTGACCAAGATCTCACCAGCTGGCAAGTGACAATGTGCTTGAGGATGGTATATAACTTAACCTAGAATAACTAGATCACAAGGCAACAGCCATAACTCACCGTTAGGTGCTTGGCGCCAAACTTTCTACTTGAAGGTGGCAGCTTGCCAGGCGAGTATTCGTAAAATGCACTACCACCTGCTCAACAGTAAAATTTTCTCTTGGTAACTAAACAACTTTAAACGGTTTAAATCGCGTATATTTATCATTATTTTTGTCCCAACGTTTCAAACACTATTGAGGGTAGAGGTAACGAGAGTAATTTCATATGGTAGAAAACTTAAATAGTGTCCAGCTGTAAGCTATAAATAACAGTTCAAACCTTCCAGAATGGCGCTGGTGTAGACAAAGGATTATGGTATGAATGTAACAATTGTAAACGAATTGAAATATGCCAAGTTAAAAAAAACAATATTATTCTCGACTAAAATACTTAGTTACTAATTGAAAATTTACTACTTATAATAATAATAATGTTTATTTGCTAAAAAACATGGTAAAATTGTAATAATGTAATAAAATAATTGTATAAAATATTTACATCTATACAGTTGACAGATAGAGAGGGATGTCCGTGCATGTTTTTGCTATTACAGCATGCAAATTATTAGAATATTGCAACGTCAATACAACAATTCTAATGTCAAGAATATAAAAGTATAAAATTACTTGATGTGAAAATAAATAAATGTCAATGAAATTTTATTAAGATTATGTTGCAATATTTCTATAATTAAAGAATTCGTTCACTGAATATAAACACATCTCGACCAACCACTTATGAAATCCAACTCGAAACATGTTGGCATTCATATTCTTAATATCATCTGGCATGTTATTATAAACCTTTTTGAGGCAGTGATGGCTCAGCGGCATTGGCTATGGACTGCCGCGCAGCAGGTCCATGGTTCGAATCCCGCCGCGGGCTTGAGCTTCACCGCATGGTGGAAGGGCATTTTGCGACTGCCCGCCTGGCTAGCCACCACCCTCAAGTTGAAAATCTGTAGCCAAGCACCTAACGGTGTGTTCCGGCAGCAGTCCTTGAGAGCCAGTGAAATTACAGGCACATGAGACTTAACAACTATGTCTCAAGGTGACGGGCGCAGTGCAATTCGTCACTTGAACGATGAACTGCATCTGTTATAGGCAGAGGTAACCGCTTAAGATCAGGTGGGCCTCGAGCTTGTTCCGTCACAATAACATGAAAAAAAAAAAAAAAACCTTCACTGCCATATAATGGGCATTTCTTTTTAGAGAAGGCTTGCATTTCGGTAATTATAACAAATTGTCAAATTGTCAGTTCTAGTACGAAGATTACATTGGCGCATCTATTGGTGTTTCACAAACATGTCAGGATTCTGACGAACAAACAATGCTAACTGTCTTATGTAAAGGCATGAGAGAGTGAGCAGTTACAAACGTCTAAAATGCGGTTTACACGGTTCCAGAAAGTGTACACCACAGATAAATTCAAATTTAAAATCATTTATTCGATTTTTACAAATTTTAATATTGAAATATTCTGCATTGTACTGCCACGTTCAGCAAAAAAAATTATTGAGCCACTGCGAGAAGAACGGGCATGAAACTCGGGGCCATTCTTTTAAACGTCTTTTTACAATGTGTTATATACAATATAATACTATATAATATTATCTATCAGTATGGTAATGTTATCTATCAGTCTTGAGTACCCGTGGAGGTGACAGTACGTTTGTTTGCTCGGCAATATTTTGAATTTTAAAGCGGCGAAAATTTAATCATTAGTACCTAGTGAAAGTGACATGCTTGTGTAGCTCTTGAATTAATACTAACAGTGTCGTTAATCCCAAATCGAATAGACAAGTTGTGTTAAAGTTATAAGCAAATAACCAAGGTCGTTAACGGTCGCTTGCATATTGACATCTCGGCTTCGTTCGGCGAGCGTCGGCGCTGAGTCATCGCGCAGAGAGCCGTGCGCCTGCGCGAGTATCTCACACAAGTGCTAACGCCGCTGTTTGTTGTGATCTGAGTCATAGCTACCTGTTGCTGCGCTGCTAACTACGTTTGGTCAATAGTCGATCAGCTGTGCGTATTTATTTACATTTCTGTGCGCATGCACTTACTTACTGTCAATGACAGCTGCATTATAATTATTGGTACTTGCTGCATATATGAATTGCTCAGCTTGTCATAGTGAAATAAATGCGGACGAAAGACACTTGCGCTGTATGGTGAGCGATTGCAATAAGGTTTACCATATACTCTGTACTGGAGAAACGGAGCCCGCTATGGTGGTAATCGAAAAATGGGTTTGTCCTGAATGTAACTGTACCACCAAAAAAGGTGGTGACAACAGCTTAACTCCGGTGGGTACAAAAAGACACAGGGATTTAAACGTAAACGTCACAGTCAGACCGAAAGTAACACGGATTCAATCTGAAGAAGAACCAGGTGCAGTGGAAGCCCAAGATCCGACTTACCAATTAGGTGAATGGCGCAATGATATGGTTATAATGAGAGAGCAATTGACAAAAAATAATTCTTTAATTGCGTCCTATGAAAAGCAGCTTGAACGTTCTATTAGTATAATAGTGGGTTACGAACAAAAACTAAGTAAGTATGTCGGTATCTACTATCGCAAGCTATGAGACGAAGATTGCGAAATACTCCGATCAGATAGAAAAATTACTCGATAGATACAACAAATGTGAGTGTAGCTGTAGTTCTGTCAATTTCGGTACAACTACATCCAAGATTCAGTCCCCAGTAGCAACAACTTCTAAAACTCAAGCTCCAGCAAGGGCCCTCAAGCATCAATGCTTTCCAGTAGTCACACCATCGCCTCCATCTAAGGCTGCCCTTGAGTCCCAGCACACCGAGTTGAGCCACGCTCTAGTAAAGAATACGAAGAAAGTGACAACATCATTTCAAGACACTAAAGCTGCAGCTGTACAGAAGCAGAGACAGAGTAAAAATACGGAGCCAAAGCACCTGAATACCCATTTCCCCACGAGATTTGGATCACAACCAGCTCAGACAAACTACGCCGAAATCTCTGAAACATTAGAACCCATACCCAGTGATGACCAACAGTGGACCGAGGTGACGAAAAGGAAGAATCGTCGCTCGATCTCAATATTTGGCACGGCAGGGCCTTCGGTAACTACGTTAAAAGCTGTTGAAGTTCGAAAATATATCCACCTGTGAAACATGGCATCAGGTGCTGAAGAAGTACGTGAGTACCTACAACAACTTTGCCCCAATGCAAACTGCACTGTAGAAGAATTGAATGCTAAAGGTCACTATAAATCTTATAAAATAAGCGTTCCAGCTGCCTGCTACGACACTTGCTACTCAAAAGATGTGTGGCCACTGAATGCGAGAATTAAAGCCTGGGTTAATTACAGGGGATCAGCAAAGCCTAGCAACCCTGCCTTGCAAACTGGACCCACCTAGGACCCACTAGCCCTCGGCCCTTTCGCGGACTGCCCTCCAACAACAGGGCAACACCAATACAGTAAAAATATGTTCGAGTTGAATGTGTACTACCAAAACGTTCGTGGGCTTAAAGGTAAACTGGCAGGCTGGCGAAATAATTTGTTGGTAATGGAGCATAATTTGGTGGCGGCAACAGAAACTTATTTGGATGGCTCTGTCGCCGATACTGAAGTAGTCAATGGCAACTGGAATATAGTAAGACGTGATCGAGTTACACCCTGTGGAGGTGCACTTTTAGGTGCACGTGCACCTGTTGCACTGCGTCGGCACACTGAACTGGAGACTACTGGAGGAGGTGAAGATACAAAAAAAGTTGTATACACAAATTGAACCATTTTTAAGTAATGAACAGCATGGTTTTAGGCGCAGTAGATCTGTTAATACGAATCTTTTACCACTAGTGGATTACATATCCACCAGACTTGACCGTGGCCTACAAGTTATGTTTTGTACTTTGACTTCCGGAAGGCGTTTGATAGGGTCAATAATGATATACTGCTGGTAAAACTCAACGCTCTGGGCTTTACCCCAGGTCTTCTCCGTTTCATCGCTGATTACCTTCGCGATCGCCAGCAGTTAGTTCGGCTCGGTCTGTACGATTCTCGACCCTATCACACGCGTTCCGGATTAGGTCAAGGGTCAATACTTGGTCCTTTACTTTTTATTCTCATGATCAATGACCTTCCCGCGGGCGTCAAACACGCAAAAGGTCTACTATATGCCGACGACTTAAAACTATTTCTAGAAATAAAATCAATGGAAGATTGCAAAAAACTCCAAAGTGATATGGATAGGATTTTTAAGTGGAGCTTAGAGAATAAAATGGAATTTAACTCTTCTAAATGCTTTCAAACAACTTATGGCCGAATGCGACGTCCAATTGAGTTTAGCTACAAACTTGATCAAACTGTGATATCTGTTACTAAGTCTATTAAAGATTTGGGTGTCTCGTTTTATCGCGAACTTACTTTTAACGAACATATTGCCACAGTTACTAAAAAAACATTCCAACGACTAGGATTCGTGCTACGGAACTCGCGAGAATTCCAGAGCATGGAAGTTATAAAATTGATTTACAGCAGCAGACGAATGGAGGGATATCATGGCGGAATGCTTGAGTTATTGTGAAGGGGTCAAGCCCCATTACCAAAATCAAAATATCAAATAATGACATTCGCTTTCATCATATTTCAATAGTATTTTATTCATTAATTTGTAATTATATTTATTATTGTTTTGACATTATTTTATATTGACATCATTTGTATGTGACATTTAAAGTAAATCATTAAGCATAGTACTTGATAATTGTTTTTATAAATTATATTGTTTATTTTAATAATTCATAATCATAATGTGGTATATTCTTATATTTTTATGTAATTTTTGTAAATGGTTATATTTTTATTATGTAATGTATCATTAGTGTAATTCGTCTATAAACGGTACTAATTGAATAAAAAATAAATAAATAAATATACAGTATCTTAACTCGGCTCTGTCGTTGAAATAACTACCTACAACCGGTCTGTACGTAAACATGCGATAGGGCTACCCGCCTGCAGTATTTTAATGAATTGAACATGCGTTTTTGACGAATTCATGCAACCAAAAACAGCACAATATTTCCTACTCGTCATATTAAATATGTAATATGTACATAGACTTTTTAGTGAAAATGTCGCGCGTTTATTGTTAACAAAATAACACACCGTCCATTCGTCACTGCGGCACAGACGCGACTGCCTGCGTACCGAGCGCGGGCCGAGATCGAGGCGCGTAGGTATAACTCGCGTTTCGTCCGTTTCTATGAAGTTGAAATAAGTACTGTATAGATAACATTACCGTGGCTAAGAGCCAATTTCACCAATTCATTATTAATCGGACATTAATTAATCCGTCTTTAAATTAAATGTTACTGTTAAATGCGTCTTATGTTAATTACGTTTCACAAAGAAAAATTGACAAGGCGTCTGGCGTTGCTTTAAGTGAATGATGAGTGAACAATGAGTCCTATTTCTGTGGATATATATACCCAGTGGTTCAAGTCACGCAAATATGTGCTATTTGCACTGTGTGCACGCAAACGGTCGGTTCATAACTTGCTAAACAGACACCGCGATAGCATAATGACGTCATCTTTGACGTCATCTCCGGCCGCAAACAACGCTCACAGAAAAGTGGTAGTGCAATGTATACACATACGTCAAACTCAAATCTTAACATATAGATGAGGAGATTTTTATTATTGTGGTTAGAATGTTGATCGTACAAACATCTGTAAACAAAAGAATGCCTCGAAATTCAATACTTCTATTATCAATAATTGACGTAAAGGTTATTTTGGGTCAATTGCCAAAAAGCAAATTGACAAACGTGAGTTATCATGATTATTAACTAAATATACCGGCTGGCACTCACGGTGTTTTTCGAAATCTCCGACCGGTGTTCGAACAGTAAAGATGTTCATTCTCAAGGAATGCGGGCAGCCTCAAGGGCTGCTTGACGCGCACTGCGGGCGGCTGCTCGCAAGTCTCGCAACGCCCTCTCCGAAACTTGAGGAACGGCGGGCAGCAATGAAGTCGCAGGCAGGGTAGGGGCGCGTGCGTCATTGTCACTGTCTTCACTGCACTCGTCAAAAGTATGTGTAGGGTCTTCGCACACTATTGCAACTACGTCCGATTCGCGGGTAAACGGTTTGGCACTGGTCGAGGCACAATTAAGCACTAGTTTCCACGCAGATGGTAAAGTCCAGCCACCATCCCTATTAAAATTCGGATGACGATTTGTTTCAATGGCCTCACGTACTTTCCGCGGCACGAAATACTTCTCTCTCGCTAGTACGGATGCCTTATCAAACCGTATGAAATGTTTCGCATCTGTGATGAGGGCGTGCTCGGCTATTGCGGATTTATCAACTTCAAGATTCTTAATGCAACTGACGACTAAACACCGTGAGTGCTAGCCGGTATATTTAGTTAAGGCGCTGAATAGTCTCAAGGCTTCACTTAAACGAATTTTTAGACAAAAATATTCAGTTTGTGGCTACTTCAAAAATATATGTTGTTCTTCTTTATATTTCTGAGGGAAAAGAAGCCACCAAAACACGATTGCTTAAACTTTTCTCGATAGAAAAAAATCGTGAACTAACCTCTAAAAATATACTTTAACTGTAAATATCTGAAGATTTTATGTACGTATGTCAATAAAATTATTCAGAGTAACGTATATTGTTATAATAAAGAGCCAAGAAAAACTATTTTTTCGATTACTTACTATATTTTGATGAAATTAATTATTTAAGAATATGTAACTCAAGCAAAGCGTCGCGTCATCTCTCTTCTCTTTTATGTTTATACGTTCTGACAGTGACCGCTGCGGCGCGCTGCTAGGTGGACGTGTGTCGCTTTGATCCGCTCACCGCTCAATGTTTTCAATGTTTGACATCTTCTTATTTTTTAAGCTGTGTATATTTTGATACAGTTGTATTCAGCGTACTTACCTAAGTTTTAGAAATACTATGATATTTTTTATAAATATTGTTGTGTAAAAAAATTGTTTCCAATAAAATTGTACTTACCTTTAGATATAATATCATAAGTTTTGTAAATAAATCTACATTTTGAAATATGGGAAATAAGAAAAATAAACGGAGGCCGGCAATTAATAGACCAAAAATACATTCATTTCATAAAAATATGTGATGTAGTAATGTAACCCGAATAAATTTGTACTACTCTTTATTGTGTAAACTACAAATAACTAGACACACCACGGTACTTACGTATAAAAAAACCTTTTATATAAACTCAATATAAAAAGCAGTTAAATAATTTCCCTTAACAGTTTTATGCCACAATGTACCCAGGCACAATATGTGTACACCTGTTAGTTCAGCAAAGTTAAGAAGATCATCAATATGTATGAAACCGTCGCTTTTTTGCTATCTTTCGAATTTGATCGGATGACCAGTAATCTCGCTTCGTTTTAGCTTTTTGTTCATATCTTCTTTAATACTTTACATATGAAGCTGAAATTTTCAGTATATATATTTCATTAAGCGCACTAATTTTTGGTTAACACCGAAACATGTTAAGTTAATTCTATTTCTTGCATTTTGATATCTAACTATGACACTGTCGGTTGCGACATATATTGATATTATTGATAAATGCGTGTATATTTTGTCTTATAAGTTTACTTTTTATGAATGGAATAACAAGAAGAACCAAATACCGTTTTTAGTGAGTACAACCGTTTGTTTGTTTTAGCGCTAGACATATTTTATTTATTTTCGTAATTGCATAATTACATAAAAATGGTACAGAATTTTGAAAACCTAATGGTGTCACAAATAAGCACAAATTAAGAGCTACTAATATACTTTGATTGTAAAGTCACACAATTATTGGTTTTCGAGAAATAAGGTTTTGCTAAACGTTACTCCAGCAGGAAATGAAATATCTCGAAAACCTTACGACGCACAAATTTAATTTTTGGCGCACATTTACGCACAAATATAAGCTATCTGTCCATATACTCAATTTTTCTTTCCGATCATTCGATTAAAATTTTCCTGCTGGAACAACGTTACTCCAGCAGAATTGGTTTTTCCTTTTTTTTAACAAAACGGCAAAGTGCACAAATTTTTTATTTGGTGCACATTTACAGCGTATAACGCACTAATTATTTGTAGAACTCAATTTATTCCAGAAGTGATTTTCTTGCTGGGGTAATGCATACCTCAATTGGCTCATTCGTGATGAGTATGAGATCTAATCGGTACAGCAACGCAAGCACAGTGTTCGAATCCACAGGGAAGAGTTTTTTAGTTTTGTGCCACTTTTGTACAAATATATTTTGTGTGTAAAATTTGTGTTTACAGTAATATTAAAATATTTTGTAAATGTTTTTGCCTCTATTATTAACTTTTTAATCTTACAATATAAAGGTTTTTTTAGTTTTGTGCCACTTTTTGTACAAATATATTTTGTGTGTAAAATTTGTGTTTACAGTAATATTAAAATATTTTGTAAATGTTTTTGCCTCTATTATTAACTTTTTAATCTTACAATATAATGTAATACATTTCTTTTACTAATATATAATAACTGCTAAACTATACAAATACTATTACCTACAAAACGGCGCGCGCGCATAGACTCGTCGTGTAGGTAGGAATACTTATAAAATACATATATTTATCAATATTATATTCTTTCTAGTAAAAGGAGACGATTAGCGGGCAGTCCAGAAGCAGATGAATCCTCAAAGGTTACTTTTCACGAGTAAGCATATTCCCTATTTATATCGAATACCTACGCAAAACCACAGTTTACATAATAGGAATCGTGGCTTACGTGACGCGTCACGCGCTGTATGTCACAGATTCAATAATAGCTACTTCGAATTGGGTTTGTTGGAGTCTACATAGACCAATGGCAATCTTAGACCCGGCATAACGGCAATATATATTACGTAAAAACTTCATGTTATAAATATTAACAACTTTATTTACCTTGAAGTGTTCGTAACAGTTTATTATTTCCTAGACCAAATATTAATAAATATCCATAATTATGCCGCATAAAACTTGGTAAGGTATACCAACTTTATGCGGCATAAGTATGGATATTTACACCTTGGTCATAAAATTATAACCAAGACTGAGGTCTTTGTAAGAAGTTAAAATAATTGGAATATCCTTACAAGAAATGTTTATTACTCTATCAAAAAAACGGTAATATATACAAGGGCAAAATAATGTATGTCAAACTGGGTATCAATATAGAATAATATTTAACGTATCACAACAAATAGAAAAAACCAAAACCAAGCGGGGGTCAAGATCTCGCTAAGGATCTCGGACTGTATGTAAAAAATAGAACACTCAATGTCTGAGCCCAATTCGCATTTTTAATGTAAGGATTTTTAACTATAATGATATTAACAAATTCAACTTATTACAGATTACAAAACGCTCTGCTAGTCGGAACACTACAAAGTAATGACGTACTTGATCCTGAAAATGTTACTGGGTAAGTTGCACTAAATTTATTGACTTTGTTTTTTTTTTACATTATTTAAAAAGGTTTTGTATGTAAAAAATACTTATATATCATTTTCTTCATTAAAAATTTAATAACATTTTATGTCTATGCAGGTCGGAACATGTGTCAAATGTAGGATCATCCGAAAGCAATATCACGCTTTCTACTGAAAATATTCCAAGGTAAGTTCGTAATCTGACCTTCCTTAAATATGTACAATTTAACATCGGAATCTTTGATACCATACATTTTCTTGTAAATAACACTATAAAATTTTAGGTTTGAATATGAAGAACAACTCACACAAAGCCAGACAGGAATAACATTAACAGAGTCACAAATATCAAACCATACACGAAAACTTATCAAAAAGTTGGGAACAGGTTGCACAGGTTTTTATGGAGCTAGCTGCTGAGAAAGAAAGGAATATTGCTATAGCTGAGGGCAGAATTAGTAAAAATGGTATCCCAATTATTGATGTGGTTGTAGATGGATGCTATTCGAAAAGATCTTACAAAACCAACTATTCAGCTCTTTCGGGTGCTGGTACTATTATTGGACGGCGAACTGGAGAAGTTTTGTATTACGGGGTTCAAAATAAATATTGTTTTACCTGCGATAGGTCAGAAAAAAAAATGTGTCTGTAAAAGAGCATAAATGTTTTAAAAACTACACAGGACCTTCAACGAGCATGGAAAGCGAAATAATTATTGAGGGATTCATGAAATCTATAGACATACATAATTTAATTTAAGGGCGATTAATATCAGACGGTGACTCTAGCACATATAACAAAATTCTGCAAGCACGGCCATATCAAAATGAAGGCATCACCGTAGAAAAAATATAATGTAGGAACCACTTGCTTCGAAATTTCTTTAATAAGCTGCAACAATTGCAAACTGATACAAAATACCCTATCGGCCACCGAAAACTTTTAGGTAAAAAAACTATACTTACTATCAGGTCTGTGATTAAAATAACTGTAGCTAAAAACAAAAATGACGAATGTCCAGATATTCAACGTCTATTCGATGACATCATGCTGGCACATCATCATGCTTTCGGAAATCATGTGCAATGTAAGACATATTTCTGTTCAAAAAGGGTCATCAAGAGAATATTGAAAAAGAATTCTTTTTCAGTTCACTATGGCAACGCATTTGTATTTTGGTGCAAAACATTGCAGGTCACGCCCGAAGTCTCATACATGATGTAGACAGTAATATTGTCGAACGCTACCACAGCATAATAGCCAAATACATAGGAGGCAAACGAATAAATTTTTCCTTAAAACAATCTTACCGTATGAGATGTACTGCTGCAAAAGTCGCATTTAATACGAATAAATCAATATCCAGATTGTATAAAAATATTCTGGCGAGAAAACCGCAAGGAAAACTTAAGATGTTAGATGAAAGAAGAATTAAAAAAACAGAATTAAACAGTAAATATTTGAAAAAAAAGAGAAGGATCATCTTCACCAAATCAGATGAAAATTATGGGGCACAATGCAATAAACATGATATGCCAGAAGACATACTCCAAAAAATGATGGCTAATTTTGTGACCTCATTAAAAAGGACTTGAAGCAGAAAGAAGAGTTATTGAAATTGAAAGGACATATTATACAAAAACAACTTAGACCATATTTCTTCTGTAAAATATGGCCAACAGAACGAAAAAAGAGCCTTAATGCAACTGTCTAGGCAAGAAGGCATTAAGAACAGTGCGGATTGTTTATAGATGAAGAACTGCCTTTCCTTAGAGCATCACCGGATGGTATTTATGACGATACTGTTATAGAAATAAAATGCCCAATCACTGCACACAAGTTGGACTGGATGAAGCTATAAATAACAAAAAAGTTAACTTTTGGATCAAAGACAAGGAAAGACGGTTGATAATAAACACAAACCACAACTGGTACTTTCAGGTCCAAGGTCAGTTACATATAACTAAACGTAAACAATGCTTATTTGCTGTGTGGGCTGGAGAAGACAGAAAACTAAAAACGGAATTAATAGTAGATCCCAGATTCACACGAAACTTGCCTATAAGAGAGATATCTCAAAAAACTGTCCTTCAGAATCCTATCGATGAGCCCTCATGTTCCTCGAGATGCCTCAGCTATACGGACCTGTAGTAACCCCACTACTTTACAAACACAGTAACACAAAATAACTCAAATATATAATATTTATATTTGCAGTTAATTTTCTTTATATTTTGTGCTCAAATATATAATATTTATATTTGCAGTTAATTTTATTTATATTTTGTGTAACATCCAGTAGACGTCCAACGTTGAACAAAGCCTCCACCATTGGAGGAGGGAGGGTTTGCCATGATCACTACGTTTGGCAAGCGTCTTGGTGATTTTAGATGAAAATGAAAGTTCTTCAGAAGGCTGCTAGAGTCAAAGTCAAAATTATTTATTTAATTTAGGCGTCTACGAAGCACTTCTGAACGTCAATTACAATTTGTGTTAATATTTGTGTTAAGTACATACTAAATAGTAAAATTATTACAATATTTGATTACATTACGTAGGTGACAGGCGCTAGCTTGGCAGAGGCGAACCAGTCCAAGCATTTGTTGTCGTTTAAATAATCACATACTGTTTAGTAAGATTTCTTTATCAAAATGTTCTTCACGTGCAACTTGAATTTCCTTTCTGTGAGCGTTGTAATATGGTTGGGCAATTTATTATAAAACCGCACACAATTGCCTAAGAAGGACTTTTTATTTGTCTTTGCTAATCTAAAACCTGGCACCGCTATTTTATCTTTATTCCTAGTGTTATAATCGTGATTGTCACTGTTTGATTTAAATTTGCTAAATTTTTTTACGAATATACATAATATTTTTAAATATATACAGACTTGATAAAGTTAAAATATCAATTTCTTTAAAAAGATTCCCTAGGATCCATTTCATATATGGCTCGAATTGCACGCTTTTGTAAGATAAAGATTGTCTGTATCTCATCAGCAGCTTCCTACTTTTTGTAATTCCTCACAACAAACCATATCCAAAGTATAATGCTATTTAATTTTATGCTGTGGCTAAAATTATGTTAAGCATAATATAATCAATAAGAATAAATTACTTGGTGAATTTGACCTGTCTACTTATTTATAGCTCTTCAGAATGTCGTTTACAATAGTGCCATCTATTGGTTTCATTGACCGCGTCACTTCGCCACTATACCTAGTAGTTTGCTGATTTACCGCTCATATAGATATGGCGCTTGGGCTCGGAACTATTGTGGGCGTGACCAAAAAATCGAAATCGCAAGATTCATCAGCATTTGTCAGCGTCTTAATAAGCAAATTGACAGTTAGCAGATGTTATAAGCGCGGCTACATATCGGTTCACATTGTTTGCGCGCAAACAGTGCATATGTGTCGCTTAACTTCAAACTCGGATAAATCCACTCTACACTGTTCGGAGATATTTAAGAAAAAGTGATAACTAAGTTAATTCGATTATTCAAAAGCATTATATATTTCATTACCGTAACAGTATTGAAGAAAACGACTATGTTCAGCGAATACAGCAATAAAACCATTAATTATTGCAAAAATTAAATATTAAGATTGGATTTATCTTCATTTCATAAAATGGAATGCAATTTATCTATCATTGAAAAAACTCAGCGTGGATTTATAGATTTTTGATTTATTAGGTCTGGATTTATGTAGATTTGATAAAATACGATTAGAACTAGGGATGTGGTAGTGGCAAAATCATGGCATACCATCAACAGTAAAATTTGTAGTGAGTAACTGAATGAAACTAAAAATAGTACAAACAAAATAACGAAATGTAGTTTTATTTTAGAAATAGTAACTAATTTAATAATATTCAATAATTAAATAAAAATTCAATTTTTCTTCTGTTTCATATTCAACAATTTCTTCTTCGTGCATTGGCCGCCCTATCACATTCTCACCGTTAAGCACTTTTTTATAATAATTTAATTGCACCGTTGTTTAATTGCCTAGTCTTGGCCACAGTGCGTTTTTAGCAATTTGCGAACATCAATTAGTTTTAAAAAAAGTCGGTAAAAAAATAGTTTTAGTTCATGAACTGGAACTCCAATTAGCAGTCTCTCGACCGGGTTTTTTGTTGTTTTAGCTACATCTAAAATTATATCAATGAAATAGAATTGTTTAAAAAAAAAGATCAGCATAATAACAAACGTACAACCTAGTTGGTAAAATTCCATTAATTTCTTGTGAAGTAGATGAGAATTAACATATAAGTAATAAATAAATGATAAGAATACCTATATCAGAATAGTAAGACATCTCAGCACGTATATGGAGTTCTTTTACGTTGACTTACAGTTTTAGATACTCCCACAGCAAACTAACATTTTCTGGCAAAAAAGTAGCTTTTGCCCTATTCCGGTCATTATATTATGTTTTAAATTTTAGCCAAATCGGTTTCGTGGTTATCGAGTTATAGAGGAACAAACATCCAAACATCCAGACATTCGCATTTATTATAATATTAGTGAGATAATAAAACGCAGATGCAAAAGAAGCAAAATTGCAAACATATCGAGGCGACCAACTCCACACGGCACTTAAATTGTAAAACTTATATTTGATCCTATATACCTATACAAATCTGATCGGAAACTTCCTGTACTATGCAATAATATCCTTTCATACATTTATATCTAAATTATTCTGTAACAGTAGAAATATAAAATAATATTAATCAATGATGGTGAGCACAACACTAGGGCCAACTCAGGATTCCTAACGATGCATAGGTATAGGAATTTCATACTAACCGAATTTTTGCTCTTTCCTCTTTCTTATGGCGAAGTTTTATGTAAGGTCGCTTGCGGGCTTTACTTTTTGACACAATTTTAATGAAATCATCCATGGAAACTGTCTAAATAACAAAAAGAAACGATAAAACGCGGGAGTGTCTTGTGCCATTGTATCAGATTTTATGTCGACTGACAGCCATGTTGAAAAAACTCAATTCGCTGATTGGCTCCCATGGACTTAACTACATTTGAAAAAAACTGTCTCATTGATCTATCTGACTTTAATAAAATATCATGCTTTTGACGATTTATTTCTCAAGAACCATGCGGATTTATGCACAACTGATAAATCAGTTTTGAAGCTTTTTTTTTACCGTTTCATTTGATACCAAAATCTTAAAAATTTACAATATTGGATTTATCCGAGTTTGAAGTTAAGCGACACATATTCTCGTATTTGAGTTATGAACCAAGCTTTTGTAATGAATGCAGTGACAGCAGCGTTTGCGTGATTTAAATTTTAAACCGTAGTGATAGTCTATGGTCCAAAACGCTTAGACGAATAAATTTTTAAAGTTTATAAGTTTATAACAATTGTCACAAAATATGGGGTCATACTATTCGATCACATCATATTGGCTAGGTCTATAATGCGACTGGTTTTAATTTACTATTATTGCATAAAAACTTCACCATTTTGAGATTATATATAATTTGGTTGCTTGGTTGATAGTTTTTTCTATTTTTGTTGTTTGTTTTGATTGAAGTTTGGTTGTTTTGGTTCTTGTTTTCGTTGGTGTTTATAGTTCTTCACATTGCAATATGTCTAAAAAATCGCGCGGGCAGAACTTTTGTGCAAGTGAAAAAGATTTGTTATTACATCTCGTGGAAAAGTATAAAGATGTCGTAGAAAACAAAAAAATGGATGCTGTTACCACTTCAGCGAAAAATGAAGGTTGGAAAAAGCTAACCAGTGAATTCAATTCTCTTAGTTCCCAGTATGTCCGGAATGCTGACCAGCTCAGGACATGCTGGGACAATATGAAAAGATCAGCAAAGAAAAACAAAGCTGAAGCAAAAAAGGAGATCCTTTTAACAGGTGATATTTGTGATATTTCAAATATTATTCAGGTTTGTCAAAAAATCATCACGTTCTGAACAAAGTCACATATCCTTATAAATGTATAAGTTTTAATTAATTTAATTTAGGTAGTGACTAGTCTTTGTTGTTATATTGACTGATAGACATTTATCTATCATATTCGCCTATTAAATTTTTTCTGGAAAGCCTTTGTTGAGAAAATAATAAGTGACGAAGAAGATAAATCATATATACATTTGAGTATTATAATGTTTTTAATTAATAATATTCTATACTTGTTTAAGGAGGTGGTAGTCCACATAATCCTCCGCCTGCAGCATTTGAAGACCGCATGCAAGTATTACTTGAACCAACTTTGGATGGAATGGACAATGAATATGATAGTGATGTCCAATTTCAAGCACCACAAGTAGGTTGCCAATGATTATAAAATTGGGCTTTCTGTTGCGAGCCTTTTTATTATTTTTAAGGAAATTATGACAACTACTAGTAACAATAATATATTTTATTGCCATTCAGGTTGAAACTTCAGAGCCTCCGATACAAATAATTGAAATAATTGACTCTACAAACACTGAAAGCACTTCACAATTAAGTAAGCCTACTACTACTCAATCACAGGTACTTATTCATACATAAATATGCAATATGTATGTATGATTTCTTTAATAATTTGTTGCTGTTTATAGGTATAATACTAAATACTAAATTTATTGTTAGACTATAAATTAAAACCAGCATTGGAACTGGCTCTTCAGCAGCTATGCAAGGACAAACAGCTTACTTGGTCAGGTTAACATTTGCAAAATATAAAACTTGTATTTGTAAAAAAACCACACCACCACCTTATGTGACAATCCTTATCACTGCCACTCAATATGCTTACTGTAATAATATAATATACCTACATATATTTATTGTAAAAGTACTCCTTGTTTTCAGGAAAATGTTGACGTTATTTCAGAAGTAGTTTGGAAGAGGTCTCCAGGTATTCTAAAAACGCCAAAAGCAGAAGTACTGAAGACACATAAAGAAAAAGGTTTGAATTCTGGGGAGAAATGGATTCACCGGAGAAGGCCAAAAGATAGTCTGCAGAACATATTAATAAAGAAAAAAATTGCATTGACTGAGCTTATAGCAGAGAAGGTACAAGAAGAAGCTGCAGTAAAAAAACTTATTATAGATGAGCAATTGAAGCAAGAAAAAATTAAAACAGAAATTTTGCTGATTGATTTACATAACAAAAAAATTTACAATTGATTATATCTGTTTCTTGACATTACCAGTTTCTGTGACAGGAGACGGGTTACTGAGCATATATGGATTCACCGGAGAAGGCCAAAAGATAGTCTGCAGAACATATTAATAAAGAAAAAAATTGCATTGACTGAGCTTATAGCAGAGAAGGTACAAGAAGAAGCTGCAGTAAAAAAACTTATTATAGATGAGCAATTGAAGCAAGAAAAAATTAAAACAGAAATTTTGCTGATTGATTTACATAACAAAAAAATTTACAATTGATTATATCTGTTTCTTGACATTACCAGTTTCTGTGACAGGAGACGGGTTACTGAGCATATATGGATTCACCGGAGAAGGCCAAAAGATAGTCTGCAGAACATATTAATAAAGAAAAAAATTGCATTGACTGAGCTTATAGCAGAGAAGGTACAAGAAGAAGCTGCAGTAAAAAAACTTATTATAGATGAGCAATTGAAGCAAGAAAAAATTAAAACAGAAATTTTGCTGATTGATTTACATAACAAAAAAATTTACAATTGATTATATCTGTTTCTTGACATTACCAGTTTCTGTGACAGGAGACGGGTTACTGAGCATATTTTTTTAAGGGCCTAGTCTTTCAGTGCAAAATACAAAATCATGCTCTGTATGATGGCACATAATATGTATTAGTGCTTTATGTTTAAGCATCTCCATCGTGGAGATTCATTCTCCGCAATCATCTAACAAGAGATGAGCTGAATAAAAAGTTGCTCTACTTTTTAATTTATTTATCATACTGATATTTCTTGTTGGATAATGACGGCCAGAAAGGGCTAAATTAGAAAATAATTTTGCTGAAAAATTTAATACATTGCTGTGGATGCTTTTGTATTACATTTTTATATGAGTAATGTAAGTTTTCTAGACAAAAATATTTCTAACTCTTTGTGATGAAATCATCATCTTTAACCACATTAACACCTTATTTCATATTTAACTTCTGTCCTAATACATATTCCATACACCGATTCTTCATTCAAATTCAAAACAATCGCCACAACTCGCTCTTACCTAGGTTGATGCATTCCTACATGAGCTCTCATTGAGCAGTGTTCATTACTTAACTATTTTCAATATAATATATTAACCTACTTCTCTACTTGAATTCTAAAGAGAAGTGAAGCTTATATGTAAAAATGTTTATTTGTCAGTAAAAACATTATAAGTACACTCGAGAGCAATGAATCCGGGTCACTTAAAGAATGTTAAAAATCTCGGAAACTAAAAATGATAGGTTAATGCAATAAATTGTATTTAATAGACAATAAGGTCTTCGATACACTCTGTGTCTTCCATCGTGCTTGTAGAGCATAAATTTTGATTCGTCGGAGAACATAACTTTTGACCAATCTTCAATACTCCAATTTACGTGGCTCTGGGCATATCTTAGTCTCGAAATACGATGCCCACGCTCCAGTTTAGGGCCGTTTGCAGGTCTAAGGGGTTTTAAGTTAGATTCAGCAAGCCGACGTCTTACTGTCCATGCACTTGGGTTACTTCCTCCGAGGCGTCGAAACTGATTGGTGAGTTCAGTTCCTGTGAGAAAGCGATTTCGAAGCATGGTGTTCACCAAGTATCGGTCTTCTCGTGCTGTGGTACACCTGGTTCTGCCCGTTCCTGGTCTGCGTAGGTTAGAACCAGTTTCTTCGTAACGTCGGAGAACTCTTTGTACTGTTGACAGCGACACACCGACAGTCCTGGCTGTATCGCGCTGACTCCGGCCGGTTTCCAGCATTGTAAGTATTCTGGTGCATTCTTCAGGCGTAAGCGACATAATTTCAGCTTGAATAATGAATATAGAGCACTATCAACATGATTTATGTACCCACATAAATGACAGATTACAAACAAAAGCAAAACCAAATGCTGTAATTTCGTAGTTCCATCTTCGAAAGTGCATGGCCCTTTATCAAATTTGTTTTTTTTATGATATAACTTTACAATAACTAAGAAGTTTTAATACCTTCATTTAAGGAGTATTACATTGTCTATTAAATACAATTTATTGCATTAACCTAGCATTTTTAGTTTCCGAGATTTTTAGGATTCTTTAAGTGACCCGGATTCATTGCTCTCGAGTGTATTAGTACATACATATAAGTTTTTATTTTATTTATTTTCTTACTTAACTTCATTGTATCATTGTGGCCTGATTTCTACTGTTCCTGGTTAACCTTATTCCTGATTTGTACTATTCCTGCATCATGTAACACTATCCCGTACCATTTGTGACAACAAGCAGTTCTCCTGATTGGACCAGTAGCCCTCGGAGAACCCTCACCGTTGCAACTTTTGTAGACTAAACACGTTTTTATGGAATAGGAGGGCAGACGATCAGGTGGCTCACCTGGTGGTAAGTGATCGCCGTTGCCCACGGACGTCCGAAATACCAGATGTTACGGGGATGCTTTCCCAAGGAATTCCCTAATTTCAGAAGCGAATAAATTACTTTGTCTGGCCATAAATACCGTTACAAATAAAAATAACCGAAAAATGACATTTCAATTTGGAATCTGTCACTTTTATATGATGGTTCATTGTGTTTTCTCATTTTGGCGCCAATATATGGTACAATTTTTTGCGATATTAAAATGGAGTGGGTTGATAAAAGGAACCGAATTGCTGTGATTGCATTACACAAAGTAGCCAAATGGAATTTTTAAAACTCTCTATACGCTAGGTTTTAGTCAAATGTTGGTGTACCGGGCTATTAATAGGTACAATGAGATCTCCTCTGCTTGTGACAGAAAAAGATCTGGCTGTTCACGTAGTGTTCGTACGAAAAAGGCGGTCAAAGCAGTAGGGGAATGAACTCATAGAAATCCTATCCGAAAGCAAAATATTTATCTCGGGAGATAGCACCAAGAACCATGTCGCGTAATTTAACTATATATATATTGCCTCTTAACTATACTGTCCAATTCAATAAAAGCATATTCTGTATGGCTCCTCGAATATTTAACCATTTACCGACAAGTATAATCCAATGTTCTAATATAAATATATTTAAATTGAAACAATTTCTGGTAAATAAAGCGTATTATAATGTAAATGAATATCTGAATGATAAATTATGTTTCAATTAGACAATATTTTGTATTTCGTTAGTACTGAAATACATTGACATTTAATTTATACTAATTTAATTAATTATTTTTGTAATTCTATGACATTTCGCCAGATTCTTTGACACAATTTTATTATTTTCTCAGTGTTTAATTTTAATTGGTAAGGACATTTTTTTAGTTACCTATTATATTATATTATTTATGACGCATTGAAGTGTAACATTAATTAAAATATGTTTTTCGAAGTCATTTATAATAAAGTATAATATAATGTATGTAATAAGTGAAATATTTGAATAAGTCGGTTGTGTATATTTTTAAGCTCATGAATTGTTGCATGCCAAATGGCCAAATATGGCAGAACTATCATATTTACTGAACAGCTTTATCACCTATACTTGCAATAAACGATTTGATTTGATTTGATTTAAAAGATGACTTATGATTTGCAGCCTATAAGAGATGCTCTGGTCGTTTCATATCTGATAATTTAAAAAATAATAGGGTGGTAAAATCAAAACCACTACTGAAGCGGTACGCAAAGGGAGGTCACAGAAAATTTTTGTTAACGGATGAGAATTTTTTTACAACTGAGCAACATTTTAACAAACAAAATTAGGTACCATATTTATGCTCAAAGCTCTAAGGAAGCTTCCTAATTAGTCGCCAAAGTGCAATGAGGGCATTAGGTATCCGACTTCAGATGGTTTAGTGGGGTGTTAGCTATGAAGGAGTGACAGCCAAATTTTTGTGAAAAAGGTATCAAAACATCGGCACAAGTGTATTAAGATACCATTCTTGAGAAGGTATAGTTAAGCCCCTTAACAACACCATGTTCAATAACCAAGTATGGTCCTTCCAGCAAGACTCAGCACCGGGTCATAAAGCTCGGTCTACGCAGTTTTGGTTGGTAGCGAACGTTTCGGACTTCATCAGAGCTGAAGACTGGCTGTCGTCTAGTCCCGATCTTAATTCGCTGGATTATCATTTATGGTCAGTTTTAGAGAGTACGGCTTGCTCTAAACGCCATGATAATTTGGAGTCCCTAAAACAATCCATACGAATGGCAGAGAAGAATTTTCTCATGGAAAGAGTGCGTGCTTCTAATGATAACTGGCCTCAACGTTTAAAGGGCTGTATTTCAGCTAATGGAGACCACTTCGATTAAGCTTTTATATTTTAAATTGTTTTATATTTATGTATTAAACTAACACACTGTAAAAGTAATAAATGTTATTTGCAATAGAAAAAAAATGTTTTTTCTTGGTTACAATATTTATGGATACCTATATCTATAAATTGACCATTTGTTGTAATTTATGGAATAACAAAGACTAGTCGTTCAATAAACTTATAGGGTCATTGCGTTAGTTAGCCGGCCGGCGTTACTTTTCGGCCTTTTGGTAGAAGTCTTAAAGTAAAATTAAGAAAATAGAGTTTTTATAGTACTTTTTCATTCTTCTTTACGTTCAATATCACTTAAAATAGTTGGACAACATCAGATATTATTTTTACGCGAGTAGCATGTACAAGTGATTTATAATAAATAATTAAAAACGACACCGGCACTGGATGTTCACTGAATGCAATAAATTTAGTAAAAATATAGTGACGCGCGATTCATTTCAAGGTAAGTTATTTGATGTGGTTATGGGAAACAATGTAGATGTAAATTATAGAGAAGAAATAAATGAAGATAAGGTACCAATTGTTTCTATTGCGATATTACTTCAAAAACTACAAAAAAATAGACGGCCGAATATTAACATATGAATTTATTGAAAATTCTAGTTCTCGGCCTAGGGGCCGAATACTAGCTTATGACTACTTACATTATTTTTGTCTCTTATTTTTCCTATAGGTCCGCTATATAAAACTCCTTTTCAATTTACTATTGCCATAAACTTAAAGATCCTGGCTATCAGTTTTCGGCAGTATTAAATACGGCGAAATAGATAAATAACAGTTCTATTTCAGTAACGGCCGAAATCTAAAATTGCGACAATATTTTGAGTTAGTTTTCGGCCTATCCAAAATGTATGGAGTAAAACTAGGCCGAAAACTGAAAGGATTCATCAATTTGCCGGCCATGTTGCTAAAAAAAATTCCTAACGCCGATAAAAATATATGTTATTATTGCTTAAATATCTTCTTCATTGTTTTCAAGCTTTTTTTTAGAAGTTTTGGGTTGGAGTACGTAAATCATTAAGTTTGAACACTGAATAATAAAATAAACTCAAACAACGAAACTACTGACGATTTAGGCTTAGATTTGTGTATCAATTAAAAATTGTCTGTCTAGATGGCACCTCCAGAAGCAAAACAAAAAATAACTCAATATTCAAAGAAGTCTGTGATCTTGGCGCTTAGGGATTTCAGAGAGAAAAAAATGTCTTTATGGGAACTTTGCCGACATAACGGAATTTCTATAAGTACAAGATCTTATCTCTGGAAGAACTAGTGATACGATTAAAGCGCGGCCTAATCCTTTTATCATAAATGAAGTCAAAAAATATCTCGTACATTGATTATTGAACTTAGCAAAGTGTAGTTTTCCTTTAAAGAAATCAGATTTACCAGACACGGTCCAAAAAAACCAAAATGATCACGTCCAGCAATCCTACTTCTTAAGCTTTTTAAAAAACATCATATTTAGATATCTGAGACAAAGTTGTTAAGTCTCATGTACCTGTAATTTTACAGTATATATCATGCAGCAAACGAAATTATGACGAAAAAGTGAAGCAAGACCACTGTGAAACGGATATTACAACATCAATCCAAAACGCACTGACACAAACCAGAACACCAAATTTTACTTAAAAAGATTTCAGTAAAAGAAATAAAACATCGTGAAGCCTTTAGAAAATATTTGGTTACACCAAATCATCCGCAGAAATAATAGAAATAGATAGAAATAAACAAATATTTTCTACTAGATCTACAGCTGGTGTACGAGTAAATACTCGTACACCAGCATATAATGACGGTTTTATTAAAATTACTAAGATATAAATACAAGGGACATTTTTTTTAAATAGAATTGAGAGAGGTACCTGACTATAACGTTATTTTTATTTTGATATTGGCGATAATAACTTTTAATGATTTGAGAGAATTTATGACTCTTAGTTAAATAAACGTCATAAAGTCTCTCAAATTTTTAATCATAACATGACAAAGAGCAGTATCTAAAGTAAGTGTGTATTTCCTTGGTAAATGCTTTATTAAGTTAGGTATACTTAAAAAAAAGCTGATGTTGATTATGGCAACGAAACTCATAATAATATAACTAAACTAACTCTCTGACATCTTTCATGAAATTTGTGAGTAAATTGAATAAAGAATATAAGTACTCGTATCGATTTTGTACATATTACGGACTGCCCTTAATTAATTTTAAAGAATAAATCCATGTTGTCTTGTCATGAAATGTGTAATTATAATCCTTAGTTATTTTTTGGCGGTATCTTAAAGTTCGTGTTTCCGCTAAAAGGCCGAAAACTGACGTAATCACCCTACATATACATTTAATTGGTAAGTGTAGATTAAATGTGCTCTATACTATCTAGTGGTTGGAATATATTATAATGTAGGTATATTAACAGGAAAATGACTTCTCAAAGTACTAACGTTGACTCAGACCCATATTACCCCTTTAATATGAAAAATGGCTGAGAGCAGAACAAACTGCTGCAGTCACGGAAAAGGGTCGAATTAGGCGCATTCCGGCACTGAACTTTGGATCAGGCAATGGTCCGACTATTCGAAAGGAGTGTTCATAAACATTGAGTAGATGTACGGTTACGAGGTCAGCAGAAGGTCCAACAGGGAAGGTATTTGGTCATCCACATCTGGAATTCGCATAGGTGAGGTGAACTCTCATCTCTGATGTGAAGATAACACCACAGGAAAGGAGAGGGGGGATGGGGGCATTCAGGTGTAACTCGTAAGGATATTGCGTGTCCCATTTCTCTTAGTGTTAGTGCCACGCTGTATCTTTTCTTGCACCGTATCGTTTGCGATGGATGACGTTGACGAGTGCATTATTTTCATTATTCTCAGTTTATTTTCAATTGCTTGCATTATGTTTTTTACGTTGAGTTTTTGATATAGAGCGCTCAAAGTGTGAATCAATTACTTTAGGAAGTAGACAATTCATATAAAATTTGATTAATTGGCCCACCATTTTGTCCTCCCAGAACTTAGGATCTCTATGGATGTCTTTCTTCAGACTTCAAATAGAAAATTCATTCAGATTTTCTATGTCAAGTCTTAAATAAACTAATCTTTGTTTTGACAGATTGCTATTAATATCTGACAGTTGACAAGAACCAACTGCAGGACTGTAAAACTAAAAAACTAATTTTTAAATTGCAAACGTCATTTTGAAAATATTAAGCCGCGTAGACACGATCAGAGTACTCTCGGACTGAGTGCCCTCGTACGAGTCGGTTTCATACGAGTGTACAGGGATAGTGGTTTACACACATCAAAGTTTTATCATTATCAATAACATTCAAGATCACAATTTCATATGGCATAGACGGATTTGTTATTACAGGGTGTCGAAGCTTTTGCAGACAAATTAATCGAAGAGATGTCAAATTATGACAAGCTTTTATTTAACGTTCCAGAGAACTTCTTCTGCTTCATAAAGTTCAACAAATCTAATAGTAGGTATCATGCTCAGACCACTTTTTCTTCGCACGAGACGCTTGTGAATTGTTGTTAGACGCCATTTTGTTTTTCAATTTCCATCCGAGCTAGCTCGTAAGAATAGAGCGCGGTCCGAGTCAACACAGATCGGATGCCGTCGTCCGAGTGTGCTCGGATTACCGGTTGTCACAATACGAGTAGCGTCCGAGTAGGTATCCGAATGCACTCGGTCCGAGAGTACTCTGATCGTGTCAACGCGGCTTTAGTTTATTTATATTACACTAGTCAGCGAAATAAACACGCGCATTCAATGTTAATTGAACAAGAAAACATTTTTTGTGTATCATTTTCCTATGAGTTCTATTTATCTTCATCACTCCAACGTTTGACTTAAATTAAGTAGGTACTTTAACAGACTTAAGTCTGAACGCTGAGACGGCTCGGCCGTCACTGAGGATTTTACAATGGGATTCTTGTATATAAACTCACTTTTTATACTTAGCCATTAATTGAATAATAGCCATTGTAAAAAATTAATTATAACTTAAATATGATCCGTTTACAATAAGAGGAAAACAGTTAAATAACCAATAAAATCAAATAAATTTAACGACATTCCGACCTCTGATTTAAGATATTTAGAAAAAAAATACCAGAGCATTTTAGAAACCAAGATGAGGTCCTAATTTTCTGCTAAGCAGTTTTCCTGTTTCCTTTTATATTGCTACGTAAAATGTATTCAAATCTGAACCAAAATGTGGCTGGGCTCGGCAGAGCCGTGTTTATCGTAGGATTTGTAAACCTCGATCCTTTCTTTTGAACATAATAAAATTATGGAGCGATAGCTTATATGAAGAATATTTATTTGTTACAAGTATTTTAATAAGTTATTTAATTACTTGGCTTTAAAAATATATCAAAGTTGCGCAATT
This sequence comes from Plagodis dolabraria, assembly GCA_963854805.1. Classification (NCBI taxonomy): domain Eukaryota; kingdom Metazoa; phylum Arthropoda; class Insecta; order Lepidoptera; family Geometridae; genus Plagodis; species Plagodis dolabraria. Next base: position 12,659,049 of record OY978461.1, read on the forward strand.
CAAATGCCACGCGTCGAATTTGCAAGACTGCAGCCATAACCTAATAATATATTTTGTTTATTGAGTTTTCAAACTATTTAAATTTTATTTTTATGTTTGGTAGTAAGTTATAAATATTTGTGTAATGTCTAAGCAAACAAATAGTGCAGTAGTTATATGAAAGGGCTTATATTTCAGAATCATGTTTGTTTGATTATAGACCTCAGTGTTTTTGTTGTGTAGGTACTTAAATGTTTTAACATTCATTACAGTGCATATCCTCATGGTGTACTAGTAATAGAGATTATTTTGTTATGATTAAAATAAGTTCCTTCTATTTTTACAAAATAAGAAAATACACTTGTTTTGTAAAATAAGTTTTTTAATTGAGAATAGAAAACTGTTTAATTGTAGAGCTTAGTATTTGCCATGGGGTCTATCTCAAAAACCAAACTACTAGTAGTTAGAAAACTGAAATTTAATGGCGTACCATACTTAGCAACAAATACTAATAATGCAGATTTATTTTTTATTTAAAAGTTGATCATAACTAATAAACATTATTATTTATGGGTTGTTGTCATGCTAATACCTAATAGATTGAAGTCCTACTCACACTTGGCAAATTTCTGTTAAGCCAAAATGTATAAAATACAATACCTATATTGCAAGTTCTCATTTTAAGGTAAACTACTATGTAACAACAATAATCATTGTAAGGTAACATAAGCAGTTCTTTTGATTAAAATACTTAAGTTATTGCACCATATTGCCTTTTATTTCATAATAATAAAAGACCTAATTAACAGACACTTATGGAAAATAAAACCTATGTGGCACTTAAATACAATGTTTTAAAGTAATCATTGATAATTCTTCTTCTCACAGGATTTATATCTCTATTATTTATATTTCCTTCTCTTTGCTCTCTTATGTGCCCATCTGCTATCACTTCTGCCCAAAGAGCTGAAAGTTGAAGTTCTGGGTCATCTGGTGGTAGATCTTCTTTAGCTTTAATTAAAATATTATGCAGAACACCTGTTGCCACTTTCACAGGGAGACAATTTTTTTAATAAATTTTCAGACCTACTGCAAGAATAGGAAACCGGCGCTTCCATACACCAAACAAGCGTTCAATAGGATTTCTACTCCTTATTTGTGACTCATTGTAAGTATCTCTTCTGGTGTTTGTGGATTTTCTAAGGGCATCATAACATAAGGTCGGTTCATGTATCCACTATCAGCTAGTATCAGACAATTGCCATAACGGCCACTTTCAAAAACATTCCATATTGTTTGGTCTTGGCCACTTCCTGGCCATCTTGCCACTAAATCCATTATGTCTAAATTTGCATTTCCAATTGTACATTTATAGACATATAGCCCTTTCTGTTACTGAAATATTCAGCGTGGTGACCACCAGGAGAACGTTACGTACCTACGTGAGTACAATCTAGAGCACCAACGTGCTATCTCGTAATAATCAAATTGTGTCTTTTTAAGTTCTTGATCTGTGTTGGGAAATGACGGCAATAGCGCAGCTATTGCAGCAGTTACTCTGTGAATGATTCTGTGTGACGTAGACTTGCTTGCTCCACAGTAGTCTCCCATTGTAATTTGCTGGGATTCGGTTGCATAATATCGTAATGTCAAAAGAAGTTGATTAATAGGGGAAATTGATTCGTTTCTGGAAACAAAAGCATAGAAAGTTGGTTTAAGTATAAGGTTAGGTTATAATTTCAAAATAGTACAGATACCAATGTGAAGGTGTACTTATTAATAACTATCAATGATGATATAAGCTTTTTAGTATCTACTTAAGAACTCACCGATTTGAGGGGTATTCTAGCTTATCTTCAATCAAATTTAACACATCCAAGGTAGATTGTTTTGTTAAACGAAATCTTGTGGGAAAATCTTTGTCATCATATTCCTCAAAATAGTTGCGGCGTTCTCTGAATATCCTATGGCGTCTGTCCATATTTTCTATTATATCTAAATAACGAAAATTATCTTCCTCTTCATTTAGATAATTCAGAGCAGCTTCCATTTTGAACTTCCAGTTTAAACTGAACTAATTTGGAAACAGATGTGTTTCTCGGCTACTTATAGCAGCGAAATACAACAATCATAGATCAAAGATTTTATATGTACTTACTACAGAAAATATACTACGGAATATCTATTAAATACTCATAGCAGCTGACTGTTTGACATAGACTGATCTCTCGTTAAGCAGTTAACGCACCTTACAAGCTCTGATCAAAATTAATGTCAGATTAACAAATATAACCTCCCGTTAATGCATGGTGGGACACTCGTTAAAGATAACACTCCGTTAACAATCATAACAGGGCGTTAAATTTACAAACTGTTTATGGTGAAATTGGCTCTAAAGGTTATCCCAAAAATCGAGTTTGAGAAGTGGCAATTGGAAGAAGTGCTGGCATAAGTGCATTATATCAAATGGGGACTATTTTGAAGGCGACAACATTAATGTAGACGAATACGTTTTTGTTTTTTAAAAAACGAACATTCTCGTTCTTTTTTGAACACACCTCGTAAACAGATGATTATCCTTACCTCTACCATATTATTATATGTTCTATGCCTCTACCCTCCATGTTAAACACTTTGCAGTGATCGTGGCCATAGGGTGATTAATTGGTTTTATTAAAATTAAAAATTTCAGTTACGACTCATTGTCATACTAGCGCAATTGGTCAGAGCATACCCCGGCTTAAGGGGTAGATGGACGCGGATTCGAATCCCGCACATTACTTAAATTTTACCTGTCGTAATTTTGTAATTTTATTCTTATCTCTGACAGTCTGGTAGTAAAAAATAATCTATTATTACGACGGGACAAAAATAATGATAAATATACGCGATTTAAATCGTTTTAAGTTGTTTTATTAATATGTGTGATAATCGCGAACAAACGAAATTTTCCCTTTCTTGATTTAGCAGCTGTAACAGCTTCGCCAACATCATCATTTACCAACGGGCACAGATCTAGATACGAGATTTGCCTTCGGTACTACGTCAGTGTCACATATTGTCTCAAAGCAGTAGCATGCAAAGATTACTATTTATGTGAGAACTGCAATGTATCAAGTGACATAACTGGACAAAAAAAGACAAATGAACTAACGTATCGGAGTGTGAGCGCAGTGCAGTGGCAAGCACAACGAGGATGATGACACTGTAACTGTAATGGACAGGCGTGACCGTCTAAGACCAGGCAAGCGACTTGTTGTCTCATGATTTCTTAACAGAATAAACAAAACCTTTTCTCTAGAATATATCATCATCATCATCACATCAACCGGAACGTCTACAGTTGAACAAGGTCTGGATGTCCCTCATTGGAATGATGTGAAATAATCACCACGCTTGGCAGGCGTCTCGGGGATTGCAGTAGAAGTTGTCAATTGCTCAGAAGGCGCTGCTTCGCACCTTTTAGTATGTTTACCTTAGTCGCCACTTACGATACCCACGGGTAGAAATGGGAGGGTAACAATCTAACCAGGCACCCCACTTTTAAAAAATATTGTTGTCTTATATCAGCTGAGATTTTTACTATTTTCACCCTTAATAGAGTAGAAATTAAGGCGGCGCTCTCGTTTCTTTTGATGTAAGACTAAACTACTATTTATATTTGTGTAGATAAAAAAATATAAACTTTACCCATTTTTATACAACTTAGGCTGTTGTGCGAGAGCTTTTAATTCTTGTTGGTATTGCATGTTCTCTTGAAACAGCATCATTTCCAATTTCTTACGCCTTTCCTCGAGTTGCCTGAAATAAATAGTAAATTCTACATAAGTGCATCAACAAGTAATTAAGCCTAGACTTTTATCAGCCCGAGCCAAAAGCGAGGGCTGCTGTGGTCTGATATTTAAGTCGAAAATAATATGAGTTCTATGCACGACTTATACGCTCGGCTTTTCAATCTAATTGCGAGGAAATGAAACAATGACAATATAAGTAATATTCCTTTAACGAAAATTATATGTAATTTAGAAAACTCTTTCTTGAAAGTGTTGTCCAGGTCTTTAACAATACGCTGAACTATGGGTACCTATTATTAAAGACTCAAGCAAATTTCCGACACGAAATATACTTATACAATACGAATCTCGTTTAAGAATAATAAAACGATTTTATATACTGCATTATAAGCCGACATTTTATTACTTAAGAATAAAAGGCAGTAGATTTATTGTTTAAGCAGACTTAAACAATAAATTTACGACGACCACGTGAAATAAAACTTTTTATTTAATTTCTAAAAAATATTAATACACATAACATCATATTGTGGAGACTAATACGCACTACCAACAAGAGCATTTCCAAGGATTCGTCAGACAGACGACTGCCCATAAAACTCAAGCTGGAGATTTTGCAGGATACATATGTATGTGTCACCTTTTGAGTTATTTAGAATTAATATAATGCATCATTCTAAGATGATGATTATGTTGTTAGATTGTTACTCACCAGTCTGACTCTATAGTCATTTCTTGGTGACATGGTCACACAGGGTGACAGGATTACTCATACATGACATTGTATGACTTCAAATTTGCTGAGAAATCAACGCCAATTCATCATGACATGATCAGAAACTCATTGTGACAGAATAACTCACAACATGCATAAAGGTATGATAACTTCAAATTCGCTAATAAAATATTTCAAAATATATAACTTTAAAAATATATGGCAAACTTTGTCGAAAGAGTATCCATATTGTACAGGCTGTTTCACTGAAATAATGCACATTCAGTGGGTTGGGTGCTTACTCATGATTTTGTCCATTACTTTAACCACTGTGCTCATGACTAATTGGTCGTAAGTTATCAGGTTTAGTTTTGTCGTCTCTCTTGAATGTGAGAGTCAACATACCTCCAGTATTGAAGCCTAAGTCAATGGTTATTGGTAAATTGTTTTATAGTATTAAAGAATATATGGAATTTTAGTGAGATATATATGTATTTTAATCAATGATTTGATTTATTTCAATTTTTACAATAATGTACATGGTAAATGGATCTAGAAATCAATAAATATAAGTTTCTTAAGATTCTACTTTTAAAATATTAAAGTTTACATCATATATTTAATTAAACGAAAATTTAAATTTTTTATTATGCAATAATTATATAGTCAAATTAAATTAATAGTCAATAAAAGGAAACAAAAACATAATTCTTAAAACTAACCAAATAACCCTCCCCTGATCGCACCGGGTGCAAAGGTACCCATAACGCTGGCGCCATTGCCACGTTGTATGGCAATGGACAATCTTTGCACCAGATACGATCCGGAGCGGGAGTCACCCGTCTTCTCCCTCAATCTGCGCCCTATTTCGCCTATCAGAGCCCTGGCCTCAGTCCCCCAACACCCCATGGTCTCCACAGCGATGGGCACAAACAAGTAATGGGGCTCCATCGCTGCGTATTTCTGACGCTTCATGTTAGCGGCGTGTTCTGCAGCAGCCGCCGGCAAGTGGACGGTACCACCAAGGTGACTGGCGGCAACAGTGCAGACGCACGTGGCGTCCCACACCAGGCTCCTGCCATTTTTCCAGGGCACCAAGGTCAGCCCGTCCGGCCTCTTGCCGTCCGACCTGGACAAACCAGGCGGCTCCAGTACGCACGGGACGTTTGCTGACACTAAGGCTCTCCGCACTATGTCATTTAAGGCGTGGTGGCGTGAAAACCTTCCTGTGCAACGACGACAACTCAATGCGTGGTGGCCGTCGCTCTCCACCATCGAGCCGCAGGTGCATACGTGGGGTTCATATAGGGTATATGTATTAATTTGATTTAATTGTTAATATTTTAGTGGATTTTACCATTAGCCTTAAATATTTGCATGTCTGCTTGCATGCAGAATAAAGAAAAAACACATTTTTCACTAAAACTCAAAATGTACATAAGTTATTGTATTCTTGCAAATAAATTATTGGATTTGAGGTAGATACCCTGTATTAAACAAGCTCTTCATTAGCCTTCTCAAACTGGGGCAATAACAATAACACAGTTCTTAAGGATGCGCCCACAAAGTTGGTACGGAACTTGAGAAGACTGAGTATTCAAGCCCAACAATATCTTTTACACTTCACTTGTTTCAAATACTATGTCACATAAACTTTCTTTGACTCAGGCTTCAGTAGTCATTTTCATTCAGCCAATCATAGATCTGTGGAGTAAGCTTTTTCAAATGTTTCATCCAATACATCAGCAATCTCATTCTATTTTGTTAAAAAATCTCCATTTTAGTTACTTATCTCTGGACTTTGATGTGCTACACTTAATATTGTGTGAGTAAAATGCTTTGTCACCAATATTAAGATTATAAAGAACCACACATTGTCCTTCAGTTTATAGTACAACTTGTAGTCACTATCCTTCATAGATGCCTAGTATTTGTCCCATAATATTTTCTTCTTGATTGTTAGTTCTAATTTATCTCTATAACTATCCCAGTATATATTATTACAATACAGTGAAGATAATGGCAAAAACTCAATAATATTTGTTGTTATAGCGGCAAGAGAAATACATCAACTGTGACAATTTTAACTGTCTAGCTATTACGGTTCATGAGATACAGCTTGGTGAAATACAGATGTACAGTGGAGTTTTAGTAATAGGGTCCCGTAACCCTTTGGGTACAGACCCCTAAAAATTGTGAGCAATAAAATATCAGAAGTTATTACTCTTACCTCAAAAAGTAACATGTAAACAGTCAGAGTTCTAATTCAACCAGTTTAAACTGTTGTTTATTCTAATTTTTTTTGTATTTACAAGGACAATAAATTGATGACATGACAGGAGGTTTGTACAGTAAAATCTCAATCACTTACGCAGCTCTTAGTTTCCTTGTACTCAGCATCTCTGCCTCCTTGTTAGCTCTTTCGTAATATCCCTCTGTAGTCCAAGCTTCATGATGCCTTGACTTGTTTGTATTAGCTTCAAAGTAATTAGCAACTTTTTGCAACTCTTCAGCGCGGCGAAGTTCATTGTCTCTACGCTGTGCTGCTATGGCTTGCAGCTGCCACTGGGGGCGGGGACGAGACATGGTACTGGAAAAATAAATAAACTCAATATTAATATGATCATTTTTTTAAGAGGAAGAATACGCTCATTATAATGTCCTTATAAGGCTCTTGGACAGAGGTTTAGTAATAAGCAGATTGTTATTGGCAAAAAAAAAATACCCAAAAATGGAACCAACTTCAACACTCAAGTGTGAAATAACTTGTTGAAGTCGGTACCATGATAGATCAGAAGTACCTAAGTACTATCACAATATTGTTGACATTCCATCTGTAGGAAAAAAAACCTTTTTAGGTACAAATTTGGAAAACTGTGGCCCTGCAAATATTTTATAATTAGGCATTTGTTTTTTTAATTTTAAGCATGATTTTTGTATAGTGGGGTGTTGTTGACTGACATATTATTATCATATTCTTGCTGTGGTAATCTGTTATACTCTTTGCTCAGTACAAGAGCATTTTATTTTTCTGTATTTCAAAGAATTCAAGCATATTTCAGGAATATTTATTGTTACTTTTGTTATAAGAGACAATGAAATTTTTCAGTGCAACAACAAGAAAGAAGTCGTCATCATATGTAACTACATGAATTGTTTTCTCAAGTATAATATTATTTATTATTTCTGTTAAGTAAGCTATCACAAGATCCTGTGATTGGTTACTGTGTGTGTATTTACAGTTCTATCCCAGTCAGATTAGAAAATATGCGGTCAGTAGATAAGGTTGAGGATCACCAACCACAGTACTATAAAATATTAAAGCTTGAGGAGTTATAAGATAATAAGTACTTACATATTAATTACAAGCCGTTGCTTGTATTCACTAGACCAGTTTAGTTAACATTTACACTTAAAAAATTTACATGAGCACCTTCAAATAACTCAGATAGTGGGTAAGTAGGTGGTAAATTTAAAATGACTCACTTGTGAGATCGATAACTATGGTACCAAACCTCCTTGAAAGCCCACAACAACTAAAATCAGTCAACTTCGAGCTGGCTCAAGGCAGGCAGCAGGTCAATTGCATAAACGGTATGCTTGTGTCGCGTGGGCGCCGCAATGACCCGTAATTGGAGCACTTGAGGTCAGACAACAATTATTACTTCCTTTATAAAATTAATAACATTGAAGGTAGTCACGCGAATTTTAAACGGGAAATAAAAAAGCTGTCGTTTTATTTAAAAATGAACAAGAAAACACAGATAAAGTTTTAGCTAACTGGAAAACAAGAAAACACGTTTGCCAAAGTTTGAAGTTTGTCAAGAAGCAATCTGACGGTTGCTAGGCAACAAACCAAGGGATTTAAAAGGGGCACGTTCAGAACGTTAGTGCGCATTCCTCTGAATATGGAAACCTATGGAAATGCTGCTAAAAGATAAAGATACTTAGTTATGGAATAGTTTAAAAGACGAAATAATGAAAATATTGGCATCTCTATTTAATGATTTATTAAAAATAAGTCCACATTATACACAACAGTTTCGCTATATTGGCAACATTTTTCGTGCCGACAGGCGTGTGCCAGGTGCCTTGTCTTGTCCGCCATATTGTGACGCTGTTTACTTGCGGTGTAAGCTGTGACGACGTGGAAAAAAATAGTTTGTGTAGATATTCCTTATGATTGTGCTGGAATATAGTGTAAAATCGATTTTCTATAATGCCTAATAAATGCAGCATAATACGTTGTGGTGCAACAATAAGCCGAAACCGGCCGAATTTAACATTTCACCGGTAAGCTTTATATGTATGCATAGATAGTTTATTTTAGCCTTGTAATCTGTAGATTGCGATAAAAAAACAGTTAATAATAATAATACAAGTAGGTACATTATTCTGTACAGTTTTCTTTGAAAATAAAAAGTGTTTTGGTATTCTTTGAATTTTACTTCTTTCGACAATAATGATGTTCTATCAATTTATCGATATTTTCTGTGACAAACCTCGGTATTTCAGATCATTGGTTTCAAATCTAATTATTCGTTCACGAAACTACTTCTTCAGTATGATTTATTTAGATTTTATTCACACACTCTTCGAATCAATGATCACTTAGAGTCACAAGTGCACTTGCAGGGGCTGCATATAAAAGTTTTAAATTAAGTACCAACATCTTAGAAAATGAAAACTATTTGTAGTCTGTATTTTTTTTTGTTTTCAGACTTCCGCAAAGTATGCATAGGAAAAAAACTTGGTTGGAGGTGATTGGAAGGAAAAATTTAAGGACAAATTTAAAGAATATTTACATATGTTCCTTGCATTTTGATGAATACTCCTTTAATAGAACACTGGATGTAATACGATTAAAAGATGATGCAGTGCCATCGTTGTTTGTGGAGGTGTGAATAAAGTTACATAACTATTCTTTTTGCTCATTAAAGGGCAAATAAATCTTTTTATGGGCAAAATATGTGATACTGTTTATATTTCAGTGATTTTAATTATAACATTTTAATGTTATCAGAAACCGTCAACTCTACACCAATCACTCCAATCAGCTCTTATAGCCAGAAATGAAAATGTAAATGCAGGGGTTTTCTGTGTCATATACCAGTAATGAGATATAGGGAGCCAAAGTTGTCAACTCTGTTTCAAAATTATTTGGATCACTGCAAGATTAGAAGTTTTTGAGTTATAAAAGAAAAATTAAATTTTTAAACTTGCACACAGTTTAGAGGTCTTTACAGTCATATTTCTTCGCTTGTGTGTGTTTTTCTAGTAGTAAACCATCTAGTGACACCATAAAAATTGTTTTTATCGTCATCATAATCATCGTCACCATCTACGGGAACCTATCATACGCGTGTTTCGACACTCACTTAACAACTTATTTATGAACAATGTCTGTTTCCAGCAACCTTCAATTTCGCTCCAATCAGCTCCTGTAAGCAAAGATGATAATTCCAATGCAACCAGGCAACAGACCATTGAATTAGTGAGTAATTGCAGTGCACATTATTCACGTCTCAGTTATTAGTACTTGTAAAACTCGTGTTTCGACAAGCACTTAACAACTTATTTATAAACAATGTCTGTTTTCAGCAACCTTCAATTTCGCTCCAATCAGTTCCTGTAAGCGCAGACGATAATTCCAATGCAGTCAGCCAACAGACCATTGAATTAGTAAGTAATTGCGGTGCATATTATTCACGTCTCAGTTATTAGTACTTGTAAAACTAACATTGCCTCTACCAAGCAGCTGAACCTTTTGATCTGTTTCTTTTTATGATATTTTATATTAGTTTGAAATTAAAAATGTTTATCATAATTTTATCATATCAGTTTCTGATCGTTTACGTGGTCTATTTGTGACGTGTATGTGGTCAAGGACTTTTGCTATAAAAACTAAAACAGTATCTTTTTTTAGGATCAAGCGCTTAAGAAATTCAAACGATTGCAAGAAAAGGTATATAACCAAAAGAAAAAAATAAAATGCTTAAATGAAACTGTCCGTCGACAAAGGATAAAAATAGCAACATTTAAAGAAGTCATTAAGGAGCTGAAAGAAAATAATTGGTGACACATGAGAACTGCATACTTATAGAGCGTGTGCAGGGCCTAAAGATTTCATTTTAAGACAAATTCATATATAAAATATCTATTTGGCGATATTGAAGTACGATCATTAATTTCACGTTAAACGATAGGAGGCCTCCTTTATCCTTCTAAAGACGTTGAAGATCTCTGTAAAAAGACAGAAAATATTGAAATTATATTTCACAAAATAGAAATGTATTATTTATAGGTATATATTTTCTTTTTTCATTGAAAATTACGGTGAAAATAAACAAGATTTTCAGACTGATTCAAGCGTAGACGCTTGAATGCAAGTCTTAAATATCTGTTGATGAAAAATGTAATCAAAACATATTTAATACATTGGGAAGAAATGTTCAGAAAAAATATCGTTTAAGAATTATCTCAACCAAAATAGTTCTAATCAGAAATGAATAGTGAAAAATCCAACTCACGTAAATAAATAAATATGAACATGTATGAATATGGTTTTTATTTTAGCAGTTCCTCAAATGATCATGGTTAATAATTTCTGGAACAAAAAACAAATCTTCATCATCATCAGCCTTCTGAATATGGCGGGGATCCAGATCTGAAATGTGGTTATGGGCATAACCACCTAAAATTCAGCCAGATGCGAGATGAACCAAACCGTAGCAAGGAATCGTGTTGAAAGGAGATAGTAGATTAAAATTAAATTAGCGTCCTGATCGCCCTTACAACTTACTGACTCCGCTTATGAATTTAATGAGCTTTTCATTGGCTATGCCCATATTGCCTATAAAATCCGCAGCTATTCTATATGTCCTCTTTTCCGGGCTATTGTAGGGCCAGGCCCTCGCCCAAAACCCGGTGGAGCTGGACGACCGCACAGGCGGTAGCCAGCATCTATGTCCTCCCTAAACAAACAAACAAATATGTCCTCATTGCACTTGCACCGGTGCGTGTAGTAGGGTACCATAATCTCTGCTCTGGCACAATGCATATCGAAGACAAGACTCTTTGGTCGAAAATATCTATTTATGAGGCCTTTTACATTTTGCCTCTTACTCGCACTTTGAAAGATAATTTCAAATAGAAAAAAATTAGAAATATTTTTATAAAATGTGGTCTGACATTATTTTGCTTCTTGCAACTATAGATGGTCACAACATATTTTTGTTTTGTAATAATATGTTGAGTCCAATTAAAATTACAGGCCCAAAATTTTAAATAAATAAATTACGCGTTTTGGATCCACCATTACAGATATCAACATGAAAATTTGTAGAGAACATCTATAGTCGCATGCAGCGAAATAATATCGGACCACATTTTAAAAAATCATTACAAGATTGTAGCTATTTGAAATGATGTCTAAAAGTGCGAGTGAGAGGGCAGCAAAATATAAATGGCCTCTTAATTAGTAGCAATTTATTCATATGTTACCGACGCAAGGAGTGGGGATTTGCATAGGTAGTGCTTTGTGCTCGCTAACAACTTCACAGACGCTATTAAGTTTGATTCGGCCAATATTAGTATCTTGTGGTAGTAGCAACACTAAGCCGCCATGCTTAGCTGCGTAGGTATGCACGTCTTTTTCGTAGGTATGGCAATTCCATAGGTTTCCGCACTCGGAGTGCAACTTTTCACACTAACGTCGTGTCGGCATTGTTCACAACCTTAGAGTAGAGCGTTCGGTAGCTTTTAGGTTTCAACCTTAAGGAACATGGCTTTGACATTTTGTTAGTGATAGAATTCTATGCACTCATTTTAATATTGCAGGTAGCGGTGGTAGAGCCTGGAAAACTAGTCTGAAAAAGCGCGACAAATTTAAAAAAAATCTCAGCCTTTTCAACAAACCCAAATTTTGCATGAAGTATAAGAATAATAATAATTTATTATCAAAAACTGTCTTTAGACAGTTACACAAAATTACGAAATGCTATATCCGGTAAAAGACCGATAGGGAAGCGACTTTACGGCAACAAATGTGTGATATTGCACCCATTCGAAATTTAAAATATTATTTTTCCTAGTGAGGTGCTTACAGTATCGTAATGTGTTGATTTTTTTTATAATTGATAAATTTTATCATAAATCCGTAAATTTTTATTTAAGCTCACAGTACGCTTTTCTTGAAGCAGCGCCGGCAGATAATAAATTCGTCTCATTGTGGTTCAAGCGAAGGCTCGAACACCTAAATAGAACCGGATATTTGGGTTTCAGCCGAAGCTTGAACCACATATTTTAATAGCCTTGCCGGCTTAAGGTACTGAAGCAAATGACCGCCGGGCGCCGCGCCGCCTCGTAGCTCCCACCTTTCGTTAGACAAGGACAGCCATAGACGGGTTGCCAGTATAACACACGATGAAAGACATGGATAGCAGATGTGGATGACAAAACATATTTCTCTACGATAACGGAAATTATTCATACACAAATAAAAATTTTAAATAGTTTAAATATCTTTTCTGTTAAATTTCTTTTAACACCCTTTCCTATATACGAGTACATGAAATTGATATTTCACTTGGTTTCAGATTTCATAAAAAGATTTAAATCGCACAAAATAATGTCTTGATCGTATTTTTATGTTGAGAAATGTAAAATATCAAGTTTTCAGATGTAAAAGATGTGAAAGAAGCAAAGCCCTCCATGTGCTATGCAACTGCACCCACTTATGTCAAGGTTTGCAGGTCGAATTGGCACAAACCCCTTTATCTGACACGAATATATCAACAGTAGGCTGTACTTGCGCACTCTCCACTACAATAAGGCACCTTTTTCATATCAAATTAATTTGATGTACCACGACTTCGACCTTAACTTCGTCTTTTATTTTTATGAACCCCTATCTGTGTCTATCTCTAATACCCTTTACGCGAATTTCATGTGTTTGTAATAATTTTACTATATATAAGCAAGCATATACCATAGTATATCAAAATTAAGCTGTGCTTCGCAGTAATAGCTTTATTTTATTTTTATCGTCTCATTCTTGTTCAGCATCTTCATTGCTGAAGGTCGTTTCTAGTCTGAAGTAATGTTAATCGTTCGCTGTACTATGCTCTTCCACGTGCTTGTGCTTTCAGCGGTCTTTAAAGCCTTTGGTATAGACATACTAGTGAGATATAGGGTTCAGTCAAGACGCTTATTTGCCTGTCATTACTACATATTCAAATTCAAATGATTATATAAAACCGCATACAAACATATTATAGCACAAACGCTAGCGCCTAGCACATCAACGCATCACTAAATCGTCATAAGTCGACGGCAAAGTTTATCGATAAAAATGTACTGCATCACTGGGTAGGATACCACTTTTTGTTCCGAATAAATAAATAAAAAATGGTAAAATTTTACGAGCTATCCCAATAATTATTTTCTCGTAATCATTTTTTGTGCAGTTTATCTTTTGTATTTATTTGTGAGCTATTTTTAAATTTTCTATGCTCAGATTTTACCAAGGAACGATTTTAAATTTTTTATCCTAGTCAAGTATATTTAATTATACTTGACTAGGACTGCACAATTACTGTACATACACAGATATTGTCGACTGGCAACTTGTGGTTAAAGATATTTATTTCTCAAAAGAATAAATTCACTTACATGAGAAACTAGAAATTAAATTACATGTTTGTTAGGCTTAGTACAGGTACTTATTAACTAAGTTTCAATACATATTTCAAATTAAAAGCATTATTGAAGTACGTGGGTAGTTTATAATAACTTGCAAAACGTAATCAAATATCGGTTCGGTCCGGTTCTCTCGGTGCGGACTGCGCTCCGCTCGTAAGGAATGTGTGTCTATTTAAGCAGAAATAACGCAACTGGAAGTGACATCAAAATTACAATGCAATATGTTCCCGTAATTTTGGTTTCCTTATTGTGTGAGCATGATTTATTTTTAAAGGATACTAGTTTGATTATTAGTATTTATATAGGGTATATTTTGATGTATTTTATTTATATATATTTTATTATACGAATTTAAGTATTTGTAGAAATAAAATATATTTGTAATATTAAATTCTAAGTAGGTTTTTATGTTCTAGTCGTATCCGTTTGTGAGTATATTAGTAAGTATATATATAAACCATTTTTTAAACTATCTATTTTTCTTAATTTTTAATTTCTGTGTTATTTGATACTTTTTATTTTTATCCATACTTTTACATTTTAATATCTTTTTGATAAGTATGATCTTATTGTATAATGATTTTTTAATTATTATTTTTTATAGTTTTTTTTTTTTTTTTTTTTTTAATTACTACTGTACTAATTATATTACTTTTTCATGACATGGTGTTTCAAAAGTTTTTTAAAAGTTGACATAGATTTTGCTTCTTTTATATCTTTTGGCAATTTATTGTATAATTGAGCACCTTCGTACATAATACTTTTTTTACCATAATTAGTTCGCGGTATATTTAGCTTAATATCATTTGCATTCCTTAGTAGTTTCTTTTGTACTTGTTGTTTTTTAGTGAAAGTTATTTGTATATTTATATTTTTTGATAATATTTTTCGAATTAATATGCAGTTAAGATATAAATATGTTTGGAAAAGGTTCAATATTTTAGTTTCTTTATATATTCTGTCAGTTGGCGTAAAAAAGTCATAGTTAAATAATCGTTTAATTATTTTATTTTGTGCTTTCTGCACAATATCTAAATTTGTTTTAGCGGCGGAGCCCCACACTTTTACAAGGTAATCAATGTACGGTTTTACAAGCGAGTTGTAAATAGTGTATCGTACTTGTCGGGGAAGACATCGTACTATTCCACGCAGTACTCCTGTGAGAGACACTAATTTAGTTTTAATTTTTTCCAGGTGTGGCTTCCACGTCATGCTGCTATCTAGTATGAGGCCAAGATATTTTTCCTCATATACTCTGTTTATAGCTGTATTATGGATGGTTAAAGGAGGGAAATCTGGAATTTTCTTATTTTTTGCTAGAAAGATAATAAAGTTAGTTTTTGCTATGTTTATGGTCAGTAGATTAGATTGGAACCATGTGCTTAGTAGATTAAGATCATGCTGTGCATTAGTTATTACTGAATCTATGGTAGGTCCAAAGTAAAATAAGCAAGTGTCATCAGCATATAAAGTAACGTCTCCTTTCAGGCCAACTTCATGTATGCTATTGATGTAGATAAGAAATAGCAAAGGGCCTAAAATAGAGCCCTGAGGTACGCCATATGAAATATATTTCGGTTTGCTCTGTGCGTGACCTAACTTTACTATCTGTCTGCGGTTGTACAAGTATGATTGGAACATTTCGTAGGCGGTACCAGTGACACCAATATTATTCAGCTTCGCTAATAGTAGCTCATGGCTAACTGTGTCGAAAGCCTTCTTCAAATCAATAAACACTCCGAGCGCTATTTGTTTTTTGTCAATATTAAGTCTTATTTTAGTCACTAAATCAACTGTAGCCGCTAATGTATTAGATTTTGGTCTAAAGCCATACTGTTTTTCATAAAGACAATTAATAGAATTTAAAAAGATTTCAAGTCGATTATACAGAACCCTTTCAAATATTTTGGAAACAATAGGTAAACTGATATAGGCCGATAGTTTCCCGGATCTGACCTATTACCAGCTTTAAATATGGGAGTTACTTTAGCAATTTTAAGATTGTCAGGAAATGCTCCGTGTTTTAGACATTGGTTAATACAATTTGTAAGTTCCAGAAGTATAATTTTTTTAACACATTTAATGGACTTGGTGTTTATGCCGTCTATACCCGAGCTCGTATTGCACTTTAGATTATTTGTTATAATGTCTATTTCATCAATAGTTGCTGGTAAAAAATTATTCAAGATTGCTGAAGAACTTCCAGTTACGTCAAAGGGCTTATCCGAATGATTTGGATTTGGATTTGAATTATTTTTTGATAATTGTTCAGCTAGGACCGAACCAATATTAGAAAAGTAGTTATTAAATGTTTCGCATATGTCCTGAATATTGGTTACAAATCCAGCTTCTGCTTGAAGTTTACTTGGGGGGGAGCTACTTATTATTTTGTTATTGGATAAACTGTTGATCCATTTCCACATTTTGGCTGGTTTCTTCTTGCAATCATCAAAGGCTTTTAAGTAATATTGGCTTTTAGTTTCCTGTATGAGTTCGGTCACTTCATTTCTTTTCTTTGTAAATATTTCTTTTTTGTCATTGTTTTTAGGGTTTCCTTTAAAATCGTACCATAATATATTTCTATTATTAATTTCGTTTATAATGGTTTTGTTTATCCAGTCTTGCGTTGGTGGATTCAGTATTTTGGTTTTTATGATCTTGCTATTTTTAATACTTGTTATCAACTTATCTTCCAATAAGTTATATATGTAGTCTTCGTTGATTCTTTGGTCATTTTTTATTATTGTGTACAGTTTGTTGTAGTCTATAGCTTCATAATGTATTTTCTGTAGCGATTTTTGTTGGTATCTTTTTATTTCAAAGTATATTTGTTTGTGGTCGGACATTGGTGTTTCTACTATCGCAAAATGAAATTCACTATCTTTAAGGTTGGTACAGACATGATCAATTAGAGTTTTTGTTTTGGCAGTTTCACGCGTACAATAGCTTTCATTAATCTTATTTACAATCCTGTAACCATTTTCCTTTAAAATGTATTTGTACAATTTGGTTGTTCGTTCTGAGGTAAGCATGTTGACATTAAAGTCTCCAAACGTGACACCTCTCTTTCTTTCGTTTAGCTGTGCAGAGTAGGTATCTAGAAAAGTATTGAAATCTCCGGTTCGGTATACAGCTCCAATGTCAAGCGAGTAGTTTTCTATGTGAACCCAGAGGTAGTGGTTATCATTAATACATTTTTCTTCAATTAGACTATGTTTTAAAGTGTGGTGTATAAAAATAGATACTCCACCTCCTCTTGTGCGCCTGTAATTATAATAGTGATAATATCCTGTAATCTGATTTTGTTTAGCTTCATCTTCTGACTTAATCCAAGTCTCAGTTAAGATGATGACGTGTAAAGTCGTTGTAAATGATTTGACGACACACCTTAGTTCGTCTAATTTACCTGGTTTTACAATACTTCGGGCATTGGCGTATATAAATTTTAGCGATTTCTTACTGGCTATGATATTTTCGTAACTGTTAACAATTTGGTAGGACACATTATCTGTTAAAGTGATGTTTTTTATATGAACATCTTCTGAAGCAATTAGTTTTTTGACGGTAGTTTAATTATTTTAGGCACACCTTTGACATATTTTATGGTGAGATCTTTGTCGCCATCATCAATTCGACGTTTCAGCTCATCTTTAAGGGTTCTCATATATGTTTGTTGTTGAGGTGTTTGGTCTGAAAACAATCTAATAACTTCTGATTTTAAGTTATTTCTTTGGCGTAATATTGTCTTCACTGTTTCTTGGGATGCATAGCATACTTTAATTGGTCGGTTTCTATTAGGTATGTATTTTCCCAGGCGAGTGATATATGTTGGTTCCGGGCATTCAGGATGTTACTACTTTCACAACTTTCACCAGATATTAGCGGAATTACCGATATTAAAAGTTTCAATTGGGTAAAAATGCGACAAATAAGGGAATCGGATTGTTTGTAGTGAACAATAAAGATGCAAGTAATGTCACGTATCATTTATATGTGTTGAACTGGCTACGCTCGTTTTCTAAGGAAACTGACATTGCTGCCACTCTAAATAGTATTTTATATCTCACGTACTTATTTGTAAGGGAATAGGTGTGTGTGAATAAGTATGGGAATGAGTAGGGATCTTTAAACAGGAGGACCAGAATGCAAATATGTTGATTGTATATTGAAATTGGCTTAGGAGCAAATAGTCATAACTTCAATTGTTATAGGTCTTAGACTCGCTGCATTTCACAAGTCTCTGTTTCTTTTTTCTTCTCTTGTATCATTATATTAGAAAGGGACAAACATAGAAATAAGTTATGAGAGTAAGCGAAACAGAGCACCTTATGAAAGGGCGCGAATTGATTCTTTGAATTTGAATTCTCGCGGTATACTTAGCTAACATTTATAACAATATCGGACTTGAGGACTACATCAACATTAATTAAGATAAATTAAAAGATGAAAAATAAATCCCGCCCAGCATTTATAGTGTTCGAAAAAGATTTTTTGAGTGAGTTGATTGGTCCTTTTATAAATATATTGGAGTCAAAAAAGACAAATGCTGCATTTAATAAAGAAAAAGAAGAAGCTTTCTAGGTATCAGAAATTACTGTTTAATGGGAAACTTACATAAACAGTTTCACAATCATAATATGTTTAGGCGACCCCCAAGCAATTAGTCAAAGCATGGAACAACATGAAAACACGAACTAGAGATGCCAAAACAACAATTACATCCATCAATCCATCAATAAACGGCCACAAGAAGATGAATCAGTCCTATTATTGCTACCAAACATACTTCTCATAGTAAAAGTGGTAATAGACAGTGACAGTAATGGGTAATGAATGCAATAACCTAGGATACTTGTACCGTTTCGTTGAAATTATCATCATCTTCTTACCCTTATCGCTCCTCTAAGGTGGAGTTGATGTTGGTGCGATATGTCATCGATAACATCAAACTGATCTTAATTATCTAATTGCTTTAAATCCGGAAATACTCCATCGCTATTATTCATTTCCGTAAAAATATCAATATACAAAACATATCTCAGTTCCAACTACATAGAAAAGATGCCGGCGTTTTGGCACCGCGCGCCGTTTGAGTTCGGCCGGAGTCACCAATTTGGCGACTCAGCCGGTCTCATTTTCCGCTGAGTATATACTCGTGCGCCATTGGGGCGATCTCGACTGTTACTTGGAGTTGAGTCTAGACTCATATTTTGACATAAAAAAGTTTGAGTTTAAACTTGATCTCGTCTCTGAATGTCAGTCTGAGTGGCGAAGAGTTTCCCGGCATCCACTAACAGAGTTCTCAACGTAGGAACTTGCTTTTTAGCGATGTAAAATTCATTAATTTGTAAAAATCTTGTGTCTGATTGAAATGGGCATCTTTCTCCTGTTGTTTTTCTTTAAACTTCGAAATTATTAGAAACATCTCCCGCACTCATGTTTAAGTTGAAAAAAATGCTCTCAAAAGGTTACAATAAATCAACAACACTCCATCTTGGTTTGACCATGATCCAAGAAAACATATTATTGTATCATGGTTTTGACGAATTGATATTGTCATAAATAAAACATTGCCATATGAAATGCAAATTATTCGAGCGTCTACTTTCATTTGCCAGACTCTTGTAAACTTTTCAAATACCATAAAACGTGTATATTTTTTGCTAGTGTGTTTTCTTCTAGGCGGAGACGCCTAGAAGAAAACACAACAAACAAAATAGAATTAATTTTATATCCATCCTAAGATAATTATTTTAATATCCATGTCGATTTCAGGTTATTAAAACAACCATGTCATTCCGTACCTTCGAGTAGTTGAAATACAACCAATCAACTACAATCTGCGGCTCGGAACGTAGCCCTGTGCTACACAGTCGGCGACAAGCATGGATGTATGAAACCTATGGATAGGAACTATCGTTCTATACATAAGATAGGTTATACACATATATATAATATCGACGCCACAATATCAAATAACACTTTATCTCTTTTTAACTAGTCTTAGTAATGTCTTAAGTAGAAAGAGATGGGGACACGTTTGTCACTACATAATGCGGAAACATTTTGCGATGACGACACAATCTTGACAGCACATGCCACATTTCGCCATTTTATTTGCCCGGTTTCGTGTATTAGGGATAATTATGGATTTGAAAAAATATATCGATGATTTTTATTGATTTTGTATTAAGCTATGCATCGTAATGTATTCAACTTATTTTTATTTATATATGGGCGTTTTCTATACATCGAACACTTTTAAAGCCCTGTCGGAATTCCTACTCCTACAGCTATTCATACAGATGATTGCTATTCTTCATCAAAGCTATGTATTTAAAAAAGAACTAAGTTTTGAGTTGGCTAGCTACTAACCCTCAAGTAGTATATGAGTACCAGTTCCCCCTCTAGGCTTAGCATGATAGTCATCATTACCCACGTCTCCTATGATATTCCAAGAGATGAGATGGGGGCCCAATGCTAGCCAATCTGTAATTGAAAAGTATTCAAAGTAAATTGTATTAAAAAAGTTTACTATTTGTATCAAAATTTTAGTGAGAGTTTGTTTATTTATTTTGTCAGCGAAATATAAGAAACCTCCGCACCGATTAAAAAACTTCTTCTAGTAGGTATTTCAAAGTTTGTTATCATTCACCTCCGTAATATTAAAATGCTAGTACCTACCTATTCTTACACGACTTTACTATATTGAAATATATAAATTACATTTTGTTTCTCGGTTGGGTTGTGGCATAATTTCACCACGCAAATCATCATATTGTTCTTTTTACTTTCTAATACTCGGCTCGTTTTTTACAAGTTCATTAGTTTTATGAAGTTAGATATACTGTGGCATCAGAATAAATTCTATTGTAAGAAATATTACATACACATATATATAGTTTAGTAATATATATACATTACCTTGATAAGACCAATCGGATGCGATCATTTATAAGCGCCAAATCAATTAACCAATCCAATTGAATTTGGAAGATTGTTTATGTTTTGTTATAGTTATATAGTTGTATAGTTATATTGATAACTGTATGATCATCGAAATCGATAAACAAGTTATCATTGGAAGAAAGCAACTCTTAAGATCGCAGCCATTTAATTTGCCTTTTCATGTTGTAGGTATACACGTTTATTTTATAGGTATTTCCGGTCTATGGCGACAAGCCTCTCACCCGTAGCACATTAATAAATAACCGTACAGAAGGAAAGCTTCACCATTACACGCACAGCTTTATGTGTGCACCTTGCCACGACAAGCCGCGCGGGGGTTACAGGGGCATCCGCTCGGGTACAAAACCGGATTGAACCAGCTCAGCCTGGGGACAAAGTTAAGGTGTGCCACAAAGCAATACGACGCAGACGATTATGTTGTTTGATTTATCATAGTATTAATATTGTATTGTAAAATCATAAAAGAACCAGACAAGTAGTTTGGTAACATTTTTGATGTTATTGTGACAGAACAATTTCGAGGCCCACCTGATGTTAAGCGGACTAACCTCTGCCTATACCTAACAGATGCATTTCGTCACAAGTCACGAATTGCACTGCGCCCGCCACCGAGTTTCGAACTTTTTGTGATAAATGTACTATTACACAGACACTACACAAATGTTGTTTTTTTTTTTTTTTTTTTTTTTTTTTTTTTTTTATGCCTTATAGGTTAGCCTTTGACCACCATCTCACCTGATAGTAAGTGATGATGTGGTCGAGGATGTTGTTCAGGCTAACCTAGAGTTACTGGCTCTCAAGGACAGCTGCCGGAACACACCGTTAGGTGCTTGGCGACAGATTTTCAACTTGAGGGTGGTAGCTAGCCAGGCGGGCATTCGCAAAGTGCCCTACCACCATGCTGTAACGACTGCTATCCTAAGACATCAACCGGGACCGACGGCTTAACGTGCCCTCCGAAGCACGGAAGCGCTCAGTAGTAATGTCACCAGCGGTCACCCATCCAAGTCATGACCGCGGCGGACGTTGCTTAACTTTGCTGATCGATTCAGAATGGCTAAGCAAACTTGGCTACGAGCGCTTCAAACGTAACGCTTGGCTGCACACGTAATTGTTTGCGTGAAGTCGAAGGTTGTCACCGTACGAATAATTATTGTACTTACCTACATAACAAGCTTGCGCTATTATTAGATTTCGTAAATTATGCGTATTATGTACTTATTATGCTTACCTAGCTGAAGAAACATTTACAAGGACAACTATCGAACTCCACGTAGGACGCAGGAATATCCAACACCCAAACGAGTACTTAACATTACTTACTTCACATTTTACTATATTACTTATACAATAATAGATACCTACACTACACCATACAAAACGATTCATTCCAAGTTTACATTTTATATAAGTAATGATAATAATTACAGTCACAATAATAATTTATATTCTTCTCGTTTAATAAACAATCACGAAATCTGTCGCGTGTCAACCAAGGCGAAGGTCTACCAACAAATCTACCAACAAGCGACATGACGTAATCGTCAAAGCATTATTAGATGCATGATTAGCATTCGAGGAAAGAAACGTGAACCTATGGCGCCTAGCCTTAGGCTTTTGTCACTACTTATTATAAGGATTTGTTATATGAAATGAAATGTATGTTTCGATCGTTTTGAAAAACATTTATTAACTTAGGTATTTTTTCCTTTAGGTAAGTACAATTCTTTATAAAATTATTAATTTACACTTACGTTTTAATAAAAAAAATATTCTTTACCTTAAATCAGATCCAGTAAGAATTTCAAACTGTATATATTTACTTGTATAGTAATAAACACATTATTTTCATTATGTAGATGTGTAATTAAATGTATTGATGACGACAATGACGCCTTTTTTATAAAATTATGTGGCGGCTGTCTCCATCAGTTAGCGCCCTATCAGTTGTGTCAATTTATCAATGTTTTTACTTTTTAAAATTATACAATATTGGATAGGCACGGCACTTTACTGGATAAATATTATAATCAATATTATTTATTATACATTCAAAATACAATGTTATATATTGAACATTGAATGAAATAAGCATTGATACATTCAATAGTGGACGAAATCAGTGTATACCTAATATCCTAACATTATCATATCACTATTGTAATACATAATGTTGTAAAAAAAAACGCTAATATTATTATGTTCATATATTGTGACAGTGTAACATTTATTCAAAGAACTTACCAGTCAGTATACTACTCTACGTGTAATGTCGTCGGAACAATATACTTGTATACTTGTTAAGGGTAACTAACAATTACCAAAATTAATTACACGCGCCTTGTTAATCGTCATCGCAAGGTATAGACTCACCCACTATAAGCTGCAGGCGTTTAAAGCGGGATGGTAAATTATCAGTACTATATATATATATATATATATATAATATTATAAATGCGAAAGTAACTCTGTCTGTCTGTCTGTTACGCTTTCACGCCAAAACTACTGGACCGATTTGAATGAAATTTGGTATGGAAATAGTTTGAGACCCGGGAAAAAACATAGGAGGAATTTTTATCCAACTGCGCAAAAAGAGGTTAATGTTTTTGCGCGATAACCGACATACGCGCGGGCGGGTCCGCGACCGGAAAGCTAGTTGGGTATAAATGGTATTGGAGGAATAAAGCTTGTTCTTTACAAAATTACAAATTTACGAGAGCAAAATTTGTAGTCATTTGCGGGATTCAACCCGCGTCATTCGCCCCTACAGCCGGGGTATGCTATATATACCTACTGAGTTAATATGACATATGATCCATAACTCTAATTTTTCCTCTCGTTCTTTAACCATCGTATGATTCAGCAAATGTATACTTAAGTTTTCTAAACGAAAAAGAAGACATTTTCTTTTTGCCGCTGATTTCTTGACGGATATCTTCAAACATATAAATGACCTGAGCCATAAACATCATGGCAAGGGAATGCTTGTATGAGAGCTTATGGCATAAAAGTTTTTCGCGAAAACTCGATCTGTTTATTAATGATCTTGGAAACGTTATAAAAATTATCAGCAGCATTTATTCTCGGCATCCTAATGGTGAATGGAACTACAAAGCTGCAATTGTTTTCCGGAGTGCATAAAACGACTAACTACTAACTCTTCTTTTACTACTACTAACTCTTCAGATGGAAATGGCTGATTTCTAAGAAAACACAATTCTAAAACACAAACATGCGGAAGTTTCCAGTGAAGAGTTCTGTATAAAACTTATGTGGGGTAAAACATATTCAGAATTACAATAATAAGCTTTGAAATTTCTTACTTTGTTTGTGTTAACATATTATTTGTAAAGCAGCATTTTCGAAGATGTACTTCATTAAGAATAATTTCCGATATCGACTTACTTGCATCAGTTTTACTCCAAACTTCAGACAGATAGTCCGAAAGAAAAAAGATATTTCAATCATTGATATTTAAAAAAATACCTTTTTAATTTCCGTAATTACATTTGTGTTGCGGACAGCGATGATTAATTTATTTCTAAAAACGGACCCCGAGCGAAACTAATTGGTGACCCCTCGTATAGACTCTGCCCAAGATATGCTCTTTGAAACACATTCTCAGTAAGTACTGGTTTGTTCTATGAAGCTTACTTGGAGTCTGGAAACCAAACCTGAGTTCAGCTTTAAAATTCGCCACGGAAGCAATATTTTTACATTACCCTTTAAGTTTCCTGTATATTCCGGGTATAAAGTTATTTGAACCAAATACTGAGCTTAGTGATGTCT
This sequence comes from Plagodis dolabraria, assembly GCA_963854805.1. Lineage (NCBI taxonomy): Eukaryota > Metazoa > Arthropoda > Insecta > Lepidoptera > Geometridae > Plagodis > Plagodis dolabraria. Next base: position 12,683,997 of record OY978461.1, read on the forward strand.
TTAATTTCAGATCTACGAAATGAATGACTAAATATTAAGGGGTAAATTTTTTAAGTACGTTAAGTAGTATAAATTAATTAAAAAGCGTTTTATTGATCAATTGGAATGAAAACTGCAAGTTATATATATTTATGGAATCGTTTTTTAAAGCCGTTCATTTTGATACCAATGAGTGGATTGGGTTTTTGCGAAAAAAAAAATTTTTATTTATTTCTCAAAATAGGGCTATTACTATCTCTCCCAGATGTTAAGTGATGATGCGGTCAAAGATATTGCTCTACCTAGAATTACTGCTGCCGGAACTCATTGGCAGATGCTTGGTGACAAATTTTCTGCTACCATAGCCAGGCGGGCATTCACCAATATCCAACCACATTGCTATAACGACTACCATTCTTAGACAACCACCGGGACCGACGGCTTGACGTGTAGTCAGAAGCACAGACAGACATACAGATAGCGGAGTCTCATTTATACTTAAGTCTGTGTACAGGGACGATACAATAAAATTGTATGTCATAATTATTGTATAATTAATATAATAATTATTATTGTTATAATTATTGTCGTTCCCTTTGCGGATCGTAAAAACCGTAGTGCAAAAGACTTCAACGCGCGTGCGCGTGCCAGATTTTTCCATTTAATATTATGCATAAACGATTTTTATCTATCATATTAGTTATTACTAATATGTTCGTCTTAGGGTTAACGTTTTCCACCAGAGGCCACCATTTCAGGTTTGTACCTCGTACCGTTTTCGACACTAAACACTGACATACGGATGGACAGACAGACATCGGAGTCTCAGTAATAAGTACACCAACACATATTCTGTGAAAATTTCAAATGGCTACCTAGGTATTATGATAGTTCAATAAATACAATCCTATAAAAGTCAGACGGACAGGCGAGGCAAAATAATAGGATCCCGTTTTCTAGTACGGAACTTCATAAACGAATACTAAATAATAATAAATTCTATATATTTTATTTATAACTAGCGGGTTCGAACAGGTAGGTATTTAAATATTTTATTTTTTATTCTGTAGCATATGTTCATCAGGGATAATATAGGATTCTAATAGTGAAAGAATTTTTCAAATCGGCCCAGTTCTTTTTAAGTTAATTCATTACATACAAAACTACAAATCTTTTCTCTTTATAATATTAGTGTAGATAATAATAAAACGAAGTCTATGTATTGGGAGGATACAGTAAAATTGTATATATACATCGATATTTCACGTACCGTACAAGTAAACGTTAGAGCAAAAGACTTCAACGCGCGCGCGCGCTTTTTAGTTTTATCCTAAAGTGGTGCTGTGCATGTAGTACACAACCGAGCTATAATCTTATATGTACCACGTTTTCGGCGTCCGCAGGAGACAGAGGTAGAAGGCGCTTTTCGCCTTCTACGCCCGTCTCGGGCTATTGTATGGCCAGGCCCTCGCCCAAAATCCGGTGGAGCTGGACGATCGCACAGACAGTAGCCAGCATCTCTGTCCTAACTAAAAAAAAAAAAACTTATACGCCTACGCTTAGCTGCCTTGTAGTGGTATGCTTCTAATGAAAATTACCTTAGAGTTGACACATATCAGTTCGACATCAAAGGGCTCCTAAATTTAATGTGGTAACTTCGTGAAAAATCACGTCTGTGGCGCAAAATTTAAAATTAGAACAGATTTATCGCGCTTATAGATTAATATTTTTGGTACCTGTTCAACAAGATCATGGTCTAGTATTCTATCATCTGTGGCATTCTTTATCTAAAGTAATATTGTTATAATTATCTAGAAAAACTTTTGAACGTTAATACGTCTAATTCTATAAGTTAGTTACCCCTATAAAATAGGTAAAAATGAAAAAATTACGTTTGCACGTAACAAGTGTAATGAATCCGAGATAAGTTCAAAAAAGCATATAACATATCGTAAAAATATTTGCAGAATTTTGCGTACCTAATGTGTACGTGATCAAATGCATTAGTTTTATAAATAATAATAATAACTCGCCATAGGGGTTGTTCACCATATGTACAAATGAAGTATGATAAACAATAGTCGTTTTCCAATATTTTTGACTGTTGTTAATCCATTGCCTCTGCCCATTACACATACAGGGCCCTGCTTCTGCTTAAACAGAATTGTGTATTATCGCGCTCCCCAGAAACTACATACTTCTTAAATCGTATACTAAACCCAATCAAAAGTATGTTACGTGTTGTTCCAGGACAAGAAAAATTAAGTTTACCAAATTGTATCAAAACACACATGTCTTTAAAAAGAATATCTAAGTGTGTCATTTCACTTCGTAGCACAGTGTATACTGACATTTCAATGTTAAAACTGACTGGATTACACTATGTACTGTTTTGCAACTCAATTAGGTATTCTATAAAATAATTGTACTCATTCAGACGTCTTTCTCATTCGGACTCCTACCAATTGCAACAGATTAACTATCTACCGAAAACACGACAGTTAGAATACGTATTGAGGTCGAAGGAAGTTTTAACATCCAAGAGTAAAATGAAGTACATACAATATTATGTATCATCGGTGCTACAGATTCTTCTTTTAGTCCAGAATTTACCGTTCACACAGACAAACAGTTCTCCTACGCCAGATAGTGATACCAAAGCTCAAAAGCTTATTTTCATTGAGGCGTCTGCAAGAGAGCGGCCTTCAACGTGATAGCGGGCCGCATTCCGGCGGGAAAGAGATCGTATTATCCTGTCCTTGTCTAGATACAATGGCGGTTAGCAGTGTTGCAATTTATTGAAAATTTGTACCATTTAGGTAGAAAAAAATACCATAGGTATTATTTGTTTTAATCTTAAGTTGACTTATTTAATTGTTTCGGGCCTAAGATGTTTCACGGTTTCTGTAATTTCAACACAATGAGGTGGTGGAATTTCTAGGCGGTAGAAGCGTAATGAAGCATTATTTATTACCTTATTTAAAATAAATAACATGTGGTATAGTATATAATAAATTACTTACCCCTTAATAGCAGTGTTATCATTGAATTTTTAAAAATAAAATCTAAGTATGTGTTTTTGAAACTGTGTAGGTACTTGTTTTGAAAAGGTGCAGTAGCTTATTATCAGGAAGACCGCATCGTTTACACGGTTAACTTATTATTATAAGTACAGCTTTTTTGAAAACAGAAGATTAACCTAGTGACTATTGATAGTTTAAAGATTAATATGCATTTCAGTACAATATCATAATGATCGCAAATGTTTAGTGATAGCTTACCATTTGTGAAAGCTAAAACTATTAAATATATATCCACCCGAAATTAAAATGTTGTACTTAAAAAAAAGTACCTAGAAGAAAAAAATGTTCTATCTAAACATGTATAAGCAGTGTCATTCAAGATAGTGTAAAGACGCTGAAGAAACATAATCAAATATGTTCAGATTCACAGTTCAGAGAGTTCACCCATATATCCAAATATCAGACATTAAAAAGTTGTGGTGAAAAATATTAATAGTACCTTATATTTGCCGACTCATATTGCTTTTTAAGTTTTGGATATCAGTTCAAATTAACTAAACTCTGTCAATTCAAACTTGTATAGCCGACTAACACTAAGAAATAAATGTATAGAACTCTTTTTTTTACACTACACAAGAAGAACCATTAGCATAAAGGAAGTAGGTACATCAGAGTTAATGTTAAATATGAGCAGCCAATTACGAAAACCGTTTTCAGAAAATAACTTGTTTTGTTTATGATCCATATCACTGACGATGGCAACCATTTTTTTAAATTTATTTTTATTGCTGGTAGGTAAGTATTTGCCCACAATCTCACCTGATGGTAAGTGGTGATGTGGTGGAAGGTGTTAACAGGCTTAACCTTGAATAACTGGCCCTCAAGAACAGCTGCCGGAACACACCGTAAGGTGCTTGGATTAGCTGCTTGAGGGTGGTCGCTAGCCAGGCGGGCACTCGCAAAATACCCTTCCACCATTCGGTGAGCTCAAGCCTGCGGTGGGATTCGAACCATGGACTGGCAACGTGGCAATTCATAGCCAAACGTCACTGAGCCATCACTGATTCAAAATTGATAGAAAGGAATTATACGAACACTAAGAATAAATACAAGGCAAATCAAACTTAAACCATTTTATTTCTTCATATACAACCTTTTTCCAATAGAGCCTCCAAACGTTCCGTAGCATTAAAACTTGTAATAAACTGGCAGCATTGAAAACCGGCAGTCAGTCTCGTTGAGTCGCTTCGACCGACGCACGCGCATTCTACAGCATAACATACCATCCCGTTCCATATTCATAAAAATGCCGACTTCAGCACATAACCATAAACCAAGAACTACTTTATCTATAACTAGTGACATAAGAATGTGAGTTTCAGTGGAGTTAGAGAAAATAGTGTTATATAACACGTCATAGTGTGTACTTAAGTGAATTGAGATTGATATTTTTTGTTAGTCCAACCGTGTGTAGGTAATAACCGTGCTTTGAACCAAGAAATGGGCTTATAATTGGTCTAAATCAATGGCTGCGATGGTAAGTCATACCTATCTAACTATCCGTGGTTTTAAACCTCAAAACGTTACTGTTTACCTGTGTGCGTGACTATAAAATAAGAGAGAAAAACAACATTTATGTTGGTTGAAACAACGAAAGAAATGCTCTACGCTACGCGGAGCTTTAAGCCTTTTAAAGTCCTAAATACGTAGCAAGCTTCTGAAAGCCGTCAAAAAGATCAAATCGAAAGGTACCGAGTACTAAGTGCAATGCAACTAGTCAGTAGACTAGAAAGTTGTTTTGATGAGTTATGTTTTACGTATTTATTTTAAGTCCTCACATAGAGCTTATTGCATGTAATAGGATTATAATGTTATGTTGAGTGAATATGTAATAGTTTTATTCTACTACATAAACAGGTTAATTGCATACATTGACGTTAGAATAACGTCTATGAACGCTTAAAATTTGTAATTACTTAACTTAGAATTTTAATTGAATACTAAAAATTTATACATTGCATGATACATACGTGTGTTAGTTTAATGTCCATAAAGTTGAAATGTATGCTTCATATATATAATTTATATTTAATAGTTTATTTTTTCATAAATAGATGTAGATCTTACAATAAAACGTACTGTAAAGCGTGTCTCAAAAGGTAGAGCAAAAGACATCAACGCGCGCGCTATAATCTATCTACGCCATAAATATAATATGTATATATGCGCTATATATACTCTAGGTATCTTACAGTTACGCTATCTTTTTAGCAAAATTGTTGTAATTATTTGATCTTACCATTGCATATGCCCTAAGAGCCAAAGTAAAATTTAAAATATGTTTATGTAGGTACTTCTAATAAAATATTTAGGCACTACATATCATTCAAAGGCTTTACCTAATAGCCTCATACCAATATAGGTAGGTATTTATACTTACAAGTTTTTTCTAGCGTTTTTAATCGCGTAAATTTAGCTTTCTTGGAAAACTTAAATGGTAATCATTTAGTGCCAAAATCGGGAAATTCTACACTTTTACACTTACATAGGTATATTATAAAGAGGAATAATTTGTATTTTTGTATGTAACGAATAATCTTTAAAACTAATGGACGGATTTGAAAAATTCTTTCACCATTAGAATTATTCCTGACGAACATAGGCTGTAGAATATTTTCAAAAAAAATTATACCATTTCGAAGCCGGGGCGGGCCGTTTGTATTTTATAAGTCATTAATTCTAGGACAAATACATTGTTACTAAATTACAAAATTATGAGAGGAAAAATTATAGTCATGCGTGGGATTCGAACTCGTGCCATCCAACCCTATAGCCGGGGTATGCTCTGACCGCTAACCTAACATGACATATGACTCATAATTCTAATTTATCTTCTCGTTCTTATATGTCTCGTAATTTTGTAAGGTAGGTACTACGCGGAGCATGCGTTAATGCAAAAAATAAAAATACATTATTATTAATAAATATCATCAAAACCGATGATCACGTAGGTGAAACAAACCATATTTTGCAATTTATTCGCTTGATTAACCGCGAGTAGGATGTAAGATAGGTAGGTATGATGTCCTGAAGAAATGTGAAAATGTGAATTTATAAAATTGTGTACATTACAAAGATGTGTAGATCGATATGTATTATAAAAAGATCTAACCAATCACAAAGAAAGAAAGAAAGAAAATACATTTATTCATATCATAAACACAATATTTTTGATATGAAATACTAAAACTAATGAGAACATAAAAATCGGTCCCAACCCAACTCAGCGTATGCTAGTTATTAAACTAGCGCTGGTCTTCCGTTGAGGCCGGTTGTGACGTCACGGAAGAACTTCATGACAGTACTAAAATAATAATTATGTACAAAGCTTTTGACATAAAAATATTAATTATTTTTTGTAATAAATAATACGGATGAATATAAAATAAATAACACAAAGAGTGCTTAGGTACATATCTTATTCTGTTCAACGTGTCCTTATCCTAAGCTGATGAAAATTTTCAATAGTGATAATAAATACCTACGATAATTTCACTTCTTCTCACTAACATTTTGGATGATGCCAGGATCGTAAGCACGCTGCCAACTGTATTGGTTTTCGAGCCTGCAATGGCTTGTAAACTGTCTAAATGCTTTCGTTGTAGTACCTAAAGTGTTGTATATACTTAGTTCGTAGTGTTTTGCTATGAAAGGCATATGTACCTGTAAAAAATAAGAAAATATTGATATTCCAAAAAGTTATTTTAGTAACAGATATAGATAAAGATCAAATTACGTTGGTATGTGGATACTTAAGTCAAGTAAGTCTGCATATCTGTTCTTGGCAAGATAAGTGCTTGCAAATAAAAAGACTTATCAGAATGTGTGCAATTTTCGTATAAAATTATCGTTTTATTCTGTTCACTAGCGTTTAATTTTGATACTACTATAATGAGAATGCAGTTCGGACTTAAAAGTAGACAATTATTTATTTTTCAACTGTTAACTACCTGACCAGTCTCATGGATAATTATACAATTTACAAGAAAGATCAAACATCTCCGTGTCCGCAGCGGCCTCAAGGTCATACGAATCATTGTAATTATATCTAAATTCCTGAGCTGGAAGCAAAAAAGAACTTATTAAGATTAAATCTTCAAGCATTTGCTACGTGGCCTAGCTAACGTATTACAAAAAGATTTTACCATCATGTTTAATGAAAATGGCCACATTTCCAGTCTTCCATATTTATGATATTAAATGTTAGCTAAATCTTAATTCTGTCTCTCATCGCTTAGGACTCTCATCATCATTTCACTTCACTGTACCTGAGCTTCCCCGAACAGATCCGAAAAGACGTTTGAACTCGTAAGTAGTTCCAAAAGTATTGGTATAATAAATAACGAACATTGTAAAAATTATAAAAAATAATCATGTTTTGTGACTATGTCGTTTATCCGTTGAGTCGCATCACGAGTCTAAGTTCTAAGTACCGAAACTAAAGAAAAGCTCAAATATAAATATATTATGTAAATTGTTGTACAAAAGTCAAATATTAAATTAGAAATTTCAAATCACGAAACTAAATAAAATATTTATATAAAACTAGAAGCAGAACACCTGACAATAGACCGGTAGCGCTAGGTTTTTAGGTTTTTAAAATATTAAAGTTGTTTGCCAAACCTAATATAGGAGTTTGTGTCATATTAGGTGCTTGCTTAGGTAAAAATTTAGGTATTTGTCTTTGCGAACATTATCCGACGAAAATAAACGACGAAAATAAGTTGAAAATTTGTCTTTCATGATAATAATAAAGTAGTATTAAATGAACATATGTATTTTGTGTCATTTCTCTCCACGGGAATACTGATATTTAACCAGTACCTACTACAGTGCCCAAACGGTTTTAAAATAATATTATAATAGGTCAAATGGGTGTTACTAGTTTCAGGTCACTGGTATCCGTTGTACATAACGTTTTGTGTCGAATTCATCCATGGCATTAGAAAATATATATATTTATTCTAGAACACCCCGTAAAAGCCACAAAAGAAAATACAAGTTATTAGATTTTACGTCTTAAATATTATCATAGATTAAAGAAACACTATTCTGAATTTGTGTCGTTTATATCCATGGAATATTATTTGTACCTACCGTAAACGTACCTACAGAACGGACGTATGTGCTTATTTTTACAGCGTGTTTATTTTTGGTGTTTAATTGCCATGCACGGAAATGACACATATTTACAGTGTCTATTTTCCATGCACAATATTAAATATGTGAACCCTAATGATTATAATATTTTTTTCAAGCGTTGGTAGCACAAACAACCAAAATTTTTAAAAATCTAATAATTACATGGTCTAAAACGGCACAAAATTATTTATTGGCCATATTTAGATGATCCCATGAAGTTAATATTTACCATTGCAATTGTATTTTTTTTTTTACATTGTTCTAACATACTGTCCGTTTGTCTGTTTGCACTGGATGAAAACGACACAAACTGGGTTTGCACACTACGCAGGCTATCTTAGATACTATGCCATTATATTTTTAAACTTTAAAATAATTTTGGAAGTTTTGATTTGAATCAAAAATAATTAGCCACAAATCATTGAATTGCTGAAAATGCAAGTGACAGATGTGGCATAAAATGCAATAATAAGCTTTATAGTTACGACTGTATCTACATGCAAGAAATTAGCAACTTTAGAATTTTTTTAACTTATGTCCCCAAAATAGCCTAACGCTATCGGACTACAACTCTCTCGAGCAGAACGATCGAAACATAGACTTGTAGTACATTATTATTTGTAGCCTCAAAAAATATTTGGATATTAAAATTTATTTACCCCAGCTATTGGAGTGTCGTCGTTTGGGTATTTAAGTAGGAACATGAGCGATTTTAGCGTGAAAGAAGAACAAGCATACACGTTCACTTGCTCACTCACAAACTTTCTCATTTATAATATAGTGTGATCGCATGTGGATGGTGGATAGCATTATAAGTATTCAATTTATATTTTGTCTAAAATTGTAAACGTTTCGGCTCTGAAAGCTGTAAGTTTACTTATTGTTATATATAAACAAATGTAGGATTACATGTGCAAACTGATTTTGTTTCCAATTATAACCCCTTTGATTGATGTCATAATATTAAGAACTAACAATGCATTCCTTAGACTCTCGCTTGTTCGATACACGGCTGATATAAGGAAGTTATTATAATATTCAAACTCTACTGTGCAATAAAAAAGGTCCCTTTTAATTTATTAATTAATACTTATTGTTTAACATTTGACTACAATATTACCTTATGATAAGTGTTGATGTGGTCTAAACGGTTCTTAAATTTTATACATAAATAAATTAATACAAGTTTTGACTGTTGAAAGTGCTCTTTGAAATCTCAATAGTAAATGTAACTAGCGATCCCCCATTCAATTACCGGAACACTTGGGTTAAGAACGACAAGGCTAGCTCAGCTACGAGCGCAAACACAAAATTTCACATATTTACCTCAACTAAGCTCCTTCTATACCAAGCATACTTAAGCAAATAATCCACCATCGGCGATGAGAGGGTAAGCGAGCAGATCTAGAAATCAGAAACGACTTGGCGATCATCGATATCGAGTAGAACATCTAATAGGTAAGAATACCTAAAATATAATACCTAAAATGTACTATTTGGTACTCGTATCATTAATATAATTGTACCTCTTTCAACTCCGAGAAATTACAATATCAAAGCTAGCCGCTATTTTGATATCAGAATAGCGGGTACCCCAATGTTGTAAAAATATTTGGATTCCACGTTTGTACCTAATAATATATCACCACAGTGCACCTCACCACACCAAACCACATAACATCGAACAACAAGGAAGGAGACAATCTTACGTGATTCATTTAATCCCCACATATAAGACAGAATAAAATGGTATAGGTACGTATCTAGACAACCAATCGAGTCTCGGTGAGATTTTTGTCAACCAAGCGATTATCGCAGAGCAAGTATAGCTAAAAAAGTGGATAGTAATAAAATAGTGGAGAGCGACAGTGTAAACATTTAGCAATCTGCTATTTATCTTGCATTTAGCGATTTAAGCATCTCTTTTGTTGACACGTGGTCTGTATCTTTGTATGTTTCTTGAAAATATAGCCTAGCTACTCGCTTTCTTGCTGGAGGTGGGACAAGAGCCTTAGACATATTTTGTTATTGTTAATTTAGGCTCAACTGTAGAGCAATCAAAAGTTTGCGTCATAGGAACAAAAAACGGTTGGAGTGATACACAAGCCGCCAATTAGCAATGGTTGATTTAAAAATGAATGCCTAAACCACTATAGAATTATTAAAGTGATGAAAAAAAAGTTTGAAAAAAAGCTGATTAGTTAATCGTTTGATTGAAAGGTAGTCATTTAAAAAGGTGATTACTATTTATCAGTATCTTCTTTTATCCCTATATCCAGGAACACTCGCACTACATATACAGGACACATCATTTGACAAAAAATAACGAGTCAGCCTTTAAGTCTTTATCAGACACATAAAACTGTACCTGGAATTTTTGTTGTAGGTATTACTTTTTTATCTATGACCTGAACATAAAAACACGGCAGGAAAATTTTATATATTTTTGGTGTTTTTGGCATACGTTGGGTAAAGATTGGACCTTTGGGCTTTATTTTAATGCATTGCGAATCACAGCATTGCTTTTAATGAAAAATTACTATGAAATATGCATCTAGATCAATATAGGGCCTATAATAACTTTACTTTGACCATATTATTTTAGTTATTGTTAAGGTTTTAACCGCAAAGGGCCAGACAGCATCGTAATTATCACGCTGCTATCTGTCCTTATGTCCATCTTTATGTCATTAGCTGGTAAACGTCACAAATTTGTTATTTAGTTATACAATAAATATTAGGTAGTTTTATTATGTTTTAAATGTTTAGTCACAAAATCAAATAAATATAATTAGTAATAATTATGTCAAACTTAAAACTAGCCTAATCAAACAACCCAACTCTGATCTCTCGCGGTGCATAGGTGCCCATAACACTTGCAGCGTTTCCGCGCTGAATGCCAATAGCCATCCTCTTTACCAGGAATAAATTGAAAACAGTAAATTGGGCACATTATTCTACTTTTTTCTGTTCAGAATTTGGAATTTAGAATTGAACAACAAATATTAAGCCAAATGTAAGTCAGATTTGTTCTAGAGATTCGCTTGCACTTGGCCGGTCCTTATAACCGATAAACTCTTACGTGAACATAGGTAGAAACTGACCTAAACTGAAACGGAAGCTGGTTGTCCAAGACAGAACACAACTTTATTAGTTATAATTCTTCCACGGAGGATATTTGTCGACATATTTATATACTACTACAATAAAAGTATTTAGACAACCTATATATAAGTCATTGCAGACTCACAGGCAGTCCAAATGCTCCTGCCCACTGGCAGCGTGCCCAGCATGCTGGCAGCATTGCCCTGTTGAATTGCAATGTTCATTCGTTGAGCCAAATAGGTGTCAGCATTTTGATCACTCGTCGCATCGACCAAGCGCTCTGATAAGTTTTCGAAAATACGATGAGCTCCCAGGCCCCAGGGTCCCAACGTCTCTACACCAAACGGTTCAAATATATATAACCACTACCAAGGTTAGCATATACTTACGGCGCATGAGTTGATCGAAGTAGCCGCGGCGCCAGATTTCTACATGTATGTTGTGGTTAGCCAGGCATGTATAAAGTACCATACCAAACACACAAAGAGACATACAAAGAGATCCGCGACTATAACTTAAAGATGGCAATCAGAGATCGCAACAGTGTGGTGATAGATGTCCTGGTGAGAATGGATGTCGGAGAGGCAGACTAAGAACATCTCAAAGTTCAGTTTTTATTGTAATGCGTAAAGATTTAGTGTTTAGTTATAGTTTTCTCCCCCATTAGCAAGCGGATTCGTGCGGGCATTCGGAACAGTCATGCTCACGAAAATGTGTTGGCAAGCGGTGGCATCGTGTGTCGGGTCGCCCTCTTCCCTCAAAAATGATTGAGGAGGACGATGGCTGGCACGCGAGTCAACTCGTGAACGAGTGCTGCTTGAGGACACTGGTCCGTTCGGAATACCTGTGCAAATCTGTTTGCTACTATTTAGTAGTAGTATATTTCTTGAAACTGTGTTCCCCCATTTAGTATGTAAGAATGCTCCCCATAGTAATGTAATCACTTAACAAATTTCTCGGTTAACTTAAAAAATGGCACGGACCCCGGAGTCTGTGGAAAATGAACAAAACCAAATAAAAAAAAAAAAAAAAAGTACCATACCATCGCCCTGTGATGATCAAGCCTATATTAGAGGTCGAACCTATGACCAACCCATCGGCTGTTGACACTTAAGATCACTGGGTCATTATTATACTTACTCTGAATTTACACTTCTTTGTATCTGCAAAGAGAGGCTCCCAGATGTATTTGTAAAACAAATTGGATCAAACTCTAATAATGAATTAACAGAATTCCCTTATACTAACCCTTTTATAGCCCACGCATGTCATACTAGTGACTAGAGGCTTAATTGTTTCAACCAATTGGATTGACGCCTTGGACTAGCAGCTTGAAGCGTCTCTCGATTTAGAATTTCGAAATTATGGTTTCGATGCCCGACTTGGACAGTTATTGGATCCTTCTAGAAAAACATTGTCAGGAGTATGCTGGAGTCTGGAACTGTATCCGGTAGATGAAACTGCTCACCCCTAATAACATGGGAGCAAAACGTAATAATATAATATCTGGCTAAAGCTCTGCCTACCTCTCAAGGAATATATTTTGGGGTGATAATATGCTATGTGACGTAAATTAATTGCTAAGCTAAGATCGTGAACATAGGTGTAGTGGAATATATAAGAAATTTTAAATGTTCTCCGTTCTACAGATACTATTACTTATTCTCTGGTTCTATATTCAGTACATAAACAACATTTCATATGAGCTACATTCACTATAATAAGTTTAGTAGGTAGATAGGTACTTATATTATAATATAGGCACATCATCTGCTGCGCCAGGCCGCAGGTAGCCGGTCATCAAATCAAACTGGTAGCGCCTCGGGCAAGACACCGCGCACGCGACCGGCACCGCTTGACTCCAGAGGGCACCGAAATTATATGCTTTCCATATTTTAGACAAATCACTGGCTTCATTTGTTTTGGTACTTTTAATCACCTACCAAAATCGTCTTCACTCTACTCACACAACAAGTTATTCAAAAGATGTAAAGAGCCATTAGGAATCGCTCTGATTATATTTGCTAATGTATGTTTTCAGCGCCTAGCGCAGCGCTTCTCGAGCTAAAAAGAATTCTTGAAAGTTAATTTTGGTATAAAACAGAACTACTATACTGTATCCTTCGTCCATTATTTCCATCCCTAATTTTCTCGCATACTTCTAGCATTTGCCTTAACCACCACGTTTCTGCTTTTGCTGATATGAGTCTTACTTCAACGATGGTTAGTTATATTCTCACCGGCCGTTAACGATCTGTTAATTATGGTCTAATAATAACCATAAACACTGCTAAGATGCCTCAACACAGATGTCCCACGAAACTCCCTTCTTTTAAAGACTACGAATAACTAACACCTTCTGAATGGAAACCGGATTATAGAAAACAGTGAGCCACAGTCTCTAATCATAGTTGAAACAAACTCGTCTCCTACATTTCTAGTCAACAAACCACAATTGCAAACCAGATGAATTCTCATCTTATGTTCTTAGATATAAGGACTAGATACCAATTTGTTATTTCTACTTTAGCTTCTCATTACACACAAATTACGTTTGATCTGCCTGCGTATGCGCACGCCACTTCACGTGCGCGTAATGATACCACGATGCAAGGTTAGGATTTGAATTTTTTAAGACATCAGGCTACCGTTTAAAAGGTATGGCTCTGAGGCATAAAGCCGGCTTTGAGTTCTACGCAATAATTTTCTTAAAATTTGGTGGTTACTCCACAAAAAACATACCCAAAAAAACTCTGTCCAGCTGCTACTAAATTAACAAAAGGTGTACAAAAAGTTTCGAGGTAATTGAGGTTCTCTATTCCGTCTTTGTACATGTTCATTTTGAGATTGAAGCTAAAGGAATGCCGATCGAAGAGGTGGTATAACATAAAATTGTTCACTATTGTTTGAGATTTGTGATCTTGATAGTTTAATATAGGCGTTGCTGACATTAGGTACGTATGTCTTTGAATGAGTTTGCTTCGATAAAGCATATAAACATGAACAAAATGTATTTGTTATAGAACAACGCCCAAATATTTTATATTACGTGCGTACGTAATTTTCATGGAAAATATCAACGCTAAATGTTGTGATCATTACATATTGACTTTTTATTGCAGTATAGTCAGTATAATACCAACAAAAGATTGTCAAAGGTAAATTCCAAATTCTTAATTATCAAGTTAGGTATATCGCCTATAATCTGAAACTAAGCGTTGTATTTGCATTGGATAGAATATTCCTTCTCCAGACTATATCTGTGCCGAACTACATCCAATCGGCTTATGGTAATGCTACCATCATGCTGGGCACACTACGATGCTAACTGCTGTAGTCGCCTTGAACGTTTGTATGTACTGCCTACAGGTTAGCGACAGTCGTAATTAATATAGTAATGTTTATTATTTTCTGTGTTTATCATATTATATAACAAAATGTGATAATTCTGCCAAAACTTTGACAACATGACTTTTGAAACACCACATAATGGGTGGGTAGCCAAAACGATTTTTGAGGAGAACATGTGTCTTCGTGTCACGCCGTGAACACGATCACTGCAAAGTGTTTGAAACGTCGGGACAAAAATAATGACAAATATATGCGATTTAAAAAGTTTAAAGTTGTTTAATTACTATGTGTAACAATCGCGAAAACCTAAGACAACATTGTATTCTTTATTTTTTAAATCGGTTTAGGCATATTCCAGATTTTTTGGCCACGCTTCCTGTCATCATTGCTGAATCATCCAATCTTACTAAATTTTTTTGTAAGGCTACTATCAAATTGGTCCCATTTTAATGTCATCAATATCGGTTTAGTAGTTTTAAATTTACACTCAATTGAAAAATGTATTTGGTATGCCTATACCTGAATGACTTATTATTCACTATTGCAACTCTTGTCAATGATGACCAGTTTTGCGAGCGAGTCACAATCAATCTTGTTAGCAGTATGCACTACAGACAAAAAATAATAAACTGGACCAACATCCAATGAAAATGTGAGTTTAGAGTGTTTTGAATTAGCATGGTATCGACTTCAACAAGTCATTTCATACTTTCAGTGATGGACGTAAGACTCTCTCTTGGGGTGCCGGGATAGACTGTTACCTCCCTCATTTATTCCCATAAGGGTGTCATAAGAGGCGAATAAGGGAAATTAAAGGAAGGTAGTTAGCAGCGCATTCTGAAGAACTGCTATTTTATCCTGCAATCCCCAAGACGCTTGACAAGCTAGGGGGATTATGGTAAACCCCTCCTAAATTGGGGAGGCTGTGTTCAGCACTGAATAATCCAACTGATACAGTACAGTAATATAAAACAACCATTGGGTACATTGGCAGAAGATTTCCGAACCATAAACTAAAATTACAACAATTTCAAATGTTATTTCTGCGGTCTTATTCTGAGTTTGTTCGCGCTACGGCTTCAATTTCTATAAACTAAAAGTCATGTAAGTATACATTTTACGACAAAATTGTATAGTGGTTGTAATCACAGCAATAATAATAAGCTTGGACATTACATCTCATACAGTTTGACACTATGTTGCCTTTAATGACCGTAGAAGAGACGTTTATGAGTTAAATATACGCAGGTATTACTGTAAACCATATTTTACTACCTTCGTGTTGAACGAGCTCAAGGAAACGACCGAAGAAAAACATATTTATTTATTTATTTCTTAGGAAGATCAACAGTATAACAAATATCTTACATATAACTAATAACAACATATAACCAATTATAGGTCCTCACGGATAGCTATCTTATAAATGACATTCAAATTATGAACACCAGGATACAACTTAGTCTAAACATTATGCTTATAATTAAATTCAAACAGTTATGTAGTCGAAGAACTCTCTGCTCAACAACCGCCTAGTCGATATATATGATATATGTACCTACGTACCAAGTTGTTCGAGTTAAAATGTACGCGCTCTATATAAATGAAAATTTGATATTCAATGAACATAGTAGCAGTAGAACTGCTCCTATTTCTGCCGTCAAGCAGTAATGTTCACAATACTGTGTTCTGTTTGAAGGGTATGGGTGCCGGTGATATAGCAGGCACATGAGACTTGACATCTTTATGTCGCAGGGTGATTGGCGCAGTGCAGTTTGCCACTGGTGATGAACTGCATCTGTTATAGGCAGAGGTTACCGTTTAATACCAGGTTACTAATAAAAAAATCATGCGAATTATTGTATTCATATATAATATGTACTTATAAAATTCAAAAGTGGAGGATTGGTAATGTAAGTACTTATTTATGAAACTGTGATTATTAAAAATAAAAATAAAAACCTACATTGAACCCTGAAAATGGTACATATTTATTGTGCTCACAATTTCATGATCCCCAATTTCTAGTTATTTCACACCTTGCAGTGTTGAAATTTGAGTTCTGTTTATTGATTTCTACCCTTTTCAGTGGTGCTTAGTACGGGATCGATTTTCTCACATATGATGATTTTCTCATCATTCATCACAGCTTTGTGAGAAATTACCTCTTTTTGGATGTCAGTTGAAAAGCATTTCTTCCTTTCAGATGTACACTAAATGACGGCCAAAACTCATACATTTTAGCGCAATATTCGCATCAACGCCTATCGTTTCGGTGGTCAGGGACTACGGCCTCCAGTGCATATAAGCAACAAGGTGCTAGGTCTCTTAAGCAAGTGTCCGCCTGGGTGGGTACCGCTGCAGTATTAGATTCTTCCACAAAACATTAGTGTGTTAACACCATTGTGCTCAGGCTTGAAGGGCAAGCAAATTAATAGGCAAAGGAGACATAATAAATAATAATTAACGTATCGGAGTGCAATACAATACAATACAAAAACTCTTTATTGTTTACCAAGCTAATTTACACTTAAGAGTAATTAACATACGTATACTTAGGTAGTACAATGGGCGGTCTTATCGCTATGTAGCGATTTCTTCCAGACAACCTTTGGATGGACAGAAGCAAGAGAAGAGATATACGGTGGTGAACAATAAATATAGTTTACATGAAAAAAATGTGTTTTAATGTATAAATCATATAAGTACTCATTTCGTTATATTAAATAAATACAAACATAAACTTAATACATACTAGCATAATACATATATATTAAACTATTATATACATAATAAATAACTGCATAAACAGTAATACAATACATTATTATAACATAAATATATACAAATACATACAGTGTTATATAATAGAAGATAAATAGTGATTTTTTACCATACTTTTGAAAATTGAAATAGATTTGGCACGTCTAATGTCGAGTGGCAAACCATTCCATAGTCGTGCAGCCTGCACTGTGAACGACTTGTTGTAATACTGGGAACAATGTGGAGGAATTTTCAATTGGAAAGTGTTAGAAGAGCGAAGTGACAAGTCATGAGTAAGATGAAGATACTTAAAACGCTCTTTCAGACATGGAGGGGTATTGGGAATGAAAAGGATGCTATAGAGTAGATAAAGAATATGTGCATTTCGGCGCAGACGTATGGGCAACCACTTCAGCTTTATACGGAACTAAGTGCAGAGCAGTGTCAGTAAAAACGAGTATGGGGATTCTACAACTGTAATGGATACGCGTAACGTTCAACATCAGGCGGGTATCTTGTCTGACTCATCACTTCATAGCTTAAAAAAATCTAACAGAGCGGCTTCGACTCCAGCCCGACGTAAACAGTGCATTCTAAAAATATTTTTATGTTGTATCTGATAATGCCCGGTCAAAATCAAGTTTGTCAGACTATCAGCCTGTGAGTTCTTACCCATAGAATCTCTAATTTACATCGTATACAAGTGGCAATAGTTATTGACACTAATTCAACCACCAGCTACCCGTGTTGAGTTCTTTATAGCATATCTCATTGCCAGTTTGACGACCTCTCACGGAAACCAGAAGATAGGCTTCGTCGCTGCCAGCATCTATTTACATCCTGTAATTCATTTCAAGCAAATTTAACCTGCATATCAAATTATTTAAGACGCATTTTACAATGTACAGTGATGCTCGCTTCGTACTAAACTGCATTTATAAAACAACCAATAACTTTGACTGTTAATATGTCGGTGTCGGTATCAAGTCCAAGACGTCGGTCAATAAAATGTAATTAAAACCCTTCCAAGCTCTAATGTTTGAGTACTTACTTGAAATTCTAAAGATTCTGTTTTTTTGGCCATTAGCTTAAGTAAGGGTTTTGTTTTGATTTGAAATTTTTTATGTGATTTTGACGGAACACCCACGAGGCCCACCTAATGTTAAGTAACCTCAGCCCATAACAGATGCATTTCTTCACAAGTAACGTACTACAATAAATAATATTATCACTTACGGGATTTGTGTGACTGTGGCGATATTTATTTTTGAGCCTCCGATATTTCGACGCAGTTACATGAATCATGATCGCGGGGTGACTGGAGAGACGAGCGGTCGACACAAATTACGAGTAGAGAAACGATCTACCCTCTTTCTTAGTCTTTAGCAACGCATACTGGAACTCGAACTCGACTGAAATTTTCGACAAAATACACTCACAGTATCACTGCACATGTTATTAGAGTAACTTTCATGCGAACGTGTAACATTTTGCGAAACTCCTAATACTGGATTCCATTATTTAATAAAAAAAAGTGTTCAACGTAGTACGTTCATCATCCTGAGACTTACAGTTTTTAAGTAACATGCCTGTAATCACTGTGACTCTCAAGGACTGCTGCCAGAACACACTGTTTGAACATTCGCAAAATGCCCTTCCACCAAGCGGTGAAGCTCCGGTGGCGAGAATAGAACCATAGACCTGACTCTTACCGCTCGACTACCATTACTTCTCTTAGGAATATCATGGACTTATACCCCATTATAGATAAAATTGTTTTTTACTAAAATAGCTTATCCATATTTTTTATACCTTATCAAAGTGTGGCACAAATCTCTAACACTCTCTGGTACAATGAGATAATAATTGTCACGCGATATTGGTACCTATCAATAAATATAGACTATATATATACTATATATATATATACACAATCACAAACATATTTTATAATCGCTGTGACGGATGTCAACATAGTAACAAAACTTGAATTTACAAATTTGGTGCTCTAAAAATTTGAGTAATTTTTTTTTTCTTAGCCGTCGAAACTGCTTTTTATCATAATAAGTATATAAAAGAGGGTAGTGACATCATTAAGTTTAAAAAAAACACTTCTTTCTATCATGAAGTCCAATGGTCTGGTTGATGTTCGTATCGTCTCCTATGAGGGAAATAATAAAATTAGAGCACTTAATTTATATATGTGTAGTCGGCCTCGATTTTTGAGTGGTTGCCACTTACACACTATAGAGACAGCAATAGCGTGTAAGAGAGATGTAACGATTATTGACGCCATATCTGATCCGTTTCTTTATTAAGCTAGGTTATTATATAATACCTTTAATATATTCCTGTGTATCAAACACTCAGTTTTAGTACCGCTCTTGAAGGTCTAGAATAAAAATAAGAATGATTTTCAATTTGTTCACGTTAATTACTTATTTTAATGTGAATTTTATCGTCCACAGATTATGTTAAGGGGCAGCTAAATGCGGAGTCATGTCGCAGAGAGACTTCTCGGAGGTTAGTGGATATTAAATTTAAATTAAATTTATGCTGAGAAACAAGATTCTTTATTCTTTCATTCAAGTTTCTTTATTGCATGGTGGCAAACTTGCACTACCTACCAATGTTGCAATTTGAACCTTGGGTATTCACTGCACATTGTTAAATGCACACTTCGGTGCAATAGCTCAAAATAGTATAAATGGACTCTATACAAAGTGATCAAAACGTCTGATTTTTCAAAGCTATTTTGTATTTTCTTTGATTACGTGATGACATAAATTTGGTAAGTATGTATATTTTATTTTATTTATTTATTTTTATTATATTAGGAAAACTAACTGTTAGTTACAATAATATTAATAAAATATAAAACATAAAGCCAATTATAAGTTTTCACAGATTGAAAATGTGTCTAAGAGTTACATTCGAGTATATACTCTACTAGCTTTCCGAGCGAGGCTCCGCCCGCGCGTATGTCGGTTATCGCGCAAAACATTAACCTCTTTTTGCGCAGTTGGATAAAAACTATCCTGTTTTTTCCCGGGTCTCAAACTATTTCCATACCAAATTTAATTCAAATCGGTCCAGTAGTTTTGGCGTGAAAGCGTAACAGACAGACAGAGTTACTTTCGCATTTATAATATTGTATAATATATATATAGTACCTACTGATTAACATTTTCAGATATGGTTAGAATTACAAAATCACTGCAACATTTTGTGCCACTTTTACATTTTAAAATGGATACCCGTTTTTAATTACTGTCGTTTTATGTAAGTATGTAATAATAAATATTACTTACATAAAACGACATACAACTTAGCTAAGTAAAGATTCTCCATTATTATTCCACACACTGTATATTTTATATTTATGACTACGCATAACTTTTCATTGTATCATTCAATCTCGAGGGCTTAAGGGCTTATATTGTTAAGCGGAATATATTTTCAATGTTTGTCCTATTTAAATTTCATCCAAAAACGATAGTGACCAATATTGAGGGTGACTGAAAATCGTTCTTGTTTGCAGTAGTTGCGGCTTAGAAATGGTTTTCTTTAAAAAAAGAAAAAGCGGAACCGAACTCGTAACTCCGAAGTATATGAAACAACTTGTTAATGATCCCACCATGAAAATGGGACCTCACTGTTTTGAATCAGCATGTTACCAACTGCCACAAGTTAATTCCTACTTTTATGAGTAAAATTGTTCCCTTTTTATTGTTTTGTGTGTAAATTGAACGTCATTCAGTTAAATGTCAATTTTAATCAATATACTGTAAAATTTTCCTGTGGCACCATTGGACATAACAAGTAACGATTCGTGTTGGTCCTTCGAGCCGGATTCACTGACGACGTGTGAACTTATACGTACGCGTGATGCATGACTTGCTTAATGTGTGGTTTCGGGAGAAACTTATAGCGGGGTTCTATTTTCTGTTATTTCTTTGATATTTAATTAATGTTTTGTGCATATGTATCACTGCTACATGCACTCTTCTGCCATGCGTTTTTTTTTTGTCATAATGACAGGTCATAATATTATAATGATATTTTTTAAATATAATTATTTTTTTAAGGATTTTTTTATTAGAGACAATCTTTGAAGGACCAACACCGAGTTGGTTGTAGATGGTAGGCTTGTAAAATTATATAAAAATAATGCGCGACTTGCTTGTTGCGTGGTTTGAGAGAAATTTTCTATTGCTTTGTAAGTTTTCATCTCTGCCATAAACACAACTCTTCCATCCATTTGACCGTTGCACAAATTAAGAAGAGATTACTTATCTTTCTTATTTACTACTTATTAACTTGTCGGTCAATACTTATTAATACGTATTGACCGACGACGTTGTAATAGTATGTCTGATGTCAAAGAAAACCAACATCGATGATAATCCAACACGAAAACATTCTGACTGGGTTTTTTCACATGATGGCTTTCCTGTTTTGCTAGTGCTATCTAGCTTTCTATTTCAATATCTTGTAAGCAGTATCCACAAATTGAGTCTAGGGAAGCCGATGGTTGCAGATGTCTAAAAGACGCATTCATTATGGGTTTTGAAGAGGGACGCCTATGTTGATGTTTTCTGGTTGACGACGATGAATCCCAGCTACGGCTGTTTGTAGGTAAGGTTACAGAGTACCTTTGAATATAATTTTATCGGATTATCTTTTAGCGCGCGTTACATCACCCATACTCCAGCAATGACTGTGCAAGTTACAGAAAAACTTCATACAAATGATTGTGATTCGAACGATGTTAGCCCCAGACGAGTTGGGTATTGTGGGCGGAACTTGTATTAATAACTCTGCCATTAGCATATTGCTGGTTATGGTTTGAGCATTGTGACAGCGATTTGAGTATGATTGTTATCTCTGCCTAAGTCTGAAAAATATTATTTTATGTATTTTTGTAAATTAATCGATTAACCAAAAAACACACAGTCCAAAACTCCAAATATTCAATAAATAAAATTTTGTCGAAGAACAAGTTTAGTTTTGTTTTAGGACACGCTCAAAAAGTGAGTTCATATCTATAGCTATTATAGCGTAATCATCAGTGATCGGAATAGGCTGAATGATTTTACGTACTTACATCAAGTTGTCATAACATGGATATGCCATTTTTTCCGGAAAGTTCCGATATTCACGAGATTGCGTTACATAATATTATTAAAATAGTGATTCATTAACTATTTGAAAATTAACAGGATCAATTTTCTAACATTTTAAATTCATTATGCTTTTGTCTGCTCTCCATGTGCGTTTCCAAAAAATTAATCTGACTAATTTGAATCTTTGGTGTGTTGCTGAGAGAGTGATTCCATTTTCAATTCGTTTTAAGAAGATTCCAGAAAGTCCGTACACAAGCCAGGGTCAAATCACGATTTTCACAACACAGCAAAGAAAGAAACGCAGGAAGAGAAGAAACAAAACCGAAATAAGAGAATGAGATAGGTAATTGCGATGTGCACGTGCGCGCAATATTTTGACAAACAAACAATAAGTCATTGTGCATACAAATGATAAGGTGAAAAAAACTCTATTTGCCGAGTTATAGGCACTTATTATTATTCATTGTATTTATAGCTAATCTGATCCCATTTATACTGAGTTATTTACCTGTGAAGTGAACGTGCGCGCAATATTCTGACAAACAATAAATGAACCATCGAAGATACTCAGTCCTGATTGCTTGCAATTGTGCATACGAAGTATAAGGTGACAAAAGACCCCATTTCCCGAGTTATAGTTACCAAATTTTTTTTGTATGTAGAGCCAATTTGATCCCTATTTATACTTAGTTAGGTTTTTACTTAAAGATTTTGAACACCACAGTTTTCTTTGCTATAAAATACCGGCTAAGCAATAAATAGCGGCTATAAGCTCATATTGATACGTTACTCACCTTACGCCTCCACGCAATATTTTTGATATTCCGGGAAAAAAAACGAATAACTTTAAAATTCCGAAATCTGGGAGGCTTATCCATATTAACATATACGTTCGAGATCATTGACCCTAAATCATTCTACCTATTCCGATCTCTGGTAATCATATAAGAAGTTTTTGAATACCTATAACATTTTACAAAAAGCACGGACTCATAAAACTTACTTATTTCGAGTAGCCTGGATACTACGAGTCTTTGCGTGATGGTATAGTTTCCTGGCTAGATCTAGCTACCAGCTTCTACTATAAAATCTGTCGAAAAAAACCAAAGGTTTATTTCGGTAGGTATGCTTGAGAGCCAGTTCAACAATAAAATAATATTTATTTCTCTGGGTTGGTACAATTGAAAATCAACACATGCTTGGTGAATTGAAAAACAGTCAGCTTTTACTATTGTTTTTAATGAGATGGCAAATTTCATATTTTATTATTAAGTTGGAAGACGTTGAGGATGCATATTCCAACAGAAAATAATACCGATTTCAACATAAAACTATTTTTTTAATATCATAAGTCACATCGATGTAAGCTCGAGACGAGTTATGACCACTCAGAAGTCATTGTTTTAATTGTCAGCGTTATTCGATTCACTCGACGTACATTTTGTTACGGACAAATTACAGTGCAGGATAATATACAAATAATAAACGTTGAAACGAACTGATCCAACCTCCAGGTAAGATGGCAAGATTCGTAATCCTGTTTGAATGCTTAAAAGGCATGGATAGGTTATTGAAGTCATTACTACTGATTTAAATATGTTTTTAATTATGAGCAATATATGGTCTAAGCAACGGTAACCCCTGGTCACCACTTCAACTTAAGAATATCATGACCAGCCATCAACTCTAAATAGCCAGCGGAATGGTTTGATATAAATTTTGTGGCACCTACTACTGCAATCGCAGAATGTGTTTTGTACAATGTTAAAATGCAGTTTAATGAATTCAGAAAAGTATCAGTTGAAGTTAAAGAAGGTGAACATACCGTTCGTCTTTTAGCAACGATTACTACACTTTGGTCCAATTTAGCAATAAGACGATCCGCATCTTCGAATTTGGGTTCCTCAATCTGTATTCTTTAATTAGTAGCGATTAAGTCTGTTTACGTAAGATTGTCCATCGGTAAGAAAATATAACATCTGTGCGTTACTATATATCTCTGATATTACTTAGTAAATTGTGATACAGGACTTGAAGAATTTTGAGCAAGGATCAAGCCTACAACAAACATACACACAATCTTACACATTTATTAAGAAGACTATAAAATGTACTGTATCAGCCGGATTGTCTACTGCTGATCACTGCCATTATGGGGGTATTTGTCGTAATCCCCACGCTTTGCAGGCGTCTTTGGGATCGCAGTGTGAGATATCAGTTCGTTAGAAAGCGCTGCTGTCAACCTTCTGGTGTGGTCGCCTCTTACGACACCCTCTAGTAGAAATGAGGGGGTGGCATTCTAGCCCGGCACCCCACGGGTAATTTAGAATACCTACTCATATATACTTAGTACGTATTGCATGGTGGTAGGGTATTTTGCGAATGCCCACCTTGCTACCAAGCTACTACCCTCAAGTAGAAAATCTGTCGCCAAGCACCTAACGGTGTGTCCCGGCAGCTGTCCTTGAGAGCCAGTAATTCTAGCCTAGCCTGAACAACATCTTTGACCACACCATCACTTACCAGGTGAGACAGTGGTCAAAGGTTAGCATATAAGCTATAAAAAACAAGTATAATTATTTAATTTCGAAGTAGGATGTAATGTGTATTATACTGTTAATAGTATCAGCCGGATTGTCCACTGCTCCCACATACAGGGGGGCTTGCCATAATCCCTACGCTTTGTTGGTGATTTAGAAATCTACTTCTCTTTAGTCTGGACTAAAGGGAAATAGTTTTACAATCATAATCTCTATCACCTTTACTTAGAAATTGTTTAAAAAATTGGTAAAATTTATATTGTGATATCATTATCTATTATATATATATCATTGTATACATTTTAAAACAGTATCATCCACAGATTATACTGTTTTAAATTGTATACAATAACTACACTTCTTCGGACTCAACGTTAACCGACGTGTTTTTCAATATGGCTAGACGTTATGTAAGACAGTGTTCTCTTCAATTCGCCTTCGACATATTTTTTATTTATGATGGTCTTTTAACAATCTTCCCATAAGCTTCAATGGCATACGTGCATTGTATGTAGTCCAGAGCGTTGTCTCATTTGATGCATCCTGTATTTATTTTATCCCTCTATATTACATCCCTCCTCGGATGTAGTCACTTTTTATTTTAATTATCGCGCAGGCTTTCCGAGAATGTTTAACATGATAAGTTTTATGATCAAATGAACTTACCTGGAGGTTGGATCAGTTTGTTTCAACGTTTATTATTTATTTACTATCCTGCACTATAATTTATCCGCAATAAAATGTACGTCGAGTGAATCCAAGAACGTTGACAATTAAAACAATGACTTCTGAGTGGTCATAACTCGTCTCGAACTTACATCGATTTGTCTTATGATATTAAAAAATAGTTTTATGATGAAGTGGGTATAATTTTCTGTTGGAATATGCTGTACTTTTAAAAATAAAATATTTTTATTGTACCGTACCTACGAAGAGAAAATCAATTAAACTAATAATCTCGTGGGAATTGCATCTAAGTCACTCCACTTCCTTCAATTTAATAATAATATATATATATGAGACTGTATCACTCCAGATATAGATAATTCATAATCAATCCCATTATCACTGTAACAGTACTCGTAACAACTAGATGGCGCCACCGACGCGACTGTGCCGCGTTATGATGATACGGTACCGTGATGGAATGGGGGGTACGTGATCTGATAGTAATAACAAGGTGCACGCACGCGATTCCCGCACGGCTTGGTCCAGATTGGCCTTTCTTATTTACAGCTTTGATAGGTACACAAAAACACTGTCACACGGATTAAATCCAGTTCAATGTTTAGATACAGATTTTTCAACATTGAGATGATATCGTGTATATTATCTTAAAAACTTACGTAAAGATAACAATCTGCGACGTAGACTAAACTTGTGTTTTTTGTATGTTTATGTAAAATCGCCATGTTCTTTTTTGTTGCTAGAGCAATGATATCCGAGCGGTTATAGCTTTGTTCTGCCGTGCTGCAAATCCATGGTTCGATCTCTACCACTGGCTTAAGCTTCACCGCATGTTGGAAGAGCCCGGCTAGGCTACTACTTAAGGGTTCAAGTAGAGAGCACTGCCAAGCACCTAATAGTGTGTTTCGGCAGCAGTTCTTGAAAGACAGTAAAATTGGCACATGAGACGTAACAACTGTATGTTTCGGGTGCAGGACGAAATGCATCGGTTATAGGCAGAGGCTACCGCTCAACATCACGTGGGTGTCGTGATTCTTCCGTCACAATGCAAAAAAAATAATATTCATACAAATAATAAGTAGGTATTAGTGTGTAGGTAGCCGCATAGCATAACACCATAAATAAGACGAAATTAAAAAAAAGTAATCTACAATTTTCTTTGTCATAGTTTATGATGATAAACTTAATAAACAGAGGCTACTTACTACATATAAAAAATATATAATTTTCTGAGCAATGTTTGTTATACCTACTAATTTATTATGAACTAGCTTTCCGGGCATGTCGCTTATCGCGCAAAAACATTAACCTCTTTTTCCGCAGTCGGATAAAAACTATCCTATGTCTTTTCCCGGGTCTCAAACTATCTCCATACCAAATTTCATTCAAATCGGTCCAGTAGTTTTGGCGTGAAAGCGTAACAGACAGACAGACAGACAGAGTTACATTCGCATTTATAATATTATAGTACTGAAGCACTGATTATGATCGATAGTGTAGGTAGAATATTTTAAAAAATTGATACATCAAGCTCCGAGATGAATGCACCCTCAGCATTGATTCTATACTTTTAGTGGCACCAAATTATCAGCATAATATGGACATAAAGATTTCGTAAAACATCAGAACCTAAAACATATTTTCTATTCTTTGTCTTAACTTAACCAGAAATCCGTCCCACATTTTCCGAAATAAATATAATCCATCAAACAAATGCGTCAGGGGGGATTTATTTCGAATAGTTATGATATTTCAATCTATTTATGGATTGATTACTAGTTATTTCACCATAGAACAATTATATAATTCACATAGTGTTTAGTATGAATGTTTTGCTATACACCTCTGCCTACTCCTCTGGGGAACAAGAACCAGCAAACACAAAAGCTACTACAGATCTGTTTTAGTTATTTTTACCTAACATTCTGTTTATTGGTGGATACTTATTACAATATACTACTGTGATTATTCTGAGAAATGAAGTGTGAGATGAAGAAAACCCTATAACAATATACACGCGATTTTTCGAAATTAGCCGAGTAACTGATTGAAGAGGTACAAAAGACACTGTCATTCACGCAATTACACATGAGTCATTCAAAACCATTAATTTTATAAGAACTCACGTCTTCACTTACGTTCAAATTGCTAGGTGACTTGTAACGGTATGTATTCATAAAAATGGAATGTACCAAAATTCATTATGTGCCAGAATATGTAGCTCGAAGGAATGGTACAAATTTACAAAGAATTGTGTACTGCCTCTGAAAACTGACATTGGCGTTATGGGCGCTAGACTTTCTTTAAACATTTAATTCTATAAAAAAATACTTTCATCTGAGTTTAATATGAGTTTAATTAAATAAACTGTATTTACAGACCCCAGTTGAATCCTATTATGAAGATTGTCCCCCAAAAGGATGTACAAACTTTTACAATTTTTTGGTGTTGTTTTGACAGCAAAAGACGAGATCGCCTCTCCCAACACAACGATATAGTCTGATTATTACATTTCATAACAAACTTCTGATGTACATTAATAATTTTATTTTGCTTAATTCTTAGTTCCGATAATAGTTTGTTTACCATAACACACTTTTATCCATATCGTAAGCATACATTTTGTCTTTTTTATAGTCATAAAAAATATATCATAATTATTAAAAATAAACAAACGATTTTTCAAAACGCAGGATTATATAAACACATGGAAGTAATAAGTACGTTGTACGTAGTACTTACTTATTACTTCCATGTACAAACGCAATACGTATTGTCATTCAAATGGTAGATTTCTATTTATCAATACCTTTGATTTTGTAGGCTTCTTCGCTTAATTAATTGGCGTCAAAGCAAAAATGTC
The DNA here is from genome assembly GCA_963854805.1 of Plagodis dolabraria. Lineage (NCBI taxonomy): Eukaryota > Metazoa > Arthropoda > Insecta > Lepidoptera > Geometridae > Plagodis > Plagodis dolabraria. The sequence continues at coordinate 12,712,636 of OY978461.1, forward strand.
AACATCATCACAAAATATTTTTTTTTACCCATGGTATGCCTGTTTTAAACAAAATACTACGAACTATATACAACACTACAACTACAACAATAAAAGCATTTAGACAACCTATAAGTCATAGCAGACTCATAGGCAGTCTAAATGCTCCAGCCCAGTACCAGCTGGCAGCGTGCCCAGCATGCTGGCAGCGTTGCCCCGTTGAATTGCAATGCTTATTCGTTGAGCCAAATATGTGCCAGCATTTTGATCACGCGTCGCATCGACCAAGCGCTCAGATAAGATTTGGAAAATACGATGAGCTCCCGGTACACAAAATATACTTATTTTAACCCAAAATCAATCATATTCGTACTTAGACCGCGTTCAGTAATTTTTGTGAGTAGTGTTTTTTATTGTTTTTTTTTTACTTCATATACCTAGTATACTTAGTAGGTACCATAAGTATCAATTTTTTAGATCTTATGAAACAATCACTGTTTTCGCTCTAATAAACGAAGGAATATGGTGATATCTGCAAAAACCCTTTTAGTAAAATACACTCACCATATTATCCATTATCGCACATATGTAGATAGTAGTATTACTTCCAACCAGTTTCTATTACTTTCTTAATGCAGCACAAGTAACAATGCCAGTAATAGCCATGTGTTTCCAAAACTTAATGATTACTCGATATGGTTGAGAACGGGAGACGTGATGTGTCGGGTAATGACGAGATGCACGCGATGCAGTTAGTTGAACCTGTTGAAGACATCGTTAACAACACCTCAGGTATTAAAATCAACTAAGGCCCCATTTCAACAACCTAGGACTTAATACGCGAATAACTTTATACTAAGTACTAGCCAATTAATTGTGAAAGCCTTTGTCACAATTTCACATGTTCATTTTAAGCAATGATGACTGAGCTGTAAAAGCTATTGACTGCCGTATCGCAGGTCCATGTTTCAATCCCCAGCCCCAGCAGTTCACTGGCTTAGCTATAGAAAATCTGTCGAAAAGCATCTAACAGTGTCTTTCGACAGCAGTCCTTGAGAGCCAGTAAGTAATTATGATATTACATGCACATGACACTTAATAACCACTGTATACCTCAAGGATAGGTGCATAAGGTAGAATGCATCATTATGTTTTGTTATGGGCAGAGCGTACCGCATAATATCAGGTGGGGCCTTGCACGTGTTCCATCACAATACTATAAAAAAACCGTACAAATCCAGTAATGTTGTAGTATTTTAAACTTCTCATGGTTTTGACTTTTACGAAATGTGATGTCAGGTACAGATGTCGCTGTTGCAAAGAAAAAGCTAAACCTTTATTTTAAAATGTTTATAAATCCTTGAACTTGGTGGTATACGGATAACTTCATAAACTAAAAACAAATTTGGCCACTTTGCTATCAATGATAATAGGCACTTACTATTTTTAGAGCAATAGCTGCTGTCAAAAGTGTCAATGTCATAAAAGTTAAACCAAGGAGCTTTCATTTTTCCACGACTGGAATCCAACAAGTAAAAAACTACTATGTTTGACGTTCCACGATATTAAACGCCTATTACATTTTGTACGGTTTGATGTATAAAGTTATCTGCGTATTCATTTAAACTTTATTGGTGAAATTGGACCATACAAGTAGTTGTAGAACTTTCGGCCATCTTTTTATGAAGTACTTAGTGGTCTAGGCTTAATAATAATAAATCTTTACATAGGTTGTTAAGAGATTATTAATTATTATTAAGTAACTTAGACTTATAAATAGATAGGTATGAACATACACTATTTTAGATATTACCTTATATACACAATAACACAAGTTTTATATGTATGTATTAATTAGATTTAGTTGTGTTAGTACATATCATGTGGTGCTTAATATATTAATCACACTAGCCCCTTCACTAGAATTCCCTGTGTTGTGGGTGGCTTGTCACTTCCAGGTCTATAATTCTTAAATGTAAATAAGTTTTTTCGTAAAAGTCCTTTAATACAATAGATTAGGATAGGTAATAAACGGCCCTTAGTGTGGGACGCTACTTGCGTGGACACTTTAGCGCCGTCACATCTTTCTGAAACCAACGTGAGGGCTGGCGCTGCGGCTACTTCGGCGGAGCAACTCAAGCGGCCCAAATATGCTAACCTCGGTATGGGTTACATATTTGAGCCGTTTGGTGTAGAGACGTTGGGTCCGTGGGGACCGGGAGCTCATCGTATTTTCCAATACCTATCTGAGCGCTTGGTCGATGCGACACGTGATCAAAATGCTGGCACATATTTGGCTCAACGAATAAGCATTGCAATTCAACGGGGCAATGCTGCTAGCATGCTGGGCACGCTGCCAACTGGGAGTGGGCTGGAGCATTTGGACTGCCTATGAGTCTGCTATGACTTATGGGTTGTCTAAATGCTTTTATTGTAGTAGCTGTAGTGTTGTATATAGTTCATAGTATTTTGTTTAATAAAGGCATACCGCCGGAAAAATAAAAAACGTAATAAACATAAAAATCGTATTCGCAACAATAAAGTGGACGTATTTTGTATTTAATAGAAGAACAATTTAAAAATAAATGTTAGAGTTAGATATCAGCAATAAAAAATACGTTAACTGAGCCTGTGTTTTGATATATTATGTCATCTAAATGAACAAGTATCCTGGAGAGCGCTTTCTATTGTCGATAGTATCGTACATTAATAACAGTTTTATTAGTAGAGCATCATGAGGACTTCGCCTGATTAACTTTAGTGGTAAGGCCCTTCAGATTCTTCACAACAACTTTTTTAGTAACCAACTTGCATTCACTACCATCTCAGATTATCCAGCCCTGGCAAATCTGACACGATTTCTCTTGACATAATTTTGCTTAAGAAAAAATATATATGCTATATATAAAAAAATATATACATATAGTCGGTTTGGAAACTGGAAACACGGTTCCAGTTGCTTGGTCCATGTATTTTCTTCAGGGAACTGAAGAGAAGAAAGAGAAAGAGTTACCCACTTTTTCATTACTATAAAAACTTGCAATGTTCAAATCAGTACAACGCGTTCTAGTCTCCTTGCTCAGGTGACGATCTGCATGGTACATTACATTTTTTTTTCAATCTCCACCTGTCTCTTTCTTTCATCTCGTACCTCGAAAGTTCTGCACCATCCGTCACTGACTGCAAGGAATTTCCCAACAGCATTTAAACATAACTATACGTGCTTAATTTGATTAGTTACAAATTCCCAAATCAATTATAATCATTTGGTACTCTGAAACCTTCCCAAAGAAAGTATTTCCAAAGACAACGCAATTTGATACCCTCGATCCGAAAGTGTCTTCGAGCCGTAGCCTCTCACGATCGGCGTGTCCGTGCGTGACAGGTGCCCAAGTGTTGCTTGTAACAGAATAAATAACAGTATCCATGACTTAAGAGACCTCAATCGAAAGTACCGCCAGATGCCGAAGACAGTTCACAGTTCATTTAACATCCAAGCAACTTACTACCTGCACCAGCGCTATAATTCCCGGAATCGAGACTTATCCGTATGCTTAAAATAATCTACCATTTGTAAGAGGCCACTAAGTACCAACCGATCCATCATTGAATTCCGTGTTTAAATTGGTTTGTAACAAAAGCTTTTAGAAAAACAAAATCTTCAATACGTTGACACCCGCCTCTTCGGCCCTCTCGTGGCTACGACCAATGCACGAATGCAAAGTGGTCGAACCGTCCAGGTAAACGAAATACTTCTTTCTTTAAAGCGATAAGCGTCCCGTTAAATACTTGCAACTATGTTTTCAAGTCGCAAAAATCTTAAAGTTAAGGGTAATAATAATCCTGAGCTCAATCAGGTGATTGTACAATCAGGTAATTAATAAATCATCGATGATTTAGTCAAAAGGCTCTCGCTACAGTCGTCTAGTCGCGTAATTCATTAGATTTAAAGTCGACGTCCAGAGTAATTCGTTAGATTAAAGTCGGACCTCGCACAAGAAAAATAACTCAGCTCAATGTTATATAAATAGTCATAACTAGTTCAAAAATCTTTTTTTTATATCTATATAGCTGTCAAGATCCTAAACCTTGACAAATAGTTTCAGCATAGTTCTCTGGCTCTGCGCTGTTTAACTAACTTCATGCATTTGTAATACAAAAAAGATGGATAAACTGTGAGAAAAATTTCAACGAAAACTACTTCACTAAATTACAATGAAAGGAAATTTCTGACAAAACTTCTGGATTATAAACAGCATAAAATACATTACTAAAGAAGACATGCAGACTTTGTGTAAAAGAGAAAAGTCGTGACTTTAAGGCTTGGGCCCATCTGCCCTGATGGCACCACTTTATGTGCTAAGGTCTACGAAAAGTTAAGCTTTCGTAGAATCAAGTAAATATTTGTAATTAATAGTTAGGTTACTAAAACCCGTATCTCATCTTCATTTATAATGGCCACTTTCTTTCCGTTCTCAATTAATAAGTTTATTCAGTTAATGGGCATAAAATTACCTGAGATATTTCTAACATGAATAAATATTCAAACTACATCAAAAAAAGATAGGCAAGGTACACCGAAAATCATTAAAATGCTTTCTATTTTACAACTACCTTCAAAATGAATTAAATTTTATTATGAATACTCGGTATCTATAAAACATAATGGAAGTGACTTAAAATAAAAGCATTTTCGATTGTAAGTGAAAGTTAATGCTAAAGCTCGATGCAGTTTCGAATCAGTGATGGTCCAGTGGCAATGACTGAACTACTGCACAAAGAGATTCATTGTTTGAATCCCGCCGTGGGTTAAATTTTTTTGTCAATGCTAATATGTTTTGCCTCTCTGTTGATGGTGATGTTGTGTGTTCTGGCAGCAGTCCTTGATAGCTAATTCTAGTCTAGATTATGCTTGTTTAGCACGATCAACGAATTCAACTCTTCAGAGCAGACCAGTGGTTGTGGTCAAATGCTAAAATATCAGCAATAAAAATGTTTTGTATAATTTTAACAATTGTGTTATCATAACAATCTAAAGGTCAGAGGTCTCTAGCGAAGACGGAATGAATTACAAATCATAAATTTGCTACAAAAGGTTGACTCCAAAGTTGAAAACGGGAATAGAAATCATAAAATTATTTTTCAATGGGGCTCTAATACTTGAGAAGTATGACTAAAATATTTTTTTTGCCACCTAACATATGGGATGGGGTATCCTCAATCCTCATCTGGACTGGATGTCGTTGAGTGAAATACAAATCTAACGTTCCTGTATTTTCCGAGTGGTTGTAGTATAAGTGATTGTAGATTTATTTAGGGCTAAATTAGAACCTTAGAAAAGTAATGCATGTGGCGGTATTTCTAGCTTCTTAACTTGTATCAAGATTAAGGTTGGTTGAATATTGGTACACTGGAGTCATAAAGTACAGCGCGGCTAAATATCTACTTAAAGCTTACTATATTGGTAAAAACAAAAACGCTCAATGCGAGCTGACATAATATTGCAGCCTTCATTTCAGAAAACGTGTAATGGATCTATACTAACTTATAACACCAATATTCTTTCATCGGACGACAAGACGTGGCATTCGCCCTTGTTCAATACATATTCCAAAAACTGCGCATGAAACGCTTTTAATGAACTTTCACTACGCTTAAATCTGAAGTATGGAACATTCAACAAGTGTCTTTGTTTCCCGATAGATATAATCCCGGAGTCTGTCTGTCATTACTGTGTTCTGGTTTGAAGGGTACGGGTGACGGTGAAATTACAGGCATATGAGACTTTATGGCTCAAGGTGTTGGCGCAGTTCAATGTGTCACTTGTGATGAAATACATCTATTATAGAGAGATTACCGCTTCTTAACAGCAGGTGGGCCTCGTGCTTGTACCGTAAATTAACCACATAAAAAAGTCTTCAAGTACATAGTGAATAGGAATTTTCTGGGCAAGGATGTTGTGTCAACCACGTCTTGAGGCTCGCGACTGTATTGTTTGTATATCTACATCTACACTAATATTATAAAAAGGAACCAATATTATAAAAATACCAATTTGTATTTTTGTATATAACGAATAAACTTAAAAACTACTAGATCGATTTGGAAAATTCTTTCACCATTAGAATCCTACATTATCCGCGTTGAAGTTATTTAATATAGAATATTTAAATAATATTAAATATTTTTAAATACCCGTGCGAAGCTGGCGTGGTGCGCAATTTGTTTATTATAAAAAAAATAGCCAATACACTGATTATCACATTTTTAAGAAACATCTATTGGCTGTGGTCCACCCGCGTAGTTCACAGAAATATTTAGGGAACAGCATACCTACAATGTTGGACATATTGAATCCTGTATTGATATGAATTTCAAGCTGTAGATAAAACTGACCGTAAAACATAATCGCTGATATTATTGATAGAACCACAGGCTTTCGTTGCGGTCACCCATAATACTGCGGATGTGGTTGCCGCGTGCCGACAAAGGAACCAAGGGAAGAGATGTGGGAGTGTGCCGACAGAGAAGACCTCCTCTAATATCTGCTATATTTCGAATAGTTAAATCGAATGAAAAAATAATGTAAGTTTATTGTAGAATTTTTGAAGGGGTCCATATAGCCGATGACCTTTCAGTTTGAAACGCTCCTAGCGGATTTTCCTTAGTCGTTTTATATTGAGCAACACCGCTGCTGCGATGATTACTTAGATGGGTGACCGATAGTGCCATTTACTACTGAGCGCTTCCGAGCTTCGGAGGGCGCGTTAAGCCGGCGTCGGCTTGGCTATCTTAGGATGGCAGTCGTTAAAGCATGTTAGTAGGGTATTATGCGACTGCTAGACTAACTAGCTACTACCCTAGAGTTAAAAAATCTGTTATCAAAGCACCTAATGATGGGTTCCATCAGCTGTCCTTGAGAGCCAGTAATGCAAGATTAGCTGGAATAACATCCTCGACTGCATCATCACTTACCATTAGGCGATATAGAAGTCAAAGGCTAGCCTTTCAGCAATAAAAAACCTTTAACATTTCGGTCTTAACGGAGCGGTAAAAGAACAAAACACCACTGAAAAGAAATTTCATATATATGTGTGTATACCTACACCTTCCAGATGATTGAGTGGCGGATACGGCAAACGCTCCGTCAGTGATAAGTTCAATAAAGAAAAATTATACCTTTCACATAGAAGCCGATGTTCGATGTCGATTTTAAAATGGTGGTGTGAATATGAATAATTGCCCTGCAGTTCCTACCCTAGGTCCCTACCGAATGAGATTTACTTACTCGTAAAACTAGGTTTAAATTATTTTAAAATTCAGGCACTCTGCGCGTTGGACTATAGACATATTGGTTACGCCCTGGCTTGTACTTTAGCCGTACTTACTGCCGTACGGCTAATTTGGTCTAGCTAATTTCAGGATAACATCGAGCGACCGTACGCCATGGCTGTAGCAGGTTGCATTCCAGGGCGTCTAATAACTAATTAACTCTACCCAGCCCTGAGCGCCTGACTTTGCTGCAGAGGCACATCTACTGCCTACCTACTAATTCTTATATACGAAGGACCGGGCAGAGGCAGACTTGCAACTTAAGAACATTGATTTAATGGTTTTGGAAACATTACCTATGCATTATTTTGTAAATATTGTATCCATATGATTGGCCTAAACAGGTTAATGAAAACCTATTTATTTACATCAGCGTAGTAGCATAGTAAGAGAGAAAAATAATTGGTACAGGACAAGAGTTGCATTATCAATAGGGTGACAAAGCAGTATCAATTGTGCTGCTTAGTTCTGCTGGATGGCGCATGTAATCCGGAACCGAAAGTTCTTATGCACAATATAAAATTAAATTCTTGTGTAAAAGATATCAAGTAAATATGTTCCATCTTTCACCGACCACCTAAATGTTTGTTCCGGAAGCAGTCTTTAAGTTATCCTGAAATAACAGACTCATGAGACCTAACAACTTATGTCTCAGGATGTTGCACGAAACGCACCTGTTATAGGCAGAGGTCACTGCTTAACATAACAACCTGTACAATCTAGTTACACATGCTACATGATATACTGCTACATGAACTCTTCTTTCAACTACCTTTTCATTGCCCAACATTCAAATCTATCATATATTAAGACAGGGTAAAACCAAAGAGAGTTAAGATGGTCTTATACATATTGTATGGATATTTGTATCTATGTATGCCATTTCACCAATCTTGCATTTATCATTTTCCTCATAGCTAGGTCCAAGGCAATGTAATTTTTTTTGGATAATTGAACCAAGATACGGAAAATCAAAAAGGCTGACGGGAATAAACCATTTAAGATACATATCAAAGCTGGTGAAACTTTTTTCCTCATTGTTAAACCACACTGCGTGCACACTCTACCCATAGAGATAATATATATCTCCTCATCCTGTGGGGTTTCTATTATTACCACATCAAATTATCTTACTTTTCACTACGAAACAAAATTTATTTCACCACCAACTCTTTACTTCTAGATGCGGTTATATTTATTTGACATTAACGCTCATATGTATCGTTAAGACATCATCACCATCAATCAATTCTCCTTACACCAGTCACACCTTTTTCCAGCACACTTTCTTATTACGAAAAAAGGTAGAAGAGCTTTTCCCAACCCGATATCTTATGCTTTCGTCCCTTTTCACCTTGCAACACAAAGAAAGCATGCCACACTTATTCTCCAATAAAAACGTCTCTTGCTCTCCCATTCATCGTTCCAGCTTGACCAGCTTCTTCAGTTTCATCTGGACTTGCATTTTACATTCTGATGCAACAACTATTCCCGTTATTGCAACCGCTGGGTGCTGCGTTGAAGCTCGTCGATCGACGGTTAGCCCTAATTTCATCGCCATCTTTATTTCTCCTTATATCCTTGTTAATGCCTATAACGTCAGAATTATTTATTGTATCTAGCTGAACGAGAAGAAATCAATGAAAAATAAGGCTTAGAAAAAAAATATGCGTTCTCTTAAAAGTCGGTTAATAACATGTTACAGATCTTTTTTGTTACTGTTTTACAGTCCGTCCCTGCTTAATAAATATGGCGATTGTTAGTATGAAACTTGTGTGGTATCCGATTAAAAATTTAATGTTGTAAAGTATTTGACTTTTAATGGAATTTTGATACCTACCGTTTAGTCTTTTTAACTCATTTCAATTCCTTGGTTGCTAGCTTTTTTTTTCTCTTAAGCAATTTCTCAACGTACAGGCCTGCTATAAAATACAAGTTGTCTGCCACACCCACTCTAGCTCGTTCACAAAGAATAAAAAACCTCCCTTAATCCGCGATAATGTTCGGCGTAATAACCGAATGGGTATAATCTGTGCAATTAAATAAAAGAAGAAACAAATTCGTTGCCTCGGCTGTCATTAAATTGTAAGCAAAATTACTACATTAGTTATTATTTTTGGACTTATACGTTTGAATCTGAAATAAAATTGTCAGCCTTTATTTGATTATGTAGGTAGATATTATTGTGTAAATATATGGAATAGTAAAGCCGGTAGCGTGCAACGGAACGCGACATCAGGCTATTATTTTGATAGCAAAAACAACATGGCGGCTTGATTGCGCGCGAAATCGATCGTCACGAGCGCATTCCGCTCGCAGCTCACGCGTGCCGGAACAAAAACTACGATATGAAAGTAATTTTCCTCTGGATATCTCACAAATGCGTATTATAAACGCATAAAGCTGCATACCCACTTACGTTCCTAGATGCTTAGTGTGTGCATTTGAGAAATAGCAGGAGTTATAAAGCGTTATGCAGTCATCTTTATACACACTCGGCGCGTTAGATTTTCCATGGTAGGGTAGTTGGATTGGAATGTCAGAATGGTTAAGTGGTAATTTTTAGTACATATAACTTCTTTTATCTATTTATTCTGAATCTGTCTATCAGTAAGTAATCTTTATTTTTTACAAAAGGCTCGTCTTTGATCCCTAGGCACTTACTCGTATCTCATTTATTATTAAGATGTGATCGTGTTCATAAAAATATCAGTAAGCAGTCTAAACTTAAATTAGGAACTGGTTCTGATAGCTGTCATTGTTAGAACACACCGTATACAATAGCAACACTAGTACAAGCATAGAACATATAATAATACTACGATACAAGTACGGTAGTAAGCATGCTGACTAAAAATATATGTATCGAAAAAATCATAGTTGGGAAAACTTATTTTCTTGACGGTACCTCCAATTATTAGAGATCCCATCTTGGTTAGCTTCTTATAGCAGCCTTTCCTTAATTCAGGTTTAGCAAAAGGACACGGTACGTACACACAGTGCACATCCAGACGTGTTTCTCAGGCACGAGGAATTGAGCGTCAGTTTAAGGGGCTAGCTGCTAAATAAGCAGTTCACTGTAAGAGTGTACGAAAATCAAACAAACCACCATTGAAATAATGATCATTTCAGCGCGCACCTCCACATGGCAATTACGTACTACACAAAACATTACTAAAAACAAGAACTGAGGGATGAAAAAAAAATTCTAGACAGCTTTTATATTTTTCATTTCGTGTGGACTAATTTATAAAGCATTTGTTGTTAGCACGATATTGCGGGCTATACCACAAAATAGATGTTAAAGAAATATTTTTTAATCGGAATGTAACAAATTTATTTCCATTCAGTTCAATAACGATAAATTATTATAATAAGTACATATTATTTTTATAATTTTAATGTAACTATATTTTTTTTTTTCAGTACTTGTTTTGAAAATATTGTATTGAGTTAAGGACATATACCCGCCAGCCAAAGCGTAAACCTATTTATAAACTCAACTTATTATTAAAAAAAACTCATGATAATATAGCGTACTATCAGACCTATCGTATCCGGTTTGAATCCTTTTTTTTTGGACTAATAATTACAAAGTTTAGTATATAGCGTTTAGTTCATAGCACTCGTTTTTAGGAGTTTGAGCGCGTTATACGAGAGTGTTTCGTAGTTCCAGATTTATTTTAAAAAATATAGTACACATGTATAAATAACTTCCCATTATAGAAAGGTCATATCCCCCACGTGGAGCAATAGAAATATTTAAAAAATGCTAATTTTTCTTGAAAGTGGTGCTTAAAGTTGGGTCTTTTTTTTTATCTAAAATTACGAGTTTTTGAGCTAGTGTAATTTGAAAACTAGTATAATATACTAATTATAAAAAATCTGATGCACCACAAACCTAGATATCAGGATAGTGATTACAAAGGTAAAAAATCATTGAGTTTTATTCGCTATTATTAAAATGAGATTGGAACTGCGTTTGTATGGGGGCGTTCGTCTAAAATATTCCCTTAACTACATATTAAAATATGTTTTGCCACAAAATGGAAATACTGAAGCACCAAATTGAACCAATAGCTATCCTCTTTGAGATATGTATTTAATGTTACCTAAAACAGAATACAATGGCTAATATGCATGGTTATTAGGTTATTACCCTTATGGTGCACAATAGCAGTCATTATGGGTATCTTTATTGAGTATGCTACTTAGTTAGATTGTATGGTTACCTAGATTTGTTTGAACTAAATGACATGAGGGTGCGACTGTGAATTTTGGCACACATGACGCAACAACTTAAATTCGCAACGGTGACACAAAGTGACGTATAATATTAGGTACACAATATAAAAAATTATAGTATGTTCATATTTTAACCAAAATCTTAAAGCTAGTCTATTTTCTAATAGACGCTTTTTGAAGTCGTGATGACCGAGCGGTTTTGATTTTGATTTTGAATAGACGCTTTTTGAAGCAATGATGACCTAGTGGTAATAGCTATGGACTGAAGTGCCGCAGATCCAAGGTTCGATCCGCACCTCCGCGCCAGCTTGTGCTTCACCGCATTTTGCGAATGCTCGCCTGGCTGCTACCACCCTCAAGTAGAAAATCTCTCGCCAAGCACCTTACAGTGTGTGCCGGCAGAAATACTTGGTCGCCAGTAAAAAATACAGGCACATGAGACTTAACCACTGTATGTCTCAAGGTGACGGGCGTAGTGCAGTTCGTCGCTTGTGACCAAATGCATCTGCTATAGGCAGAGATTACCGCTTAGCATCAGGTGGGCCTCGTGTTTGTTTCGTTACAATACCATACAAAATAACATACCTCGTATTTCATCTTTTCTAGATTATGTATTTGTGTTAATTCTTCAGACTGCGTTCAGATTTTTGCCTTGTAGGTAATTACCCAATATACTTATTCGGAAAGAACTCATTTTAAAATTGTTTTAATTATCGGTATTTTCTAAATTATATTTATAAAGGTTTTGCTAATTGTATAATTTCATACATGCACAGTTTAATCCGTAGCAAACCATTCGATAGCCTTTGTAAATGTACATTCTTGTAAAATTACAAAAAATGTTGCACGGTCGTCGCAAATTGCTGACATTTCCCGAACAAGCCTCCCAAGCCAATGCCAAAGGTCAAATCTCCTCCGCTGAGACCAGTGGAGAGACAAAGGGAGAAGAGTGAGGGGTCACTCACGAAATGGTAATTGTCGAGGAATGCCTGGAATCCGGCAGGCTTGTGTGAGATTTCGCAACATTAACCGTATAAACGACCAATCCGATCGATTTGAGGCAACCATAAAGGATTCAGTTGTTCCTCTCTTTGGGCGGGTAATACAAATAAGTATGGGAGTCGTGTCGTGATGGTACATCGCCGCCGGGCAAACCGAACAGATGCGCGGAAGTCAATCGCATGTGATTTTTTCCTTAACACTGTCGCTCGGAGGCATGAAAGTATTTCTTTAAAACAAACAAGGACCGTATCGTGTTTGTCGTCATTATTCATAATTAATTTATCCACGACGAATGACCGGCACCGGAACGCGAGTCTGACGTCAATTCCCATAAAATGCATGAGCGTGTGTGAAAAAACTATTGGGTAAACTATCAAAAATTACCCGAATCCGGTCCTAAATTATTGTGTGATTTGTCTCGGCACCGACACACGTTAATTGTTTCATTTGGAACAGAACAGGTAAGAGTCAGGTAGAGAGCCGGTTCACAAATTTGACAGACGAGAGGCTGAATAATTATTTCGCTTTTTTAGTTTTTAGTAGGTTCATTTATTCCAAGTCTATTTATGCTATGCTAGATATAAATAAGGTGGCGTATACTCATATACGTAATTATCCGTTGTGTTCACATTTTATCCCAATAAAATTTTAATTATTAATCAATAAGACATGTAATGTTTTATTTCTGTTAGGTTAGCATTTGAGAGTGCATTTCATACAGTGATATATCACGTGTTGGTAAGTGTTGATGATATATTCCAAGATAACAAGTAGGCTAAACCTAGAATTGGACTGGATCTGAAGGACAGCTCAATGACAACGCACGGTATGGTGCTTGGTGCAGATTTTTTGCTAAGGGGTAGATAGCGAAGGGATATTTTGCATAATGCCCAACTACCGTGCATAGTTAATGCCATTACCAACTAATTAAATTCAATTCAAAAATAATTTCTTCGTTATTTTGGCCGCCCTCGCCACGTGTCGGTCTACATTGCGGACACACTATAATTACTCTTAGGGTCCAAACAATAAGCGAATAGGCGGAAAAAATAGACAAAAGGATGACCGACGACCGCTTTTTATTTCGTCATGTTTTAAACCCCTATACCTGAGCAGGTCGAGGGGCCGATGAGTGCACATCGTTGTCTTACCTTTTTACGGCTCAAATTATAATAAAAATTGGGATGTTTTGAATTTTGATGGAGGAATTGTAATCAATTTTAGGACTTATGCCTTCACTACATCACCGAAGCGCTCGCGTGAAGCTCGCTTATATCTGCGATCACTACCTGGATGGGTGACCGCTAATGGCAAATTAATTACTACTGAGTACTTCCGTGCTTAAAAGGGCACTTTATGACTTTGGTCCCGGTTATTGTCTTAGGGTGGCTATCCTTAGGCTTTGTAGGAGGAATTCAAGCAGTCGGAAAACTCTGATACTAGAGCTGGCCAACTAGTCTAGGAACACTATCCCCTCGAAAGTGGATGACAGTTCATACTCTCTCTTACTTTGATAGGATGTTTTAAGTCCCAACACATGGGAACGTGAAAACCTGATACGGTATCATATCAAACAAATTATTGGAGTACAAAATTTTATGCCCAAGGCGGGAATTGAACCTGCGTCCTCCGATATCGCGTCGGATGCTTAACACCATCTCAGCCACCTGGACATTGGCATTTCTGCCGAAACTTTGTGCTACAATTGTATTACTTTAACCGTCATAGGGGACGGTGCGCAGCCATCAACCAGACTACTAGACTTCATCTGATCGAAAGAAGTGTTTTTTCAAACACTTAAATCTCGGTATGATGTCGCTACCCTTCTATATTTCTAAATATGATTACAAGCACTATCGCGTGCTAAGCGAAAATCATATCAAACAAATTATTGGAGTACAAAATTTTATGCCCAAGGCGGGAATCGAACCCGCGTCCGCATCCGATGCGATATCGCGTCGGATGCTTAACACCATCTCAGCCACCAATAACTTGTTTGATATGATTTTCGCTTAGCACGCGATAGTGCTTGTAATCATATTTACTGATACGGTATACTTACGAGTACATATCGTGCCTGTATATATCCACGCAAAGTTAGGCAGATAATGTCTAAACTCTAAACAACAACATGTAAAGACATGTGTACTGTACTAACATTACCGTGACTGTAAGTACTGTATTGCAACTGCCGCATCGTTCACTGCTGAACACAGCCGCCCCTATTAAGGGTGTTTGAATACATGAAATAAAGCGATTCAGGCTTAGCTACCAATGATTCAAGCATCGTAGGAACCTAATTCGCTAGCACAGCCTACGTTCTCATACGTGCGTAAAAATTAAGTATAATAACAAGTTCAACCTTTTACATGTGTTTTAATGTAACGTTTTGCTATTGCGGTGTTGCTTGATAAACTGCTACACTTGAGTAAAGCTGGTGGAAGAAAAAAGCATAATTATTACATAATTATTGCGCTGACACCAAATTAATTAAGACTAGGACAAGAAGTTGCCAACGATAGAATTTTTAAACTACATACATTTTGTGTCCCTGCCAGAAACAGGCCCTTGTGTATAGACGTAGACCTCTGTTCAAGGCAAGTAACATTGGCCTCCTACCATGTATGTTTATACGAGACGTTTGTTAGATCATCTAGAATATTCTAGAACATTCTAAAATGCGAAGTGATGTTTTTACACATAAAAACGAACAAAGTTTACAAACTTATTATACGAACCTCGTTGTCATAAATATATGTACAAAAAAAATGTTCAATAATTGTATTTAAGTAGCGTAAATTTAAATAATATTCATAATTAAATTATATTTGTGATATGTAACATAACAGAAATCTAATAACTGACTGGTTAATATCTAAATGTTGTTATAGCATAAAATAATTTATAGACTTCTGTGTCAAAGAAACCTTTTAATAGTTGCACGTCTGCATGCAGGCAGAATACAAAGAACTGTTTTGTCGCGGACCTTTTAATAACTATATATTGTAGGAAATTAATGATTAGATTGAAAAGAAATCATCAGGAAAATATTGTAAGGAATCTCGTACTGTGAACAAGGACGAATTTAAATATAAATGAAACGTTAATTAATATAATTTATTATTACCTATGTAACTTCCTTATTAAGTTTTTTACGTTAAAAAACAGTTGCCGTTCATACGAGTAGATATGTTTTGTTTTATGCATTGGCAAGTAGGTATAAGTAGTGTAAAGTTATTTAACTGTACAGTGGTTGGCTTAGAAATAGGGTCCCGATTTTCATGTGCAACTCTAAAAAGTTCAAAACCAATAACAATAAAAAATACAGCTCTTCGTCATAATCACTAGCGTCTTATAATCGAAGTTAGGAAGCTATGAACGTTCACTGAATACGAAATTATTTCTTAGAAATTAATAGAGCTTATATGGTCGTCTGCAGTTTCTAGGAAAGGTTTTAGATAATTTGAAATAATGTCTTCTATAATAAAATATTTACCGTGAACAGTTTTCTGGCTTAAAATGACGATGAAAAGTTTATGACTGCTATGTAGTTTCGCGGTTAAAACACAATGTTATTAGCCTTACTACACCTAGCTGCGCCCCGAGGTTTCACTCACGTAGTTAACGATGAAAAATGATGATTATGATGAAATATCTTTATGAAAATATAAATTATTGAGTAAGTAAAATATCAAGCTAATGCTTCCTACTGATTTGGGTGTAATTTAGTACAAAGCAGCTCGGTCATGGACATAGAATATTTGATGGTGCAATACTTTATATAGGTTATCTGGATTTACCTATAAAACGAACGAAGTTTCTAAGAAAGCACATCGTCATCTTCTTTTCTTACCCCTGATCCGCTCATATGGGGTTGGTAAAAACACTTATGGCTGGCCGTTTTACTGATGGCAGCCCCCTCGAGAATGCTCTTGTTGGTAGTTTAACCCTTTCGTGTGATCAAAAGGTTAAAATGGTAAGGAGACCTGTTACGCCTAATGTACAGCAATACCCCATTAAAAAACGACATGTGGCTTGCGAATCTTTAATCGCGAAATCGCGATATAGCTCTCATATTGAAAAACTCATGGTAAGGCTAAAAAAAGACACATCTGTCCTAAATGTTTAAAACCGTAAAAAAACGTATAGATCATAAAAGTTTAAAATTGTAGTAACCTAGTATAATTTTGTATCTGATAATTGCATTTATAACAAAAACAAAAATAAATCCTTCTAAAACCCACTTAACCCGGCTTCGGGGGCCTAATTCAGGTGTAAGGTGATTTGGAAAATAAGGTAAAATGCTAAATATCGCCTCAGTTGACTGAACAAACGATATAACAATGTACTGGCAACTGGAAGAATAAATAATCTTTGCGTTGGCATTAAAAAGGAAGAGAAATATTCACCAATATGGAGTTCACAAAACGTTTCTGGGCGGTCCGTTTTCAAAAGTAACGTTACAAGATAAATGAAAGATCGTTTCGAGAAAAAATAATTACCCAATCCGTCCGCACGCTCGGTTATCAGGCGCCTCTTTAAACGAAATTTTAATACAGCGAATGAGGCTCGATTACATTTCCCATAATTCATAATGGCCGAAACAATCGACGATCATAACATATTGCTTATGAGCTTCGCTTTCGGTCACCAAACAAGTATACATTTTGCGGTAACAGCGGACCTCATCGTCTAACAAAATTGTAATGGATATGAACTTAATTTTGATCACAACTTTGATATTTTCCGTTGAAAAGAATGCGTATTATAGAGTTCTAATTTCAAAATTAAAATAACCGTTAGATTAGACAAGCCCTGAGTAGTTGTTCTGATAATTGGAATTCGATGAAACCGTACTTAGTTCATCGATTTCCTTAATTATTATACTATTTTTTTCCTTGCAATATTAAATTTAAACTTTAAAACCAGTACAATTTTAAGGTACTTCATGTTGAGACAGTAATATCCCGACTCATGGTAAGTAGATACTCATCACTCCGAGACGTTACTTATTGTCTCGTTTGCCTAGAAATTACTTGCTATAGTGTCCTTCACACCTAAACATAGTAGTGTATGCACTCTACTGCTTCGAGACAGAATATACTGTATACACGAAGGTAACTATGTTTTTCATGATATTATTTTTATTATTTAATTTCAAGCTGATAGCCTTAGACCACTATGTCACATGGTAAGCGATGATTTGGTCGAAGATGTTGTTCAGGGTACCCTAGAATTACTGGCTCTGAGTGACAGCTGCCGGAAAGCCCCTTAGGTGCTTGGCAATATGTTTTTGAGTGGTAGCTACTTTTGAGAGTTCGCAAAATGCCCTATATCACCATGCTAAATGAGCAATAGAACTTAAGATTGTTGAAATATATCGTAAACTATTTCTTTTTCGGTAATAAAAATATTTTGGTAGTATTATTATTATATTATAGAACCTTAACATCGAGTACTTATATATATGTAGATACCTTATAATTATAATGTAGTGATGCATGTGTGTATGCAATAAAGCAACTGCAGAATATAAACTAAAATTTACGTACCCAGATAGGTCTTGTTATTGCTTATTACATATATTTTTTTCATATAACACAAAATCTATGATTGTAAACATTTTCATATATGTATTATCCTACCTTTTGCATTTTGACTTCATTTACAACGTACAATAATTTATATACAGAGATACTTACCTTATTGTATGCAAACTAGTCTCGATAATGTCAACGAACGTGTTTTATAATGTTAACAATACATTTTTAACATGTGGTTTTACAATCATGTTTGTAAATAACTAGGACCGGACTCGGTACCTGCCCATCCATCACAGACACATAACGTAAGGCCATGCCATAGGTAAAAGGGCACTCCGTGGCTACATTATGAACAGTTATAAAAATCGGATCAAAATGATTTCTTATAACCGCGTTATATCCATTACTCGCCAACGATAAGCTGATATTATGTAATTACATTTAGCAGAGAGCAATGTAGACGCTGCGTACATGAAAGTCGAAAATATTTTTTTACATTCCACGCATACATGAAGTTAAGTTTCAAATTAAGCTGTACCAGGCAACAATGTACGCGATGTAATGAAGAAAGTCGAATGTTTTGTGGCGAGGTTAGGGAATGCGGTTCGTGAGAAAAAAGAGAATACTCTTGCTTCCGATGCGTTCGGCTAGATAGCAGGTGGTGAACGCCTCACGCCGCCGCGCTGTCCGTTTCAAATTTAGAATACCTTTTATTTTTAGGGTTCTGTTGATAACGCGAGATTATAGAACATTTTCAAATTCTTATAAAGCCTATTGTTAGGGAGGTTAGTATTTGAATTTCTGAGCGGCAGAGATTGCTCGATCGGAAGTTCCACGTACAATGCATGCGCAAAATAACCTACTACTATTTTTATTCTGTGATACTATGCATATATTATATGCAATTGTGTTAGATGCCCCACATGTGGTATAAGCGCTGATTGATTGTGAAGAAAGAGGTGTAACAATCATACAGTTCCACTTTGATTTCGTACTCAAATTCACAAGGAACAAAAAAAATTACAAAAAAATGGAACCGACTTCAACACTCAAAAGTTCAAAGTGATAATAGGTATTTTATAACAATATTTTGCGCATAGGACTTCGATAAGTTATTTCACACTTTGAGTGTTTGAGTCGGTTCCATTTTGTGGAAAAAAAATCACTGTTTTAGCTACTAAGGGGTAGGTTGTCATTCAATGTCAACGACTGTATCATCAAAATAGGAAAAATATTTTTCGAGTTTATAACTCAAAACGACATGACCGATTTTGATGAAATTTAAACGGGACCAAACGACAAGCATCAGCTTTCAAATAAAAAAGAATTATCAAAATCGGTTCACCCAGTCAAAAATTCTGAGCTATAAATTAAAGTTTATATTTGTTACAAATTAAAAAAAACAGACGGATTGAGAACCTCCTCCTTTTTTTGAAGTTGGTTAAAACAGGCACAGCCTTGGAGGAGTGACAAACTTTGAGGTATAAATTTCCTAATAAAAACGAATCATTAAGAATGAATACCTGTATTTGATTATTAACAAGAATCTCTTCTCTATTGCCAGAACTGTAAAGAGTATATAATGTACCTACGTGTACTAAGGTACACTTTGTTCTTCCTCTCTCTTTGTTTATAGCTTCTGCGTTGTCGTAAAGGCCGCATCAAAGTCATTTATGTTGTAAACATGAAATTCTCATTTCATTGTCAAAAATGATTGGTCGTAAAATTGCTGATTCTGAAAGCCTTATGTTTTCTACCCAAAAGATTGTACGATTTGTCTGATCGAACGGAACTCCTTAAAAATTACTCATCTACCCAAGCAATAGACGAAGGATATAAGAATTCAGTAGCAGGTTGTCATTTGTCGTTTTTTATCGTCATTATGTCCGTGACGAAGACCCTTTTGTGCCTTTCTTTCGGTTGAAATATTTTGATTTATTCATGAATTTAGTGGGTTGTTTCTACGAAGGGAACTCGAAGACGTGCTGGGTATGTTTTGACTTTCTTTTATTATGTTTCACTTTAATTGTATTCCTGAATTGATGTCGTATATTAAATTTGTATGTGAGTAACTGAAGCTGCCCAGCACATGATATAAATGGTCAGTGCAAGGAATTGTTAAAAGTGCAATTTTCTTTACGTTATAACAAAATGTATTGTTTGTATAAATAAACCGTACGAAACCAAAACCATATAAAAAAAAAGAGAAAACTGTAGAAAATAACTACATAGGTGAACCACGGTAAGAAAAAATATCCTCTAGAATACCCAGTTAATACAAGATTGCAACCGAGATTATTTTCCCTAACAACATAGTCTATGGTAATATTTAGATGGTTTACTCGATATATATAGTCAGAATTGCACCTCCCCATATCATCCCATGGGTGTCGTAAGAGGCGACTAAGCGTTAGCTGTTGAAAAATGTCGACCCGCTCGACGATGCATTAAGTTTGATTATAAGATACCTATTAACTTTGTACTTAGATACTCCCAGATCGAATTAGGGAACAAAGACACCTGTTCAATACCTTAGCCGTATAGAATACGTATGTGTATCCGTACATGAAAGTACAACAAAAGCGCTCCCTATTTTGAAAATACCAACTAAGTACAGATACCGCGTATAAGGACGTTTTGATTAGTCAGATGAAAAAAATAAGGTGGAGGAATAAAGTTATGTTGTTCGTTCGCGCATTTTGCTACAAAATCTACATACCGTGTGCATTTTAGAATATTTTCGCAGTTTTGAAGTGATAGTAACTGGATTCTATGAGTATAGACTCCCTCACACCCGTGGTGGACCCGTGCAACATATGCAAGCCCGTACAAGACGTGCCACAGAAACCACACTATCACAAATAATAAGCGATTAGCGAAGTTGATTTATTAAAAGAGAACATAATTATTAACATTTAAAAAATCGTGCCTGTAGGTAGCTGCGAATTGATTTTCTATAAGTATACATATATGGACAACTTGGTACTCAATAGTGGTGTGTACCGGTTCTCAAAAAACCGGATAATCACCGGTTAGGATGGGTACCGGAGACTAATCGGTGTTTCTATTAACTACCGGTTAATCAATTATTTGATGGGTAACCATTTCAGAACGCGCGATTCAGTCGCGATTAGGGTAGGAATGTATCTTTGTTCGATACTACTCGTATGAGTACACGGGAAACCATTATTACTACTACCTCATTGAGCTCTCCTTTGTTTATGCTACCCAAGTTAAACACTTGTTCTCGGTAGGTAAGTATTTTGATGACAATCAAAACCATTTTTTTTCCTTGGATTGGCATTCAAAAATATTTCATATAATCTCATTCGGTAATATTCTAATTATGAAATGAAATACAGGCTTTTATTGCATATTTTATTTACATACTTCTTTCAGAAATTATAATAGGTTCGCGTTTGACCACACCTTGCCTGATGTTAAGCATTGATGTGGTCTAAGATGGAGCACGCTTACCTAGAAGAAACCTATTTACTCTCGATTTGAAGACACCCATGTTGTATTCATTGGGAAAAACAGACCACGGTAAGTAGTTCCACTCTTTCGCAGTACGCACGAGAAAAGTGGAAACGAAGCGCTTCGTACGAGTACTGGGAATATCAACCATGTACGTTAAAAAAATTAAATTAAATTAAATAAAAGCATTATTCTGCTATCAAAACAATGCTTTAAAACATTTTTTTAATTATTAAAGTACAATGTGTCCTAACCAAGGAGGTTTCAATTCAATTTAATTACACATTATCTGTGGAGAGCCTGGTTCCAGAGTGCGTTCCTCCTAGGCCTCGGCCAAGACATATTTTGGTCTAAACGCAGATACACGCCTTTCCAGCACTCTAATCGAACTTAATTTGATCCTGACAAGATTTGATCATACCCGTATTTAATTTACATATTATTTAATTTTTTAAGAAATAAAAAATTTAAGCAGATTTTCCTAACAAAACAATGCTTTAAAACATTTTTTTAATTATTAAAGTACAATGTGTCCCGACCAAGGAGATTTCAATTCAATTTAGGTACACATTATCTGTGGTGAGCGCGCTGTGCGCGCAACAGCGCGCTGGTTCCGAGCCAACAGACCAAAAACAGACTTTTTTCTTTTGCCAGTAAAATCAAGAAAAGCTTATAGCCATGAGATTGAATAAAGTAGTGTATGCAACTACATATAATTAGGTATTAAAACACTCGTGTAATCTTATTTTGAAACACAAAAAACTACACTCATGTTTTAATACCCTCTTTTATATTACAATTGCATAAACTACTATAATTGGTCACATAAAATTCGATTGTTTTTCAAGTACTTTCTGTGCATCAGTAATAAAATATACTGACTATCCGGAGAAAAACCGGAGAATCACCGGTTATTCAATAAAATCTCCGCACAATCTCCGGAGGCTGAAATTGCCTCCGGTACACACCTCTAGTACTCAAATATCCCACGGGCTTCTTGATAGATTCCAGCTATATACCACTGAATACTTACATCAGTATTTAAAAAACGAAACGTGAAATTGAAATCGATATTAGAAACCTCGTAAGCTCATGATCTTGAACTACATTTCGCACGAAAGTCCCCGGCGTCTAAATGCTTTGTTTTTCCATTTCCACTTTCTAAATTATACGTAGATATCTAAGGAAAAAAATGGAGTATCTCCACCCCATATAAAAAAAGAAGTCAATATATTAATATGTCATATTAGCTATAAAGTTATTGAAACTAGTAACACATTGACAACATTCTGCGCTGTAAATTATATAGTCTCTGAAGTAAATCTCAGATTCATAAATAAGAATAAATTAACCGTGACATCCATATAAACCCACACATATCAACACGATGAAACTATAAGAGTTTACTTTAGCCCGGGACCCTAAAATTCAGCATTTTCATACGAAAGCTTTCCCGTGAGGAACCGGCTCGAAGGTGGCCTCTTGGCCAGCAAATTGCTTTCTTTATCGCTCCTCATGCACGATAGTATTAGTGTCGTAATTACTCACATAAGTACACATAACTACACACTGCTGTAATAAACTTGGATTATGGGATATGGATAAAGTTGCGAAAGAATAAGCCGTAAAAAGGTTCTCATAGTCTTCACTTCTTCGTCGGTAGATTGAGATACATAACAGTAACAATAATGTTGATTGGCGAAACTGTACTATACCTACATACTGAGTATTTAGTATCATGTGCGGTATTTTCTATATTTTTAATTCCAATTGCGTAAAGGAGGATGTTTTTTTTGTGTTACCTCATATATTTTTACTGGATGTACCAATTTTGAAAGTGAATGGTGAAATTGTAACTAAACTAAACGAAAAACAACATCAGATATGTAGACGATACAGCACTTCTCACCCACTCTATGGAACCTACAAATATTGTTAGACCGCCTAAATCATGTGGTTAAAGAGAACGGATTTAAAAAGAACGTGAAAGAGACAAAATTGATGGTCGTCAGCAAACACGTAATCGACAACTAAATAAGACAACATAAAGCAAGTTAAACGCTTTTGAGATGTGGATATATAGGCGAATCCTCCGAATTTCCTGGAGAGACAATGTAAGGTACGAAGAAGTTCTCAAAATAGTGTTTAACAAAAAAATTGAGCTGCTCATCACAGTAAAAAAAGAAAGATCGCATACTTTGTTCATCTACACAGACACACAAAATACAATTGACTTTAAACTATTATAAAAGGAGCGGGAGAGGAAGAAGGAGAATAGCCTAGTAAGGAACTTAAAATCTTGGACCGGTACTGCTGATGACGCTGGTCTAACGCTCTTAGGATATGGCACAGGAAGAAGAAGACCAATTTTGATGTGTTTTAGATACTATAATAAAATGCCAAATTTGTCAGTGTTAGGGCCTGTTTCAGAATGTTCGAGTAAGTTCCGGTTTTACTACCCAAAACATATTTAATAAATAAAACACTATCTTTGCGTTTCACAGTCATCGATTTAGCCTATCCATCGGTTAAAGCTTGAAACACGCTGCATGTCAACTGTCATTTTTATCATTCAGTAATTATATGTGTTGCGTAGCAACCCGAAACTTTATACGGACATTCTGAAACGGCCCCTAAGTCTACAAAATGAGAGGCGGCACTGGAATAAGGAAATTACTTAATAAAAAATTGGTGTCGGCATATCTCTCGAAAATCTGTGATCGCACATCTCTGCAGATTCTATCTGCTCGAGTTAAATTTACTATACAAAATTCGTATCTCCTTTTCTAAACTAACTGGGTGATTGTTTTCAAAATCATGCCAATTAAACCTAGTATATTTAAGCGGTAGATATAAACAATTTTTAAACTGAACATTGGCGTTCACGTAGAAATCATTATCATCTCTAATTTTCTGGCAATTCGGTCGGAACGATTATATCGTTTGTAACCGCCATCATTGCATCTTAATATGAACCTCATACCAAAGAAACTGGTTTAACTTTCGTCATTTTGGCAACGAATTGCTTGGACTACAATGCCTATAATCCTACCACCTTCTTAGTCTATGTTCAAAAAATAAAAGTACCTAGTAATTATTAATTATTCACAGGTGGAACCGACAGGCTCCGCGTCCTTAGGTGCGGCGTCCCGGGCCCTCTTCGTGGAGAAAGTGAGGGCTTCGAACGCAGCCTGTCAGTCTGGAGACTTCGCCACGGCTGTCGCCTTGTACACTGACGCCCTCACACTCGATCCTGCCAACCACATACTCTATAGTAACCGGTAAGTATCTTCAAAGAGTGAACTCAATGCTCCAACAGGTAGAAGTACATGGAATGCTCCAACTAATAGAAGAATTTAGTAGAAGGACTCGAAAGCATACGGAAAGCTATTTCTTTTATAGCTGATAACCTAGCCTATGAGTTATGACCACTATCTCAACTAACGGTAAGAGACGATGCGGTCTAAGGTGTTATGCAGGCTGAACTAGAATTACTAGCTCTCAAGGTCAGCTGCTCGAACACCCCGTTAGGTGCTTGGCGACAAGATTTTTTGCTTGAGGGTGGCAGCTAGTCCGGTGAGCCCTTTGCCGGTATTTAAAATATCCTTCAAATCGAATTTATTATCCTCCTACGTCCTCCTAATAAAATATGAAGATTTATTAAAACAATTTAAGGTTTTCTTTATTAAACCAAAAATTGCTGCTATACTTTAAATTTAAATCATAAAAGTAAATAAGTTTCTGTCTAATAAGATGACTGGTAATGGGTATACTACATAAAGACTATGAAGAATTCCCAAGTTGGCTTCAGAACAAGTCGATCAGATCATCCAGAAGAAAAACATACACAACCACACCTAAGTAGGATAAGAGCAGGAAAATGATGAGTTATTATTACTCTATGCGAAGCTATTAATTCAGTAAACAATATGGCTCCCACGTAATGCCGCCCACTTACATGTTGCTTAACAATGAGATTAGGTATTTAAGACCCAGTTTTATTGTATTACTCCATAAATCAACTTGTTTCGATTAAAATAAGTAGTCGGCCTATCGCCTGGAACTTTATAAGACTCAAGTTCAGCCTCACATGAAGTAGGTAATGTTATTCCCTCTAAGCGGAAGATCTCTAGTACCAGCTTCTTCTATATGACCGCATTCAACGCAGAGCGGCTCTAAAGTCTAATCATCGACGACATAGCTCTCTCCGATCGGCTTGATTCGACCCTTGGGCACCGAGTAGAGATGTTAGATTACTCTGCATATTTTATCGTAGGTATCTATCACGGGGAGTGTTCAGAGGAACTGTTCAATTTAATACCTGCAGCTGATTTCGCCGTCGGACGCAACGACAAAGCGTGATTTCCATCAATTTCATGTCAATGTCTGGAAATCCACAACCTTGTGATTCTCACGGCATTTTCTGCCGCGCACTGCCACAATGTGAAATCAGCTGCCATGCAGAGCAATAGATCAAAAACTGCTGTTGGAAAATCGCATCGCTTCTCTTATTAACCGATTTCCAAAAAAGGACAAGGTCCTCATTTCGACTGTTAGCTTTTTTGTTACAAATTCAAAATTATTTATTCAATTTAGGCGATACGCACTACGACGCTCTTATGAAGATCAATTACAAATTTTAATATTGAAATATACTACATTGTACTGCCACGTTCAGCAAAAAAATTTATAGAGCCACTGCGAGAAGAACGGACAAGAAACTCAGGGCCATTCTTTTAAACGTCTTTTTACAATGTGTTATATAAAATATATAACACATTGTTAAAAATAATTATTACAATATTTGTTTAAATTACGTAGGTGATATGTGATAGAGTGGCAGAGGCGGAATTTTCGTTTAAGTAATCAGAAACTGTGTAGTAGGATTTCTTATTCAACGACGCGATTACTCTGGCAATTTTATGAACTGATTTGATGTTTTTTTTTATTGGGTGCAGTATATCTCCATGTTAGTCCAATTTTAATTTCATCAAAATCAGTCGAGTAGTTTGTATGTTACAGTAATTAACAGAAAAAAATATTTGTACATCTGGATCATTTAAACGGTTATTGCAACTGTTTCCGATAGTACATAATATATACAGTACCTATTTCAAGCGAGTGCATTGTTCTCGTAATAAATGTGTCACAAAAAAAGAGATTTTTAAAATAAAGTATACATGTAGGAGGGTCCGTCTGCTCATGGTGAGCAGACGGGGTTCACTGTACCAGTCGGCTTAATAGTAAAAAAAACACGGCTCGCTAAGTATAGTATGTATTGTATATTTGCCCAATAATACGTATACAGCTAGCGATACACAGGAATTCAGAGTCGATCGAACAACGACGGGCCACATAAGAGTGAAGTGAGCACCAGACGTGAGGTTCTATACGATCTGAAGTTATAGTCAAGTTTACATCGAGATATGTCATATGTTGGACGTGATACAAACGTTTGCGTGTGTTAAGCATGCACATCGCCATCTATTGGCGTCTGCATGAAATGAACTATAGAGGGCGGTGAACATTATGGTTCGAATCTGCGTAGGTGTCGTAAGATGGCGTTGCATATATTACTTTAATATGCGTAGGGACAGTTTGTTAATTGTGTGGTGTTACAGTCTCCCCGATCAAATCCGAAGGCGTCCCGACGAGGTAAAAGATAAGGTAGGCAGTCACTATTTTTCTTCTTGTGATGTCCTCTACCTCTAAGACTGAATGCATCATCTACAATTGCTGTAGACAGAGCCAAGTTGTTCTTATTAGGTCTTCCTCTTGCGCTAAATTCTTTGGATGCATTACTGATCGGTCGTAACGTTACTAGAACGTGATCTCCTATTTGATAATTCAAGCTCTGTCGTCGTCGCTGATCAGCGTAACACTTTCGTCCCATTTCTTTTCCTTCTTGAATGTCTTTCGCACCTCTAAGCGTACTAGCTAGATGGGGTAGCTTGGGAGTAATCTCAGAGTTACAATTTTCTAATGCATAAGGGTCTGGATCGGGCAAAAGTTCTTGAGATCGCGGTGATAGATTTACACCCATCTCCTGAATGTTTAGTTTCGCATCACGCATCATGTAGTCAGCGTATGGAGAATAACCATCGAATACCGTCCTGGTTTTCTTCACGTTTGATTGATTGGTTTCAAGCTTCATACGTTCGTAGTTCATGTATGCGCTTTCTCGTGGTACTGCAACTTCTTGCATCTCCGGCGGGACATCCCATTTTTGTGCAGACTCGATGTCAGGATAGGTCCTCACCAGAGCATTACTCACTACCTCTGAGAAGAGTTCACCTGGTGTTGGTTCATTAAATGTGATGAAGTCTTCGTCGTATAGTTCGTATATCATCTCTGTATTATCGTTGAAGTGCCATGTAAATTGTGGTAAATCTATTACCATGCCAGCATCTTCTAGGAACCCTATACCCAATAATGTTTTATTATCCCGCGAATTTGGTAAAACAATGAATTTTGTGGGTATAGTGCGTCCACACAAAGTCACCAAAGTTAAAGCACATTTTGTTTCTTTGTTACTCCATCTGCTAGCGAGATATTCATTGTCTCCTCTTTGAAATTGTAGCCTCGCTGACGTAATTTGGAGTATAAGGAATATGACGCAATGCACATCTTTGCGCCAGTATCAATAAAAGCATAACCTTGTAGCCCTTCGATTCCTATGGGAATCACTGGTCTTGAGCGCGCATCTGTACGGATGTTAACCGTGCAGAAATCCAATTGTTCGGTTTTGACATCGTTTTTGTTTTTCCCCGAGCAAGTTGGACAGTTTCTTCGAACAACTCCCGGAGCACCGCATCCATAACAAGAGAACATGGGTGGTGATGGTGACGGTGCTTGTATGTTCACTTCAACCATTTCGGTCTTTGAAGAGACTGCGGGTGCTTGATGATGATATTTTAGTTTCTTCAAGCAGTTTTCGGTAATCTGACCGAAAACTTTACACAAACCGCACCTTAGCCTTTCTGACTGTTCACCAATCTGAACAGGTGGTTTATTCTTGTGCTTCTCCATATTGAGTTGTTCTACTTCGCGTGCTGTTTTTAATAAATCATCGTACGTTTTGAACATTGTTCGGGGTATACGTTCCCGTATGTTTATATGCATTAAATAATAAATCATATCTAGTTGCTGCGTCTCGGTATGTTCAGGTCCAGGTAACAATGAAAATAACTGACGTTTCGTAGCGATAAAGGACTCTGTCATAGTAGTTGGAGCCTGTGTAATGTTCATGATTTCGTTATAGATCATGCACGCTGGTTTCTTTGGGGCAAATGTATATCTGATATGAACTTCAAACTCTGCCCAGGTTTTTATTTTCCCTTTGATACCTTGCCACCATTTTCCCGCGTCCTCGCGTAGCAATAAAGGCAAGCTAGCCAGTGCTTCAGTATCTGTGATCTTTTCTATATTCATAAAAACGTTGACAGCAGACAGGAACGCTTCCAACGTCTCTGAATCCTTGCGGCCATCATATGTATGCTGGCAGAAAGCCAGTGTACTACGCCTGTTAGAGCCGAGAGCAGCGAGAAGTTCCCGAAATTGGGCGTCAGATAGTGCCATATTTCGGTTTTCCTTTGTTTTATTATTATTAGCCTTGACTGTGGTCGTCCGCCCACTCCTCGTTACATAAAATTTTGGTGTAGGTTCTTTGTTTGACCGAGTCGCCAGCGTGTTGAGTGCGTCGTCTTCGGTCTGGTTCCTGGAACTGCTGAGTTTAACTTGAGGTCCAGGTCTTCTTGCCACGAGTTGGAGCGCCAGATGTAGGAGGGTCGTTATCACTGGTCGTGCAGATTTTAAACTTTTATGATATTTTTATTTTGAGTGATTTTTTGACGTTTTTATTGCATTTATAAAATTAGTTGCGGATTCGGAATAGTAATTTGTGAAAGGCACCTTCATAAGTCAAAAACTTTTTTTTTAAATGGAGGAAAGTAATGAACCCATGGATGGTAATGAAAATCGACTGGAGCGTAATGAATTTTACTAGGAGCGAAATGATATTTGCTTGTAAGTAAATGAAAGCGTGTGGAAGGTGATGAAATTTAGTTATATTTAACATAAAATATCACAAGATTTAGTGTTCATAAATGAATAAAATATACAAATCATACAGTTTATTTTGTAATTTTTAACATTAACATTATATTATTCAAATATGACCACAAGAATCAATTATAACTCGGATAAAATTATTTAAACTACCCACTATAGTTAAGTAATCACAAAAAAATATCAAACGTCTCAAGGTAAACGCAAAATTAAACAAATTTCTTTTAGCAAAAAGTTAAGAATAAGTAAAAACAAAAATGATGACAAAAGTATTACAGCGAAACCCTTTATAAATAATGAAGAAATATAAAACATTGAACTCAAAACGCTTCATTTAACAGAAACTAATGAAACAGTAAAACAAAACAATCGTTGAACAGTTCAAGAAGCCAGTTAGTATGTTATTTTTAATTACTTAGTTAAATAATGATGTAGGATTTTCCTTCAAAAAACTTTAAAATGTTTTTATGAAACAAAAAAATTGAAATGAAAACAAAATAAAATGTCTCAAATTTTTATGAGATTCACTTAAAACTTACACTTTGACAGACAAACTTTGAAATTATAAAGACATTCAAAAGTTTAAACATAAAGAGTACTGAAGACTTGTGGGGTATGTCAGTTAAAGTGGCAGAGTCTATAATTTGCATTATTGCACCATACACCATACTTAGTAACAATATTTAATCTTTGTGTTGATAGAGGAATTTTCCCCGATACGATGAAACAAAGTAAAATCACTCCAATTTTGAAGTTGGGGGCTGCATCTGACCCTTTCAATTATAGACCTATTTCCATCTTACCTGTTCTGAGTAAAGTATTCGAAAAAAATTTGCTCAAATATCTTTTACCCCATTTTAATGAGCATAATATATTGATGAGAATCAGTTTGGTTTCACTAAGAGTAGATCCAAAACAGATGCAGGTGTGCAAATGATGTCACATATACTTGAAGCCTGGGAGAGTTCACATGATGCTATTGGCGTAGTTTGTGATCTTTCCAAGGCATTCGACTGTGTAGAACACCGCACTCTGATTCGTAAGCTTTGACACTATGGTATTCGTGGAAAAGCTTTGAATCTTATAGAGTCATATCTGTCAGACAGGCTACTGAAGATTGGCATAAATGGCATTTCTTCTTCCGGGTCTTTGGTAAAAATAAGTGTACCGCAGGGATCAATTTTGGGACCTTTTCTATTTCTAGCGTATATTAATGAACTGCCTTGCATGGTCAAAGATTTCTGCGATATTGTTTTATTCGCAGATGATACCTCTCTGATTTTTAAAGTAGATAGGAACGATAGTGAACTCATTCGTGTAAGTAATGTGTTATCTATGACCTCTGAATGGTTCACTGAAATTCAAAAAAGGCCTAATGTTTTCTTTACCAAATGTTCCTTATGTTAAACCAAACATTAAGCTTGGCCCAGATAAACTCTCTATTGACAATGCGACAGTCTTCCTGAGAATCAAAATGGATTCAACTTTACAGTGGGATCCACATATACATGATCTAGCCGGAAGACTTAGTTCTGCTGCATATTATTATGCAGTTTGTAAGATAAGACAGTTAATAGGCGTAGCTACTGCATGGCTAGTTTATTTCGCGTACTTCTACAGTATTATGTCGTATGGTGTATTGCTGCTGAGATAGAGACAATCTTTATCTTACAAAAGCGTGCAATTCGAGCCATATATGAAATAGATCCTAGGGAATCTCTAAGGAATCTTTTTAAAGAAATTGATATACTAACTTTACCGAGTCTGTATATATTTGAAAATATTATGTATGTTCGGAAAAAAAATAGTAAATTTAAATTAAATAGTGACAACCACGATTACAACACTAGGAATAACTATAAAATAGCGTTACCAGGTGTTAGACTAGCAAAGACAAATAAAAGGTCCTTTTTGGTAATTGTGTGCGGTTTTATAATAAAATTTCCAAACATATTGCAATGCTCACAGAAGGAAATATCAACTTTTTGCACGTGAAAAACATGAGTTTGTGATTACTTAAACGACAAAAATGCTTGGAAAATTCCGCCTCTGCCAAGCTATATCTATATACCTATGTAATTTAAACAAATTTTGTAATAATTTTATTATATTGTATATGACACATTGTAAAAAGACGTTAAAAAAAATTTGAAAGTTGCAGACCATGTTCTCTTCGATGTTGTTAAAAATAGTGTCCGAATCTATGTCTAATGCAGTCAGGTGTTCATCCTCTCGATTGATAAATTTATTTATCACAGTATCTTCCAAACAATTTTCTCCCAAATCCACTTCCAAGTTTATTTAACTGTTGCATTTGATAGCCGAGTCAAACGGCAAGGTATATAAGTAATGTTCATTTATGTCGATATCCAAGTTGCTAATAGCAATCTGCTCAAACCCAATTTCAAGCACCCCTAATTGATTTTTGTGTTCACAAGCTAAGTTGCTGTTTAAGAAGCAATAGAAACAGCTGAGGCATCTGTGAGCTACTCTGTACAGCAATAAAGAAGACCATACAGTTTGGTGAACTTTGGAGGTATCTTTGAAGTCTGGAACGTGAGCAAGAAATTTGTTTCGAGTGATATCTTCCTCTTAAATTACAATAATTTTGACAGTCTGAACCTTTTCACGAATCTAATCTATAAAAACTTTGAAAGAGCCGATATCGCTCTCAAATTTGTGGTTATCTGCGGTTCTCTTATGGATTATCCATACACCATTTGGTTCTCCTCTTCCATGACCAGTTTCTTGGTTATTCAACCTATTCATGAATTTTTGTTATCATGTAAAAGATGAACAGATTCCTATATTGGCTTGAAGGAGAATCTGACAATGAGTGAACTTTGGACAGCTAGCCCCATGGCTAGCTGTTTTGTTATATAAGCAGGGATATAATGTCTTATTCCATGGCCAATATTGCAGATTTATTTATTCAGATTTTGAGGCATTCAATGTTGTTCTCGCTTTTGGGGGGGTGAATTTTTAATTAAAATATTTGTCATCAGAAATATCTGCTTCTGTTTCTTCTTTACGTAAGTTTGCGTATTCTTTTTAATTTTTTTTTGACACTTTGTGCTCGAGCACTGTCTCTAATGCTACATATCTTTTTTGTCTCTTTTTTCATGAAATACGTATTCCTATCTTTTTCTTTTTTTATTTCAGAAAGCTTAAAACTGTTCTTGATTTCTGCATAGTTTTGACGCATTTTCTTAGTAACTTTGGCTATTTTTTCTTATTACATATGTGACTTAAAAATCCAAATTTGAAAACTTTAACGTTCAGAATATTCAAAAAGAAATAAACTATGTACGGTATATTATAAATTGGTATCTTAGATTATTTATTAGACGCAACAAATGTTACAAAAACTTTCTTTATTACTTCATTTCATTCCTCTCCAATCGTTGTCATTACCATCCAGTAATTTTTTTTGTAAAATGGAAGATAATGAATTGGAGAAAAATGAGTTTTAGATATTTGATCTTAAATTGTTTACGATACGTATGTACCAAAAATTTACAAATTATTATTTAGAACAGTAAAATGATATTGATCAAAATGAGGTATTTATGAAATATGAAAAAAAAATACTTACCTTAAAAATCAGTGGATGGCAATGACAGTGAATCTATGACAAACTCCTTCCGGTGACAGGAGATTCTTAATTATTTTTAACGTAGCCACAGACGTCTTTCCGCTCTGAGTTGTAGCGACGCCTGGTTTGTTGCTGAACTCTCAAGGAATCACCTAGCCATTGTCCAGGGCCTAACTTGAGAAATATGTTGATATTCGAAAGCTCGGATAGGAATGAACTTTTTTGTTTGACAAAATTAAAACTTTGATTATCATTAACTTGTAGTCGCTTTCTAAATATAACAACCTCAATAAAATATTATTTGACTAGTAATTTATCCAAAAAGAAGCATTCATTCCGTATTTTATAAAAATATTTCATATAAAAAATTATTGAATTAGCTGATGCATTGTTTGGACACGGAGTGGAATGATATTTTAGCATATTTTTCTTCAGCCATTTTTTATAAATAACTATATAGCTTTTTCATGCTGGGTGCTATGAGAGCTTGATTGGACTGTAACAGTCACTAGTATTGTTCAAATCCGCTATACAGCACCAACGCGCTAGAGACTATAAACTATATTCGAATAGCGCGCTTTATTATACGCTATCGTTATAACGAAACAAGGCGCTAGCGCTAGATGCATATGCTAGGTGTCGTCACAATAGCGTCAGGCGCAACAGTATAACGCGGATATGCGCAAAGCGTGTTAACGCGACCGAAAGCGCGCGATGACTGAAGCTTGGCGCTATGCCGCTATCCGCTATACTGTCATAGTGGACGCTTGATGCTAAACGTTATATTAATAGCGCGAAGAGAATAATATACAAAGCGCGCTGTATGCGCTACAAGGCAATAACACGCTTTGCTATGGCGCTAGATGCTATATTATCCACCACTAACAGTCACATATACATAGTTTTTAAATAAAAATTAAAGACATATGAGTATATGAGTTATGGGCTCGGACACGTAATACGAACGAAACGTGATAACGACCCAGGAGGGTGTGGTGAGCAGACGGGGTTCACTGTACCAGTACCAGTCGGCTTAATAGTAAAAAACACGGCTCGCTAAGTATAGTATGTATTGTATATTTGCCCAATAATACGTATACAGCTAGCGATACACAGGAATTCAGAGTCGATCGAACAACGACGGGCCACATAAGAGTGAAGTGAGCACCAGACGTGAGGTTCTATACGATCTGAAGTTATAGTCAAGTTTACATCGAGATATGTCATAATATGTTGGACGTGATACAAACGTTTGCGTGTGTTAAGCATGCACATCGCCATCTATTGGCGTCTGCATGAAATGAACTATAGAGGGCGGTGAACATTATGGTTCGAATCTGCGTAGGTGTCGTAAGATGGCGTTGCATATATTACTTTAATATGCGTAGGGACAGTTTGTTAAGTCGAGGCAGTCAAAAATAATTCCCACGCTAGCTCCGCCCATGCGGCGCAACGATCCCCGCTGCACCGAACGACGCGATGTGCAGCGGCGCACGCGTCTCGCTTAAAAAAAGATTTTGTGTACTGCATATTAGATTCGCGAACACAGATACCATTGAGACGATTTCAACTTTTTTATAATCTTATTCACGTGACGAATTTCGATACATAAAGTAACTTTGTATATACTGCAATTGATGTCACGTTTTTATTTTTATCAACATTACTAATATTTCTTAGTAAAAAATTGATTATTTGATTTAATTTTCAAAATTATCCTTACGGTCGACAGTAGCTCATAAAACTAAAGCCAAAAGTTTTACTTTTTACAATATGATAATGTCTGCTCGACTTTATTGGCATATATTATTATGTATGTATTGGTATATATATTATACATATTTAACTGACTTCCCAAAAGAAAGATGGTTCCTAAATTGACTTGTCTATTATTTATTTTATGTTTGACCACACATAACTTTTTTACTGAATCTTACAATCTAAAAGATTATTTTTTGCTAGTACAGTTTAACTCTTAATTGGTTTCATTTTAATTTCATCAACATCGGTCGAACGGTTTGCCAGTTACAGTCAACTTACTAAAAGTAATTTGCCAAAATGCCTTGACAATCGCAGTGCTTCTAGCAACTAATGTAAGTGGCAACTGTGAATTTAGATGAAAGTTATTGTTAACCAGTGATAAAATCTATAAATAATATGTGAATAATAATCTCTCTTGAAAAGTCTGTAGTCATCAGTATATCAAATAACCTGTCGACGTCATAAGCACAAAATTGAGATCATATTGAACCGATATCAATGAGTTATTCCAGTCTTTTTAATTTAAAAAAATGTTTTCAAGTTGTTTATTTTTAATTTTCTTTGCTATGTTGTTGTGTCGCAGTTTCTGTGTTTATAGAGAAAACGTATTGCACCAAACCAACATAAAGTGAGACGTGGGTCGGAATATGATGATGGTACATAACAGCCCAAACGGCACGATATATATTGATAAATGGGGTGTTTTTAAATTCTCCATAGTAACGAATGTGATTTCTACTGATTAAACTACCTATAAAAATTTCATTACCCCTTGGCATCCGCGTGGACGATAATTTATGAATGAATCAACATTGTTCTCAGTATCTTGGAATGCGATTAATCAGATTACACATCATTAGAATAAAGTAAAATATCATCAAATTGAATGAGCATAATATTATATTATATTCGGTGAATATGGGTACAATTGACCTGAAATAAATGGATTTGATTTGATTAAATATGACCATTAAAAAATGTGAATATTGCCATGAAACTCTTTGCTTCTCGTCTCATTACATACATTAACATTAATTCTCAAATAACTCGATGCTCGAAGAAAAATAGACCGCTTAAGCCCTGGATTACAATAGGAGTTGTCAAATGCCTCAGAAAAAGATTAAGAACTAGATAGAAACTATATAAAAAAGTAAAACAGAACCCTGACAATGAAGCTATAAGGAAAAGATACCTAGACTACAGAAAAACGTGTAATACAATAGTAAAAAAATTAAAGAGGCAATACTACTCATCTAAACTAATTCAACACAGTGGTAATATTAAGGAAACGTGGAAAATAATTAAAGAAGTTTGTAATTTAAAAAAAAGTAATGTACCATCTTTTGAACTTTTGAGTATACATTCTGACCCTAAAAAATCACTTAATGACGTAAATAACTTTTTTGTGTCAGTCGGTCACAACTTAGCCAGAGTAATTCTTAACAGAGTAGATAAAAGTGAGCAAGATTTAGCACAAATATCTGAATCCAATAATAAGCCACTTAATTCTCTATCTCTTTTTCTCACCGATGTATATGAAGTAAGATCTGTTATAAATAATTTGCGAACAGCTAGTGCACCAGGCTGGGATAAAGTAACTACCGCTACTCTTAAAGAAATTATTGCATATATCACTGACCCAATTACTTACCTTTGCAACCTCAGCTTCGAATCAGGAACTTTTCCTGAGTTTTGTAAGAAAGCAATAATATGTCCTATTTATAAAACTGGTGACAAAAGTAATTCAACAAATTATCGACCAATTTCTCTGCTCAGTGCACTATCTAATATTTGAAAGAATCGTCAATAAACGCCTCACTAAATTTCTTGAAAAAAATCATATACTTAACACTAATCAGTACGGGTTTAGAGAAAAAAAGTCAACAGAGGACGCTGTCCTAAAACTAACTACTATTATTAAGGACCACCTAGATAATGGAGAGTGCTGCGTAGGTGTATTCCTTGACCTGCAAAAAGCCTTTGATTCGGTGTCAATTCCTATCCTTTTAACAAGGTTAAACAACGCTGGCATTAGAGGTGTAGCTTTGCAATGGTTTGAAGATTATCTAACCTGCCGAGAGCAAAGGGTAAGAGTCAATGGCTATGAGAGTGACGTCGGATTCAGCAGATATGGTGTTCCACAAGGCAGCACGTTAGGACCAACCCTGTTTCTCATTTACATCAATGAGCTCTGTAAAACATGTATGCCTGGAATGGAGCTCCTCATGTTTGCTGATGACACGGTCCTCCTATTCCATGAAAAGACGTGGGAAACTGTTATTGAATTAGCTGAAGCCGGCCTTTCTAAGGTTACCTCCTGGCTTGAAGACAGTCTGTTGTCTCTTAACACAAGTAAGACAAAGTATATTTGCTTTAGTAAAACAGCAGCAACAGCTCTAAACTCTGACTTCCAACTAACAATTCATACGTATCCTTGTAATCGTCGAACCATAAATGTAGACAGCGTCTGTACCTGTGAAAAATTGAATAGAGTAGAATCTCTTAAATATTTGGGTGTGACATTAGATTGTAATCTAAACTGGAAATCTCATATAACTACACTATCGGCAAGAATTAGAAAACTCATTTATATTTTTAAGAACTTAAGAGCAGTCGCTCACTTTGATTTACTTATTCAAACATACAAAGCACTCTGTGAATGCATTATAAGTTACTGCATCTGTGTCTGGGGATTAGCTGCTAAAACGTATTTTATAAATGTTGAACGAGCTCAAAGAGCGGTTTTAAAAGTTCTTATGTACTTACCCAGCAGACATCCTACCACAGAGGTATACAGCAAAGCACAGGTCCTATCGGTTAGAAAACTTTATATATATCAAATCCTAAGACGATATCACGCAAATATAGTCACACATTTACCTACGTTAAATAAACGCGTCGACCGTTGTCCAGTGCCATTTGCCCGCAGTAAATTTGCGCAGAGACACTTTGACTATGTGGCACCGCACCTGTACAATAAGTTAAAAAAACTAAATCATGAAAGTAACATAAAAAAATACTCTAATAATAAAATTAAAAAAGTTATACTCACATGGCTTAATCAACTAGACTATGATGATGTTGAAAGCATACTCGATAACCTTTAAAGGATAATAACTCGCCACAATCACATAACACACCTCACTCCCCCTCACATATATTCACATCCACACACATAACACACCACACTTACATAACACACCTCACACCCCCTCACATATATTCACTTCCACACACATACAAAACAACAAAACTCTATTTTGAAAAAAAAATGTATAAGTAATGGCATAATTTCTGTTTTTATAGACACACATTGGGGAAGGATCTGGTCTTCGTAACACAGTGTAAAACTTCATCGAAGACCAGAGGCTTCATAATTAACATTGTTCACAATTATGTCAATAAATGATTTTTATGTTTTTTTTTTTTTTTTATTTCATTCATAATACCATGACTCGTCATACAAATATGAATTATAGTTTTTCATAACTGTGCTACTGTACACGTTCCCATAATAAAATAAAGTAGGTTGTTTGTTTTTTATTGCTATCATATAATTTTTAACTGTTAATTACTAATGTTGAAAATATGTTCGTATACATCCTAGTACGTTTTATTTTTCAGTTACAGTGGTAAACAGAATGGTGTTATTTTACTACCACTCTGCTTTTAGATACCAACTATGGTAAAAATTAGACCAACCAGATATAAGTAGATTCAGCCACTTCTAAACAGCAGGATAAGATTTTTTTTAACAAGCTTGCAGAAGAGTGTATATATGCAATTGTAAGGGGTTTAATTATTGGGATATTTAATAAAAAACACACGACTGCAGAAACATTGTAGAGAACATGTTATACAGGCTTCTTTTAATGCAACATAGCAGACAAGTGAGACAGTGAGTGGCACTGGAACAGGTGACTAAATTAGACTTTAAAATAAAAAGGTAATAAGGACTATCATAATACAGATATTCGTGGTTAGTCTACAGAGGTTATAGACACATTAAGTTAAGATGTATATGAATTAACAAAAAATCATTTATGAAATAAAAAATATATAGTTTTCCATTTATACAATTTTAATGAAATGCAAAAGTGTGCGTGAGAAATAACGAGTATCGGAAACGGAAAGTCAAGTTTGCAGTCCCCCCGATCGTCACCCCGTGACCACGATCACTGCAAAGTGTTTGAAACGTCATGACAAAAAAAATGATAAATATACGCGATTTAAACCGTTTAATGTTGTTTAATTACTATGCGTAACAAACACTAAAACCTAAGACAATATTAAGTTAAGTCTTTTTACGGTGGGAGGAGGTACTGAAGCATTTGCACTTTGATGTTGCAAGTCTCCCTCGACAGCCTCCTCTTGATTTTTCTTTTTATAGAAGTTTCCACATATTCTTGATCCCGGATCATTCTTTTCTTTGAGTGGCGGGGATCGACCA
Source organism: Plagodis dolabraria (assembly GCA_963854805.1). Taxonomy (NCBI): domain Eukaryota; kingdom Metazoa; phylum Arthropoda; class Insecta; order Lepidoptera; family Geometridae; genus Plagodis; species Plagodis dolabraria. Next base: position 12,752,087 of record OY978461.1, read on the forward strand.
GCTCGGGCAGAAGGCAGTCCATATTGAATGTGACTAGTTTTGTCTCAATTTTTTCCCTCCAAAATTTTTCTTCTTTTTGTAGAATTTATATTTTTGATTTGTTGTCTCCATACTACACGGCAAATAAGCATTAGTTATATTACAAATGTGCATTTAGCCGAGTTTGATGATACCAATCAGATTTTTGATTGATATATACCAGCAAAAAATATAATTATACATTTTACAGACATTCAGTTACCTGAAGCCTTCAGAAAAGCAACTGTACATATCTGTTTGTCCGACAATCAATTTCGCACAATTTGTTAGAATGTGTAGATAGAATTTGTTAGTTCGTACACGAGTGCCAAGTAAGGATAAATGTCGAGAGAGCAGTCGAATGACACCTGTCAAAAATCCAAAATGGCGATTTCAAGACGGCCACCATACAAACTGCTCCGCCCCTGCTGAAGTTCAGCCTTCAGAAAGGGGGTGTTGGGAATATGAATAAATGAATTTAAATACATATATTCAGATAATTTGCATGTCAGATTTTTTGCACGTCAAGAGTACAACATCGCTCTTTACCATCTATCTAATACCCTAATAACCGAAAAGGGGGCGAAGGCGAGTATAATACATATCAGCGATGGCATTCCCAAGAGGGTATTGCTTCAGATAGGAGGCCGGGCATAAAATTTAAGTCTTGCTCCGCACAATTATGTCAATGCGTTGTCTTTTGTGTAGGTACTCAGAAAAAATATATTGTTTATACCGACCCTACAGAGGTGTGACAAGTGCAGGGCGATAATAATGTAAAGTGTTATTTTTCAGTGTAAAAAGAAAATTTAAATGTATTTATAACGTTTTTTTTATTTAATTTTACCTGTTGCTCTGCTATGGATAGGTCAAAATAATTTTTAGCCTAATATAGGTAGTATATAAAATATTTCCTTTGCAAAATTTCCTGTGAATAAAATGTGCAAATTTAGCAATACTTTATTCAAAGAATTACTCACTTATTTTCATGTAGTGGAAGAACACAGTCTAAACTTATTATATGAGATGGCGACTCCGACAGTTTTCCCTGTCCGAGTGATCTCAGACTTCGACTGATTTGTTATTTTTTTCATGAGAAAGAAGGTGCATTTTATGAGCACAGTCAATTATTCAACTCTATTTATGTATAAATCGATACTTATATGTACATGTCTAAGTGATAAAATGTATATTTATAAGTACCTATGCAGGTGACTTTGTATATAATATCTTGAATATATACCTACTTGCCTGATTCTGAATATTCTTTCATTGATATAAATCTACATCTAGTCTTGAGGGACATACACAATGTCCGATGTTTTATTGCGATATAGGTACCTACCCACCAAACTAAATGCTTTGATTTGCTACGCTTGTGTTATTATTATTTAGCAACGCTCAGCTCCATTTACGGTTGAACGGCAGCTGTACTTTAGAGCCAGATAATTTTACTTTATACCTGTTCGGCACCTTCAACCACATCACTTACCATCAGGTGAGACCATAATTATACATATACCAGATATTATTATAGTACCCTACTAATCATACTTAGATTAGTACGACATATAGTTATTTTATAGCTCCATTACAGTACTAAAGGAACCTAGTTGGTATAGAATCTCTTAGTTCGGTAGAGATAGTACCTATGTTTCATGAATAGAATAAACACCAAAACACAAACGATTATTAAATTTGCATAGGTACAATAGGTAAAAAAACACTGAAATATTAATAACGAAAAATACTTACGCTTTTGCCTCTCTCATAATTCTTGCAAAGTCTTTGTATCGACTCTTCTGCATCCTTTTTTATTTTGTTGGTTATCTTTATTTCCCATATTGATATACTCGTACCTACCAAGATACGTATTTATAATGCAGAGGTGATAGCGCGCGAGCGATAGGTCCACGTCCAACGGCGCACAGCGCGGCACTGAAGGATAGCTCTTACGCATTGATTTTATTTCGTAATCGTAAGATAATAAGGTTGAATATCGAATCTTCCGATTGACCGTAATCCTGCACAGAACTAAAGGTCGTAAGTCTAAAACACAGTTTATTTTTTTATGAGAATACTAATTACTCTAGGTAAATTTTACTTATACAGCGGATAATAAACTACATTTCCTTTCTATGTGTATTTATTATTGATATGTAACTGATTTAGTTTCCCAGAAAAATCCAATAATTTAAAGAAAAGGCTTCATTTAAAAAAATTAAAACTATCGAGTAAATTTCTTTCAAATGTGTTCCTGTCTGGACAACGGATAGAAAAAGGTTTGAAAAATCAAATATTTGAGTTATCGTGTCGATTGCATATTTAAGTTGCTTAAAAAATCTAGTCGAATGAGAGTATTTTTTCCGCAGCCTCGTCTTAATTGTGTGGTGTTACATACATATATACAAGCTATTTAATAATTATTAGGGTTGAAAGTCGTTTCCGTCTTTTTTAATATTTTCAACGTTGAAATATTTATGCATTATGGAAATTTATCGTTATAAAACATAGTCAGTAACAATTCAGTATTGTAACTCAAGACATGACTGATTTGACATTTTGAACATTGCAAATTTTGTCATTTGGACGTAAATTACCCTAAGCAATCTTCTATACACGACAATAGTGTCGATTTTGTTACTCATTATTATTATTACGGAGTCATCAATGCAGGTGCTATTACAGCTAATGTGTACCTAATAATTATTTATATGGTAAATACATATAAAAGTAGTCGCACCTTTCAGCAAAGGTGCGACTACTTTTGTATAGTAGGTAATTGATACTTCTACTTATAAATTATACACAAAATATATCTCACCCCAACCTTACATTAGGTACACATCTGCTCTGCTTTGTGTGCGATGTATAAACATATGATTATTAAGTAATTTAAAATATAATTATATATATATATATATTATTAAATAATTGGGTATACCGAAAGGATATAGAATAATAATTTATTGGTTGTACAAGTGTGCAACTAGTACTAGTTTATTCGTGTAGACGTATATTTTTTTTAAAAGGAGGTGCTATCTTCTATAGATTAATAATCTTATAATTTGTCTATGTTGCTACTTACTTTTTGTAACGATATATATGGTATTTAGTATAAGTATCTATACAAAGCTGCTAGCGTATTTTTTAGTCTATTGTCTGTCTCCCTGCCTCCCTCATTATGAAGGGAGTTTGCCATAATCTCCACGCTTGGCAGGCGGCTTGCCGATTGCAGTGTGTAAATAGTACCTAATTGTTCAAGGCTGCAAAGTTGTTATTTGGCGCAACTACCTATATTGAAACCTGAGGAAGTGAAGGTTTCTAGAATTGGTTTCAAAGGTACGAGACGAAAAAGCTGCCGAGTGCAACACACAATTTTTACCTCATTCCAGCGAGGAAAATGAACAGCTTAAAATAATGTACTAAAAGTTAGTTGATTCAAAGTAAATATTACTAAAATTAATATTTAAAGTAAATTCATTTTCTGGAACTTTTATAGAGGTTCTAATTTCAAAATCCTTTTCCTCCCTAGCGGTAAAAATCACTTTTCCGCGCACATTTTGAATGATAAACAACACTTCCAAGCTTGTGAGGTAAAAAATATATTTCGTCTATCTTTGACTACTACATACTTGGCTAGTTACCACCCTTAAGTCTAAAACCAGCCACCAAGTAACATAACCGTCACCACCACCCTAGCGTTTTGTTCCAACAGCTGTTATTATGAGCCAGTACCAAAGATTATGCCTGTTTGCCACCCTCGACTTAACAAGTGAGATGGTGTTCCATCTTCTGTAGAAAAGTTAATTATTTGTTTCTCTTCCACAGGTCAGCAGCTAGATTAAAACAGGGGCAGTTCGCTGCGGCTTTACAAGATGCCACCAGGGCAAGGGAGCTTTGCCCTAACTGGCCGAAGGCGTATTACAGACAAGGTATGAACTCAATAAAGGATTATGAAAAATCATTATTAAAAAATCATTATGTTTTAATTCTTATGTTGTAACTTTTGCAATAAGGCATGCTAAGGAAATAAGCTTTAAACGCCATGTATTATGAACTTTTTTAACCACGAGCGGGCATCGCCCCCCTCGTCATATGTCCCTAGGGCCGAAATATGCTCTTATGTTCTGAGCTATCATGGTGAGTGAATCATAATTCAAACTGATACTTTTGTGTTTATGCAATTTTCAAAGTATGAGTAAATGTGTAACCGCAGTTTACAGAATGATTAAGCCAATCGTAATTACTAATTTATATAACAGGTACTGCGAATTTTGTAACACCGAAATAAAAGTGATGTGGAGGCAATCCATATCATTTTTAAATTATTATTAATATTATATTCGATGAAACGGAAAATATTTTAGATATTAGAAGATGTGTATAAGTTTAACAGCACTTACAAGAAGGAGGCTGTACTTTCAAAAAGATTGTGTACTATATTAATGTAACATTCATATATCTATTACAAAAATACAAATTTTACGAGAGAAAAAAAAATTGTCATGTGCGGGATTCGAACCCGCGTCCATCCACCCCTTTAGCCGGGGTATGCTCTAACCAATTGAGCTAACATGACAACAACACTTGCGTTGTACTTCAACGTTGAACTATAGGTGTCGCTCCATCCCAATACGATGGTTGCATGAAGAACGAGAGCAAGAATTACAGTTATGAGTCATTGTGTCATGTTAGCTCAATTCGTTAGAGCATACCCCGGCTAAAGGGGTGGATGGACGCGGGTTCGAATCCCGCACATGACTATAATTTTTTCTCTCGTAAAATTTGTAATTTTGTAATGTAATTCACCTAGCAGGCGTCATTGCAAACTTAACAATATTAAAATTCATATATATCTAATTTATTCCTATATCTATCTTTACTTGTTTATTAATAATTCCTTAACATTAGTAAGGGTAATCAGATCAATGTACTGTTTGTTTCCGAAAACCTACAAGGGAGCGATTCATATTAAATAGAAGCTTGTACTGAAAAATAAAACTAAAGATGACTTCAACAAAGAAGAATCTCACGGTGCACGTGGTGGCTATACGACCTTTTATTTATCGGAAATTTACGAAAACTCGAAAATATAATAAATTTAACATTGATACGTTTGACCTATTTAAAAATTTCTAACACGAATTTGCTAAGTTTTTTGATTAATTGATCAAATTTTAGCAAAAGTTGCTTACAAAAATTTATTGACGGTAACGAGAAATTACATAAAATAATTTTAAACATCTGCACTTCAGATAGTTTTACGTATTAATCAAAACGGCTATGAAGAAATCTTTAGTACTGATTTGTTGCCAAAACGTTCATACATGACAGTAATTTTTTCTGAATCTAAATAAATATACTTGAAGATTTATAGTCCACTTTCAAAGAGAATTACGAGTAGTTACATACAATTTCCTCGATACAGGCCCTTGCCTAGGGAGGAAATCAAAAGACATTTAGTAAATAGAAAATAAAGTCTGCAGTGTTTTGTATTTAGAAATTAACGTTATTTAAATGTTATAATAATAAAGCTACTATACCTAGTGCTTTTTATGGTGACTTTGCAGTAATAAACGTTTTTTTTTATTGATATTATTTAACTCTATAGGGACAGAACCCTTTAGTTGAACTACGAATCATGGGGAAAGGCAGCTATTGCTTTTTCCTTTCATAAACATTTTCCTAATAAGAATTGATGACTTTCATCCGTTTTAAACACTCAATAATATAACAAAAATTAAAAATTATAGTTTTTCTATAATATATATTGATAATAATAACACGAATACCTAATACCGATTTAAAATGTTTGTGATTATAGTCCAAGTAGGAAACGAGGACTTACACTCTACTTATTTCAGTTTTTTAAATGAAAAATACGAAAAAAGTAAAAAAATGGCATTTTTTTTTTAATATTCACTGAAAATGATAACATTAGTAGAAGATACATACTAAAATTAATTGAGCAGTGAGAAGAATTTATTAAATTTAAATAAAAATGTTGTTAGTTTTTGAATTTGAAATTGAATTGAATTTGAATAGTTTTTTCATAAGTAAGTAGTTACATTTAGTCACTGCCCCGTCAAATTATATAGTCTTTTTTAAATTTTAAATGTCGCACACAATGCGCTATCCCAGGGGCTATCCCGATAAATTTTTAAAAGTAGGTACATATTTATTTTAATTCACACTGCTCCAAAACATAATTCGTGACATAATTTCAATATAAGTACACTAACTTGAGAATAAGTCACATTAATTCTGTTTTACAAACGTACTTGTATTTTTTTTTATTACTGCAAAGTACATTACAACCAAAAACCACAGACATCTAATTTTTTCACAAAGATGGTTACCATGATAAAAAAAAAACTCTTGTACAATGGTATAAATATGTCCCATTTACAATATATTTTGATGCTATCCAGATATGAAGAAATAACTAGTTTTGCAACAATGAGCCAGAAATGCCGGTAACAAGACTATCTCAGTCCTATAAAGCAGGTACTATCTAAACAAGAATGTCTGACTAGATGTTCGCGCGATTCTTGTTACATTATCTAATCAGTGATTTCCCCTGTATGCCTACTTTAAAAAACTCTAGGGTTAATAAATTCAGCCCTAGTTTCAACGAATTTTAGATCTCAAGGTCCAGACATACAGTTTGAATTCCCATGCTTTGGGTTTTAAATGTACATATTAGCTAGATATTCGTAGTTCAGTTACAAAGGTATGAATACATCATGATGATATCTAGGTACTTGCACTTGTACTTCGTATATCGTTTCACTGTTTGTTGCGTGTGAAGGGAACATTATTAGCTGCAATATTGTTTGCAAAGGCCATTGTTTTGTATTAGTCACACTTTCGCCGTGTTGTTTTTAATCATATCAGTAAATCTTACATAATAAAAAAAAAATGTGTTAACAATCCCGACGAATTTTCTACGCGTTTTGCTTGTACACGAAGCTTCATCAGGAGGTCTTGACTCTTCAAGCGCTCGATTTAGAATGATCTATCGTGTGCTCGAAGAGTCTACTAATTATGCTTCATGTAGAATCGAATCCATCGAAAATTCTTCTGGTTTGGCTACGTGGCATTTATGACGGCACGTCGTCTTAACAGGAAAATTAGGTGAACAACCCGGCCAAGTCTGAGTCGGACTCACGCCAGTGAATGAAAAAATAATGATGTATTGGTAAATACATAATATCATTTTTGCAAGGTTATCTAGGATACTTGGCCAGTTTAAATAATTAAACATGATCTGAATTCCGATCAAACAACCAGTAGATCTGGAGTAGTTAGTTGATTGAGACATAACAACGATATGCCGAAAAACTTGATATTCAACCATTTGAAAATGAACGTATAGATGTCTTAACTTACCTACATTTTCTTACGCATAGGTGTTGCTCTTCAATGCCTCGGAAGACATGGCGAGGCTCTGGCAGCGTTCAGCTCAGGACTGGGCGTGGAGCCCTCATCGCGGCAGCTGCTGGCGGCGCTGGTGGAAGCCTCGCTTAAATCTCCACTCAGGACAACCCTGGAGCCCACGTTTCGGCAGCTCGAGGCTATGAAACTGGACCAATCACCATTCGTGCTAATTTCGGTGAGTTTCTAAGATATAGTGGAGTATATTGAGTAATGACATATGTTATTTATCATACCGGTATCCAGCCATCAAGTGGTACAAAGTGTACGTAAGTTTTGACTTCGGTTCTGTGCCTTCCGGACCCCTCCATGGATCGTTCTCATAAGTTATATTCTCTTTTATTTCTAGTCTAGTATATTTTCATTACAAATATGAGCGGATACGATGCCCATAACACCCAGCATGTCCCCAATGTGTAGCAACACCACACTATACGTTAAAATAAGTAGAAGTATGCTGATCATAATTTCCCTTAGAAGGTGGTGACATCCCATTGGGGCTAGATGGACCAGTTCCGTACTGAATGACTATGAGATTGGCAGTTTGTTTGGTTGTATTATCAAGTTAATATATTAATAATAACGGAGTTAAATAAAATGTCTCATTTTTATTTTATCTCAATTATCTTGATGAAGTCGACGAGTTTCTTGCGAATGAAATCGGACAGTAAACGATAGAAGCCTACCTACGAGTCCAAAATAAAAGCAATAAAACTGTAATATATTCAAATTACCGACAAAATTCTCACTATTGGAAATACAACATTCCCAGATACATCTCTAAAGTAAATGTCAAATAATTAAGAATCTGATAAAATCATCACCAAATTCCACATGTTGCCATCCCACCAATTAGGGAAGCTATTCCAAATCGCACACTGTCATCAAGCTCATTTACAAACCTGTTCTTCCATGCATCCACTGATAAAACAAATAACGGCTTATTCAATCACAAACTTCGACATTTTAATTTTATAAGCCGTATTTTTACTAAAAACGGAGATTTAAATGGGCCGTTAAAGTACGGATAATTGTGTGTTAAGCTCACGTCGATGCGGTGTTATATTTATGGGTTAGAACTCATAAACTTCACTAAGATCTCTACGTGCTGGGAGTATATTGAAAAGTGTGGCAGTATTTCACATCATGTTATAGTACATTTAGACGATAAGATAGAACGTGAGACGTGGAAAGGTTTAGGAGAGGTCTACGCCAAAGAGGCGACTATTACTAACAATAGGGAAAAATAATTAAAACTTTCAACCACCACTTATATAATTACATATATACCTATTCAATAAGAAAATATAGTAATCTAACAATGAGGTTGTAAAAGTATGTATAGTAATTTTATGTATAAGTTGTAACAGTATAGATTGTAGTAGAAATAAAGACTATTTTTATTTTATTTTTTATATAGTAGGTTGATATACAAGGGTCGAAATGAATCAATTCCCATACGAGGTATTTAAATCGCTATGGTCCGAGTAGGAATTAATGACATTCACCCACGTTGTACAAACACTCTACTTTTCATTTCGAATATAAGCAAAATAAATAATAGTAGTGTATGTGAAATATTCATAATAACAATAACATGAGTAGCACCTATTTGGATGCACCCATGTATTTGAGAGTCTATTTCCATTCAAGGTTAAGCGAATTTACCATCTACAACCATAATATTATACGTGTATATTACCATCAAGTACCTACCGATTGTGTGGAAAGGTAAATAAAAAATAAAAACAAATATAAATAATAGTTATATAATACATACACATACATTCGTAACACATTAACAGACTCAATAAAACCTTGCTAAAGTTTAAAACAATTGAAGTAATCTAGACTTTGAAATAACTTAAAATTATTATTTAAAAATGGAGTTAGTACATTGTTCCGTAACAAATAAGAATTACAACCGGACTACAAGAGTCATTCTCATCGACGACATCCTCAGCACCATCACACACTTCACTAGAGCAGCTATACCAGCGACCCTAACTCCTTCTCCGCTACACCAGGGAGTTGGGATGGCTTTGGTAGGAGCCGGAGGGGGAAATGAACAAAACACCCCAAGCGGGACGTCAGTGCAGGACACATCGCTCCCAAATAGAATAAGAACTTAAAATTGTGCAAACCTTTTCCAAAATAACGCTTATTTTATTATCACTCCATTGAAATCTCTTAGACATTTTCGTCGATTGTAAGATTATCATCTTTTATAGTAAAATCATTTTTTTTACCCTTTCACCGGTGTTTATATAATAATACCTGAAAATGTCAAAGCATCCTGTTCAAATATGGCAATACAGATTTAATGCAATGTACACAACACGACCTCTTTCATGATATATCCAGCCGCGGCTTTCGGTGCCGAAATAATACGGGCTATTAACGTTTCTCTCCGGGTAATGTATGCGTATTGTCAGTCAGTTCGTTTTGCTGCCATCGAAGCTTTCGACAGGGACACGGCACAATTCCACCTGTTTACATAAAAATCGGGGAAATATCTTCGGTCCGCTCACTCTGCATGTAACATATTCACGGTCCTGCAGACGTTGTACGTGAATTGTGCTGTGATTATGGTGTCTGCTTGTTTTATACAGTAATATTGCGTGAAAAGTTTTAAAACTTGGTAGGTATTGGTTAAGATCCCGGCTTAAGAAACAGGACTTTTTTTCTTCTGCCTTTGGACTCGTGATGCCTCTCCGGGAAAAGAAAGTGTAATTGCAACATGACACTACACAATATTTACTTCAAAGTTTTAGTAAGTTGCTATTATTAAATACATACATAAAAACACGCCTCTTTCTCGTAGGGTTAGGCAGAGACCACAGATTTCCACTTGTTACGATCCTTACATACCGTTTTCACTTCATCTACAATCATCAATCCTTTTATACATAAGCGTCGGCTTAGGGTACTCCTGACCTGGCTTCAGAATGTCTTCAATTTGATTTCGGAACGTTTGCCTAGTCCTTCGCCTTCCGTTCTCTTGTCCTACTATTATTGTTGATCTACATTATATTGTGCAAATCTGGGCCTTTATTAGGTGATTGATATTGAGTGTCCTATCAACGAGCATTTTCAAGGACGGCTTACGTCAAGTAGGCGACCTGCCATAGAACCATAAACCTAATTATTTTAAAATTTGTTCTTGTGTAACGAGTATAATGCGTACGCGTTGTTTTGTGGGTTTGTTGCAACGCTTTCATTGGGCGGTAGAAGCATCTGACGCTTGTTCTATCTGTTCATGTTATTTAGCATAACATATTACTTTTGCTTATTGTAGGAAATTAAATAATAACACCTTTACCCTAACCGGGAGATGGGGTCTATACAAAATGTTTTTCCCTTCAAGATCATGCATACCTATATTTATTGGTTTTGGAATCCTCTTCGGTAGTAGGTATCATAACCAGCTGGTATATGAGCACTCTAAAAGATGGCTCATTGCCCTATGTCGGGTCGTCGTATTTTGAATCTTTATTGGATGGTATGGTAGCAGTAGTTATATGCTGGTCAATTAATGTCATACACATTTCGAATACCCTGATTGAAAGGATGTAGATCCGTACTGACTTTTATGCCGAGAATTATAGATGTCAACACCTGATTGCTTATAATTATAAAGAGTTTCCAAGTTACTCCGTTTTGAAATCCTTTGATAATCTACTGTCAGCTACGTCTATGAAACCTCGCTTCCTTTACATAAAAGTTCCCCGTTCTCATAGCAAAACAAGGGCATTTTATAAAACAGGATGGTCCTAAATCAACCGAATAAAAAGACTACTCCACCAGAAACTGGCAACATTAAGGACCCTGGAGTCAGTAAGCGTGGCATTTGCATACATTCCTCGATGCAGTCGGTAGTTCGGCGACATCTGGACCATATCAAACCAGTAAGGGGAAACACGATGAAAAGTGCTTGTTACATGACTGCCTAAAAGGGGTGTAATGTTTTAGGGTTCATGTATCTTCTCGTTATTTTTGCCTGAACAGTATAACAGCATTGGATGTATGGGGTATGATAAGAATTTAAACTGTACTGGCTATATTATTATTTTTTTCAGAGCAGGCATGTTTTTTTTAATCAGTCTGCTGGTTCTCCTTGAGGGATCAACGATGAAAAGCTCGTATGTGTTTTTTGCCTGAAAAGCATTGGATGTATGTATGGGGATTGGGGTATCATAAAATTCTAAACTATACTGGATATATATTTTTTCAGAGCAAGCATGATCTTTTTATATTTTTTATTAGTTTGCTGATTCTCTTTTCTATATAAGCCTTACACGGCAATGTGAAATAAAATTATCATAGATATTTCCAGCATTTGCAAGAGTTTCAAATGGTCACATCACGGAAGGCCCAAAAACATTGTTCTAAATCATCAATATTGGAAGTTGAAATCGTATTTATATATTGCGCCATTCACATGCTGAACCCAACAAGCGTGTCTTTGAAGTTATCCGATGATTGAACAGGACGTTCAAGCATCTAACCAGATTCTTACTAGAATCGCTGTTTTTTTCTGTTTTATTTTAGGTGGGACGGAATATTCGCCTACATGATCGTAAGCATCAGGCCTGTCCATTACAAATACAGTGTCACCGTCCTTATTCTGCTCTCGCGTCTGGGTGACATTCATTTTAGTGTATGTTAGTTCTTATGTGATATGTCTCGTTTACCCAGTAATGTCACTTGCTACATTGCCCTTCACTCCTAAACACAGTAGTGTTTCCCAAGACGGACTTTTGCTAAAGAGACGTACTCGTGCCATCTGGTAACAGAAAGTAGCAACCTTTTCCTGATAAATAACCGTAAATGAATTAACTACCATGTTTCTTTTTTACGCTGATAGACTATCTTTTGACCACAAACGCTGATGTGTTCGTAGATTCTATGCCTAATAATAATAGGAACTGGCGCATGGCGCTCCAGAACAGCTGCTGGAGTATACTGTTATGTGTTTAGCGATCGACATGGGATTTATGTGTGATAGCTAGTCAGGCGATCATTCAAAAAGCCCTACCACCATGCAAAAAAGGTAGAAACTACCGTGTAAAATAAGTATTTTCATTTTATTGCCTTTAAACACAACTTGAGTTGTCAATAATTTTGTTTATAATAAATTACATTATTGGAGCAATGGTCGAATTTAGGATGGGAATCGGTTTTCAAGAACAGATGCTGGAACGCAGGGTTAGGTGTTTGATGACAAATTGTTCTAGTTGAGGGTAGCTATTGCGGCGGGCATTCATAAAATGCCCTACCACCTACTAAACGATATAAATAACTGGCGTTTATACACTAGCCTTACTGTAAAGGCTGTACTGCAGCGTTTTAGGCTTTTACGCGGCAGACAATGGAGCTGAGTGATCAAAGGGCCATAAATACGCAGCCGAAAACGGATTTACATACAATCTAGACGACTGTTGATCGGCAGGACGAAACAAATGGCGTCGCACCACAAAATGGCCGCCAAATTCATTCTTTATTTGAATCTGAAGATCTGAAGCAAGAAGTATGAATATAAAAAAGTTTATGAGACTTTTGAATAATCATATCATCTGTCAGTGTCAACTGTATAGGTACGTGGTGCCTACGTAAATCTCTAATTATCTAATTAGTATGTATCTAGTAAATACTAATATCTATTAAATTATTACATTCGACGTAGGAATACTTTTAGGTGTGCCGCAAGTTTGTAGCCTGAAAGGGACATAAGCATAGTTATGTCCCTTAAAGAATTGTGAAAATACCAACGTGGAAGCAATCGCAGGTAGGTCCTCTAATAAGTGCGTAATAAAATAACAATGATCATAATATTAGTACCTCAACAATCCGTATAATAACTGACAATCAAAATAATATGACAATCGTTAATCTCTGCCGTAACTCAAAACCACATTTTCATTTCAACTATATAAAGAATAATAATTGGTTACTAACAATTACCTTCTAAGGTAATTGTTAGTCAGAGAACCATAAAAGTAGAGGCATACATTTGTAAGTGCCCTCTCTACTGCAATCATAACAAACCGATCGAGAGTAATTCGAGTCGGTCTGTAAAGAATTAAAAACAGCGGCGCCATTGACATTCTAGCACCCAATAATACAACAAACACTTCGTGGGTGTTCCCAAACAGAACAGTTATTTCTTTATATCGAGAGCACTTCCAAATCTTTAAGTAAACGTTTCGAAGCCGCGCCGATGTCGTTATGTCAAACTTAATGGCTTCTTAAAACCTTCGTCGCTCTTCGTAGTACTTTTTGTACACATCCATGATACTCAAATTCCCATTTTGTGCATTAGTTTATGATTATTTCTCTTGGAAATGACATCAAAGTTGAGGTTGCGAGGTATTATACAGGGCAATATGCATATAGGATAATTTCGCTCTGCTTTCATGTGCCGCTCAGTTTGATGAACCTCTATTTTAAATGGACGATATCGGATTATGTACATGGTATTATTGCTTATGAATATAAAAACATAGTACTGAAAGATATTTACTGACTCATTCATGACTTATGAGAAAATATTATTTTAATTCTTATACTTCAAGTTACTTGATCAGAGGGATGAAAACAGTATTTTTCACCTCTGGAAAACGATTTACCCTAGTGTTCTTTTTTTATTATGGTAGGTCATGTCCCAACTTTTATACAGACACTGTTAAATCACATATAATGCATAAAATTATAATTAAAAGAAGATTATATACAATTTTGTAACATGACTTTATATTTCAATTTTCACGTATTTTTTATTGAATTTACATAGATTTGAGCTATATATTTACCATCATCAATGATAAAAATATAGGTACTGGTTTAGTGTTGACGCAGAAAAAGCTGCATTAAAAGGCGGAAAATGGGCAATTTGATCTTTAGGTGTTTCGTCTAGTGTTAATTTTATTATTATTACGTAATAGAGATGTGTGTATAAAATGAGTATCTCACATTCAGATAAGGAGTTTCCTTATTTCGTAAGAGAAGATGTCAAATAGTAGTAGAAAATGGAAAAGCACCAGAATCAAAAAAGTTAGCGTTTGTTTAACTAAGCAAATTTTCTGCACAAATACCAAACGATGATTTAAAATGTGATTTTGAAGTTAAGATTAAATCCAACAAACATTTTCTTTTATTTAAATGCTATTGCAAATTGGAACACTAAAAGAGCGAGGTAGGACTCACGTATGGCCAGTTTATTTCGTTTCTGTTCATTAACCGACTTCCAAAAAAGGAGGAGGTTCTCAATTCATATGTTTTTTTTTTTTTTATGTATGTTACCTCAGATCTCTTGACTGGGTGAACCAATTTTGAAAATTCTTTTTTTGTTTGAAAGCTGATGCTTGTCGTTTGGTCCCATTTAAAATTTCATCAAAATCGGTCAAGCCATTTTTGAGTTACAATAAAATGATTGAAAAATAATTTTTAACAAAAAATGGAACCGACTTCAACACCCAAAAGTGTGAAATAACTTGTCGAAGTCGGTACCATGCGCACAATATTGTGATTATAGCTACTTTTGAACCATCATGGTACCGACTTCAACAAGTTATTTCACACTTTTGGGTGTTGAAGTCGGTTCCATTTTTTGTTAAACATTTTTTCCGGTAAAATTTTCTATGAAAATTATTGGAAAACACCTTAGTACATACTAAATAAACGTCACGGAACGTTGTAAACACAATATAATTTCTACTACTGTCCAGTAAGTAAATTACATACCTACTTACTGGATATAATTTATGTATGTTGATTGTTGCCATGACATCTCTAAAAAAAATTTTTAACAAAAAATGGAACCGACTTCAACACCCAAAAGTGTGAAATAACTTGTTGAAGTCGGTACCATGATGGTTCAAAAGTAGCTATTATCACAATATTGTGCGCATGGTACCGACTTCGACAAGTTATTTCACACTTTTGGGTGTTGAAGTCGGTTCCATTTTTTGTTAAAAATTTTTTTTTTCAACACTGACGCTGAAACGCCTATTAGCTGAAATGTTGCGGATATACTACCTACTATATGGAAGATTGCCGTTAAACAACCATAACTATAAAAGCGAAGCCAAAACTTTATACAATAATAGTGTTCCATGTTTGTCATTTGTTTTATTAACTCACTTCAAAAAAAGGAGGAGGTTCTCCTCCTTTTTTT
Organism: Plagodis dolabraria; assembly: GCA_963854805.1. Taxonomy (NCBI): domain Eukaryota; kingdom Metazoa; phylum Arthropoda; class Insecta; order Lepidoptera; family Geometridae; genus Plagodis; species Plagodis dolabraria. Next base: position 12,767,721 of record OY978461.1, read on the forward strand.
GGACTTGGGCCTTCCCACTTGGGCCTCCCAGTGCCAGCTTCCATCCATGTCAGAATAGGCCTGATGTTCGCATCATCCTCCTGTGCACGTCACATGGATTTCTTCCAGTCGTCGGTTATAACTGTTCTCACCATCCTTACTGGTATGACTTCCTTCAATTTGCCGTCGTGAGTTTCTCTAATGTCGCTGCGTTCAATATTAGAGTGAAGTCGGTCGCGCTGTTGATTCCATCCCTGTCGAAGTCTGTCTTCTGATGTCAACTTCCATCTGGGGCAACTGGATCTTAAATGGCCTTTTTCTCCACAGCCGTAGCATCTCGGGCTGAATCTTCGAAAATTTGTATCAGATAGTGTATCTCCTTTCCTGGTCCATTGCCTATTGACACCAGTAGTAGAAAGTTTTCTTTCCCATGTTCTGTCGTTTCTTCTATCGCTCTGCTGCGGGCAGTTGTACCGCAAGTGACCCCTTTCTCCACATTCAAAACATCGAGGGCTGAATCCTTGGTTGTCATCACGGTAACGTTGTGTGTTAACCTCGCGAATGTAATGCGATCGATGATCCTGCCGTACCGCTTCTACCTCCAAGGCATGGGCTAATGCATCTTTCAAAGATTTGTGATGCCCCAGCCTTACTGCAGCTCTCATTTCTAAGTCACGAATCCCGTCGATGAACGCTTGGAGTAGGTTTCCATCGATGAGCGCCGGTGATGTCTGGTACGCCTTCCGTACGAGCTTCTCCACTTCCAGGGCCCACTGCTGAAGATTCTCACTGCTTCGCTGAGTTCTGTCTTTGAGCTGGGCTCGGAACACATGCTCTAGATGAGCATCACCGAAGCGAGATTCCAATGCCTCTAGAAGCTGGTCATATTCTATGTCTTTTCCTAGAGCCTCAAGTACTGTAAGGGCTTGGTCACGAAGGCCCAGAGTTAGCGCTGTCATCTTTAGTCCAACCATTTGCCTTCACAACGGCCTCAAACTGAATTTTGTAGGCCGACCACGAAGAGGTTCCGTCGAATGGGGGCACTTTGAACCCTCGAGGCGATGATGCGACCACAGGAGCTACCATGCTCTCTCCAGTTTTGAGGACGCTCAACGATTTTTTTACATCGGCGATCCCAGCTTCAACATCTGCTATGCGATTCTCGTGCTGCTGGACCTGATCTTCCACCACTTGAAGTTTCTTTCCAAATGTGGCACGCAGGTCTTTCATCAAAAGGGTCTGCTCTTCTTGGTGACGGATCTGTTCTTCCTGCCGACGAGCTTGTTCCTCCTTGTCTTGATGCAGTTGCTCTTCAAGACGCTGGGCCTGCTCTTCCTGGCGGCGGGCCTGCTCCTCCTGGCGGCGGGTTTGCTCCTCCTTGTCTTGTTGCAACTTCTCTTCAAGACGGCGGGCCTGCTCTTCCTGGCGTCGGGCTTGCTCTTCCTGACGTCGGGCTTGCTCTTCCTGGCGTCGGGCTTGCTCTTCCTGGCGGCGGGCTTGCTCTTGAAGCATCGCCATTAGCGCAGCAAAGTCAGGCGCAGTCGGAGCAGCCATAGTCAAAGAGGTTCCCGGTGTAGCGGCGACGGTTGTTTCTGCAGTTGGTTGTTCTTCGGAGAGCACTGGTGGTGTAGCTCCTCCAAACCTTCGTTGGTCGATGTCCTGTTGCCGCTGACTCCTCGTTCGGATTCCCTCAATGTCCTCCTTTGGGAGTACAGGCATTATTTATCCCCAATTCTGACACCAATTTGTTACGAGCTGGGGGTTCGGGATAAATAATGCAATACGTTTTCGACACACGGACACCTTTATTTAACAGTTCTACAGTCACTTCCAACTACACTAAAACACTGAACTAATCGCACTTCACAGAACACTATTCACAAACTTCACTGTACTTCACTATTCGCGCTTGGAGCACTTGGTCCAAAGATAATCGCACTGTTGATCGTTTCGAACTCAAAGTAAGACTGACTGGTCGGCCTGGACCCGACCCTATTTATACTCAAAATTCACATTTTCCAGAATGTTCACTAATAGTCTAGATAGAAAAACAATAAGCGCCATAAATGATCCTTTTAACGTAAACAACTTTTGTATGAAATTCCACGAAAGTTAACTACTACTTATACTGTGGTTGTTTACTAGTTGCCTGAGAACAAAAGCGACCCTTTTTTTTATAACCTTTTGTGTGAAGAGTAGGTACATTCTTGATTTATTTTACTTGTTTACTGACGTTGGATTTTTCTAGATTGTTCGAGCCCTTGCGCCGTAACAATAATATCATAAACGCATCAAGTCATATTATGTTTTATAAATTAATAATAATACATATATTCTCATCAAAGTCAAAGTCATAAAGAAATGTTATGTGGTCCCGTTTACATTTGCGTGAGATCTGACGAGTAGTAATTGAGTTATCCCTAATAATGCGTATTTAATTGGCTTCGACTACATTAATGATTTTCTCATTTTCACTTTCTAATGTAAAATTAACAGTAAAACTGTATACAATGGGTTGGTTTATTTACTACCAGCTTTCCGATCGCGGCTCCACCCGCGCGTGCGTCGGTTATCACGCAAAAACATTAACTTCCTTCTACGCAATTGGATAAACACTTCCTATGCCTTCCCCGGGTCTCAAACTATTTCCATACCAAATTTCATCCAAATCGGTCCAGTAGTTTTGGCGTAAAAGCGATACAGACAGAGTTACTATCGCATTTATAATATTAGTATGGATTGAGTGCCTTTTCAATTATAGAATATTTAACGTTTGAAGTGTTATTTATTGTTAAAATTTTTAGATATAATTGTACTTGTCTGTATAATTGTACTTGTCTCTTCATTTTTGTTGTCCTGGAAGATAAGTCTGGTCGTCTATGAATCTTGCTAAAGTGGTACATCATTTGCAGGTGGTGGGACAAGAGTTGCTGGCAGCTGGACAGTACCAAGCTGCGGTGACTGTGCTAGAAGCAGCCCTGAGGATTGGATCATGTTCATTAAAGTTGAGGTCAGTGATATAGTCCATCACATCACACTATTGATTGTGGTTATGGTGAAGTCTTCATTGAAGTACCTATGTCAGACTGAGAAGGTAGAACTGAGAGACCTTTTAGCATGTGAGTGAGGGAAACTGAACTACACAGTATTTAAAACAAAGGCAATTTTTTTAAAAATCTACACAGGTATATTCATATACATTTATCTCTAATCAATTTTGAAACGCTCGTAGCCAAGTTTGCTTAGCCATTCTGAATCAATCAGCAAAGTTAAGCAACGTCCGCCGCGGTCATGACTTGGATGGGTGACCGCTGGTTGGGCATTACTACTGAGCGCTTCCGTGCTTCGGAGGGCACGTTAAGCCGTCGGTCCCGGATGTTGTCTTAGGATAGCAGTCGTTACAGCATGGTGGTAGGGCACTTTGCAAATGCCCGCCTGGCTAGCTACCACCCTCAAGTTGAAAATCTGTCGCCAAGCACCTAACGGTGTGTTCCGGCAGCTGTCCTTGAGAGCCAGTAACTCTAGGTTAGTCTGAACCACATCCTCGACCACATCATCACTTACCATCAGGTGAGATAGTGGTCAAAGGCTAACCTATCAGGCATAAAAAAAAAAAAAAAAAAAAAATGGTTGCTTCATAATAATCAGATATAAAATTTTATTTGATACGATTTATTACATAAACATACAATTTTAGAAATTTTAGAAGTATTGAAAAAAATATGTAAAATTGTGTTTTCCTCTCAGGCATAGTATTTGAATATCATATATTTTATCCACAGGATTCTTCCTACAAGCGTACACTATTTATATTACGCTATATTTTTTCTGATTGTTTTTATTTAGACAATTAAATGTTATTCAGACTATACTTTGGTAAAGTAAGATACTCGTAAATCAATATGAGCGCGCCATAATAAAATTAAGCTCTCAGTTGATTTTATTAATAAACAAATTATAAAAGCTATCTGAACTAGAAGTAGGCTCCATTTAAAAATTACTGCTCAGTAGTTTTTCTTACATTTACAAACAAAAAAGAAATGAAATTTCCACAAATTAATAGGTATTTATTTTCATATTTTATTAATATAAAATCTTCAGAAAACGTGTACTTAATTAATTTTTTAAACGCAAAAATTTGTATTTTTAGCCGCTTAATATAAGTTATTTTTTTCGGTTAAAAATCTCTACACAGACCAACATCTTCATATATGTACTATGACTTGAAAGGTAAAAGTCAAATCATTTTAAATTACTCGTAAATCAAATATAAAGTGTGACAATTTCTTAATGTCTTTCACATACCTAATGTAGAACCGAACTCATTTCAAGTTTGTTAAAAGTGTCATTAGTCCAAAGGTTAATTGCGATATATCCCGCGATATTACACGACATTAACACCTTTTGCCGCCGCTCCTTAATGAGAACAAGACAAATTGCTTCGTCCTGGAACACAGATTTAATAAGAGTTACTTCGTAACCGAAACACTACACAAACGTATCGGCTACATGGACGAACTAAATTGCCGAACATGTTCAACGTTTCTTACACGATAAGCCTGGAGAATCTCTGATATATGCGATAAGTTATACTCAAAAGTGCTTCTTATATGATGGTTTCAAAACACTGTACTCTTCCTTGACTGATTGCTAAGATTCTGTACTCGCAAAGAGCCAATAACCTCTTTGAATATGAATATGAGTACGATTCGTGAAAGTTACAACTTTTTTTTAATTTTCTTATTGCTGATAGGTAGGTAAGCCTTTCACCATAATCTCACCTGATGGTAAGTGATGATGTCGAAGGTGTTAATAGGCTTAACCTAGAATTACTGGCTATCAATGACAATTGCCGGAACACACCATAAGGTGCTTGGCGACAGATTTTCTACTTGGTCGCTAGCCTGGCGGGCATTCGCAAAATGCCCTTCCACCATGCGATAGAGCTCAAGTCCGCGGCGGGATTCGAACCATGAACTTTAATAGTCTCAATAGTACTCATTTACTGATTTAATTAAGCTAGATCACAGTGACAAGTTAGGTAGGTGCCTTGGCATGTAACTTTTGCCCTAACGTCTGATATGATCTACTCATATATGAAATTTGCTTGAGTTAGTTTTTTTATAATATAGGTAGTTTTTTGATTTTCTGAATGTGTTGAATGGGCTGAAGATATATTTAGATGATCATTACTTAAGAGGAAGTAAGTTGAGAAAAGAAAATGTTAAACACGTATTACAGAAAAAGTGTGCGCCTTACTGGTATGAATAAAATATATATTTTAGAGAATATGACAAGTACTATGTAATTATAAACTATGTATTATATGTAATATTATAATTATAAACATACAAACTGTGTATATATAAATATAACATATAAACTATAATTACAATTATATATAAGTTTGTATTATGCCTGATCCGAAAACATCTCCAAGTGTTTCTCTTAATAGAAGAAAAACATTAATGCAGATCTAAAATTTCGTTTAATCGAAACTTAAGTTTTGTCTCTATTACTATAAATCGTAACAATACAAATTTTATTTCTTATTATTTTGTTAAAATACATATTGCGTAGTTCTGTTTCGCATGCGAGTGCGAAGGTCTCTCCGTCCTACGCCCTCAGTCTGTCATTTGTCTTAGACCACTTCGTCTTGATACAGTTTTATCATAGGGTCATTTTTCAAAATGACAAATACGAGTATAATTATTTCATGTAATCTATTTAACTTCTTCTGAGGAACTGATTATTAAACTGCGATCCCGAAGACGCCTGCCAAGCGTAGAGATTATGGCAAATCCTCCCTTAATGGAGAGACTGTGTTCAGCAATGGACAGACCGGCTGATACAGTACAATACAGACTATTTAGGCATGTATGTAAGCATATGAAAAGGTTTTAATTATACTGTACATGACTCTTTCTCTTCTTAATAGCGAGAGGTCTTAGGTAACAGCAAAATTCAAGTTATTTCTGTTTCCTTTATGTAACATTGTTGCAACCTAACAAAGAATTGACGTTGACGTCTGAATTAATAAATTTGATGTTTTTGTTACTACAAATGAACAGCACATGCTTGTTAACTTTACTGCCGTCGTGTACTCTACTCCAACTGGACTTTGACAATAACAATTTTAATCGCAAACCATATTTAACAGCTGCCAGTGGTTGTTATAATTTATTAAGGTACGTAAACGGAACTGTTATCTTTCATGGAATTTCGACGGTTTAATATACAGTGAGAACGGAATGTGGATGGAGTGAAGATTTATTTCAAAAATTGCAACTGACAATTTTACAATACAATTTACTGATCTAGTTTTACTATAGGTAACTAGTCAACTTATTCCTAATGTCAGTTAGGAAACATTTATACAACTCAAAAAATTCCTTCATTTCGAAATCAATATCACGATGTGTTTGTTTATAAAACTGATAAGATTGATAAGAGTGAACTTAATTATTCTGTAAATTGTTGTGCAGGCTACTCCGTAGTGCGCAGTTCTATATGACATCCACAAAATGTATGTAACGCTTACAATGTAATATAAGTAGAGTCCTATTTTAGTAGTTTATGCAACTGTCATATAATAGAGGGTATTAAAATATGAGTGCAGTTTCAAAATAAGATTACACGAGTTTTTTTAATACCTAATTATATGCAGTTGCATACACTACTTTATTTAAGCTCATGGCAGCTACATTAAATAAAATGCAATATAAAAACGAGCGCGTCGCGCGCGCAGCGCACTCACCACAGATAATGTGTACTTAAATTGAATTGAAACCTCCATGGTCGGGACACATTGTACTTTAATAATTAAAAAAATGTTTTAAAGCATTGTTTTGTTAGGAGAATAAAGCTTTCATTTAATTTTTTAATCTTCTTAAGGAAGTATGTAAATAAAATATGCCAATAAAAGTCTGTATTTCATTTCATAATTAGAATATTACCGAATGAGATTATATAAAATATTTTACAATACAACACGTCATTCAAGCATACAATATTACAAAACATGACGTTTATCAAACAAAACCATCAATTCAAATAATGCTATACTGAGACAGCTATAAAAAGTTTTTATGACCAATACCTTTTTATCTATTATATTTAAATTGGGTGTTAAATTAATAAACATCATTTAAGAAGTACACCACAACAAAAAAAAATACATTGAAACACTTAGAAGAAAATTACAATAAATTGGCGTAACTTAATTGTAATCAGTATCAGTACTAATATTATAAATGCGAAAGTAACTCTGTCTGTCTGTCTGTCTGTTACGCTTTTACGCCAAAACTACTGGACCGATTTAAATGAAATTTGGTATGGAGATAGTTTGAGACCCGGGAAAAAACATAGGATAGTTTTCATCCGACTGCGCAAAAAGAGGTTAATGTTTTCGCGCGATAACCGACATACGCGCGGGCGGAGCCGCGCCCGCAAAGCTAGTATCTAATAAAATGTCTGAATAATTATTATCATACACTTAAAACTTGCAAGTTAAATAGTAATAACTACAATAAAATTAGCAAGCACATTCCATATACTCCAAATATATTGTGGTCTATTTAACTTCCTTTCTTTTAAATTTACAATTTGAATTCCTTCAAACGAGTTCAAGTAACGGTATAGTTAGATTTCAGTGCCCACCTATATTACGAGGTGTCATGTCGTAATTGCGCAGCCTAATTAATGGACTTCCTCGCTCGGTGCACTTACAGAATAATTCATCTTCATTTCAATTGATTTACGTGATTAATGTTCCAAGAATGATCTTCCAGTTCGCAACGGTCACTTACTTGGAAGAGACTGAGATTCTGTGATTTTCTGTATGGACCGTAATTACTTTCGACACAAGAAAATCACCCCATATGTCAATCCCTTCCAGACATTCCTAGTATTAGATATAAAGAGTTCTTTTAACGCTGCAATTTTGCTTATGGTTTTGTATGAACATTTGAAAACGATAGATCAGCATAGCAAACGGCACCTTAAGGAATAAAGTAAGTTATTTTTTAATTTTCAAAGAAACATCTGCATGTTCCTTACATGCAGATGTTTCTTTTATTAAGACGTTAATAGGGCAAACTCAGCTTGGGTTAGGTATGTTCACACTGTGATTATTATTTATTATTATTATTTTGATTATTTATCATCACGCTGTTTTTCATTGTGTACTGAGCTCGGGCATAGCTCTTAGCCGAGATGCTGAACTAATAAGAGAAAACAGGTGAATCACAATATGACATCAATTAATTTATATTATATTACATCTGTAATACTATATAACCAATATTACTAATATTATTCTTATATTATAATGTTAGCGATCTAAGCTATCTGTGAAGAGTGGCGGGGCGCGATTCTTATAAATACCAGCGCGGGTAGCATAAGGCTCACTTTCTTGTTGACTTCGGTTGCGTGCGGAAGCTCTGTCGGTTTGACGTTCGGTGCAATCAGTGAGTGATATTGTTCAGTTGGTTCTGTTGGTTTGTCTAAAATTGTAAGTAGTTAAGTTTATAATGTTCGCTTTGAAATGATTGTTATTGATTAAGAATAAATTGTATTTTTTTTAAATTGATATTTCACTTCTGTCCTAAAATCAGAAGTGGGATCTCAATCCAAGCCCTTTGTTTTGACTGTATCGGCCATAAGCTTTTAATTTTTCGAGTAAACAAACCAAAAGAACTGGTCGGGTTTTCCAAGCCTCTACTTGTTATTGATTTGTTTCATCTGTGCCTATTTTGTGTGTTGTGTTTTGTTCTGTTTAAATTATGCCAAAACCACGTAAATCACGCAGCCGATCGCGCCGACGTCACGTCACACGCGACCGGTCGCGTAGTAGGTCGCGTAATGTAGTCTGTGCGAGAGAATCACGGCAGAGCATGCGCACACCACCGTTATCTCGATCGCGAATGCGCTCTCGTGCTCGGGCACGTTTGCGTTCACACTCACGGTCTCAATCACGTTCACGCTTGCATCGCCGCGCGAAAACGCGTTCTCGTTCACGGTCACGGTCACAATTACAGCGCGACTCACATTTGAAACATAGCGTAGTGGACAGTAATCAACCGTCACATGCAAACCTAGATCTCACACTCGACACGATCTTAACAAGATTAGAATCGATTGAAAATAATTTTGAATCTACCTCCAAAACCAAAAGTATCGATACTTCTGCTACACAAGCATTAGCTGACGCAATACAATCCTTAGTTCCGGGCCGCTCTCAAAGTTATTATATTTCTAACTTCGACCCGTCATTGCACGATATCGATTCCTGGTGCGATGAAGTCGATCGCGCTCAGCTGTCTAATCGTTGGGATGACCGAGAATGTTTATCGCGAGTTGCAGGTTGCCTAAAAGGCGATGCAAAGACCTGGCTAAATGAGTGGGTTAGTAGTGATAGATCCTGGAGTAGTTTTAAACGCGAATTCAAGCCACTATGCCCACGAAAGCTAGATTACGCTAACATTTTATTCGAAATTATGAACACCACATCGGATAAGTACGCGTCATACAGCGAATATGCGCGACGTTCACTGCTACGCTTACGTATTATCAAGGGACTGAGTGAAGAGTTGATGACTCTTATCGTTATCCGTGGCATTAATGACGCACAAGTACGTGCGGCCGCTGCTAACGCAAGCTTATCACCCGAGAACCTAGTATCGTTCCTGTCAATTTACGTGAAACCTAGTCTAAGCAACACGTCCAAAACTCAGTCATCATTTCATACTAGGAAACGAAGTAATGATAAAATGACTTCTTCCGGCAGCAAGTGCTTTAATTGCAAGCAGGTAGGTCATAGAAGCTACAACTGCCCAAAGAAACCTAAACTCTCTAATCCACCGGTTCCTACTTGTTCTTTCTGTAAAAAGCGTGGTCACAGCGAAGACGACTGCTTTGCAAAAGCAAGGTCCGAACAGCAGAAGCGTAACGTGAACCTTTGCCATGCCCCTACCGACAATAGTAGCAACGACACTGTTACGGCGGTAGTACAAGGCATACCAGTAGACGTTCTCATAGATAGCGGCGCTCTCAACGTGTCTTTGGTCTCTTCAGATGTCGTGAAGTACTTTTCTTGCCAGTTAAAACCGACCAACTGTACACTGAAGGGACTAAGTGACCACGTGATAGCAGCTAAGTCATACATCACCGTCACGCTTGAGTTTAGTGAAATTTCTGTAGAAGCAGACTTAGTAGTGGTGCCGTCGTCTTACATGTCCACACCTATCATAATTGGCACAGATATTCTAAATAGGGACGGGATAACTTACGTCAGGACTAAAGACAGACAGTACATAACACATTCTACCGATAGAATATGCAGCGTTACCGCGACGCGTGCTACGGACGAATTTAAAATTAACACTCCCTTGCAGGGGATAGAACTAGATGGCCTGACTGAGGTTGTGAACGATTTCTCTGAATTCTTCATATCGGGTACCGCTTCAACTACTGTGACCACCGGTGAGATGCACATCAATCTTACTACTGATGAACCAATCGTATACAGGCCGTATAAATTATCACAAGCGGAAAAACTGAGGGTTCGAGAGATCGTTGACGACCTTCAGGAAAAAGGCATTATCAGGGAGTCTGAATCGGAATACGCGAGTCCAATTATCCTCGTGAAGAAAAAGGACGGTACTGATAGGATGTGCGTCGATTATCGAGCCCTGAACCGAGTAACGGTGAAGGATCGATATCCACTCCCGTTAATCGATGATCATATCGACCGGTTAGGTGATCGAAAGATAACACGCTTCACGTCACTAGACATGGCTACCGGTTTTCATCAGATTAGGGTCAGCTCGGATTCTGTGCATAGGACCGCCTTCGTGACACCTGAAGCTCATTACGAGTACTTAAAAATGCCTTACGGCTTGTGCAACTCGCCGATTATTTACCAACGAATAATCAATAAAACACTGCGCAAACACATAGATGCGGGCAATGTCCTAGTGTACATAGATGACGTGCTTCTGATGAGCTCCACGGTGCGCGAGGGGATAGATTTGCTACGCGAGGTCCTTACAACTTTAACGGAGGCCGGGTTTTCTATAAATCTGCGCAAGTGTACATTCCTAACCACTGAGATTGAATACTTGGGTAGAATTATTAGTGGAGGTCAGGTTAGGCCGAGCCCGCTCAAGATCAAAGCCCTGTCAGAATCGCCGGAGCCACAAAATGTTAAACAGGTTCGGCAATTCCTAGGATTAGCCGGCTATTTTAGGCGATATATTAAAGACTTTGCGACCAAAACTCGCTGTATCTCTCAACTCACAAAAAATAACGTCAATTTCGACTGGGGTCCCAAACAAGAGTCAGTTCGACAGGAAATCATAACACGATTAACCACCGAACCCATCTTAGCCATATTTGACCCAAAGCTGTCCACCGAGGTGCATACAGATGCGAGTAGTATCGGTTATGGAGCGGTACTCCTGCAGACCCGTGAAGATGGTAATAAAAAGGTTGTTGCCTACTTTAGCAAGGTGACGCAGGGTGCCGAGAGCCGATACCACTCGTATGAGTTAGAAACATTGGCCGTCGTGAGAGCATTACAACATTTTAGGCATTATTTGATAGGGATTCAATTCAAAGTTGTGACAGATTGTAATGCTCTCAAGGCTACTGAGCGGAAGAAAGATTTACTCCCACGTGTGGCTCGTTGGTGGGTTTACCTGCAGGATTTTACTTTCGACATAGAATATAGGAAGGGAGTCATGATGCCTCACGCTGATTACTTGAGCCGAAATCCCCCTGCCAATGTTTTTAACATCTCTAGACCACGTAACTGGGCTCAGATGGCGCAGGAGGCAGATGACGAAACTCAGTCGCTCATCAGGCGACTCACTGAGGGTGACTTAGATTCTAGTCGTTATGTTAGTCAGAACGATGTCCTGTACTATAAGTACACTCCTGTCGGTGAGGAACCCAGACTTCTTTGCTTTATTCCCAAGGGACATCGACTTAGCCTACTACGCATCTTCCACGATGAACATACGCATATCGGGTACGAAAAGACATTGGACCTCATACTTAAACATTTCTGGTTCCCTGGCATGAGGCAATTCATTAAGAAGTATATAGAACACTGCCTAGTCTGCTTGTCAAAAAAACGAGTACCTAGAGCTCCCCATCAAAATATTACCTCCTGGGAAAAACCTGAAGTCCCATTCTGCACATTGCACATAGACGCATTAGGCCCCCTTCCCGACTCGAGTGGTTACAAGTTCGTCCTTCTGTTGGTCGATGCGTTTACAAAATACACCTTGCTATATCCCATCTATAGACAAGATGTAGATGAATTAATTAGAGTATTCACGAACACCATATCTCTCTTTGGGGTCCCTAAATTAATAGTGACAGACAAGGGTAGAATGTTCGAATCTTCCAAATTTACGGGGTTTGTAAATGACATTGGGTCCAAGATTCACTTCATCACTCCAGAAATGCACCACGCGAACGGACAGGTTGAAAGATATGCCCGAACGGTTCTTAATATGATTCGCGTGGAAGTCAACCATAGAAACGCTGCATGGGCTGACGCACTATGGAAGCTACAGCTGACACTAAATGTCACGAGGCAGAAGACTACACAGGCTTCTGCACTGAACCTTTTGATTGGAGTCGACGCCACCACCCCGGTGATTCGGTCGCTCATCCGTGACATGGCGCTCGATAGTGCGCAGCCAAATCGGGAAGCGCAACGAGAGTTACGCCGATCTCGAGCCACTGGACTGCTGCAACGAAACCAAGTCCAACAAGACACGTACGCTAATCGGAGCAGGCGTCCGCCTCGAGTCTTTAATGTTAACGATCTTGTATTCGTAATTAAGTGTTCACAGTCAACCGGCAAGCTGGACTCAGGCATGCGAGGCCCCTACAGGGTCTTACGTGCGCTGCCGAGCGGACGTTACGAGCTGCGACTGCTAAGTGGCTCATATGGGAAGACCACACAAGCCGCGGCCCAGTATATGGTCCCCTGGCGAGGAGAGTGGTGTCCGGATACTTGCGCTGCATTCTTTGAGCGTGAGTATTATGTAAGACACATGAAGGACGGACTGCGTGGACGATCCTAACGGCAACAGTCTGCGCGATGTTGTCACTCATGTGTATTTGGTGTGTCGAGATGAACTGCGGGGCATCTTGATGAGAATACATGTAAAGGACGGACTGCGCGGACGTTCCTTATAGCAATAGTCTGCGCGATGTTGCCATACATGTATATTTGGTAAGTGTGCCGAGATGAACTGCGGGGCATCTCGATGAGAAAACATGTAGAGGACGGACTGCGTGGACGATCCTTTCGGCAATAGTCTGCGTGATATTGCCCTACATGCGTTTCGACTGAGGAGGCAAACTGCGGGGTGCCTACAACATGTAGAGGACGGACTGCGCGGACGATCCTATCGGCAATAGTCTGCGCGATATTGCCCTACATGTTTAGTCATTAATGTCATTATGTATGTGTAATGCTTAAAGATGATGAATGAAGAATGATGAAAGCATGAGTCATTCGGAGTTTGTAGAACTTCATGAAATAAGTTTCATGGTTTTCCATGAACTCTTATGTGTTCTTAGCTATATAATGTTTGTGGATGGATGTTCGAGGGCCTTAAAAGATGAGTGTGCAAGAGAAATAGGCATGATTAGTTAATAAAATTTATAATAAGCTTGAAATTTTATCGTTCACAGATGATGATCTTGATACGGACACTTCTTATGCCAGCGAACAGTCACAGCCTCATCCTCAAGACGATGATGCAATGGCTGGTACTTCCCGGTCTGCTGTAGCTGAGGGTGTCACCCCACTTCAAGCGCTCCCCGACATTCAAGATGCGGTCGAGGGCGACGCATAATCAGGAGAGGCCGTGTTAGCGATCTAAGCTATCTGTGAAGAGTGGCGGGGCGCGATTCTTATAAATACCAGCGCGGGTAGCATAAGGCTCACTTTCTTGTTGACTTCGGTTGCGTGCGGAAGCTCTGTCGGTTTGACGTTCGGTGCAATCAGTGAGTGATATTGTTCAGTTGGTTCTGTTGGTTTGTCTAAAATTGTAAGTAGTTAAGTTTATAATGTTCGCTTTGAAATGATTGTTATTGATTAAGAATAAATTGTATTTTTTTTAAATTGATATTTCACTTCTGTCCTAAAAATAATATATTCATAGCGGAGGTTCTTATTACATGAAAAATAGCTATTAAATTAAAAAATCATATAAAGTACGAAATTATAAAAAAAAAAGTTAATACATGATGGTGATACGTGTGATAGTGATAATAAGAGAGAAAAGAAAGTATGAAAATCCTCCCATAGAAGATTGCGTACAGAATAAAAAATTTGGCACTGGCAAAAAACGCGCGTCGACGCGACGTCTTCCTATTCCCAGGCCAATCATCATTGACATGCTGTATGAGCCGTCTCTAAGCTAAGCTAATAAAGATTGATTATTGTAAATTAGACTAGTTCATCGTTAGACTGCTGTTGTTTGTTATTACTCGTTTGATTGGGATGTGAATTTTTATTTTATAAATGGTAAAAAGAAATACAGTTTCTCGATCTTAGCCTTTGACTACTATCTCATCTGATGGTAAGTGATAATGTGGTCGAAGATGTTGTTCAGGCTAACCTAGAATTACTGGCTCTCAAGGACAACTGCTAGAACGCACCGTTAGGTGCTTGGCGACAGATTTTCTACTTGAGGGTGGTAGCTAGCCAGGCGAGAATTCGCAAAATGCCCTACCACCTTGCTATAACGACTGCCATCCTAAGACAACAACCGGGAGAGACGGCTTAACGTGCCATCCGCTCGGAAGTAATGTCAACAACGGTCACCCATCCAAGTCATAACCGCGGCGGACGTTGCTTAACTTTTCTGATCGGTTCAGCACGGCTAAGCAACATGGCTATGAGCGCATCAAAAGGCGTCTCCAGGTGTTTTTAACTCTTCTACTCTCCTCCATATCTCAAATAATCGACATGGAACGGATTTTCCTACAACTCCGCGAGCTTTATAAAGTTATTATCTACCGTTATTAGCTTCATTCATACGCATACATAAGTACATATAATACAGATATAAGTTAGCTTATTATAAGATTTGCACCTCCCAACCTCGTTAGCAGCTCTATGCGAACTAATCAAGACCTCTTGAGAGCTTATTACACACGTTTGCTCTTTAGTTATCTCAACAATGTAAATTAGTAACAGTGTGTGAATCGCGAACTTACATATACCTAACTTAAACCTCATTTTTTGTTTTTATTTTCTATAAAATTCTGCACTCATGCTAGGAATTGAAAAAAACATAGTTTTGGAGTACCTGCCACTAGAACGAGGAAGCGTTCTAGGTCTGGTCTTGTTCTTATTGTACAATGTACGCTCGAGTCCTCTCTGATACCGCCATATAGCCAGTTTTGATAGATATGAGGAAGCAATGAGTAAAGTTTTCAAATATCTAGACGAAAATTATTTGATGATACTAAATAAATATAACATATTTTGTATTACAAGGGCTTTTTTGTTTATTACCAAACAGCTAGCCTTTGAGGGTAAGTCATGAAATGTTCTAAAGTCGTTAACAGGCTTATCCTAGAATGGGAACTGGCTATTTAGGCCAGCTACCGGAACCCAGCACCATTGAATTACCAGAAAATATAATGACTAAAAAATATTAATTTTTAACTAACCACTTATCACCTACACAAAGTTTTCGTACTTAAGTACTAACAGTAAATATTTATATCATTAATTGATAATACTATTTTATGACACAGTTTTCAATTCATGGAAACTTTACATTAAAACTAACGAATATATTCACTTAATTTTTATTACAACATGTTGTATCTAGTAAAGTAGTTAGTGCCTGTAAAACTAGCGGATATTAATTCTGGGAATCTTAAAATTAAGCTATTAACATAACTAAGAGTTGAATGTAAAAACGAAGATCATTATTTCAAACCGCAGAAAGTACCATCGCGCGCCGCTTCTCACTAGTATATTTTTTTTTTTTTTTTTTTATGCTTGATAGGTTAGCCTTTGACCACTATCTCACCTGATGGTAAGTGATGATGTGGTCGAAGATGTTGTTCAGGCTAACGTAGAATTACTGGCTCTCAAGGACAGCTGCCGGAACACACCGTTAGGTGCTTGGCGACAGATTTTCAACTTGAGGGTGGTAGCTAGCCAGGCGGGCATTCGCAAAGTGCCCTACCACCATGCTGTAACGACTGCCATCCTAAGACAACAACCGGGACCGACGGCTTAACGTGCCCTCCGAAGCACGGAAGCGCTCAGTAGTA
The DNA here is from genome assembly GCA_963854805.1 of Plagodis dolabraria. Classification (NCBI taxonomy): domain Eukaryota; kingdom Metazoa; phylum Arthropoda; class Insecta; order Lepidoptera; family Geometridae; genus Plagodis; species Plagodis dolabraria. Next base: position 12,784,023 of record OY978461.1, read on the forward strand.
ATGTCACCAGCGGTCACCCATCCAACTCATGACCGCGGCGGACGTTGCTTAACTTTGCTGATCGATTCAGAATGGTTGAGCAAACTTCGCTACGAGCGCTTCAAACAATATGTAGGCAGACGGTTCTTTATACAGAAGCAGACATGATTTTGAAGATAATCATCTAGTAGACAGTTACCCATGGGTTGCTGGGACAGAATTGTGGCCTTCGATATCTTCCTGTGGGAGTCATAAGAGGCGACGAAGGGAAAAATACCAGGAGATGGGCTGCTGCCCTGAACCTGAAGAACTGCCATCGTATACTGTGATCCCTAAGACACCAGCCATGCGTGGGGATTAATTGTAAAGTGGGGACAAACCCCCGTAATGTGGTCGGCATTCGATGTACGGTAATAGAACTGGTAGTAGCTAGGAGTTTAAAAGTTGCGAATTTTGTTCTCATAATATAACTTCATTTCGTTAAAAATATTTCATTTATGTTTTGGTATCACTGTAAATAGGTAGTTAAGTTACTATGGAAGTGGTGGATTTCAGAGTTTCTAATATAGGTATTCGCTGTAGATATTTTCTTCTTGAACTTGTGTGGAATAAAAATGTTTTAAGGTCAAGTCCAGTTACTTTTATTTGAAATTATGACAGATTTTTATTGTAATTTTAATAGACATTATAGAATTTAGATAGAATTGGACATTATAACTTTTACCACAATTATATTACTCATTTTGTTTTATAAAATACTACGAACTATATACAACACTACAGCTACTTCAATGAAACCATTTAGACAACCTATAAGTCATTACAAATTCACAGGCAGTCCAAATGCTCCAGCCCACTACCAGTTGGCAGCGTGCCCAGCATGCTGGCAGCATCACCCCGTTGCTTGCAATGCTTATTCAAAATTGTTATTTAAGTGAAAAATTAAATTAAAATTATTCGTAAGTATAAAGCATATAAATATACACCATGGCTGTTTGTCTGAAAGACATTTCCGCAACATTCCACGACAAAGTTTGATATATTGATCATATGGAATTTGTAGCGTAAATTTATTCCAAGGGTTAGCTCATTTTAGCAACAGCCATCTTGGAGGTTTCCATAGTAGTGTAAGATATTCTCCCTCTGCAAAATGTACGGTGCTTATGCGTGAAGTGCACTATATAAGTGAAATTATTGGTACAAGGAGAAACTAAAGAAAACTAACGTTTTGAAGTGACTAGTACAGTGCTAAACAGATCGAAAACGGTGACTGCCATGGACAAGCGTGACGCCTAACATCAGGAGAGCGAATTGCCAGTCTCATCACTTCATAATATAAATAAAGATCGACTGTCTTTTTTCCACTCGCTCATTGTCTCAAACCTGCTATACAACATGCACTGATTAAATTAACCCGATCTTTATACGTTTCGGAGGCGTTAAGTGACTCTCATACAGAAAGTGTCACTTTAGCCGGCCGGGTGTCAAGAACGGCCCGAAACCCACACCTCGGCCGATCTTATCTCAAACTTGATGGATCGATCACTCGATACGGTCCTATTCTGTTCACTTAACGATAAAAAAATCCCAACGGATATAAATAGGGATGGTTGTATCAGATCTTTATCGGGACGATCTCTGCTGACAGATGATGCGATTAAAATTGTATAAGTACCTATATGAGCAGTAATATAAATTGTGTTGAAATATTTCTGTCATTTACGGATGTGTATGCATAAGTGAGATATTGAGCTCAGAAAACGATATTTTTTTTTTTCAGAATCGAATGATTAGGTTTTATTCGTTTCTTTTACTCTCGATGGTCTAAACTTTCAGCACTATCTTATCTGATTATGTGAACGTGTATGGTAAACAGGCTAAACCTAAAATGTACTTGCTCTCTCTTTAAAGGACAGCTGGAACCCACCGTTAGGTGCTTGATTATAGAATTTCTACTTGAGGGTGGTATCTAGCCAGACTGGAATTCGCAAAAAGCAATACCATTAAGCACTTAACTTTTTGAATCATTATATCTCAAAAACGATGCCTCGTAGAAAAAGAAGTATTGATACATTTTTTGTAGATAATTTAATAATCTACATTTTTTGTAATTAGTATTTTATGATAAAACTTACCGTTTTGGTGAAAATCGCGAAATACTCATTTTTTTTAACCTTAGACCTTGAATAAAAAAAATTCCATACAGGGGAAAGATGAGGAACTTTCACATTTTATATTTAATCATATTTTAAACAATCATACTAATTTTCAGCTTCGTGGGAATTTATGTAGCTTTACTCTTATTTTTTGGTCTAATTTGACCGGACTATTATTGTAAATATTATCTTGGGGAGGCTGGGTTCAGCAGTGGATAATCCGGCTGACACAGTACAATACACATAATTGACTAACTATAATTTAAAGAGACATTGACGCATGCTAAGCGAAAATATAGAAATTAGTTCGGATGGAAAAAGATAACATCTAGTGGGACTTACACCCATTGAAAATATCGACCTGGACGGGTGCTTCCATAATTAGAAATACACCAGAAAGATATTCTGGGGTTTCGAGTTCTAGTCCCGCTGAAAGTTTCCATCTGACGTAATTTCTTAATACATATAAGCTGTATACTCCATCATGGGCGTATAGCGTCAATGAATTAATTTAACCCATTATCATTGAAGCAGTGAAACCACAGCAATAGTGATTCCGATTCTACTTCGTAGACGTAATGAGTTCGGTCTCCTAGTAGGACATTTTAATTATGCTCGTCGGACAAAAATACACGTGTCTCAAGTGCGTTCCGTGATGTCAGAAATGAGTTTTAACTCAAAATCAGTACTAGTAGCCCCTGCTTGAGCTGAGTTGGAACTCATTTCTTTATACTTAAATAAGTATAGAGATTATACTTTTTTTCTTTATACTATTATTTGAATTCTTTATACACACATCAAAAGTGCCTAGGGACCATGTATATTTTGAACTATAACTGACTTGTTAGGCGGAAAATCGAAAATGAAATGGGATTTCTGCTATGTTTTTTTGTAATTATATGAATTGATAATCTGTGTTTCTACCATTTACACTAATCACACAAGCACAGCGATTTGGCATGCTTAAAATCAGTTAGTTCATCAAAATCATTTAGAGTAATGGCCGCCTACGTTCTTTATAACAAGTCAAAAAGCTGTACGGCATACATAGTTAGCAGAGCTCTTCTTTGTAGCATATCCCATGCATGTTCAGCGGGGTTGAGGTCTGATTGAGCAAGCCACGGCAGAACGTTGATGCGAGCTTCGACAAGAGTGTGAGTTACGACTCTTGCCGTGTGTGGACATGTATTATCGAGCATTAGACGAAATGAATTACCCAAACGGCCTTGCAAAGGGATGATCACTTCTGAAATAATACTCTCCGCATAAATCTGAGCATTGAGGTTGCCCCTGATCCAAATGAGATCTGTTTAAAACTTACTACTTGTACTTGATCCCTAGGCACTTTTGATGTGTATTTAGAAGAATGTGTTAACATACCTACGGGTAAGTATAGGTAAGATTTGTATAGGTTATACAGCTTATGATTTTTTACCTTTTTTATGTCTATATCTTGTAATATGTCACGAATTAATCAATTTTCTTGCATTCTTCTTTTTTTCATCCGTAACATGCCCAGAATAGGGCACACATCGACGATACTCGAGGTGTTAACCCGATGTCAAATTACACCACGCCATGATACATTGCCCAGGCCACGAATTAAAATATTTATCTCACTATCTAAGATATCTCGGATTATTTTAATCGGTTTCACACGAGATATTTTAAGGTGAAGTGCCACAGGAAGCAAAGCTAACTTGCTACTTAATCATTCGAATTTTATTTAGTACATTAGAAAGTTATTTCTTGTTTTTATGTTCTGACATAAACAGCCAAGGCGATGATGCTATGATAAAGTAGATACAATTATACTAATAGGTAGGACATGATCGACCGACATATTAAGAAATGCAAAAAAATGCTGCAGCTCACCTCCTGATATTTTTCCTCCTCCTAATCAGTGTAACCTTAACAAATATATATCATGAATATCGAAGAATAATAATTATTGGTGATCTATATGCACATCATTCATTTACTGTGGAGAGGTGCACCTTCGTGAGTGAATAGATCTGTACTGGAACTGACACCAAATTTTAGTTTCGCTTTTGGTACGCGTCGGTTTTAAGGAAAACCGGACTGATCCCGAAGTTCGGCATATTGATTTATCGGCCGCTTTCTATTTTACGGTGCATTGTACTTAAGCCCTTTTATGTGTGCTAATGTTAATGTTTATGAAGTCAATTAATTGAGGTTTGTTTGGAATACAAAATTTTGTTGATTGGTACACGACGTAGAACAGCTATTACCGTGCCACGTGGCTTCTCGGGGAAGCTGCTAGGTTAATTCGGGGAAATTTTTCGGTATAGCCACTAAAAATCCAGCGATGTGTCTTCGGTGCCTGCGCCTATGAGGTTGGCGCGCCCATGCGCATTCTACCGCGGCCTTACCGACGCTAGTTGCCTTGTAGGTTACCTAGCTCTATGGGGCACTCTGTCTTGACCAGTGGTTTTGGTGGTGGGTCCCCAACCCCCCTATAGAGCAGTTTCTCTCGGAGGGTGGCAGGAGGCACCCTGAGTAGAAAACCCAGATGTTCCTTAATCATCCTTTACAATTGCATTTACGGATTATATTTTAATTTTATCTAAAATGATATCAACCATAGAGTCAGTTGTTCAAATAAGTTTGATAAATCTTCTTTAAAAATTTGGCCACGGGCGCGATCAGGATCCTGTTGATTATATGCGAATTTTTCAGAAGATTTTGTGGCTCTAGTATACTCGTACTTTCTTTTTTTATAAAAGTAAATAAAAAGTGATGAAGCTGACAAGTCTGCCCCTGTATCCATTAAAGTGACAGTGTCAACGTTTACGTTGTGCTTGACACTGCTCTGCGCTCGTCTCGGAGACGTTAGTTCATAAGTCTCAGTCGCCCAATAATTTCAGTTGCCCCAGTGCCCTTCAGGCCTCAGCACAGACAGTATTGGGCATATCTGACACAGCACTGTATCCAATGGACCCTGGCTTAAGAGACCTACAACCTGATACATACACAATATTATAGCTTTGATAGCCTAGCCAATAAATCGGTTGTTACTAACGGTTAGATTTAGCTGACAATAAAACACTTACTATTAAAGGTCCACCGCCTCACCCACAGATAAATTAATTTAAATTAACGTGCGTCCGTCTTAGCAGCTTAACAAGCTATAAGACTGACTTCAGGAAATGTTCATTACGTACTAAGCTCAGTACCGACGCATTAGAAATTTTATTAGATTGGGAAGTAATTAGTTTGGAGGTACGAAAGAGTGAGGAGGTAATAATGCTGAATTGGTTATTTCTCGATTATTTTGCCGGCGGTCCCTTAGGAATTAGGGACACGCTATATTTGAAGTAAACAAACCAATTTAATTGTTCATAATACAACTAGATGCTCAACACGGTTATACAAGGGTAGATAATGATTAAATGTGATAATTATGAAGAAAAGTAATCTATATGATGTGTAGGTACTATGTGTTAATCCAGAATCTACACTATCCATATTTTAAGTTTCATCTCAATGGGTTCGAGTCGTTTTGGCGTAAAAGAGTAACAAACATAAACACTCACATTCTGACTCATTCACAAGCTTACACATTTATCATATTCTCTCTACGGTCGTTTCTTCATTGCAGAAGGTCGTGGTCACTCTTGGCTAAGTGGGATCGGATAAACTGTTTCCATTGATTTCGGTCGGTGGCCTTCCTCACTGCGGCATAGAATTTAGACGAAGGAGTGGTGTCTTTCATCTGGTCAGACCATCTAGTTGGTGACCGTCCTTTTGATCGCTTTCCTGTTATGTTACCAACTATAACTAGTTTTTCCAGACTATCGTCACCCCTCCTGATTATGTTTCCAAAATACGTGAGAATGCGCTGCCACGTATTCCAACTAAACAAGAACATGGTTAATTCTTCAAAAATTTATTGTATCTATTGACTGATACAAGATTGTGGGCAGCAGACTTTGAAGAATTGTTCTTTTACACTGCAATCTCCGAAACCCCTGTGTGTGCCACCCCCCTCATCGTAAGTGGAGAGGCATTTGTTCAACGATAGACGTCATGGCTGTTGATGATAAAGATGCCCGGTCTTATAATCGTCTGATAGTATTTTATCTCAGCAATAAAACATAGCCCGAATACACATCACACATAAGTTCACAAAACTGTTAGCTCAGAAATATAATATGAAGGTGCTGTTTATTACGATACAAATTGATGTCTCCTGACGAGAAAATGTAGAAGAAAACTATATAAGACTAAGATAACTACTAAAAAACTACCCGATATGTATCTGAGACATAAACCAGCGACTCGATTCTCCTGTACAGTTCATATAGTACGACAGGATCTTTACTAAAGACACACAAGAAAAGCTCGCGTACCAGCATCAAGGGATCTGTGTTCTATGTAAATGATATGACTCGTTTTGAATGTACGTTGGTTACTGTGCAATGCCTTTAGCGGTTGTCACTTGAATCTAACCGGTATCGGCCAATATCAATGCGAAATTTTTGAATTGCAAAAATATGTCCAGCTATCTATTTATCTGTGGTTCTGATACTGGTTTCTTGGATATATGCCTTTTCTAGGAGAAGAAGCCGCATTCTTCGCACGTTCTATTTTAGGTGGTGGATCTTCTTGTGTGGTCAATATTATACATGTAATGTTTTGGTTTACTATAAGAATATTTACCGTATATTAAATTTTTTTAGCTCTCGATATTTCGGTAGTGATGCAAACACCATGGTAAAGAAATTTCAATTAAATTTATATTTGATTGCACATACACATAGATATATATTATATGGATTACAGTTATCGGGTTTAGAGTGAGACTTCCACATACTACGAGGTTTTAAAGTAAAAATGGACTTAGGGAAAGGTACTAACGTTGACGTATAAGTAGGACATTGCTGTACATTAGGCACACTATATGTTTTATTAGCTAACTCTATTATCAAGCATAAAAAAGAATTTATATACTCTATTGTAATAGTCTCTGGTCAAAAAGTTCCAAAAATCTTTAGATATTATATGTGACTAAGCCGTCATCGAACACGATCGACAACGACGAGTCACAAAAAACCCCATGGTCACGCTCATAAATTGTGAAGCAATGAAAGCCGAGCGGTTTATGAACTGCGGTGCCGCAGGTCCTTGGTTCGGTCCCAACCGCCGGCTTGAGCTCACTGAATGGTGGAAGAGCAATTTGCGAATGCTTACATAGTTAGCTACCAATGCTATCAAATAGCAATTCTGATGCCAAGCACCTAACAGTGCATTGCGGCAGCAGTCCTTGAGAGCCAGTAAAGTTACAGGCGCATGACAACTGTATGCCTCAGGGTGGCGGGCGCAGACCAGTTCGCCACTTGTGAAGAAATGCATTTTACCGCTGAACCTCAGGTGGGCCTAGTGCTTGTTCCGTCATAAAATCATTAAAAAAACATTGCTTACGTACTCTTGTTGTTATCATGTAAACCACCACAAATCATAAGGTACTTTTTAGGTATATATATAATGATTAGGTACTTTCTCATTAGTTCCTTTATTCACTTTAGTATCATGATATTATTAACCTTTCTCATTTGCCCACAGAGGATCAGTGTTCAGCGCCCTATCGTCAGCCCATTGGGCGCTCAGTCAGTTGGACGCTGCCATAAACTACATGCAGCAAGACCTCGCAGTAGCCAAGTCATTGGGGGATACTGCGGGTGAGTGCAGAGCACATGGCAACCTGGGAGCTGCGTACTTCAGTCAAGGATCGTACAAGGATGCCCTCACTGCTCATCGATACCAGCTGGTTCTGGCGATGAAATGCAAGGTCAGTTTGATCAATGACTGTTTAATGAATGCACGTTTTCTACTGGGTACTTAGCTAGAGAGAAAATGTAATAAACTGCATTTAGTAAGAATTGGCAATGGCCATGTTTCTCGGGGACAAAACGGTAGACCGCACGGCACATGAGAACTTGTTAGCTTATATCTTGTGCTCTCTTCAGTTTTGTGCGATCGGTCGACAATCTCAGTTTTATCGTGGGTATAATAGGGTTATAATGTGTATAAAATACCCCTCTTAGGGTACATCAACAGACAGGTAGAAATTGTGATGCATTTTTGAACTATTTAAAAAAGTGTTAGCCATCGATCAGCTCAAAGTCTTGCCTAAAGAATTCGTACAATGTAGTTTTTAAAAGATATCGTTCAAAAACATTTGCTCTTTCCTAGTGATTTCACTAAGGTACATTACATTAGTGAAGAATTAATTTCATACTAGTAAACAGTGATAGTACTGTATCCCCCATCATGAGGGGGTTAGCCATAATCCCTTCGCTTGGCAGGCGTCTTGGGAATCGCATTGTGAGATATCAGTTACTCAGAAAGCGCTGAATATTTTATATTTTTTTAATAATAAATTATTTGTTAGTAAAGTAATATTATAAGAGCGTAATAACTTACATTATTTTGAGTTAGCTGTTGATTCGTTCTCTGTAAATAATCGACTTTGTTTTGCATAATGCAGTAAGCAAATACTACTCCATTACAAATCTTTCAAATAAACCTCTTGACCGTTCAACTCTCACGCACCAAGCTAGCCTATACAATGGAATATTTACATAAAGAATGGTAGTAAACCATTTGATTTTCTTTTACAAAATGAAATAACAAATGTTCGTGGCTTCTTATTTGCTATAATAACTTATGTGGTTTGTGCGCGCTGTTGAGTGGAGTTAATTTAATTCTTACTATTGCACTGTGGACCCGATGACGAGACGTTCTTTGTTCTGGTCCTTTTTTGATGCCTAAAGATCTCTTGCAATTCGTATTGCAATACGCTTGGAGAATATTCACAAATAAATCTTTATCAATCACTTGTCTTACATCAGTACTAATATTATAAATGCGAAAGTAACTCTGTCTGTCTGTCTGTCTGTTATGCTTTCACGCCAAAACAACTGGACCGATTTGAATGAAATTTGGTATGAAAATAGTTTGAGACCCGGGAAAAAACATAGGATAGTTTTTATCCAACTGCGCAAAAAGAGGTTAATGTTTTTGCGCGATAACCGTCATACGCGCGGGCGGAGCCGCACCCGGAAAGCTAGTATGTATATATTTATGTCATATAGACATCTGGACTATTACTATAACTATGACTTATAGTGGAAAGATCTTATCCGTAAACAGTGACCAGAATGAAGTTGCCTGCAAAAATTTGCAACCAGTAATCCGACAAAATTAAGGAGGTATCTTTAGTATTATCAAATTATTATGACAATAATAAGCTGTAGGTAACATATGGCACGCAGGGTAAACTGCACCAGGTAACCTTACATATGTTTCCTTTGTTGTGTAACAAACATTGACGTGATGGAATCTCTACCTATATCTGTATATAAGCATTTGCTAGGAGGAAGTATCTATAGAGATACTTGCTCCTAGAGCATTCGCAATTTCTGTTGTATTCTTTGTATCGCAGCTGTTCTTCTTCTTGCCATTAAATGTCGTCATGCCTGTATTATCTCTGAAAGGGTAGGCCGAGTTGTCTAAGCAACCATGTTTTGCCGCACAATTTTTTTGTGTATATGTTATTGCTAGAAACTGAAATATAGCCATTTAGCGAGTTAGCTAAAGAGTCTGTTCAACTCTTAGTGGTGGCCTTACATAAAATTTACCTTCATCATTTCGATATTTGTTTTTAAAAAAACCATAATCTTCATCTTGACATTAAATTTCTTCATCAGTTTTTGAAGCAGTGATAGCTCAGTGGCTTCGGCTATGGACTGCCGCGCAGCAGGTCCATGGTTCGAAGCCCGCCGCGGGCTTGAGCTTCACCGCATGGTGGAAGGGCATTATGCGAATGCCTGCCTGGCTAGCGGCCACCCTCAAGTAGAAAAATCTGTCGCCAAGCACCTAACGGTGTGTTCCAGCAGCTGTCCTTGAGAGTCAGTAATTCTAGGTTAAGCCTGTTTAACACCTTCGACCACATCATCACTTACCAACAGGTGAGATTGTGGTCAAAGGCTTACCTATCAGCAATAAAAAAAAAAGTTTGTTAACAATATATCTGTAGAGTCTTTTCCAAAATCATTCATTTTAGTTATAAATATAGGTACACAATTTCTCATCTTAGCATATGTATTACTGATATGACTATTAGATATCCTAATATACAGGACTCTTTTCCCTATAAAGCTTCTGGTATTAAAGTTGACAGGATTTGTTTCGCTTATAAAAGTTACTGCTTTTTTCCTTTCTCTTACATGTGATGTCTTCATATGGACATATAATATACTAATCCCATTAAGTCAAGACTCCAATCCAATCACTACCAAGTCCTAATATCACAGAGTTTGTTTACCCTAAGTTTAATCAAATACGTATAGCCACTGATATCCCCCAGTGAAAGGTATGAAAGAAAGACATAGTATGAAGAAAGAAAGCAAGAAGAATAACTGCGCAAATAAACACTCTGATTATTTTCAGAGGTAGTTTTAGGATATCTCGCGGGCCGAGACACTTTGCTCCCGGACAGGAAAAAAAAGTCCCAATATCTACATGAAATCGTTGTGACCCGTTATCATCTTAAAGCAATACTAGGTGGTCTTTCCTATAGATATGGTATACCTACATACACGGTAAGTAGGTAAAATAAATCATTCCCTTCAGCCAGCAACATAAACAGTATTTCTATTCATTGATCCATGCAATAAGGAAAGAAAAAAGGAAAATTCTTCTCACTACCAGCATGCCCGCTCGTCTATAAAGCTAAATCGTATCTTATAAATGCCGAGAACAGGTATCCGTGTTACGCTAAAAGAACCCTACAAATAGTAAAGTGTAGTTTTTATTGGGTCTTTTGATGAGTGCCGACTGACGGACTCACAAGGAGACCTAGATAGATGCTTATTTGATTTATTTGTATATCGGACGCGATTTTGAACCAAAAATACTTAAAAAATAAACTTTAAAAGTAGGCTAAGTACACAGGTATCCGGGCATATATTAACAGGTGATGGTATTTTCTATGATTAAAGTGTAGATACAGTTAAGTTTAAAGTCAAAAGCTTGATTGTACAGAATGCTAAAATTGTCTTCAAATTTCACCATAATGACAAGGTATGTCCATAAAATAGAATTGTTAAATCTACCTGCACTGACGAAGAATGTATTAAAATTGCCACATAAAAAAATATTAAAAAGTTAGAGGAGTAATTCTTGCATACCACACACTTTCGTAATTATTGTTGTACATTTTATACGCAGCTTACGACTGCGACTCACGAGTCAGGCAATCATCGCGTCCAATTGTGAAACAATCTGACGAACAAATAGTCGTAAAAAATATTTACTTTGTCCGTTCTGCGCCGATGGATTCCCACAAAAAGTCGACGGGCGATTTAAAATAACCGCGAAATACTGGCAATACTGGAGTTTATACCTACGCGAGTAATTAAAGAATAGAGGGGTACAGTGAGAGTGCCTAAACACAGATAAGTACTGCGTTCTATGTACTGCTACTCTATAATAAACATTTTGCAGGAACTTGTAATTTTTAGGTTTTTCTTGCTAGAAAACGGGACCCTATTACTAAGCCTCGGCTGTCCATCTCTCCGCCCGCCCCTGCGTCCGTCCATTAAAAGGCTGTATCTTTTGGCGATACAAGAAAGCGGGTTGACATTTTCACAATAAACTTCTCAGTATGGCAATTAATAAAATGCGGCCATGTGCGAGTCGGACTCAAGCTAAGGTTTTCGAACTGTGTAGAAAAAAAAACGATTTTATGGTACCTACATTATTTTACTGTAAGGAGCACTCGGTGTGTGAGTGTGGTATAATGGGATCGAAGAAGTTAGTATATGTACTTGGATTTTAAAGTAAAATATTTAAGTGTTTTTATTTCTGCAATAATGAATGATATCCGGACAACATTAGAAAATTACAAATCTGCGAGTAGAAAAATTATAGTTCTGTGCGGGATTCAAACCCACGTCATCCACCCCTTTAGCCTGTTTTATATGCTCTGACTGATTGAGCTAACATGACAATGAGTCATAACTCTTCCACCCCCATACGATGGTTAAAGAACGATAGATAAAATAAGGTCTTGCGGGTACTCACCGTTAGGTCTTAGCTATATAGATTTTCTATTTGAGGGTTAAGGTGATCACCGTAGTGAAACGCGCACTTTTGGAATCTTCTTTTACCGAAACTATTCGTTCAAAAAGTGCGAAAAAAATATATCATATTATTTAATTCTTTATTGAGTGAATTAGTTGATTAGTTTTTACTAAAAATTATTAGCTCTTCTGTAATAAATTGTAATCGGCGACCCTTTTTAGACTGTTTTTTATTAATTTAAGAGGCATTATTGATGTAATCGCAACGTTTCTTTTTTTAAAAAATAGCTAATACTATACTCTAATGAACTACTTAACAACTTGTGTTGAAAACATTTTTATGAATTTTTGGCACAAAATTGTGTGATCGCGAGAAGAAATCTGAACGAAAATCAGTCTGCCCGCAGCGCTCGGGCCGTTTGGACGTGGGATCTGTGCCGTTCGTTACGCCATCATTTTTGTGCATTTATTTTACGAAATATACAATATTTTTTTACCATACGTTAATTTGCAAGTCATAAATTATTGAAACTCAAGTAAAAAAAATATTGGATAAGTACTTTTCTTTATATTGATTTATAAAATCTTTCTAACAACGAGTTGATTAAAGTTCAGACACGGCATTGTTAATTTCTATTTTAGTAGGTATCTAGATTTTTAACCCTTAGTAAAATATTTCATTTTGTTATTTATAAGCTACTATACAATTAAACGAGAACTAATTTCTAATGCACTTAACACACTTTCCGAGACGACCAACTACTTTCTAGGAATTTAGATATTCAATCATTCAAATAAAGGGAAGTTATATATTTATTATAACTTTGACTTTAATAGTTACTTAGTAGGTAGTTAGTCGGATTGAAATTTGTGTTACTCTCTTCTTTCGTCCTACCTATAAAGACATGTGCCCGTAACTTTTGAACCGTAACTTCTGTAGATGTTATCAATAATTCTGTAGATTGTTTCAAAGGTGATGCTTGTCGTTTGGTCCCATTTTATATTTCATCATAATCGGTCAAGCCGTTTTTGAGTTACTCTAAAATACCTGAAAAATATTTACCTATCTTGATGATATAGTTGTTAAAAATGAATGATAATCGATCTCGTAAGTGGTAGGTAGGTAGTAAGGTGGCAAGGGTCACTAAAAAGTGTGAAAAAAAAATTTAAGCAAAAAAATGGAACCAACTTCAACACCCAAAAGTGTGAAATAACTTGTCGAAGTCGGTACCATACGCAAAGTTTTGTGATATTAGGTACTTTTTAACTGTCATGGTACCGACTTTAACAAGTTATTTCACACTTTTGGGTGTTGAAGTCGGTTCCATTTTTTTGCTTAAATTTTTTTTTATTATAATTATTATTATAATAAGTGGGGTTCCTTAGGAAAAGTGACTAAGAACCCCGGTACGATTCTTCCCGTATAACTTTTAATGGCAGCAGTCGAATGAGACTTGTCAAAAACCGAAATGACGGATTCAAGATGGCAGGCAAAATTCAAGATGCCCTGATCCGGCTGAAATAAACGCCCTGAGCAACCCAGATAGGGTTGCTTAGGGCGTCGTTATTCGGAATTAAGAAATTATTTCTTATGATGTAATTTTTCAAGATGGCCGCCATACATAGATGTTTTGAAACCATTGGCTTAAATTGTTTAATGGGAAGGAGTCATGGAGAAAGAAAGTATTCTAAACCGAAAATAACAAAGTGATTTTCATGATATAGAAATAATGGGAAATCATAAAATGACGTCTGCCAAGTGAAGATAGATGACGTATCTCGTAAACAGTTACAGATAAGTAAAGAAGTTTTGAACAAATGTCATAGGGAATCGAGAGAGCACTCAAATGACACGCACGCAACAAAAATCCAAAATAGCAGAATTCATACAAAGTGCTGAAGTGCGATCCCGCTGAAGTAAGGTTGAGCTTCAGTGTGGTCGGAGTACGTTATGGTGGCTATCTTGAATTACATCATTCTGGATTTGCCATTTTGCTCTTCTTATTTATCATATTGCATTTAGAGCACGGATGGTGCGTGAGTTCGAAGGGCGAGTGCAAGGTGAGGGTGCAGTCTAAGCCGAGCAGGAACTTGCAAGGCTGAAGGCTGAGAAGTTGGGAGTATTTTCCGTATTTCCAAATGTCAAAATCCAATTTCCAAATCTCCAATGTCTCCATGATGAATGGCCGCGATAACCGAAGCACCTACGAGTGGGGTTCTTTAACCAATGTGACTCAGAAACTTGGTGCGATTCTGCCTATAGCACTTTTAGTAGCGGTAGGGTGAATCTTATATGGTGGTTTCATTAAGGTTATCTTTTGTATTGAGCATTGTATTGGGATAATACTTCTATAAACATTTTGAACTTTTATTATATTATTATTTGTAGCTATGTTATTTCATACTGCATAAAATAAATGACACACTGCCTGATAAACTTGTTAGCATATAAGTACATAACAAATAATTAAAAAGTTATGGTTACATAAGAAACGTAATTGTATTTTTTTTTTAGATTTGTAATACAATGGGGAATAAAAAAGTATAAAGTGCTCCATTAACGTCTTGTAGTAACACAAACTGTGAACGAGTTCTTGAGTTCAGTGAGTTATAAATCTCGAAAATAAACTTTAAAATTGCATAATAACTTTCTATAACTGAAATTATACCTATACATTACATTTATTCACCTATAGATTTATAGAAATATGATAAGATAAAATTGTAAGTTTCTGTTTTAGAGTTGGTAAGTATATTACAGTAAGCCAAAACACAAATTATTTGACAGTTTTTTGTAAACAAGGTTATTTAAAATTAAATACACATTCTCACCATTTTCCCTTCAGTCTACACAATTCTTCCTGCTTACCAAAACACTGACACACTTTTTTCGCTTTCTCTACATGAGCGTTATCATACATAATAATAATAATTAATAATAATAATTTTATTTCAAAAAACGTTTAACATGTTGGAGCAGTAAGGAACACATAATGTATACATAGAACTATGAATAAGAACAACAAAACACATGTGTAGGTACAATGTAAGTGCTACAGGCACAAATATGCTCCAGGACGTTATCCGCACCAACCCGGTGGTTGGTTGAATGTCTTCTTTCATACCGCTTTCGTACCGCTTCATGAAATCGAACTACTTTTTTGAGCACAATACTGACTTTTGAACTGACACGGTACCAACTTTGACAAGTAATTTCACACTTATCAGGAACATGAGTCGGTTCCATTTTTGTTTTTAAAATGGATCTCATAATCTCTACTAACCACCAAACAATTAAAACTTTTACTTACAAATTATGTTGATATGGAAGATAGGCACCTTTCTAACAAAATTTCAAGAAGATCGGATCAGGCAATCGAGATAATGACTGAGAAATATACACTGCTCAGACCTCCACCGAGACCACGCTTCGCTTAGTCTATTAAATATTTCTATACTTACAAGCGATGATATTTTTTACCGTATAGGTTCGCAGTAACTGCAGATAAAATGTTGTTATGTACACTTCTGTTCTGCCGCTTCTAATAGCGCACGAAACTCTACAATTTTAGCGATGCTATCCGTGGTACGGCGACTAGTGCCGCCGTGCGACTGAATATTTTTATGAGTTGAAAGTTAACGCCTATTTCTTTTAGCTCCGCCCGAATTAGAAATTATTTTGACTACGGTCTTGCCCTTAAGTACCACCACCATTAGCAAAATGGAGAGCATGTATTATTATATTTCAACTTTTCAACGTAATTCATCAAACCCCCGCCCCTGCTGTGAACCTGAATGTAAATAATTAAAGCCTTGACGAACTGTGCACTTTTCTCGTCTTGCGAAACACGATTACTATCAAAGAAATTACTTTGCACTTGTAAAAAGCTTATAAAGAATTAAAGTATGCCTACTCTGCCTCCATAAATAATGTGGGTGTAAGAAATAAAGAAAAAACATGTAAATCGGCTACGCATGTCACGTAATGAAAAAGTTGAAAGATCCCATTAAAAAAATGGCTGTACCAAGAGTGAGGCAATATACACACTTATGTATAATACAATGGGGTCGATTCTATGCTGCATTCCCTATGTCGAAAAATTTTATAAATATACCTGGGCTTAACTAGTCTACTTTAATTTAGGGAATTATAATAAGAAAATATACCTCGTTTGTGTTATTATACCTATTAGAGAAATATTTAGGCAATTCATATTTCAGTCCTAGTAAATATGATTAAAGTTTCCTTGAAAAAGAGCGTCGAAAGTTCTACACTTTGTTCAATAAAAATACAAAATATCAAAAGCAAACACACTTTCTTAACTATATTATGTGTATGGTTAACCTATTTTTGTGTAGTTTTAATATAGTGCACTTTTATAATAAAGGGAGTAAATTGCGTTTTAAGTACAGATTATATAATTATATGCTACAGTTATATAAAAGCATGAATAATTTGACATAAACGAAAGTCCTGTTCAAATCATTTTATAAAATAATGTCGCAAGGAAATAAAATTCAATATATTTTGAAATTTGATAAAGTTAGTACCAGTCTGCAATAAAGTTTATTGAGGCCTCAGTAAATAGGCAGCAAGCAAATCGCCGGCGAATAAGTACGAAAATCAAACAACTGAAATTATGATACCTCGATAATCACTAGCCAGGTCTTTCTTCGTCGATGCGTGAGTTACAAAATTAAATGGTAACGATCACGCATGGGACATTTGAGAGAAAGGGAACAAAAGTAAATGTAAGTAAAACGAAAGCTATGTCTTTTTTAAGTGAAAAGTATGCATATCTGTAAACTTAACTTCATTTGCGATGAATGGAAAACTGTAGAAAGATATCAATATGCCAGTGAGTGCGTGCAATCATGCGAATGAGGTTCTATTTCATGGCTAACGGAAACGTATCCACAACACGTGATTGGCTGGATATGGCAGTAAATAGAGGTCCTACTCGTATGTTAGTGTTCGTGAGAATTGGGCTGAGAAGAAGAAGGATCAATCAAAGATCAGAAAATAGTACAGTACTGCAAAATGCCAGGTGCTGAGAACCCAACAGTCAGATGGATTTGAAGAATGTAATGGGAATTAAGGAAGCCAGAGAGATAAGTGAAGATCATAGCTATATCCGTGAAATCAATGGTCTCTGAATAGCCATCCGGGAAATAGATATCCTACTTTTCAGAATAATACTGATAAAGACAAAATAAAACATCCGATATTATTATGAAAGTAAGCTTTGTTGTTACCTCCGAAAGGATTAAAAGGGGTTTTTTTTTATAGCTTATAGGCTAACCTTTCTCCACTATCTCACCTGATGGAAAGTGATGATGTGGTCGAAGATGTTGTTCAAGCTAGCCTAGAATTACTGGCTCTCAAGGACAGCTGCCGGAACACACCGTTAGGTGCTTGGCGACAGTTTTTCTACTTGAGGGTGGTAGCTAGCCAGGCGGGCATTCGCAAAATGCCCTACCACCATGCTGTAACGACTGCCATCGTAAGACGACAACCGGGACCGACGGCTAAACGTGCCCTCCGAAGCACGGAAGCGCTCAGTAGTAATGTCACTAGCGGTCACCCATCCAACTCCTGACCGCAGCGGACGTTGCTTAACTTTGCTGATCGATTAAGAACAGCAAAGCCAACTTCACTACGAGCGCTTCAAAAAAATTTGGTATTTCATTCAACGCTTTAATCATAATGTCCCAGGACATTAGGACTTAGTATAATTTTTATTTCGATTTAATGAGTAGTCCTCGAGGAAATTCGACATAATCTAATTCCACCCATGTAAAGCCGTGGGGTGAAGCTAGTGTTTTGATAATCATTCAATCATAAAAAAAATTTTTAACAAAAAATGGAACCGACTTCAACACCCAAAAGTGTGAAATAACTTGTTGAAGTCGGTACCATGATGGTTCAAAAGTATCTATTATCACAATATTGTGCGCATGGTACCGACTTCGACATGTTATTTCACACTTTTGGGTGTTGAAGTCGATTCCATTTTTTGTTAAACATTTTTTTCAATCTTTTTAGTGTAACTCAAAAACGGCTTGACCGATTTTGATGAAATTTAAAATAGGACCAAACGACAAGCATCAGTTTTCAAACAAAAAAGAATTTTCAAAATCGGTTCACCCAGTCAAGAGATCTGAGGTAACAAACATAAAAAAAAATACAGACGAATTAAGAACCTCCTCCTTTTTTGGAAGTCGGTTAAAAAGTTAATATTTAACACTCGTATAAAAAATCATATTCTATGACCTGCATAAACATATTAAGTATATTAAACTGCAAACAGAGTATGAACTCCGAAATCGAATTTCGATTTATTTAATCGATTGTTGTTGAGTGTTATTGAAAACCTTAATATTCATGGTTATGTAAATATTTTCTTATGACTTATTTCAATCTGTTTATTAAATATTGATTCAATTGCTGTAGTGTATCGATGGCAGCGTTTAAGTGTCTTTAATCTGAGTTACCCCTTATTTTTGTACATATTAAATGTTATTTATAAACAACAAAATTAAATCAATAGATGTAACTATTTTTGCCGTTTCTAATAGGCTAGCCTTGACCACTGTCTCTCCTGTTGGAAAGTGATGACGAACTTGCGGATGTAAGTGTTAAAAATAAAACAAATTAGGAAATAGATAGAACTCTTTATTGAAATACCTACCACAGTTCAGATATATGATATATTTACTAATAAAATGGTACATTAATGTTACAATTGGTAGCCTTATTGCTCATAGTGATCTCTTCCAGGCAACCATGTTTGGGAAGGGGCAGTAAATATTTATTATGAGAGCTTGGTGCGTTCGTATTATGACAGCTTTGTGCATTTGAGAGTAATGTATAAAGTTATGCTGAGCTAAATTAACGTTTTCTTAATTATTAGTAATAGGTCGGAAAAGGAAATTTTGGTCAATGACGCCACAGTCCGCTACCGTCATATAAATTTTATTAAGTAAAGGGTCACATTTTATTGAAAATCTTGGCAGACATTAATACCTAATTTTAGACAGTCTGGTAAAAGGCCAGGACATAAGTTCTCTTAACAGGAGAATGTGATGAGAAAAATAAAATTACGATATATGCCAAGAACGTGGCTAGTGTAGGTCATCAAAACCCATTCCGTCCTTTTTGAGGTGGTCTCTACCCGTCCGAGCAAAACGCGTAGTTGTAGATAAGTAAAAGTTATATCTTATACTCATAAAGTCGTTTCAGATTGCAAGAATGGAGGTATCAGAACATAATTATATAAGCTACTTACCTAAGAAGTAAATTTTGAAAAGCCAATACGTAAACATCTGCTTTCAATATATATACGTAGTTTTCCGGTGCTCGTATTACATAGTATTCTGCATAGTTGCACCATAATCGAACCAGGTAGAATAAATAAAAGATGCTCAATGTAAAATGAACGCAGCAAAACAGTCACATTGAATCTAGGGAGTATGTAAATCAAAGCGTTATCGTATCATGCTGCGTATATCTATTTAATTACGTAGATTGTTGCAAGTGGTTCGTTCGTTAGAGTTGAGAGTGCTAATTGAAGATATGTGGGTTTTTTATTATATCAATTGAGTTGGGAATTAAGTGTTCTGTTTGGCTATCTAACCAAAATCCCTAAACCTGTAATTTGATTTTACAACGCAAAACTTGTGTTGTTCTGAGTGGCGGGGGTGGAACTGTCGACCTACGTTACAAAGTATGGTACAATTTAAAAAAGTTAATCTGGGTCAGTACGAGTAGTAGCGTTCAAGATGGTGATCGGTTGTTTATAAGTTTTTTTTTTTTCAGCCCGTTTGTCTTTCTCTTATCGTACGCTCAAATAAAAAGGACTGGTGTTAATTAGAAATTTTACTCGTATTTGTAACAGTCATGTGTTATTTAACTAAAAATATTTGAGCAACCTGCCGGCCTCTTAGCAGTCCGTCTGTCTCACTATACTTATCCTTGTGCCATAAGATCGCATCGTCCCACTGAATAACATTGCTATTTGCTGAACCAAATAATTGTAAACATTTTGAATAGGTACTGAAGCTGACGTAGTTATATAAGCCGCTCACATATCAATACAAACAATAAATTTGACTCAAAAATTCCTTGTCCTTGAGGAGTTTCATATTCATTTCAAAACAACTTAACATTCAATTCTTATAACGAAATGTTGGGCAGTAAACTTACATTTTACACTTCAAATCGGGATTAGTATATTTACAAACAACATTTTTCTTTTTTTTTTAAATTAACCGCATTGAAGTTATTATCCGGTAAAACGTGGCCAAATATCGGCACTTAAATATGTCCATATTTTACCTTGATATCCCTGATATCGATATCAAAAAGCTCTCAAAAGCCCTCATCTCTACTCAAGACCAAGACCCTATTGGCGGGCTGTCGTCGCTTCGTACAGTCCATTTCGTTTATTTATCTTTTGTCCTTCACTTCCTCAGTCAAAAGGATGCATTGCATTCTATGCATGTTTTATTTCTCTTATTCGTTTTATGCGTTGCGCAGCTGGAATTTATTATAATTTAGTTTTTAATATTAAAAAGGTATTCTTTTAATTGCTATGTGTCAAAACTGTGTAATGTTTTGAAGATAGGTCAAGTGAGAATTCAAACATGAGATTAATAATGCTGATACCGTGTGTAACGTTTACTTTCTTTAAAAAATCATTTTTTTTAGCGTTACTAGGTAGATTAAGTGGGCCGGTTGTACTAGATTAACATCATAAATTATCTATGAGTATACCTATTTCTCTTTACTCAAACTTTAACATTTCTTTTACATCTACAGCAGATGCAGTACAACTGTATACGTAAGTATATAGAAAAAACAAAACATCAAACTCATCAACTCGAAAAAAATATTGATCAAACTGTGTGATTGTATTTATGAATTGTTTGAACATCATACAAACCTCACAAGACTTCACTAAGCATAGCACTAGTAAAATGCCGTTTTACTTATATAAGCAATACAATAATATATATACTTATTTCAACATAATATATTTTGTATAAGCCTGTATGTACTGATTATTGGTACTTGGGAAATAAACTGATTTTGTAGGTAAATAAAAAATAAATGGATCATCACGCCTTAATATACCTACGCCTATTATCTATTTAAATTCTAGCTCTCACAAGAAAATTATCCAGTCAAAATGTAACAGTAACTTAATACCCATTCTCAGCAATAAAAATACTATCAAATGTTTTGAATAATGACTCCAACATTTGTTAATTAGAAGCTCAGTCACGACAGAGCCCACAATCACCAATTGAGAGATCTGAGAATCGTAATTGGTTTCAAATCCCAATGTTTCTAAGGGAGGTCAAGATTTACCTACCAGTGGGTAGACATCTACACACAAGAAGATTGTTTATCTACACAAAGTAGACGGAATTCTACTTCACTGCACATGCTGGTATCGGAAAACAAACTATGCCCTCCTTAAATTATATAAATCAGTGTACTTATGTCACCCGACATGCTTTCCAACTTTTTTATTGAGTATAAGTCTTATTCAAAGATTTAAGTCATCCACGAGATTTGTTATATCACATAGTTTTCAAAATGACTTTGCCGATTTTAGGCCGGTGTGTGAGTGAACATATTTTTTCAGTGCAAATTTAAGATTGTCATTCAATCTGACTGACCGTTCCGTTAGAACAACTTTAGGCGTCTTTTCACATTATATACTGTGGAGTTACGGAACTCTTAATTTTCTAGTGCGTCTCGCAACTGTTTCTTTTTAAATCGAATTGAAAGATAAGGTTGCCAGGTAAGTCAGGGATAATACATTATAGTAGCCAACATAAAATATAATAGATAATTTGGTCATTTTATGTTTTATTAGGTACACGGTACACCTGGCCGTATGTGGTGCTATTAGACCATTTGCTTTTACTAACTGCATAAGGTTTTACTAACCTGACGTATTGCTAGTGGGACGATTCGTATTATTTGACATTTTGCTACTCTAGGCGGATTTATCCTCATTCAAATATTTTGATCTCACAGTGTTAGGCAGAAGTGAATTGGATATAAGTATACGTCAAGTGAACCCATAAACCGTATAGGTTCTTATTCGATTCGAGTCTCTAAACGTCCGTTATTCGACTCTGTGCGTGTAAAACGTAGATTCATGCAGATACCAATGCGATAAACGTCTGATAACAATTTACGATACTTGGAGCTTAACATTCAGACCGTGCCTATAAAAGTTATCCTTAGAATGGTACTGTAGAAATAGAGTAAATAGCGATCAAAACATCGCCTTGTCTAGGCGTAGGTTGCAATACGTTAAGTCTGTTCCTCAGAGGCAAAAGTATCACCTGATAGGAAAACCCTATAACTTTTGCAAATGACATTTTTGAAGTAAATAATCGCAGAATACAAATCGAGAAGCCATGAATCGATTCACTCTGCAAACACAACCGACATTCTGAAGGAAGCATTTCCGGGTCACTTAAACTCTCGTTTTGGTGATTTGCAGTGGCCGAGCAGACCACCTGATTTAACCATTCCAAACTTTTTATGGAGTATTTTGAAGTCTTGTGCTTACGTCAACAAGCCTCAGACTCTTGAAGAAGAATATTTTACAAGAATGTGAGAACCTGTCGCCCAAACTTCTGGCACGAGTGATGGAAAATGCCATAAAACAAGCCCACCACCATCAATTCTGGCGGTGGCCACTCGGCCGATATAATTTTCTCAACTTGAAGAAATAAATTTTAATGGATTAAATAAACAAATTTCACAAGAAGAACCAATGTTTCTCATAAAAAAAATTACAGCTAAAGAACATTGGGTGATTCATTTTGTTCCTACTACCCACCTTGTACAACAAGTTTGTGCTAGTTGGGAGACGGCGGAAAATATATGTGTTGAAAGGACATATTTTTTTATGCCTTTTATAAATAGACATTTGCCTTTTGCATCATAGGTTTCGTTTCGACTTCAATCTTATACCATTCACACGTCAGGTTCACGAGCTTGAACATCCAATTATCGACCACAGATGTAAACTTTACTTCTTAGAACATCTTGACCAGTGGTCGCCTTTTCAGTCACAAACAGACTATTAAATAACATATTTTCCTGTGCATACATGAATAGGTTACTTAGAATCATCTTGAAAGAGCGTCGATGACATAATTATAGACTTTACGACATTCCTTTCGATATGTATCTCGGCAATTGCCCGTCGGCCATGCTTCCGTTCCCGATATCCGACTGGATAAGTAATCTTCACCTGTATTAAACATAGTAATAAGTAATAACAAGTTGCGAACTGGACAGAAAATCTGACGCAAAGCGGCCGAGTGAGAATGCGAGATCGTAACTGTAAATCGTAGCCATGGGTAGTTACTCGTACATAGGGAAGTTATATTAACGACAGCGAATATACTTCGTTTGGCAAACACAATATCAATATTTTTTTTCGAACCTCTCATTCGCTTTTGATGGTTCGTAGCCAAAGGGCCGAATGGATCCCCTTATATGTCACTTTTAAGTCACTCTACCGTCTGTTATTCCGTCAAACGAAAATATTATTTTCTAACCCTAGCGAGTAGGTTGATATATTTATTTAACTTAGGTTTTTGCCCTTATCCACTGGTATTTGCAAAATTAAATAGTAGTTTTATTTACAAATGCAAGGGCCTTCCCTTTTGTCATTAGATTCTGCGCGTGTACCTTGAATTCAAATAGTTAAAGTAAAACTTTGAAAATTCTTTTAATTTTCTCAGTGAGATCTACTTGTACTAGTATTATAGCCCTCGCCTAAGTCTCGAAGAGTAAAGCCTTGCTATCCTTCGCCTACAGTTTGCTTATAAGTGGACTTACATGATCATAGCCTCGATTGGAAGAATCAACTTACCTCACTTATATCATAATATAACTACTAATGTATGCTTACCAAATACCACGAAATTGTTCTCGTTCAAATTTAAAATACTATCAAATAACATTTTATAAAGTGCGCAATATATAAGATTACATATATACTAATATATACTACTAATATAAAGAGGAAAGATTTGTATTTTTGTATGTAACGAATAAACTTAAAAATATCCAATTAAATATTTAAAATACATGCCCTAAATGTCACATAATCATCCTGATGACCTTTGATTCCTACAAGCCTCAGTGTTGAAATCTTATTATGAAGAAAGATACAGTAGACTATGCAGATAACCCTCGGCCCGTTCGTTATTTGTAATGCGCTGGTCCTTTTGGGATTGGAAGACACCCTCTTCATAGAATAAACTGCATTTCTTTGTATAACTTATGTAATTGTCTTAATCTACAGGATACACAGGCGGCAGCTGCGGCACTTACATCTCTTGGTCACGTGTACACAGCAATAGGAGACTACCCCAATGCGTTGGCCAGCCACAAGCAATGTGTCCAACTCGTCAAGCAAATGGGAGACAGGCTGCAGGAGGCCAGGGAGATCGGCAACGTCGGTGCTGTGTACCTGGCCATGGGGGAATTTGATTCTGCTGTGGACTGTCATACACAGCACTTGAGGCTCGCTCGAAGACTTGGCGACCAAGTAAGTTACGACTTCTCTAAATTAACTTAATTTTTGGTCACGAAGTTTCTAGCTTGAGAATTTCGTACTGCATATCCTAAAAAAAATCCTTGAGCAGATCACATCTACGCGTCGATGTGGATTTTATTCTAAATCTAGCTACCTATATATCATATAGAGCAATTGTTTAGTCATCGCTGCAACAAACTTGTTGTAGCAATTTCCATCGTATTTATTGGTGCTAGTACATAGGCAGGTATACGTATTATTAGGGGCTTTAATTATTACTTCCATGTTTTTTTTATTCATTCATTTATTATAGATCATATAGCGTGTATCCTATTTGTCTCACAATTTGTCACGAACTTTATGATCGGGTTCAAATATGCATGCAATTAATACACTATACATTACGATACCGGCGATTTACATTCAATGTAGTTAAACTCAATTTATTTTAAAGGTGGAAGAAGCAAGGGCATACTCCAACCTTGGGTCTTCGTATCACTATCGGCGGAACTTCTCCCAAGCCATCGCTTACCACGAAAACGTGCTGAGGATAGCGCAGAACCTTGGAGACCGAGCCATTGAAGCCAGGGCCTACGCTGGCTTGGGACATGCGGCAAGGTAGCTAACAAATACTATCTATATAAATGCATGGTTAGAGCATTTTGCGAATGCTCGCCTGGCTATTCCACCTTCAAGTAGGAAAACGAATCAACAAACACCTAAAAGTGTGTTCCAGCAGCTATCCTAGAAGCCAGTCCTTCTAGCTTAGGCCAGCTTACTATAGTCGACTATAGCATTATTTACCAACATGAGATACCGAGTAAAACCTAACTTGAAGTGACGAGTCAGACGAGTCTCCACGTCTATGTAATCTGCCAATATTTTTGCTAAAAATGTGTCACCCAGATATTAAAACTAAAAAGTTATTTTGCACACTACTGTTTGCAGCCAGAATATCTCAGACTACGATGATATCCACTACTACAGAAGCATGAGTACCCTTCAGCAGCCTTGCTTGATAAATTCATACGCACGCGTATAATTTGCAAATTGCAAATGAAGTAGCGTACCAACGAATCTTTTCTATATTTTGCGCTAAGGTAGAATAAGAAGTGCTTACAGTTAAATCGTTTTGCAATTTAGAAAACGTTAAAATAAATAAATGTATAATTGCATAATAACAACAAAATAATAAAATTGAACCACGACTGGGGTTCGAGCCCACAATTATCCATCCCTAAGGATAGATCATGATCTCAGTATGAGTAATGTACCACATACCGTAGTGTACTACATATGATTGCGCCGTGTTATTGGGTAGTTCTTATTAATTTGGTCATATATTTGCAGATGTGGCGGTGACTACGCGCAAGCAAAGAAATGGCACGAGAGGCAGCTGGACGTGGCTTTAGCTGCTAGAGATAAAGTAAGTTGTCCCACTGCATTTTTCTTCTTAACAATTTCAAGATGAATTTTGAAGCGGTAACAGCTTTATCTAATCCATGAGGTGCCAGGTTAAATTGCACCGCTATATTAACCTGGCACCTATTTACAACTATTCTTGTAGGATTCCTAAGAAGTGACGCAAGGAAATGTACCAGAAGGTGGGCAGCAGAGCCTTCTGAAGAACTGATATTTAACACTACGATGAAGTAACGCTTGAATCGATTAAAATACAACACTGTTTTTAGGCTGTTTATCCCTCTTTACATGCCCGTACCACGAAAGTATATTAGACTTCCACTTTTCTGCCACCGGTATTACTTTTGAGCTTCTTCTTTGTTCATCCATTGCAGTATATCCACCACTTCCATCATTCACATGAAATTAAGCACATCATTGCCTAGAATTCAGATCTATACAATATATATAGACAAGTCTTATGATGGCCTTATTAATGTTCCAGGCATTTGTGGTCTCACATGTATTCTCAGAGACCTTACAGGGATTTACCATCCATCGTACATTTGTGTTGTTTTCTTTTGCTTAGCATTTTGATCTTGATGAATTAAGTTGTATGTATTACAGGTGGGTGAAGGAAGAGCTTGTTCGAACTTGGGCATCGTATATCAACTACTTGGAGAACACGACGCTGCGCTCAAGTTGCACCAAGCGCATCTCTCTATAGCTAGACAATTACAAGTATGTATAGCTACATATTTTACAACTAACTTACAGCAGGACCAAACCTACTTTTAGACTGATGGAAAATCAAGTATATTAAAGTATAAGTAATTGGTAAAAAGGGAAAAATAATTCTAAGTGCTTTCGAATCAAATGATTATCAGATTGTTTAAAAAGTTTGTGTTGACCCATAAGCACGGGTAAGTTATATAAAATGAAACCTATAGAAACTGAGTAAAACAAGTTTGGTACAAACGATTCTCACAGATTAAAGTTTCTTAAAATAAAGTGCCAATGAAACTGGTTAAAATAAATGAACTGCAAATGATTCTCTTAGCATAAACTTTGTTAAAGTCCAAGTCCCAAAGAAACGGATCGTAACAAGTTGAAAAGATTCCCAGATCTTTAATTGTCTTGAAATGAAAGTCCTCAAGAAACTGACTAAAAGAATTTAGCTACAATCCAATCTACGAGTACGTGCTTATATATTGCAAAAGAAAGACTTTCAATAATTTCGCAAATTTTAAAAGCAATAAAATAATCTGTCTGATGTCGACAGTAATTCTCTGGCAAGTCTTGGTTCATGAATTTATCCAACCAACCAGTAAGTTTAACCAACTGGATCATTTCCATTATTTGCTTGACTATCCTTGTTCAAAGTCTCCTGTCCGTCCTGTCACCAACAATGACATTTGCATGGAGTAGTAACATTCAAATAACTAGCAGTGGGAATCACATACCTTCCTGGTTTTCACCGATTACACTGCAATTATGAGTTCTCATCGCGTGTCACTTGCCTGAGAGAAGACGGTGCAACGAAGCGTGAAATCACGCAAATAGACACTCAAGAACTGACTGATACTTATACTGTGGTGTTATGCAACTGATATTAATCTTAAACAAACAGCGAATTATCGCGGCCGTGCATCTATTTATACAACCAGCAATGAGAAGTGAGATTGCAGAGTCTTTTGTCATTTTATGAAAGCACATAAAACTTAATTTTAAGTTGTAACAACGAATGTTTAATTTGTATACTTTTCCAGTTTCTTTGTTTAGTACTCGGTACAGACCTGTTAATTCGCGAAAGCGCGCCACAGTAAATTATTGAAGCGCATTCCTAAGAGTAGGCCTCGTTTGTACAAGCAATAAATAGTATAATAATAAAATGTATAATAACATCCCTTATAGGCTGTAGTAGTTGCATCTACACTCAAAAAATATGGAGAAGCAGGCCTCCAGGAGTGGAAAGGTCTATAGGTAAAAAAAACAAAAAACATCGAAATAATTTGTGTTAGTGTACCAATGTGTGGTACCAACCAGTCAAAACCCATAGAGCCTGCCCCGAGAGGTGCCGGGGTAGAATAGCACCCCGTACCTTCCCATGGAAGTCAAAAGACACGCTGAAAGAAAAAAATACCACAAGGTGGTAGCAGCACCTTTTGAAGAACTACCATCTTATACTGCGATCCCCAAGATTGGCAAGCATGGAGATAAAAAAAAATATTAATAGCTATCCTATTGGGGGAAGGAAGATTTTGCTCAACGGTGTGATAAATATAATCGTCCATCATCTACCTTCTAGGACAAAGCGGGCATGGGGCGAGCGTACGGGAACATTGGCAACGCGTATTCAGCAGCTGGTTTCTACGAGCAAGCAATCAAGTACCACAAGCAAGAGCTGACGATATCCAAGGAAGTGCACGATAGGAGTTCTGAAGCATCCACGCATGGGAACTTAGCGGTAGCGTACCAAGCGCTCGGAGCTCATGATATGGCGCTGTTCCATTATAGAGCTCACTTAGGTAAGTTACAAATTTTATCATCATGTTTTGATCACATGTAATACCTTACAACTTGTCCGAAACGGGACTAAACCTTGAAATTCCAGAGAGGTGCTTTTACTTATTAACTTCATCAGTACTATTACTAAATGCGAAAGTAACTCTGTCTGTCTGTTACGCTTTCACGCCAAAACTACTGGACCGATTTGAATGAAATTTAGTATGGAAATAGTTTGAGACCCGGGAAAAAACATAGGATAGTTTTTATCCAACTGAGCAAAAAGAGGTTAATGTTTTTGCGCGATAACCGACCTACGCGCGGGCGGAGCCGCGCCCGGAAAGCTAGTACTAGAATTATTAAGTTACACCAGCTGACACGGCAAACGTTGTTTTGCCATATAGGCAAATAAAAATGAAAAAATGTAATATACCTATTTGAAAAATAGTTTACGTCCTATTCTCACACTCACTTATATACACAGAAGATTTCGTTGGAATCAGTCAAACCGTTTCGGAGGAGTTTTGTTACAACACTGTGTCACGAGAATTTTATATATATAGAGTTACGAGTATATTTACAAATTATTAGTGCACATTTTTCGATCGGTGATCGAACCCGCGTCCACCGGTATTAACCGGCACCGGGCACCGAGACTGGCTTAATTGTGCCGAAATTGTGTGATTTAATATTAAAAGAGAACGAGCTGCCATCAATAATCTCACATCTGAAAAAAATAATGTATTAATGCGATTTTTGGCTAGTCTTTTAGATTACCTTTATAATTTGACCATGAAATTGAGAGTGGTTTACCAGCATGGTACCGCCTTCCAAAACAATACATTTTATTGAAAGAAGTCGAGTACTTATTATTTTTGTAATTCTATGTGATGATTGATTTCAAATATGTTTACAGAGATTGCACGAGAACTTAAGGATGCGGCTGGGGAAGCGTGCGCTCTCCTCAACCTTGGCAACTGTCTCTCATCTCGCGGAGAGTTTGCGCAGGCTGTCACTTACTACGTACAACATTTGATGCTCTCTCAGGAGTTAGGAGACGTGAACGCGGAAGCCAAAGCGTGCCATTTTCTGGGATACGCCCATTACTGCTTGGGGAATTACAGGGAGGCGGTCAGGTGAGAGATCTTTCTATATCTCAATACTACTTCTGCTGCTATTTTCATGATCATCCTTAAAATATATAAACATGTTATTTCGTTCTTAGACTCGAAACTGAATTGATGACTTGAGGGGATATATTTTTAAAGCAAAGCCGAATTCTACCTTATATAGCTTTGCTCTGCATCACGGACCTTAGAGCCGAGAAGCTATAAAACAGCTCTGAGCTATAAATTTAATTATAGGAGCTATGTTCTTTAGAGTTTACCGTACGCTATCAGCGTTTACTAGCTCCTAAATCCAGTGAAATTTTCATATATATGGGTCATTATAGTGAATAACTTAAAGAAATATAATGGTAATAAAAAAAATATAATAATAAGGGATAACCGTATACAAGATACAAAATTTTTAGACGTTTTTTGTTTTCTTCTAAGAAACAGTAAAACACACAAGTGTAAAACTTGGTTATAGTAATACGCTAAAGTAAAGTAAAAATAATAAAATCTGGGCATGTGCGTGTCAGCCTTTCCTATAGTTGTTTGTTGATAATTGAATATTCAATGTTCATGCGTATGTGTTTTACACACA
The DNA here is from genome assembly GCA_963854805.1 of Plagodis dolabraria. Taxonomy (NCBI): domain Eukaryota; kingdom Metazoa; phylum Arthropoda; class Insecta; order Lepidoptera; family Geometridae; genus Plagodis; species Plagodis dolabraria. Next base: position 12,814,464 of record OY978461.1, read on the forward strand.
CCCCGTGGGGTGCCGGGTCAAAATTGCACCTCCCCGTATGATCCCATGGGTATCGTAAGAGGCGACTAAGGGAAAAATACTGGAAGGTGGGCAGCAGCTTCTAAAGAACTGCCAACTTACACTGCGATCCCCAAGACGCCTGCCAAGCGTATGGATTATGGTAAACACCTCTTTAATAGGGTAGGCTGTGTTCAGCAGTGGACGATTCGGCTGTTACAGTATGCGTGTATGTTTTACCGCAGAAATCCGTAACTGATAAATTATTGTAATGAAATTCGTTACAAGTATAATATTGTCTAGTTCTAGCTCAATAATAACTCGATATTTTTCTTACTATTTGCCGAGTAGATCTCGAAAGAGCGCGATGTAAACAAAACACAAGCAATAAAAATCGCAAGGAGAAGCTTGCACAAAAAGCTTTACTCCATTACATTCATTCAACACGCAGTAACTACTGTGGATGCCTAGTTCCATAACACACTGAATGATTAAAATTACTATTTACAGATACTACGACCAAGACCTCTCACTAGCCAAAGATCTCCAGGACAAGATGAACATGGGACGGGCGTACTGCAACCTTGGACTGGCCCACCTCGCTCTTGGGAACTTGGAAACAGCTTTAGAATGCCAGAAATGCTTCCTGACCATAGCCCATATGACTCAACATTTACAGGGCAAGTTTAGAGCCCTTGGAAACATTGGAGATGTGCTGATAAAGATGGGGGATGTTGAAGAAGCTGTGAAGATGTACCAGCGACAGTTGGGGTTTGCGAGACAAGTAAAAGATCCCTTTTTAACCCTATATTAATTTTATATTATTGTACAAGTTGATTCCAAAACACGGTTTTCTTGAAATACTTACATTGCAAAGTTGGCTCTAAATTGCGCTTGTAACGAAAATTATCTTAATTACTTACAGTATGTATATAAATTTTTAAAATTAACATAGCCACAAGTTAATTCACATTTTCAAAATCGACCTTAATGTAACTTAAATAAGTTACATTAAGTTATGGACGCTGTGAAATGCTGAATTTTTGTCACTATCGGAATACATATGAGTGAAAGATAGACAACGATGGTCAAACGCGATCAAGTTTGGTAAAATCCGAAAGAAGATTTAACAACACAAAACTCGAAATAACTTTTCTTGTCCCTCTTGATAAGGTTTTCTATTTTATTAATATATTTTCATACATATTCCTAAATCCAGTGAAATTTTCATATATATGTGTTATTATAGTGAATAACTTAAAAAAATATAATGGTAATAAGAAATATATAATAATAAGGGATAACTGTATACAAGATACATAATTTCTAGACGTTTTTTGTTTTCTTCTAAGAAACAGTAATACACACAAGTGTAAAACTTGGTTATAGTAATACGCTAAAGTAACAGATATTTACGTTGCAAACGTCAACTTTGAAGTTTGAAACGTGTTTCGGACTTTTCTTGGCCTTAGATAATATGATCAAGATTACCATATAATTCTCTTATTGCAACAAACTAAATACATTTTGCAAAAAATCTGTTCCAGAAAAGGTATTTAGCATAAGCCAGCACAATACTAACTTTTTATCAAAATTTATCGCGATTTCATCATCTCCGCCTCTTTCGCTCCTGCGCAGTCCGATAGTGATAAAATTTCAGCTTTAGTCAGCACCTTGAAAGAAGTAGATGGAAGAAGTATGATGAGATATTTAGAAAAGGTGTGTAATAAATAATCTCCATATTACAGGCCCGGGACCGTTCTCTTGAAGCTGCGGCGTGCGGTGCTCTCGGCTTAGCTAGAAGGTTGCAGCGGAGACTTGACGCTGCTCTTGGTCATCATACTCAGGTATTTCTCAGATCATCGGTCAAACGTCCTGATTTCCTTTAACTACAATATTATTCTGATTTGGCATATCTTTAATAACAAAATACTACAAACTTTCTACAACACTACAGCTACTACAACGAAAACAGAATGCTATGAAATGAGTCGAGTACGCAAATGCCAGTATGACTAGCTTCCACGCTCAAGTAAAAAACAATGTCGCCATGCACGTAACGGTGTGTTCCGGCAGCCATCCTACAGAGGCATAAATTCTACGTTACCTTAAACAACAAGTTCGAGCGCAGCATCACTTTGCTTGAGATAGTTGACAAGGACTAGCCTATCAGCTATAAAAAAAAGGTTTTATGTCTCATGCCTCCTATATCAATGTAATTAATACCTTAGCGGCATTAAACAAAGCACAAAGATGTGTATTATCAGGAGTCATGAATAATTCGTTTTCCCTGCTTGGTAGTTCTGGGAAACAGGCCCGCCGCAAAGTTTTACAAGCGTTTTGTTTAAGTAGGTGGCTAGATTAGCAACGTGTGTTTCTTTTTCTAAATACAGCAAAGGGTTGATTGTATAAGATGTTCATGGCATGTGTTCTTTTGTCCAGGAATTAACCCTCCGTCAAGAAGCAGGTGACGCGGCGGGAGAGGCCAGGGCACACTCGCACCTCGGGGCAGTCCACATGGCTTTGGGACACTACTCTCACGCAGCCAGATGCTATAGGGTAACACGATTTTAATATACTTTGGCGCGTAACATTTATTATACGTAACATAATATCTTGTATTACCTTAGTGATATAGTATAATAGTAAATTATTTGATTGACATAAACATTCACATTAAATAAAAGGAAAAGCAACATAAAAATAAATAAATAATTTAACCATAACTATGACCTAAAAATAACATAGTAACATAATATTATTATCATTTATTATTATTGTACTATATATAACCTATTCCTTGATCACAATTAGCAACAAAAACATCCAAAAATAACAGTAGATACTTAGGGTAAGATTTTAAGAAAAAATCTAGTATGATCAAATAATTTCAGAAAGTTTTATATACATACCTACTCATAACAAATTTGATAAGTACTAACGTAGCTCATATGCGTTAACTTGAATCTCAATTTCAACTCAATTATGACCTTCTGAAAGACGATATTAGGACTCAAAACATTTGTACTCTACAGGAACAACTAGAAAGAGCACAAGAACTCCAAGATTGTGCGTTGGAGGCACAAGCTTACGGTAATCTGGGAATAGCCAAACTGAACATGGGCCACTATGAGGACGCCATCGGATATTTGGAGCAAGTAAGACATGATCTTATAGTTTTTTCTGTATTCCAAACTACCCTCGAATGTCAATCAGCAACATCGGTCATGATCATGGGTCGAATTTCGTTAGTCATCTGCGCACGATCAGACCTAAAATTGTCTTGGAACATCTTCAATAACGTATGGTATTTTACTTTCAGCAACTAGCAATCCTTGAACGAGTGAACACTCCAACATGCCAACTGGACAAGGCCAGAGCTTTGGGATCTCTTGGAGATTGCTACGATGCTTTGGGAGACCCTGACGAAGCCATCAAGTACCACGAACAGCATCTCGCATCAGCCCTGAAGCTGGACAATGTGAGGGAACAGGAGCGAGCGTATCGGGGCTTAGGGCTCAGTCACAAGTTAGTAGCAATAGTTTCCAAAGGAGAGTGTGGTGTATAGTCAGAGGGCCAACCATTAACTCCTATAGAAGATTTACTCTTTCAGTTTTGTTTTGTACTACCATGTATTAAAAAAGCAAACTGTATTAAAATCGGATGTATGCTTCAGGATCCAGTGCAACTTTGAGACGCAATTTATACGTCCAATAGTAGTGCGGAAAGTTAGATTTGAACTTAACATTAAATACACATGTTTATGATATATATATTTTATTATATGTATATTTTTTACATGGCGCATTGTGACTTTGCCTGGAAGTCAGCGAGCAAGTCGAAAAGAATACCAAGAATACAAAAATAATTATACTATTGTATGTATGGTACGAATCTGTTTCTAGTTTGCCCATAGTTAAAATTGTTTACGAAAGAAGATTGTTATTGATCATAATATATGGGAGTCGTTATTCAATATAATATATTTTATAGTTACGACCGTGTGCATTACCAAGATCCTAAACTCTATTAGACAATAATAGTATTATCTCATGTGTGCTACTAAATATTTATATGGCAGAGGGCTCGCATACTTTTATATGGGGTTTGCTTCATCTAGGTTCAAAATCTAATATATTATAGCTACTTATGTTAAAACCATCGTAAGTCTAAACAATATCTTCGACCACATCATCACTAACCATCAGATGAGATAGTGGTCAAAGGCTAGCCTATCAGCTATAAAAAAACTGCAAGCCTACATCTTCGGCGATTTCAACATTTATCTTTGATGGTTAATTAATTATCTTTTTCAGATCTGTTGGCAATCTCCAGCAAGCCTTAGTGTGCCTAGAAAAGAGGCTAGTGGTATCCCACGAACTCGGAGCTCCAGAGGCGAAGGCACAAGCTTATGGAGAACTGGGGGCGTTGCATATAGCGTTAAATAATCTGGAGCAAGCTGTACTCTGTCTGGATCATCAGAAAAATATTGCTAAGTGAGTACCTATATAGATATAAGAAAATAAATGTAGTGTTGTTTGCCATGAATTAACATAAAACCTGCTTCTTGAACTTATTGTATATAATTACTCTATGGCGCTACGAAGTCGACTTACGAGTAGGTATGTAAAAAAGAAAATATAGTTTTATACATGGAGAAAAGTAATATACTGGAAAGTTTTATACTTGGACCTGCACTGCACTCAGTTGCAATTGCAACATTTGAAGTATTAATGAGTTGTGTTTAAATGGGAAAACTATCTCTTGCCGTGTGGGGTGAAAGTGATGTAGAACCAATGTAGAACAAAAGTTTAGGAAAGGCTTTGGTGATTATAATGGAATAATCGATAAACATAAACATGTCGTTAGCCAATTGAAATTGAAATGCGTATCTCGTATAGAGATACTATCAATGTCCTATCATATTGACACCTGTAAAACTTTTTACAGGTGTCATAATATGATAGGACATTGATAGTGCAGTTGAATGATCATTGCCTAAAATCCAAACTGTTGGATTCAAGATGGCCGCCATACAAAATGTGTTGATCCAGTTGCTTAAGCTAAGCCGTATTCACGTTTAGCATCTTCTTTGACAATCGTTGGCTAGTTTATAAGTAAGTAGGAGTTCAGTTTTGAAGCAGTGATGGCTCAGTGGCATTAGCTATGGACTGCCGCGCAGCAGGTCCATGCTTTGAATCCCACCGCGGGCTTGAACTTCATCAACATTTTGCGAATGTCTGCCTGGCTAGCGACCACTCTCAAGTAGAAAATCTGTCGCCTAGCATCTAAAGGTATAATATGGCAGCAGTCCTTGAGAGCCAGTGAAATTACACGCACATGAGACTTAACAACTGTGTCTCAAGGTGACGAGCGCAGTGCAATTCGTGACTTGTGACGAAATGCATGTGTTATAGGCAGAGGTTAGTCCTCTTAACATTAGGTGGGCCTCGAGCTTGATCCGTCACAATAACTTAAAAAAAGAAACGGAAGAGTTTATAATGCCATTATATAATGACCGTTAGGTACTTATCTTAAGTAAAATATATAGGTTGTAAAGGATAAAATCACGTTTTCAGAGTGGTTTAATAGTTATTTGTTATACAAGAGTGCAAAGTTGCTTTTTAACCGCGTGTTCAATTTTGATGACCGAGCAAGCGAAGGATGCTAAAATTGAATCACGAGCGCAGCGAGTGATTCAAAATCAAAAGAGCACGAGGTGAAAAATCTTTGCACTCGAGTGCAACACGTAACTTTTCATTCCACCTCAGCGTGGAAATGACTAAATGCAAAAGAAACGTTTACAATCACAAGATAGGTACAAAAAAATGCCGCATAAAGAACTGCGTACAAAGCAAATTGAAAAAAGAACACCAAGAAGGTTCCGAGTCTGAGTTTTTAACAAATTAAAAAAAAGTTGTATGATATATTCGGCACCATAGAGGTAGCAGTAAATAGGTTTAATATTTTTTTAATTCACATACTTAGTGCACGCGATGTTCTAAATTCAATTTACTTTATCCTCTAGAGAATAAAAACGGCTTTTCCACTCAGATATTGAAGATTAAAAATACTCTTTCCGAGATGGTGGGATGAAAAAACGATTTCCCATTGCAGGGAACTAAACAACCAGATAATGGAGGCGGAAGCGTGCCACTCGCTAGGCGTGGCGCAGCACGCGTTAGCAGACCACGCGGCCGCCATTCGACACCATCGAGCGGAGTTGGAGCTGGCGCATCGACTCGGCCTCACTCATCTACAGGTACACCGTCTCAATATACACTTGTATATCCGCGAAGCAGGTGGTAGGCAGAAGTATCTATATATGGCCACATAACACCAATTATGTCACGGCACTACAGTACCTTAAAAACTGCGTATAAAATTGCATACATTTGAAAGGGCCCCAGGGCCTTGACGCAACTCTAATATCAATAAGTTTTTTATTGATGCAGGAATGGTGCATGCACAATGATGGCTTGTAATCTCAAGACTCTCCTTCTATTCTTTCTTTTCTCTATAGAATAGGCATAAGTTTGTAATCGGTCCATTATAAGTTATTAGTCAAATCCTTAACTTTTCTGTTAAAATACTCATATACTACTCAGGCCGAGCAGTAACCTTCATTATAAAGGATAAAGTTTTGCTGTTAACTTAAAACATAGCTAGGTGGCTATTAAGCTCGCTATGGTCTTTAAAGTTACTCAATATTGCTATGTATTACCTAGCCGTAAGAACCTCTTATTGGTCATATTGTTTCGTGATGACCTTTCTAAAATGAAATGTTGATGTTGGTCTTCCTTATATATATAAAAAAGTGTAGAGCCAAAATGCGCTCAATATTGTACGTGTATACTGTTATGTTAGGCGCGAGCGTGCGGCGGACTGGGCGCTGCGCACGCGTCGATGGGAGCTCACGCGGAGGCGGCGCGGTGGCACGAGTCCAGGCTGCGACATGCCACTGCTGCAGGTAATTCATACCTAATCTTTTACATTTATTCATCATTGTGCCAACCCTTTTTTAATACGCTGTTTCGTACCACGCATTTTTATTTATAGCATGCCTATTTCAACAACTTAATGAAGGTAGCTAAAACTGAGTATGAAAATTTGACGATTATTTCAACCTTGGTGTTGGGTATGCCCGATGCTTCTTTATCTCTTCAACAGAGAATTATGGGCATGTAGATCCACACATAACATATACGGTTGTGAATATTAAATTATTTTCAGCATTAAGTCATTTACAATAAAGTGTGTCAAACTCGTGTGAACTTCATATCAGTGACACAATAAAATATGTGCGATCCTTTTAAAAATTGGTTTTATTTCCTTTGTAAGGCTTTGAAAATTGAGATGAGTTACTGACAGAGTTTCGTGCCTAAGCTGACCTTTTCAAGTATATTCTTCAATTACTACTTCTTCGTAAAAAATAACTGGAGGTGCGAAGTTCTTAGTGTTAACTTATTGAATGAGCCGGTAATGGCTCCATGCATTTCAAAAGTACTAAAATAATAAATAATAATACAAAAAAGTTTTGAAAATACTTACTATAAAATTGCAGTCAGTTTAGTAGGATACAAGTAGTCGACATAACAAGAAAGTTCATTACTCTTATATCAATAAAAGTAATGGAATTTTTGAACCACATAGTCAACAGCAATACGCCCCAATAGCAATCAATATAATTAATCTTGTTTGGATGGTGAAGGTGATGCGCGTGGAAGAGCTCAAGCACTAGCGGACTTAGGGCGGGCGCACCTCGCGATGGGCGCGTGTGGAAGCGCCGTCTCCTACCTGAGACAAGCTTTAGCAGCTACGGAAGGACTCGGCGACGCCGATGAAGAGGCAAGTTATTTTTAAGTTTTTACAAAAATTAAACCACTTTTGATTCATAGAATGGAAACAATGTATTAATTATATAATATATAATCTTATATAATATATATCTTATATAATATATAAGATCTGATATAAGTAGTGGTTATTTATGTATTATACTTTATTAGGGTTGCTAGCGTTTATGAACAGGCAAGTTCCTAAACAATGAATAAATATTTTAAAGCTTCTCGTTTTATACATTTTGTTCAATTTTATATAAGTACTGACTAGCTTTACGGGCGCGGCTCCGCCCGCGCGTATGTCGGTTATCGCGCAAAAACACTAACCTCTTTTTGCGCAGTTGGATAAAAACTATCCTATGTTTTTTCCCGGGTCTCAAACTATTTCCATACCAAATTTCATTCAAATCGGTCCAGTAGTTTTGGCGTGAAAGCGTAACAGACAGACAGACTGAGTTACTTTCGCATTTATAATATTAGTACTGATAGAGCTTCCCAAAAAGAGAATATCTTGCATCCTTATCTTATATGTATTGAACCATTACAATCTGATCAAATTACAGGCACACAAGTGCGTTTTAATTATTATATATTTTTTTTTCCGGCGGTATGCCTTTATTAAACAAAATACTATGAACTATATACAACACTACAGCTACTACAATAAAAGCATTTAGACAACCTATATTATAAATATTGCATCCGCTTCGAAATATATCAAAGTAGTTATTTTATTATATGTACCTTGGATTTCAATGCGTATTTTGTTTTTGTTCTGACGTCACTGCTAAGTGACTAAAATAATTGAGAAGACCGATTTTATATGAAAAATAAAAACATATTTGTCATATGAAATACTGCAACAACTTATCGAATTCGAGGCTTTTAAAGTGATACAATATAATTATTTTTTTATAATACTCCTTAGGCTAGAGTCCGTCATCGTCTCGGCTTCGCTCTGTGGGCGTCCGGTGAGCTGGAAGAAGCGAAGGAACAACTGCAAGCGGCTCTAACCGTCCTAGAATCGACCACAGACAAACACAGAGACAAAAAGATAGCCGCTCTCTATACTTCTACACAACACGCTTTGCAGAGAGTTCTTGTCGGTGAGTATAAATTTATCGTTTTCGCGCCTACTTTGCTTCTACCACTCACTACTATGCCTTTACTACAAAAAAGATAGTGGCAGCCTGGTGAACCAGAGGTCTTCTTCGTTGTAAATACACTCGGATGAAAAACGGGTGGTAAAGATTAATTCAAATGAAAAGTTTGACATGCCTACCAACATGTATCTCGTCTCAGTAATATGTCAGTATAGATAATTCAGTGGAAGGGCATCAGCATCTTTTTCAGTTCTAAAAACTCCTTAGTTTTATTGCCGATAGGCTAGCCTTTGACCATTCTGTCAACTAATAGTAAGCAATGATGTTCAGGCTAATCGAGAATTATTGATATTCACGGTCATCTGCTGGAACACACCGTTAGATGCTTGGCGACAGATTTCTTACCTGAATTTGGAAGCTGGCCAGGCTCGCAAATAGCCTTACCACCATGCTAAGGAGCGCCACTTCGATCAAGAAAGATTTGATCCTAACGCGTCAATCGACTATGGTAGGGCATTCTACAGGCTAGCCATTTACCCCACTCAAGTAAGAAATCTGTCGCCAAGCATCTAACGGTAAGTTACGGCAGCTGCCTTTGAGAGTCAGTAATTCTATGTTAGACTGAACAACATCTTCGACATTTTTGCCACATCCGGCGTTGCGCTCTAGCATAGCTATCCTTAAACCATGGACCATCTTCAACTAAATTATCACTTTACAACCTGTATATAAATGACAGAGAACAAAGGCTTAAATAATTGTTTGTCTCAGAACTGGGTCGTCATCCAGAAGCGCTGGTGGTGGCAGAGAGAGGACGCTGCCGTTCCTTGGACACGGTCACGGACAAATCTCTTGCGGGGATCCTAAACCAAACCAACTTGGAACTGCACGCTGCTCAAAGGTAACAAACTCACGACAAAATGTTTGCCTTCGAGGATTGTAGATTTGTACCAGAGCACAAAACTTCTCTTGGACACATAGTGTGACTGTTATTGAGCTATAGATAAATCCACTAATAGTAGTTAGAACTGGAATCTTGCTGTTTAGATGTAACTACCACTATGCCATATGGACACCACCGAGTAGGTTATATTGAAACATTAATAAGTAAATTTTAATTTCATAAAAACTAATAACTCTGAATTGCCTTATATTAACAAACATCTGGTATTTTTTCCATCGTCAGTTCCTACGACTCTTACAGGAATATATCGGGGGGTGCTATTCTAAGCTCTCTTTTTAAACTTAATCACTTGATAACGGCTGATCGTAATTTCCACAACCATGACCAAAACTCAACGCATTATTGCCTGTTCTCGTTAAAAAAGATCGATATAGATTTAACAGTTAGGAAGTTATAATTTCACAAGACAAAGGCTTACAATTTCCTTTCTGGTGTTGGAGGTTCAAGATATACGATAGTTGTTAGTTAGAAAGGTTACAATAGTTATTTGTTGGGTAAGCGTTGCGTTATTTGGTGCGAGTACTTTTTTTTATTGCTTATAGTTAAGCCTTTGAGCACAATCTCACCTGATGGTAAGTGATGATGTGGTCGACGGTGTTAACAGGCTTAACCTAAAATGACTGGCTCTCAAGGACAGCTGCCGGAACGCACCTTTAGGTGCTTGGCGACAGATTTTCTACTTGAGGGTGGTGGCTAGCCAGGCGGGCATTCGCAAAAATGCCCTTCCACCGTGCGTTGAAGCTTAAGCCCACGGCGGGATTTAAACTATGGACCTGCTGCGTGGCAGTCCATAGCCAAAGCCACTCAGCTATCACTGATTCAAGTACTTCTATTGAAACCTGAGGAAGTGAAGGAGTCGGAGTCTAAGATTCAGAGACATTTATTTAAGACAGTCTAAGACCAGCCTTAGATGAGTTCATATTCAAAGATGTAGCCAGAGTCCTACTCACCTCGATCTTAGCTTTCACTCTATTATTTATGGCAGATGTTTCAATAGTGAATCATTTACCGACTTTTAATAATCTGTGCAGACTGACATAAAAAGGAAACGACAAGAACAGCAAAATTTTAAATGTTGGAGAGAGTGCAACGAAATATCTGATATTTATAACTGTATTCATGTAGCAACATCGAGACTGTATGACAAGAAATTTCTTCAACGATTTCAATAGCAGTATTTTTTTATCTATTAGGAAAAAACATCATGTGCTATACTGTTATTTACTAATTATAATTATATATGAATACAATAAAGGCACAGGTTCAATGTAATGTTTAGACAGAATTGTTTTACCAAAAGTGCCAAAACAGCATTATAAAAACCGATTGTTACGTTATGTGTATACGTATCTACAACGCCACACCTAAAGAAATAAAACAATTACCAACCCGTAGATTCCTAAGTAAGTTAAAATTATGGCTGATAGAGAGACCATTTTACTCAGTCTCAGAATTACCAAATTTATATAGACACATATGTTAAAATTAATTAGATACTAAGGATTATGACATTTTAATTATATTATATAAAAATCTATTTCCATAAATAAATCAATAATTTGTACGCCGCCATGCGGCAAAATGTACCAGGAACAATACCTTACTAAATGTATTATCCAGGTTTATGTACCGACATTTTATGCACATAAATATTATTATTATTATAAAAACTTGCTCACAATCAACAATTTTGCTCACTTAAGACAGGCTAAATTAGTCGTTTTCCACCACTTGGCTTAGCACAGCACGCGCTAAGTTTAAGCGCTGTTCCAAATATCTCTGAATACAAATTTAAGGCTTAGCTCCACATTTGAAAGAATTCATTCACGCTTAAACTTGTCTCTGAATCTCAGCCTAAGAGCGTAGCAAAGTTCAATGTTCATGTTAGCTTATCTGTCACAGCATACCCCGGCTATAGGTGCGGGTTCGGATCCCGCACATGTCTATAATTTTTCCTCTTATTATAATTTTGTAATGTAATCCGCGGAGCATGCGTACTATACGTACCTACAGATAAACTTTTTAAATTTTCAATTTTAATACGTATTATTTACAGATGTACTATATTCATTATGTTTTGAATGTTCAGAAACCCAGATGAACCAAGCAAAGAACGCAGCACGGAACCTTGGAGCCCTGCCAATGTGGACCAAGTTCTGGAAGTGGTGAACAAGCAGAAAGCTCCCGTACTCTACTACAGCTTAGCCGCTGGACGATTGTACGCTTGGTTACTGCAACCACATAAAGGTAAACAGAGTACCTACCCAACTCTAATTTGTAAACCAGTTTATCAGAAGTTATGTTTATGTTGTTATTGAATTTAATATAGTTATAAGTATAACATAATTATATATGTACAAAAAGTTTCTTAAAGCGTGATAAAGCGCGCTTGACAATTTTAAAGTCGCGTATATGGAAATGCTGGAAATACTACCTGGATTCTTATTAAGAATGATAGCTATGGACAGCCGCGCTGCAGGTCCATGGTTCCCACCGCCGGTTTGAATTTCCCCACATGGTGGGAAGGCAATCTGCGAATGCTCGCCTGGCTAGCTACCGCCCCGCTAATTATTACTGCTTTAACACTTTCACTTGACTTTCATCCACTGTTGTCACAGTTCTTACTGACATATATAGGTCGTAAATACGTCATTTTTTTTTCAATACATAGTAGTCCATAATCGTTTCATCGGCATTGATATACCGCGGTAGGTACATCGTCGTATTCTCTAGATGAAATATCATCATGGTGATGAAATATCATCAAAATCGCGGCGTGTCATAAAGAGAAACAAATTATTAACGACGCATCATCGGCGCGTGCGGTGCGCAACTGAAATCTGAACTTTCAGCAGAGCATGCTGTTTTTGTTTTGGTAACTTAAATTTATACGTGTATGTTGGTAGTATAAAGTAAAAGTTAATATGCACACATATTATATAGTATAAAAATACCACAAAATAGACTAATACCACTACTAATAAAACATGATATAAATTTTACACATCTTATAAATTCATAATAACAGCTAAATACAGTATTCATTATAAGTCAAATATTAAAATAGAAAATCTGTAGCCAAACAACCAACAGTGTGTCCTTTAGAGCCAGCAAAATTACAGGCACATGAGACTCAACAGCTGTATGTCTCAGGGTGACGGGCGCAGTGCAGTTCATCACTTGTGTCGAAATGCATATCTTAAAGGCAGAGGTTACCTCTTAACATCTTGTGGGCCTCGTTTGCGCTTGTTCAGTCGCAATCACATTAAAAAAACTGTATCTCCGTACGTTTTAACTATGGTTTAGAACAATGTACCGAACATTTTTTTTATTGTCTTTGACCACAATCTCACCTGATTGTAAGTGATGACGTGGTCGAAGGTGTTAACAGGCTCAGCCTAGAATTACTTTTTTTGTCCCATCTAGTTTTAATGCCCGTAAAATTTTAAAGATAGACACTATCTGTCGATATGTTTACTTGCACTGTTAGTTGCTGTTCTGATGGAGTCAGGAGTCAGAAGCTGTTCAAAATAACTTCTTAGCAAATAAGCCGATTGAGATATCTTTTTTCATTTTATACAGAAATATTTTAGTCTGACCTCAGACTCACTTTGGACTAAACTAAAGGTAAAGGAAACCATTTAGGAATTCCAAATTACCTTCAGTCAAGTTACGTACCGATTTTAATGAGTTTCTCTTCAGATTATCATTTGTCAATATTATCACAAAATGTCAATTAATCAATATGTCAATTTATCATATAATAATAATATTTAAATGCTAAGATTAAATTAAATTTGATAATAATTTAAATTCAAGTATAAATATGCATGTCTTATTAGGGTTTCTATGTTGCCAGAAAATAGATCAACATTCTCGCATTATTTGCAGGTATCCTGAGGTTCCACCAGGTGTCACTACTGGATGAGTCTGAAGACAGCGACAATAGCCTCCCAGACATCGGACCCGACGATCTACAGCCAACTAGTGGTAACTTATCTTACATCAAATTTTACTTATCATGATCTGAAAGCAGCTCGTATATAAACTTGAAATACAGTAGCCGCACTTATTTCATAATGTTGTTAGGTTTTCGCGATTATTACATATAGTATTTAAACAATTTTAAACGTCAGTCCGTGACTACAATCACAGCAGTATTTGAAACCTAGGGACAAAAATAATATACGCGATTTAAACCGTGTAAAGATGTTTAATTACTATACTTATTTCAATTTCACATATAAATTCAAACAATTAGTATTACAAAACACGTTTAACTAAACTAGTTCTGTTTAAACATAATATATTGATCACGTTTAGTGTCCATGACAACGAATATTGCGATTTATGGCATAACAAATATCCCGTATACGATTGACTGCAATTTGTTGATGACAGCGAAAGACCATGAACACGTTTATTGAAGCGCTCGTAGCAAAGTTTGCTTACCCATTCTGAATAGATCAGCAAAGTTAAGCAACGTCCGCCGCGGTCATGACTTGGATGGGTGACTGCTGGTTGGGCATTACTACTGAGCGCTTCCGTGCTTCGGAGGGCACGTTAAGCCGTCGGTCCCGGTTGTTGTCTTAGGATAGCAGTCGTTACAGCATGGTGATAGGGCACTTTGCAAATGCCCGCCTGGCTAGCTACCACCCTCAAGTTGAAAATCTGTCGCCAAGCACCTAACGGTGTGTTCCGGCAGCTGTCCTTGAGAGCCAGTAACTCTAGGTTAGTCTGAACAACATCCTCGACCACATCATCACTTACCATCAGGTGAGATAGTGGTGAAAGGCTAACCTATCAGGCATTAAAAAAAAAGGTTAGTCTAAACAACATCCTCGACCACATCATCACTCACTTACCATCAGGTAAGATAGTGGTGAAAGGCTAACCTATCAGGCATAAAAAAAAAAAAAAAAGTTTAAGTTCAGCTAAACTTGAATAAAGAAATATAAGCTCAGTCGGTTAGAGCATACCCCGGCAATAGGGGTGGATGGACGCGGATTCGAATCCCGTACATGACTATAATATTTTCTCTCGTAATTTTGTAATTTTCTAATGTAATCCGCAGAGCAGGCGTTATTGCAAACATAACATAAAATTGCAGACATATGTTAAATGGAAAGAAATTAAGTTACCTACTTAAGTAAATTGATGGTGTAGTATCTAGTATAACTTTATTAAAATCAGTAGATAGCAATTATAATCAATCAATACATCATTCTACTTGAATAGAAACTGACTCATTAACAATGTCATGTATGATTAGATGGTTGCGGCAAGTTGGAGCGTTGCATCGGAGAATGGGCGACGTGGCTCAAGTCTGCAGCGGAGAGGCGAGACGAGGACCAGTGGGACCCTGACGAGAGGCCCAGCACTGGACTTGCGAGAATGGTGAGGATTTATACAGCATTTTACCAGCTGTAAGAAAAATAAGATAATGTAACAATGAGTTCGGGTTCGCACTACACAATCGTATCACGTCGACTTCATGTTCTATATAAATAAAAATATGGTTAGTAATGTCATATACTATTTTTTATTACATATTTTTTTCTGAATATATATGCATTGTGGTAAGGTATTTTATTAGTGTTCGCCCAACTAGCTACCACCCTCAAGCAGAAAATCGGTTTCCAAGCAACTAACGGTATTTTCCGGTAACTCACCTATAGCGCCAGTAATTTAAGACACGTTTTTAAAAGTGGCGCAATTTGGCGTCAGTTGCATATTGCAACAATTACTGGCTTCAAAAAATAACACACCCAAGTAAATTTAAGGTAAGGAGAAGCGTATAAATACCCACTTTTCTTCAGATGTTTCCACGTAATAGAAGGCGAGCTCATTGTAATTTTTGGGGCATGTTTCTATACTTTAGACAGTTACTGGGGATTTTAAATACCCGTTGCTAATCAATTAGTCTAAAATATACCTGAATTTCAGGTGAGCCGCAACCATCTGCTGAATTCTTCAAACTACTCACTGAGTTCTCTATTCAGTGTGGGTTCGGTGGGAGGTTCCGTCGCCGGTTCTGTGGCCAGCCTGCAAGGATCCACCAGGTAAATGACCAATAACAAGCTTTTAACACCGCGTGATATCACCTACCGCTAATACAGATTGGCTTATAAGTAGTTGCACATGGACAACTTAAGTGTTCAAATGCCAGTGCAAACCGGTTAGAGGCAGGGAGTGGGGACAGGGAGCAGGATACCAAGTTTTTGTTTCGGTCATAGAAAAGGGTGTGGCGCCTATGGACAAAAGTTTCGTGTTTTTATGTATTGTGTCCGGACAAAATATTCACAGAAGATGCGCCCATAGATATCAATTTGCTGTCCTGTACTTAGCGTTTATTGCAGCAGCGGTGAAAATCCAAGAAATCACGAACAGATATAAACAAAATTCTATAAAATTGAAGTTAAAACTTTTACAATTAGTAGTGGTCTTTACCAACTAGTGTTGTAAGCGAAAAAAATATTGTCGAGTGGTCCTTTGTGTTGTTGGAGAGATGATATTGTACTGGCCTCATATGAGTGGGATGATAACGTTGATGGCAATTACAGACTGGAAATCCATCATTGTTATGAAACTATTCTTTCCTATGTTTTGAAGCAGTGATGGCTCAGTGGCATTGGCTATGGACTGCCGCGCAGCAGGTCCATGGTTCGAATCCTGCCGCGGGCTTGAGCTTCACACATGGTGGAAGGGCATTTTTGCGAATGCCCGCCTGGCTAGCGACCACCCTCAAGTTGAAAATCTGTCGCCAAGCATCTAAATGTGTGTTCCGGCAGCTGTCCTGGAGAGCCAGTCATTCTAGGTTAAGCCTGTTAACACCTTCGACCACATCTTCACTTACCATCACGTGAGATTGTGGTCAAAGGCATACCTGTCAGCAATAAAAAAAAAATGTAAATGTTCACATTTACATATACCTACTTTATTGTCATTAATAATAACAAATATTTTTAAAAGTATCTTAAGAAAACATTAAACAATATTTTAATAAAACACTTTAAACAGTATAAAAATATATATCTAGTGACAATTCCGCCTAATTTTCCTGTTAAGCCTTCGTGATGTCACAAACGCCCCGCAGCCTAACCGGAAGAATATTCGACTAGTTTCGCTTCTAAGCGAAGCATCTTCAGGAGGACTTGTCTCACCGAGCGCACGATCGAGACCCTTATTATTAAATATGGATTTCCGCAAAGTAACGCCTGAATCTATTCATTACTTTATTGTCATTAGTTATTATGTGCAATTTTGAAAAATTTTCACTAACCCTCCTCTATAGCTAACGACAGAAAACAAAATCTTAATTTCATCCAGAAGAACACGAAATAAACCTTAACTTGTTAAGTCGCGAAATCGAATCTCACGGTACACTGAATTCTACAGTGTGTTCACTTGGACGAAGTGGTACGTCCGGGTGACGGTTGGTTCATCCGAAGTTGAACATAAGAAAAAATAGCAAGTTCAGTTAGTACACTAATATAGTGCGATATGATGTCAAGACGCGAGTACTCGTCCTTGAACGATGTAACATTTATGTAATTATGTATCAGAAAACTTTAATCTAGTTCTACCTACAATCTGTGATTTTACGGATCCTCAGCACAGAGCAAATAATACATACCTACTACTGAAAAAAATTATCTCTAACGAAAACTATTAGCCAATCTGTGGCAGCGACTGTCCACAAAATAACGAACCGTGGATAGTTTAGAAGAAAGAAGCTTTATATGCATTAATGATATTAATGAATGTACCATGTGTAAATCTTTTAGATCCAGTGTACATATTCCACGTAAAAAGCAGCCATCATGGCAGGGACCACCTTGTCTGAACACTTTCTACCAAATGCTGCTAGCTCCATTTGAAGACCTGCTGCCTGCCTCCTGTAATAACAATCATGGTAAGTTACCTTCTATATGGTAAGAAAGCAAATGGCACAAATATTCTCTTGTTCGGTTTATAAAGAAAATTTAATGATTTTCCCCTCCGAAATATTCTCAATAATAAGCCATTGACTACCACACCCGTTGATAAATGATGATGTGGCCGAGAATGGTGTACAGATTAAACATAGAATAGGAAATACCTAACTCAAAACAACTTTTGGAACACACCGTTTGGTGCTTGGCGGCGCATTTGCGGGCAGTGCATTTGCAAATGTCCTGCATCGAAACGGATTCATATTATTTGTCATTAATTATTTCCTTACATTAGTGATGAAAAGTACAGTGTTCAATTCGAATGTTAGTTTTTATCTATGTACTAATGCTTGCAGCTTCTCACGGTCGTCGTGGCTGCGGTGGTCGTCGGGAGCTGATCGTTGTAGTAGAAGGAGCCCTTTACGCGTGCCCTTGGGGAGCCCTGAGAGGTGGCGGTGAAACTGAACCGCTGTGTGAAAGATACGCGTTATTGGCAGCACCAGCTTTGAGGCCGTTGAGACATCAGCGGCACTTGAAAGCGAAACCACAACAAGATAATGGTGAGTTTAATTCAATTATATCGTTCGATATGGCGAATGATCTAATATTTTATATTGTTGAGATTTTTTTTTTTTTTATTTTTATGTTTTCATAATGACACAAGCAGCCGCCTGTTGTTAAACGTTAACTTCTTCCCGTCACAGTCACAGTCTCATGTCCCTGCAAATTATCAACGTTGCATATTAAAATTGGACATATGTTTACGTAATTAATAAAGCCTTCGTAATAGCAGTTAATTTTATTTTCCAAAGGTGCGGGTGCTTCAACCTCAGCGAATAACAATGCTGAAGCCGGCATGCGTTGTCTAGTAGTGGGAGCACCACGAGTGGGATCCAAGTGGAGTGGAGTACATGCACAACTGAAAGAAG
The DNA here is from genome assembly GCA_963854805.1 of Plagodis dolabraria. NCBI lineage: Eukaryota > Metazoa > Arthropoda > Insecta > Lepidoptera > Geometridae > Plagodis > Plagodis dolabraria. The sequence continues at coordinate 12,833,232 of OY978461.1, forward strand.
CAGAATTGGTCGCAGATATGTTGAGAGTCACACCTCTTACTGACTATCAGGTATGTACCTAATTAAAATAGATTAAATTTCTTAACTTTGACATGGCAAGTCGTTTGTTTCTAGAGTTATTGTATGAGGCTCATGTGCCCATAACATAGTTATAGATATTATTATAATTTGCACCGAACCAGGCATGTCGCTTCAGAAGAGATCAGAGCTATGCATGGCTATGCGATAGAAAGAGTGTAGAGACTTTGTAGGTGAATATAAATATTAGGTACTGCATGCTTTGCGACTTATTGATTCGAAGCTAGAGTAGCTTATTTATTGAAATCGCATTGCCGAGTCATTCTTCCGGTCATTTTTATTCTGTGACTAAACGTCAGCCTAGTATATTCACTTGAATATAGACGTAGAGATTAACAAAGTATTTGAGACAGATGCAGGATCTTATATATTTCAATAAATTGGGATATGAAATTTACCTTTTATGGCTACCTACTTAAAGTTTAAAATATAATTCCATTCTACAGGCATCAAAAGAAGCAGTTCTTGCACAGCTACCACAAGCAGAATGCATACACTTTGCCACCCACATTTGCTGGAAAACTCCTGCCATCGTCCTTAGTCCCGGTGAAGTGGTAAGTTAACATAACATTACAATAATATTGCCGCGAACTGTACTGTAAAATATTTAACTATGTGTTCTTCCACAGGTTGATTCTCAAGCTAAACGTTTACTGAACACGAGTGTTGGGAGTAATGCTGCTGACACTTCTACCGAAAATGAAGATGAAAGTGAGTCGATGAATCTTCACTGCCTACCATAATATCATCTAAATAATAAAATGTAATACTATCTCACTGTTTCTTTTTGCACAGATTCTGAATTGCCTGCAAGTAACGAAGAACTACCACCATCCTCCGAGTTCATGCTCACTGCGTCAGAAATCATGAGTATGAGGATCACAGCCAGATTGGTAAGTATTATACACTCTAAAAAATATGGCATAAAGTCAACGTAAGGTTTATAATAGAAACATCAACCTAAAAAATAAATATAACATTCAATATAACATTCTTAATATTTTCAAGCACATTATTTTACCTTTTGCAATGATGTACCTATACACGTTATAATTTTCTATAAGCTTCATGTCGTCAGTCCATTTTTATTTTACCTATAAATAAAATGATCTCATTTCAAGTGCACAAGTACTTGGTTCCAACATACAAAACCAAGAAGTTGTGCACCTTGCATCTTCATCATACATTTACCATGCACCTAAAAGAAGTAGGCAGATGTGTAGCACCTAAGCATTAAACATTTAAGTACCAAGCAACATATAACGGGAGCGAATTACTTTAAGCAGTGGTATGAGACTCACCCATAATATTTTTACAGGTGGTTATATCTTGTGCTCCAACTAGCGCAGCGCTTCAAGGCTCCACAGCTGAAGAGTCCGAAGATGTAGGCCTGGCCGGTGAAGGAGTCTCCAAACTATGTCGGGCTCTTTTAGCGGCTGGTGCTCAAGCAATATTGTTGACGCTTTGGCCTGCTCCACAAGACACTGCAACGAAGATACTTTATAGGGCTTTGTACTCGGCTTTGCTGCAAGGAAGCAGGGTTGCAAAGTAAGGATCTTCTAAGATTTTATGTTCTATTTTAGTAATATTATCTAATCAAAGGAAAGGTCTTATTTGCTGCACAAAACTATGATGACCTGATATTGGGTCTAAAAACCACCGGTATTTGGTTTAAAAACCGGATATTTGGTACTTTCCTTGTATTGCTTATACTTAAGTTTATGAATCTTTTCATATCTTTTTAAAAACATTCTTTCTAAAAACATTATTTGTTTCAGGGCACTGGGAGACGCAATGCAGACAGTCCGCCATACAAAACATTTTGCCCATCCGGCTCACTGGTCTGGGCTGCTGTTGCTTGGAGCTAACGTTCGACTCAGCAACAAAGTAGCACTTATGGGTCAAGCCCTTTGTGAACTTCTTGCAGCACCTGACAAATGCCGGTAAGATAAGATAAGATACTTTTATTTGCAAAAACATGTGATGTCATAGAATATATAATAATACATGGATGTGGTCTCAAACTAGGTCTGTGTCAACATGTTTTGCCTGTTTTAGGTGTACAAATGTGGTGAGATAGCCGTCATTTACAATAATAATAATAATCACATTAGAAATAACATTAAAATTTATTGTTGTTACAAAAATGTTGAAAGGTTATATACATTAATAATGTCATGTCAAGGTATCAGTAGCAATAAGAAATACATTGTCAGTTAAAAATTCGCATACGCTGTAATCGCGGTAAGTTGACAATAACACTACAACGGGTTTTGTTTGCTAACGCAATGATAGCGCCAAATGAGTGACATGTCACCACTAAAGCCGATGTGAGTTGGGTTGCAGCTACACATTGGGCGCACATCAGGGCTCTTTTCCCTCTCAACGCACTGATTGTCCGAGAGGTAGCGACGAAAATTTCTAACAAGAACATTCCCAAGCAGGGTTGGTGTCTGGCGAGCGACTGGTTATAAATTCAAAGCAAAATTAAAGCCATTGGCTTATTAGCGGAAATATATAAAAAAAAATTAAGAGCCATTAATAGAGCTCTTCTCAGTCTGGCACTCTTGACAGAGTGGTCGTGGTTGATAAGATGGTGGTACATGGTGGGTCTTCAACGTCATCAGTCTTCTTGTTGGTGATCACTGATCTGGCAACGCTTCTCCGTTTTTTCCGGTTGCGCGTGCACTCAGATATGGATGATTGTGTAGCCGTTTTGATCAAATCAGTCCAGCGAGTGGGAGATCTACCTCTAGCTCTCTTTCCTGCTACCTAACCCTGGACCACTAATCGTTCCATCGAGTCTTCATTCCTGGAGATGTGCCCGAAGAACTTCAAAATTCGTAATTGAACAATCGACGATAGCCTAGTCTTGATTTTAAGTTCATTAAGGATAGACACGTTTGTGCGGAAGGCAGTCCACGGGATCCTCAATAGGCGCCTCCAACACCACATCTCGAGAGCGTCGATTTTCGGCGGTCCAGTAGTCTTAAGGACCAGGTTTCAGCACCGTAGAGGAAGATTGGAAAGACTAGACAATTCATCAGTCGCACTTTTGTATTTTTAGTAATCCTTTTGTCTTTCCAAACCTTTTCCAACCTCTCTACAGCACATCTTGTAATCGCACACCGTCTTCTAATCTCGTCCTTGCAACTTCCCTCATTTGATATAGTAGAGCCGAGGTATGTGTAGCTCTGTACTGCTTTGCAATTTGATATACTCAGTAGGTCCGGTCTGTTGTTATTCGCTCGGTCAACTATCATCATTTTAGTCTTGTCTCGGTTAATTACAAGACCTAGGTTAACCTAAACAACACCTGCGATCGCATCATCACTTACCATCAAGAAAGATATTGCTTGCGTTGTCTTGTGTCGTCCTTTATGTTGTAAGAGAAGATATACGGTATCGCCCTGATATAAATAGGGCAAAGGCAGGAAGATAAATGGCGTAGAAAATAGAGACAATTCAATACAAACTCATTTTTCAACATTCTTTAAACTATTCATATTTTATGTTATTGTTTGGTTATAGCGATGCGTTACGAGTATGCCTGCACTTGGTAGAAAAGTCTCTACAGAGGATAGTGCGAGGACAGAAGAATGCAATGTACACGACACAGAAGAGTATAGAGAACAAGGCTGGCAACGCTACAGGCTGGAGAGAGCTTCTAATGAGTGTCGGATTCAGGTAAGAAAAAACACATATCGACGCGTTGTTTTTTATTCACGACCATATATTTCTTTTTCTCGGTCATCCAATCTTGATATCTTGATGATTCTTTTTTGTTGAGTAGTGTAGGTTCCTCCAAATAGGTCTCATAAATTTCATCGACTTTGATCGACTTTTTAAAGATAAAAAGTATATTATATGACAATATTATACAGCTGGATGACTTAATAATTGCAAATATTGGCGATGGTGACCAATATTGAAGGCGAGAGTGACACTGGCGATCTTGTAAGCAATATTAATAACTAAAAAGAGACAAAATACTTTTGTTTTAAAGATAACCAACTTCTAACTAGTAAGTTTGAAATCACTTGTAGAAGTAGGATCATGAAAATGTGCGCCTAGAGTCTTATGAACCATTATCAGATTTACTTTTTTTTTACATTTTATTTAATAATTTGACGTTGTCATTTATAACATATTTCAGTACCTACTACAATTTTTTTAGATAATCTGTTATCTAATATATTACATACACGTTACAAAATGTATAGCAAAACTTCATTTGCCCAGGTTTGAACCAGCAGCCAACGGCATCCCGTCAAGCGTGTTCTTCCCTCAAAGCGACCCCGAAGAGCGCCTGACACAATGCTCCGCCAGCCTTCAAGCACTCCTAGGATTAACCTCAACAACATTACTAGCACTCTCCAAACTGATATCAAATGGAGACGTAGCAGACGATATAATAGGAGTGATACGTTCTGTGATATCGCAGTTCTCGGTGAAAAACTGCGAGACTGATACTATTGAAGTTGCTGTCAATGTCAGGTTAGTATATTTTATTTTATTGGTGGCTATGTATCATAAAATTTAGGTTAACTTTGTCGTATTGTATAAAAAGGGACACTCATCGTAACATAATTTATGCCATGATACAGTAATATACTGTTTTCTTAGATCATGATTTATGTCTCTAGGTAGGTACATATCCCTATCTTTTATATGATTGTAGGACATTTCACCAATGCCCGCTTGCCTACCACCCTCTAGCAGAATAACGGTCGCCATGCACTTTAAGGTGTATTTTGGCAGTTGGCCATAAAAACCAGAAATTTTAGGTTAGCTTGAACAACATCTAAGGCTGCATCATCACTTGCTACAGGTGAGATAATGATTAAAACCAACCTAACGGCAATAAAACTAAATTGCATTTCGTCACAAGTCACGAATGGCACTGCGCCCGTCGGACTGAGACATTTTTGTTAAGTCTCATGCACCTGTAATGTCACTGGCTCTCAAGGACTGCTGCCGGAACACACCGTTAGGTGCTTGGCGAGATTTTCTACTTGAGGTTGGTCGCTAGCCAGGGAGGCATTCGCTAAATGCCCTTCCACCATGCGAATAGTAAATTGAAAGCTACTGCAAAAATTTGTCTTGTTTGTAGTAACGTAATGAGTAACGTAAGTTGAAACATAAATCTCGCTCCATACCCTTAAGATGGTTAGGAACGAAATGTTAAATTAGTAATGAGTTATGTGCCATGTTGGCTTGCTGGTCAGAACATATCCCGGCTATAGGGGAGTATGGCGCGGGTTCGGTTCCCGAACATGACTATAACTTTTTTCTCTCGTAGTTTTGTAATAAGTAGGTACTTACGTTCTTCTTTAGCCTTACACGGCTTACACCATAAAACCCCACCTGCTGGTATGCCGTGGTTTGTATGGAACTGCAGATCCAGTAGCTGCAAAGTTTAAATAAAAATAATTGCTCTCTGTATGTACGTAATGATGTAAAACATTTCTTAGCAACACATTTTCTACTTGAGGGTAATAGCTCAAGAGTATGTATACGCAAAATTCCTCCATTACCGTGCAGTGAAACTCAAGCTCGCGGCAGTATGTAAACCAGTCTACCAAACATTTCCATTGCCACCTGGCCATCTGTGCTTGTATGCTCAATTTGTCTCGATAGCATGATGAGATTTAAATTCGTTTGTAAGATGGATGTTTTAGTGATGAATTCAACAAATAGTGTGAATTTTGGTCGTAGTTTTCAACTAATAGATACGAAGTTAAATAATTTTCCCTCAGGTTATGGCGTGTTAACGGCTGCCATGAACTTCTAGCGTCGTTAGGGTTCGACCTGGCCGAGGTGGGACAGGACGAAGTCACTCTGCGCACTGGGAAAGCGGCCAACAGGCGGCACATACAGTTCGTGCTACAAGCATTACTTGCTCTCTTTGGTAAGTATTCACGTCATCGAAAAGTAATATTTTTTTGTGTTATAGGTGCGTTGTTATAGAAATCTCTCCTTGTTATATGCTTAACTATAAAGATACCTCATTTTTTTCTGTGCTTAAAATGTAAGCACTTCTTCCGGTGTCTTGTTTGATATAACCTATATCTCAGATGTTTCTATGCCCAAATTAATAGATTTTTTTATGTTAACATGATAAAAATCTCACATTTACTTACCTATTACAAACATCTGAGTCTTTTTCTATGTCCAATGTAATAAAAATATCTTCTTTTCGACGCCTAAAATTATGAAAATCTTTCTAATTGGCAATAAATAAAAACTTACGAAAATTAACTTAATAAGAACCGTCTAGGACTCGCATTATATTTAGCGGAAATCTTCCGACCAGTGTCAAGAAGACTTGACGAGTAATTTGAAGCCCGTGCTTGTCGCTTCGACTTCCAAATGAAGGACTTGAAAATAGGCTGAAACTCGCCGGAATCTTTCCGGTCTCTATAATTCTGACATCCAACAATCGCTTTATCTATTCAAGCGATTGTTAGATGGTTTCAATATAAGTTAATATGGATAAATGTAGCGATAGTTTCCTAAAATTATGTTGTTTTCAATGCATAATCAATATTTACTTCATTTTGAAAACCAACAAATAAGTATATTAAAATTTGTAGCCATTACGTATTTGAGTAGAATTTAAAAGAGATTAATTTCTTCATTAGATACCCAAGAAGCTCCTCGAAGTCTGAGCTTAGAGTCGAGTTCGAGCGTAGAGTCCCTCGCGTCCATCGACGACGGGGACCTCGAGCCTCACTCCGACGGAGAGCATCCGCCGCCGCAGCACCCGAGGCAACATCGCCGTACGTATTCCTTCTTCATATTAGTTCCTCACATCACAAAAAGACAGAAGAAACTCGTCCATACTGTTAGTCATCAGTACAAAGCTAATCTAAAGGGTATTAATGTAAAATGATAAAAATTATTGAACGAATACCAGAGAGTGATTACATTCTTGACTTATATATCGATCATAAGATTTTCGACAAGAGAAGAAATAACTTTTTTAACGATAAGTCAAACCTTAAACTCTCTTCGTGGAAAGTGACTAGGCTTCACGAAAATTACTGGTTCTCAAGGACACCTGTAAAAACACACCGTTAGTTGCTTGACGGTAGATTTTCTACTTTAGAGTATCCAGGCGGATATTTGTATAATGCACACCTTCATGCAGTTACTCGTATCACAGTACACTTTGAACTTCCAAATACCCACCTTTTTCGTATATCCTACAAAAAATTAAAAAAAAACATAATATGTTTTTTTACAGAAGAAAGCGCATCATCAGTTCCTCCGCCACCACTCCCTCTCGGCTCTTGCGGCGGAGCATTCACGATGTACGTACGAGGAGCTACGAAAGCTGCCGAGGTGGGACGTGGCGAACCCGACGGCCGCACGGCTCCCCCGCCCGCACCCCCTCCTCCCCGGTACCGCGGGGAGAGTGACGCCGCTTTCACCCCTTCGCCCCCCGCAGCCCCACCTCCACCCGCTGCCAACACCCCTGCACCACCTCGTGACGTCTCCCTCGCACTCGCGCACCAAACCAAAATCCGCACCCTCTACACCCGCCGTCCCCCCTCCGACGACTCTGACTGGGAGAGCTCTGGTCATGACACCGTCCTACGACGAAGACCAGACCACGCACACGCTAGATACCTAGACGCCTTCTATGAACTAGCTTCCGCACAACCGAGAAGATCCGAAGAGGATAAAACTGAGCCAATGAACCAACCTTCCACCTCGAAGCGCACTCAACGTCCTAAGATGGGAACCAGCCGTGACTCCATGGCACAAGTCAGACACATGAGCGGAGAATTAACGCCGACCATTTCTGAAGTCTACCACGAGAGGAATATCGGACTAGGACTGGCTCCTCCCCTTTCAGAGCTTCTGCTAGCAGAAGACTCGAAGACAGAAATGCGCACGGCGAGCTCCAGTGAAAATCTTCTTCTGCAGAACCTTGAAAAACTTGGTCTTCTAGGTGACCCAGCCGAAGCTGAAGAAAGATGGTGCGGAAGCAATTCACGGCCGTGGCTATCGGCGCCGCCTTTGGAAACCGACGTCCAAGGATCAGATTTGACCACGGCTGAGATCATCGAACGTCAAACGAAGTTCAAAAAGGACGCTGAACCCAAGCGGAAGGAAGAGAATGTATACGAGTTGAAACCTAAAGAGGAAACCCCAGGACCGAGTGGAATAGAAAAACGCTCTGTCTCGCCGTTTTCAGAGCTTTCTCGAAGGGATGAAGGGGACGGCAGGAGCATTGCCGACTCCCACTCCTCTTACAAAGCCCTGGTGCTGAGTCCTAGAGCGCCATATTTACCTGAAGAAGGAGAAGCAAGTATGAGTGCCAGTAATGAAGGAGGCAAGACTCACCCCCGGCCTAGAAGGCCACCCGTACCCCGGACGAGACCTCCGTTCACCACTTTAGATTTTCCACCGAGTAAATGATTAGAACTTGTACATTTTTATGTGGTAACGAATATAGGGTACTTCTATTTTTATTTTATTTATTCTGTAGAAAGAGCTTACTATTTCAAAACGGCTATGATTTTTTAGGTATTAAAAAAACATAAGTACTTATACTGACATTTATTTTTAGATAAGAGCTTATATAAAAATGAAAATATTAATGTTAAATATAGACATAAATATATGTAAGCTTTGGACTATAGTTTAGAGTTAATTTTACATAAATAGAATCCTACTATTTTGCACAAATAATAACTTAATTGTAAGTCTATGTAGTATATAGTGCATGGAAATCGAAGGTTGTAAATGTAATGAGATATTAAAATAAACTTTAACTTGATTTGTTTAAATAGTTATGTATAAACCTAGTTTATTTATATTATATAGTAGTATAGTGTGCTTAAGTGAAAATCATCATTGACTATACCATGATGTAACTATGTTACTTAAGATTGTCTTATTTGTGCCTTAAGCGATCAAAATCCTTGCCATTGTATGATATCTTGATATACTCAAATTGCTGTAAAAATATGTTAAGTATTGTAAAATATACAATTTCGTCAAAATAAAGGAGTTTTATTCGCTTCACCAAGTATTTTATCTATATAAATAACTACCTATATAATATAATGATTTATATTATACGAGCAAACCGAGGCTGCTTTGCTCGTTTAATATAGTTAAAGGACTGGAGAGACGTAATTATTGAAGCCATGATGGCTCAGTGGCATTGGCTATGGACTGCCGCGCAGCAGGTCCATGTCTCGCCTCGGGCTTGAGCTACACCGCATGGTGGAAGGGCTTTTTGCGAATGCCCGCCTGGCTAGCAACCACTCTCAAGTAGAAAATCTGTCGCCAAGCACCTAACTGTGTGTTCCGTTAGCAATCCTTGAGAGCCAGTGAAATTCAGGCACATGAGACTTAACAACTATGACTTAAGGTAACGGGCGCAGTGCAATTCGTAACTTGTGACGATATATATATATATATATTACCATGAGAGGACTATATATTGTATATGCATCTGTTATAGGCAGAGGTTAGTCCACTTAACATCAGGTGGGCCTTGAGCTTGTTCCGTCATAATAACATTAAAAAAAAAGTATTTAGTAGATTATATTTGCTATTTTGTACCGCACGAAACGTTTGACGAATATAACTGCCGCTGCATAGAACTATACACTTTATTCATTTCAACGAGCTGCTCAACTGTACGACTCATCTTGTTAATTAATCCCGAACATTTAAATACTCATCAGTCAAAAATTCACGGCAATAGACAATCTAACATGGCCGCCATCCGCTGTCAAAGATATCCTGTCCCTATTGAAAAACCCAGTACATAGGGCCAATTTCCCTGATTTTGGTCACTTTCAAGGTGATCCACCTCAGAGGATCATACAATACAATACAAATACTCTTTATTGGACACCAATTTTAACAAAATAATTATGTAACAGAGAGATATTAGCAAAAGGATGTACAATGGGCGGCCTTATCGCTAGGTGCAATTTCTTACAGGCAACCGTGAATGGACATGTAAGTGACTGCATATTGAGAACGGTGGTGTACAAGATTACAAAGAAAATTATCGAACTTTATTTAAAAAACAGATACATAATGTTATTCTTATACATATTGAATTTACATACTTCAATAGAATATATTTTAATAAATAAATAAATATCTATGTATACATATATACAAATATAAATAGATAGAGATAAATATAAATAATAATTACGATATGCCTAGTACAAATATAAGTATGCTAAATATTAGTATGCCTATAGCTGTACTGAAAGGTAGTGCCTCTTCAACAGATCTTTGAAGGACACAATAGACTTGGTGTGTCTGATGTTAGCCGGTAGCGCATTCCATAGACGGATAGCTTGCTTTGTAAACGATTTCTCATAATACATCGTAGATGCAGCAGGGGGTAGTAGTTTTAGAGTATTTGAAGAACGTAGGTAGAGTGAATGAGAATGATGTACGTATTGAAAACGTTCTTTGAGGTAAAGTGGAGTGGTAGGAATAAATAAGATACTATATAGGAGTGAAAGCACATGAACATCTCGGCGACGTCGGATTGGTAACCATTTGAGCATATTGCGATATTCAGAAATATAGTCATATTTACGCAAGCCAAATATGAACCGGATGCAAAAGTTTTGTAGGCGCTCAAGTTTATTCAGCTGTTCTTCGGTTAAATCCAGATAGCAAGCGTCAGCATAATCCAGTATTGGCAATAGAAGAGATTGGGCTAGAGCAATTTTGGTGGATATTGGAAGAAAGTTCCGCAACCTTCTTCAGTAGTCATTGTGTAGATTCAGACAAAACATATACAAAGTACGGACGTTTTTACTAAAAATTCAAGCTGAAAGTTTTTTTGTAAGTTGATAGGTTATTTTGCACAGGACGGATTCAATAAAGTGTCAGATTGGTTAACGCAAAATCTCTTAAGCCTGAATGCACAGAAAACTAAAGTTATGACATTCTCAATTTTAAACATATCCCAACCTCCCTTGACCGAATATAACATCATTGCTCACCAAAGTTATAACGCTCCAAGCTTATGTTCCAATAATACATGTTCATGTAGTAAACTAGAGCGAGTTCATTCAATTAAATATTTAGGTGTTACACTGGATTGCACTGTACGCTTCCAGTTACATGTAAAAAATCTGGCAGCCAAAGTACGGAAGCTCATAGCCATATTTAAGAATATACGCCATGTAGCAGACAAGAAAATATTAAAATCTATATATTTCGCATTTTGTCAATCGCTGCTTATGTACTGCGTAGATACTTGGGGAGGATGTGCGAAAACGACATTGATAAGACTAGAGCGAGCTCAGCGTGCAGTTTTAAAGGTGATGAACTTCTTACCTTTTAGGTTTCCAACTGATACATTATATGAGCAGACCAAAGTCTTAACAGTAAGGCAATTATTTATCCTCAGACTGATACTAAGACAGCAAAAGATCCAACCACACGAGCTTAAGTGGAAGAATAAACGAAGAATCAGCAATGTTTTTGTCGTTCCTAAATGTAACACAGTTTTTGCCAAGAGATTCTCTGGCTTTCTGGGTGGTCATATATACAATCAATTGGCTAAAGACATGAATTTGCAAAAGCTTAATTATTATAAACTTAAAAAAGCTGTTACAGATATATTATTCACTTATAGTTATGAGAAAACAGAATCATTATTAAAATAAAATTCCTTACTCCAATAAGATATATAATAACTCCAATAAGAGCACTCACTTAACTGCACTCCTCATTCCGCATATACACACACACCACACACACACACACACACACTAACACACACGCACATGCACCCTCATGCGCGTTCATTCATACACAAGCAAACATTTTAACAAATAATATGATATGTAACTAGGGGAATCGCAGATGCCTATATTACAGGCTTTCTTAAGTCTAGCTTAGGCATCTTAGGTTCATCATACAATAAGTGGCCTATAAAATGTTTGTATTAATTATGGTTATGCATTGTAAATATTGTAATTTTCTTTTGTGGCAATAAAGATTATTATTATTATTATTATTATTATTATTTTATTTTAATGCATGGTGTTTTCGAATTATTTTTTGGAACTCCTAAAACAGCAGTTAGTGTTACATCCACAAATTTCTACTACCTACACTTTTTTCTTAATCTGTAAGAATAACTACCTATTTGATTATACAAATTATCAAACTGTGACGTTAGGAAACTCAATTGGCAAGAATTGCTCAGCTCCATTGGCATTTAGGTCCGTAGTAACTCGTTACCGCGTGAAACAACCGGAACTGTTAGTAAAATTAAATAATAAATAGTTGTAGGAACCCGGTCGCCTCAGAATTATAGAGAAAACCATTCGGCAATGTAATGTTAATGACCTTGACATGACTTGTCGGTCGACTTGAATACCTGCTGGTTACGCATGCGTTGTTTGCGCTAACTATAGTCACAGATGACAGAATAGGTACCTATAGTGGAGGTTTACTAATAGGTGCAGTAAGTATAGGAATATCATATTCTACGGTATGTTATCTGTTGTGTGCCTACTATAAGGTATGAATTGTTCATACATTCTGCTTTAGCTTATTTTCCATACCTTCAGAACAAGCTTTGAGTCACAATATAAGGCATAGGGAGATTTTGACGGGAAACCCGTGTCAATCATAGTGTCATCTAAACAGACGAAGAAGCGATAGTAGGTAGTAGTTAAAATTAATAGATATTAAGTATGTAAGTTGTGCAACTTTCAATAATTGATCCTAATTTTACAATAGATGCCGCCACTGTCATCATAAACGATCAGAAACGTTTTGAATTAGTTTGAAAATTTTAAAACAATATATATTTAGGGATTGTTTTTACAATCGACTACATCCTTAAAATTCAGTATGAACCAGAAGGAGCTAACCACCTCAGGATTAAGACAACTAAAATTACTCGTAAAGTTAATAATATGATGTACCTACGGGCACTTAGTGTAGGTACTCAGAATGAGAAAGTACTAAATATTTTGTGTCAGCCTCAGCTGTTGAGCTCAAAACTCATCAATTTGGGACCACATTTCGCGTTTACCTTGAAGATAGAATCTACGTGGTTCCAAAGTCTTGGGTTTTGAACGCAACAGCAATTTTACATGTTATAGTCAGAAACATAGTCAGAAGCAGTGTATTAATTGAATTATTTTAAAAAAATTGCAGCGTAAATAATGCTATCAAAAATTACGCTGTCATTTTATTTATGTGAATATGATAATAATCATCGGCGAAATGTTTTCCCTTCCTTTTGGTGTCGTCATCATACTATTGCCAAACAAAAATGTTAAGAATAGGTAAGTATACATTGAATGAATGGCGGTTTTACCGCTTGAAATAGTTTCTTCCAGGCAACATAAAGTATATCTTTACAACCGGTAGTTATAAACTGATGGTAAATGTAGAATTTTTGAGATTTTATAATAGCTTATGCTTTTCATTTTAAAATTACATAATATAGGTCTTTGTTAATTTTAAATCTATTTCAATCATAGTGATTTTGGACAAAGCTAAACAGCTTGGTATGTGGAGCATAAAAACCACTTTGGATTAGGTATCTCGTATACTAGTACCTATTGGCATGTTCAATTATTTGCTAAATGTTATAACTTGAGTTACGAGTAGTATAATATATAACAAAAAGGCTTAATTGCATTGCAAAAATCAAAAAAGCATAAATCACTAAATATCACAACGGTGGAGGTGGTTGTAGTAAGATCGTGTATGTATCACGTGTATTTATGTTTTCATCAAATGCGCGATTTCTAAACTGAAAAGCGGCGTGTATTGAGATCTTGACTCGCCGTTTCCAGGCAACGAACGAAGTCCCCGCGAAGAATATTCAGAATATTAATAGATTATAACTACCTAATACATTAACTCTATATTTAAAGATAATATTCTAAAAAAAATTAGATTCTTTGTAGGTACTAAGAAATACACGTGATTTTTGGGGCTAGTCTTAAACTTTTTTACCAAGGGGGAGGGGGAGCTAAATATGATAAAAAGCATTACGAGATTAATGGACGACGATATATATATTTTTTTTAATTAGAGAGTGAATTATATGTACCAATCATTTTTCCTCATTTTTTTTTAAATATACCAAAGTATTAAAAAAAAAATGTCCAGTGTTCTCGGTAAATACTATCCCACCGAACCTGAATAATGGCATAGCATGGTATATATTGCCCGTGGGTTTCCGGGATATAACGTCTTATATATTAGTTTTATAAATTATAATCCCATTTTTGTAGGTGCTTTCATCTTTGTAATTCATAGAGTATTCATTTAATTTCATAAGTAATAATATCCATAGCAACATTTGCGACTATGGCGCCGTCTGACTGTCCTAAGCTGAACGGGTTCATGTACGTTATCATTACGTTTACTACTAGGGCCCTGTTTCAGAACGTTCAAGTAAGTAAGTTTACTACACAGAACATATTTAATAAATAAAACACTATCATTGCGTTTCACAGTCATCGATTTAGCCAATCCATCGGTTAAAGCTTGAAACGCGTGTTAACTGTCATTTTTATCATTCAGTTCACAGACTTAAAAAGGATTCAGTTATTTTATGTGTTGGTTACCCGACATTTATTAGGACATTCTGAAACGGATCCTTAGTAAAATATAGGAATACATAGTAAAATATAGCACTAGGTAGGTACATGTCTTCCTATACTTCTACTTACCTGTCATTTGTCAGGGGGGGTTTTATCTTATTTTCAACGCAATTTATCACACAATCTTGTTTGAAGTAATTTGTTTTTATAGGTACCTATATATTCTTGTTTTTTTTGTTGAATCTACCAATTATCTGCGATTATAATAACTACTTATAAATACATTCAAAGGTAATTAAAGTAACATTTGACAAAGTTATTTGACCAGTGGCATAGATACTGGCAAAGTAACAGGTACCTACGTCAGCCCTGACAGACTAGTTTAACACTATTGCTGCCTAGCTTAGTAACAACGTAACGCGGTATGATTTATCACCTATTAATCAAGACATTAATCTGCTTGTGTTCAGCTATTGTTGTGACTTCTTTCAGTAATTTTGAGTCCACCCGAGTTCGTGACCACAACAACGCCCTAAGTCCGATTAAATCTGTGTAATTCATTATTATTTAGTTGCATTGTATCTGTGCAGAGCCGGCCCTGGAATAGACGAGATGAGCGATAGCTCTAGACGCCAGGTAGGGGCGCCAAAATGACAAATAATAATGTCGACTGAAAATCAAAATTTTGATGACTCCTTTGGAGAGACGTGGTTTGCGTGCCAGGCTCTGCGGGATACACTTGCGTTGTTTGTAGCCAGAGATTCAAGGCAGGCTTTAACAGAGAAGGCTAGAGAACTTTTAGCAAGATAAAGCAAGGTAGGAATGTCAAGATCGTAGCAAGTGGAAATCCATGGTGGCCTCTCATAAGTACCTAATTGTTGGAAGTTTTAAATGCTCTGAAGCCTTCCAAGAATGTGAGAAATCTTGCAAGGCAAAAAGGAATACCTATTCATAAAGTTAAAATTCTGCATGCCTAGTCTTCTCGATAAAGATAGTCCATCCATGGCATTCCTGGATGTCTACCACATATAATATCTTATAAGATATGATTAAAAAAAAAAAAAAGATGTTGCAGAATATAGGTTATGAAACTTTATTAATATGTAAAATATAAGGCCTCTCTGCCTAACCTTCCGGGAAACAGGTGTGACATTGTTAGATATTACGTACGTTTTTTTGTACATAAACCGTGATACAATTAATGTTATTTGAAAACGTCGACCTATGGGCACTGAAAGACAATCTCAGTCCCAGATCATGGGCTAAGGCCGGCGCTGTATCTGTGAACACTGCTCCATTTCTAAGTGTTTTTATTTTGACATCCTGAAAAGTGCAAATTTGCAATTTGTCACGATATACTGGTTACCTGATATCTCCGTCAGATGTGTTGTGAACTAGTTTGATGATATTTCTACTTTCAGTAGGTTACCAGTGTTATCTTAAAAATATGCTTATTCAAAATTCGACAATGACTTTAAGGGGTTTTTTTAAGGGGTGGTATGCGGGTATCTAATTGTAATAAACATAAGTCTGAAGCAATTGCTTTCCGATATAGCTGAAACTGTGATGATTTGTTGTCGGTTCTTACCGCTTCAAAAATATTTTGTTTAAGTATATATTGTTTATACGTTTCTGTTTTACCAATATACTTTCTAAACCTCCAAAGTTTACACCCTCAAGAAGGAAATGGGTAGCCAAGCACCTAACGGTGCGTTCCGGCAGCTCTCTTAGACAGCCAGTAATTCTAGGTTAGTCTGAACAACACCTATCAGGTATTCATCCTATCATGTATAAAAAAACAACATAGCATCACGCCTGGATTGTCCGAAACTGTCAAATAAAGAATCACATAAATTGGATAGCAATAGCGTAGAGCGTAGTAGAGCGTGGTGAAACTTCTCCCACGCTTCTCTTGCCCTGTTAAAGCTTTGAAACTTTTGTATACAAGTAAACTTACAGCACTAATGACATTTATACAACACAGGCACGTATACAGTGTAATATTATCATCGATTAATCATATCCTCACTGCTGTGCTGAGACAGATTGAAAGCAAGTTGTACCAGTATGCTATGAACTGCGAATTGACCGATACTTGCATCGTGATCACCTAAGTAGTGATTTTGCAGATCAGTTTTTGAGGATTAGGTAAGCAGGTTGCGATGGAAGACAGATTTCTGCAATGGTAGGTAGGGCCGAGGTCTCCTCATGTTCCTACTAAGTACTCTTATTAGAAGTAACATATTATGTATATTAATTATCCTGTTCTTAGTAGTATTACGAGTCATCATCACTATATCACTACATAGTATATAACAAAGTCACTTCCTGCTGTCTGTATTCTCTATGTATGCTTAGATCTTTAAAACTACGCTACGGATTTTATGTGAATTTATTTTTTTTAAATAGATAGAGTGATTCAAGATAAAGGTTTATATGTATAATACATGCATAGTATCGTAGAGAAACACTGATAATTTTAGATATTTATAATGTGATGTCGTAAATAAACACATTTTTTGCGCTTACATTGTAAACGCTGGCCGAACCCTACGAGATAGATCAAAATAATGAACTACAGTATTGTACACCTTAAAAAGGTCTACAAAAAAATCTGAAATGGTATATGTCTATCTCTTAGGGATAACCCACACTAACCATTTTTTATCCTTTACTTTTATCAAATAATTCTACTGACTTGGTTTGAAGCGCAATGCATAATATCCTTTAGTTGCCTTTTAGGTTATCACGTGGAGTGATGGGACAATATAGAACAATGGATAGTGTATCCATAGCGCTCATACTAACATAGTTTAGTCGTTGCATGTCCTAGACCGTAAATTGTATGATGCTTGTTTGCCAGTTTTTCGTTACCAATTTTTTTTAATTTAGTTATTAAATGTTAAAATAGGAATGTCCATATCTATTCCGAACAATAAAAAAATGTAAGTGCCTATACAAATTTACGGAAATTTCACTCAGTAATTCAAACTTAACACTAACATTTTTACGAAAGGTGCTACCACGCACTACTCATCGGTACAGTAAGTATACTGTTCACAAACAAGCCTATAATTTTATAAATATAATGTTTCGTAAACTGCCACTGCGCCACACTCGTTAAAGTTTAACGTTTAAGTGCAATTTCTATTAATTCTAATAGTGCTAATAACATGCAAACATAAACAAATCTAAGTAATATTCTTTGTTGCAATGTTACTACAAAAAATCAGGGTAGGTACTAATTAAAAATATATAAACTGTAGTGGTCACGTGAACAGTTATAATTATCATATCATATTAAGTAAGCTCGGCCCCGTTCGCGAAATGTGCAACACTCCTAGCATTTCGCCCGATTGTTGCTAGAGTGGGTGTACTCAGGATGGGGGCAGATTAATCAATGAAGTTAGTCGGTAAAAGTTAAGGTTTTAAGAACTGCTAATCTGACTATTTATACTCTAATTGTTGAACAGAACAGTTGAATTTTTAGTTGCAGTGCAACATGCACATAAAAATCATAGAATAAAACGATTCATGTGAATCAATATGCGTCATGTGTACGTAAAATATAAGTTTTCTATTGGCTAAAAAAGTTTATGAACACATGTATTGTTCATATTTGTATAGTAACTGAAACTCTATTGTATTCAATTGTTATCTTAATGTGATTAAAAAAATAAGGGAGTCCAATATTTGGGTGAAAACTTTAAACCTTAAACTCACAATTTGTCGGTTTGGTAATAATTTGTATCATTTTGGTACGTTTCGGATGGAGTAATTGATACAAATTTACTAAATTAAAGACTATTAAAGCCATAATGATAATTTATTCATACTTTATAGATATTTTGGATCATTTACATTATTGATTTATCACCTCACAGTCATTTCGCAATTTTAGTATACGGCATTCAAGCACAGGAACACCATAGAGAAGTCTCTCAATGAGGATTCAACCTTCCAAGAACATCAACACCGTAGTCAACACAGTAACGTATGTTTTATTCCTTCAGCATCATAGTTAAATCTATAAATACTAAATAATATGACTCGCGGGCTTGAGCTTCGCCGCATGGTGGAAGGGCATTTTTGCGAATGCCCGCCTGGCTAGCGACCACCCTCAAGTAGAAAATCTGTCGCCAAGCACCTAACGGTGTGTTCCGGCAGCTGTCCTTGAGAGCCAGTCATTCTAGGCTAAGCCTATTAACACCTTCGACCACATCATCACTTACCATCAGGTGAGATTGTGGTCAAAGGCTTACCTATCAGCAATAAAAAAAAAACCTTTACTTGTTAATTTAGCAGATATGCTTGTAAATATGTAAAAGAAAGTAAGATTTGCCCCCTATTGTTAAAAACCTGATAACGTCCACGCACCAAAAATATTTCTCAGTGGTATCTACTCGGCACGATTATTGTTTATGACCATTGTATTCAAATTCTCATGTATTTCCTCGTTCGGTTAAGTTGCATTGACTTTGATTTTATGATAAATTAATTCTAATTACATAAATAAGATAGCAACGAATTTATGATAAAATAATTGGAATGATGATACAATTTATGGCTTGCTATTCCAAAGCCAACTTTGGAATGAATATGTTTGAATTAATATTTTTATTTCAGCAAGCAATTGGTCTAAGATTTGAACTCTCTCTATTCATTTCATTGTTGACTTATGGGAGTTCGCTAGTTTAGTTGTAGCGGTATTTTAATTAGTTATATATCTTCGAACAAGCACCTCTACGCACAACCTGTGATGGCTCTGCTATTGTCTACCTAAGCAGCTATGTTTTCAACATATATATATATATATTGTAGTATGCTTATATTATTATTCAGATGCTGATTTCAACCTATATTTACTCGTATCTTAAGCAAACATATATTTGTTTTGATACTACAGCAAAATAAATTATAATTTGGTGTATATTGTATTAAATTTATTATATTTTTGTGTTAATTGGATTAAATAAGGTTGTGTAATTTACGAAACAAATATTGTTATATCTTAACCATACCTAACTTTAGTAGCTTGTCAGTGATGTCACCCAAACGGTTTTAAGGAAGACCAGCGCTGGTTGAACGACCGGCATTACGCTGAGTATAGGCCGGTTTTGCGACACATAGAAGTATGTTCCTTTTATAATTTGCATTACATCTTACTATTATTATTTATTTGTTGCAATATAAACATTACATTCTTCTTCTTTCTTTTTTTCTATAGGTTAATACTTCATAATCTATGATAACAATGGACTATGTGTAGAAAATAAATATTTTATTTGTTGTATTCCAAGGTATCAGTATAATTAACCTGTTTGGTTCCATTAAAAGTTAACATGCAAGGGCATCCTTTATTGTAGTAATTGATTTGATTTATTTATTTTCAGGTCAATTTATATAAATCCTTGTCTGAAAGTTCAAGCTGTTGTTCCATCACATTTTGATGATTTACTTGTAAATATCGCCTGAGGCTGATAAGTAAGTACCTACCTTAATTAGCAACGTATGACAAGACTTTTTGAAATATTTTTAAGCCCTGTCTCTTTAACCCTTAATAATAGCCCCATATTATTTCCCACGTCTACATTCAAAAATAGGGTCATTTTTACATGACAGATAGTTATTAAAATGAACACAATAGAACATACTACATTTAAGAAGATTATTAGTTTTTTAAACTGGCAACACTTTTTCAAAACATGGCTACCTTGAGCTGATATGTCAATGTCAAAGTTCAGTGGCGTGAAAAAGTGGTCGAAAAACGGTTGATTTTGGGGTGCTGCTTTCAATTGTTCTACAAAAAATTCCGTAAGTAGATTTTTAGTATCTTGTATAAAATGACTATTTTCAAGTTATTCTTTAGTGCTTCTGAAAACTTTGCCCGATTGAGTTTCATAATTTCGCTTATTATGTATATTTAAAAGATTCTACAGACATTCATAGATAAAATACGAATAGGGATAGAACGCTGAAATTTGAACGTACAGTTCGACCAACTTATGTGTGAACTCTATGAGGGCGCTGTCGGTTGAGAAACACAAAAATTTTGAAAAATAATTTAATTCTTTTTCTAATTTTCGTAAGCAATTTCGTACATAGTTCCTTTTTCTGCCACTTCACAGATAACTTGGTTGAACTTGCTTGTTTTTTTTTGCTGATAGGTACCTTTGTTAAGCCTTTGACCACAATCTCACGTGGTGGTAAGTGATGATGTGGTCGAAGGTGTTAACAGACTTAATCTAGCTTCTCAGGAGATTTTGATGTGATACTTACTTGTTATAACTTGTTTCTAGGAGGTCCAACGCCATGAATAAGAAAAAAGCTAGGGCACCGGGAGTTAAAAGAATTCGTAAACAATCTGTCCGATTTATCTGATCTTGACTCAGATGATGATGCCTATCACCAAACAGCCCCAGTAAGCAGTCGGCAAATAATCTGAATGTGTCATAAGATATTTTAGTTGAAAGGTGCCTAGAAGATCTGTTTGGCATTTCCTTTAAAATCTTTTACAAGGCATCCATTTGTCTCAGGAATAGTTTTAAACTTATAATAAAAACGTAAAACGCCTCATACTGCTTTTTATTTAATACGCATGACACTATTTATGTAAATCAAATAAAAGTTCATTTACCAACTTCTTTATATTAAAAATTACAAAAGTGACAATCGCAGCCAGGGAAAATACTAGTATCTGAATAATAACAAAAGTGCGGAAAAGTTCGTGTCGTAAACTTACAAGCCATGGGAATTATTTTCCCACTTCAAGACATACAATCACTCGTAATCAGGCAAGGGGAGTTTATTACCCGCCCCCAAACCAGGGGGTGGGAAATTAACGTTTTTTTCCACTCTAACTTACTTTCTAGCTTTTACACAGGCTCGCGCCTTATTAAGGGTAAATGGAATATAATTACATACTATAATATTTTTTTATCGAATAACCAGTGCAATTCAACGGAGCAATGCTTGCTATTATGCTGGGCACGCTGCCAACTGGTAGTGGGCTGGAGCATTTGGACTGCCGGTAAGTGCAGACTCACAGGCAGAATGACTTGTAGTTATCTAAATGCATTTATTGTAATAGCTGTAGTGTTGTTTATAGTTCGTAGTATATTGTTAATAAAGGCATACCGCCGGTAAAAAAAATAAAATATAAACGAATAAGTTGCGCGCAGAAATGGTTTGTTTTATCTAAGACTTCAATAAAACTTCTTAGAAGGGTATCTTAGATTCAAGAATTGTTCATAAGTTATCTTATTTAAAAATTGTTTATCCGTCAAGCCATCAAACAGTTACGTTCAAGAACGTCTCGGATTCTTTCATCTGCTACGTGTCGTCGTCACTTCATCAGACGACAATCGACATCGTCATTAAAGTGGACTCGCCACAATGATTATAATTTATAAGTTAACCTAATCAGCGACATCAATGGTTTCCAAAACCGGTACCCAAGAGTCAGTGATCAGGTCTGCAATCCTCGATCGCTGAATTGGTCGTGTGTGATCAGTTCTACGATATATAGCCTATAGACATTGTTAGCTTCTTTTCTCTTACTTCCGCGAATCTACAGTCTATTCACATACTTCTAAAGAAAGTAAGGTACCTACTATATGGTAGGTGCGTGATGTTATCATTTTATAAGCATAATTCAAAGAAGACGTTCTTGTTTGACTTGACGTTTGTCAGTTTTTTTTTTAATAATAAAATGAAACATCCAACTTAAAAGTATTAAATAACTTGTTGAAATTGGTACCACGCTCATTCAAAACAGGCTCTCAAAATCAGTTATGCGGAGGAACGTAATACACTCTATTTTATTTAGTCTTATGGCAAATATATTTTCAGTCAATTGATTGTAACTAATAATTTATTGACCAATGTTAAAAAAATCTAAGCTTCTTGACCAACTTGTAGGTAGATGATTGAATGACCTTCGTGACGATAGTAAAAGACCTGACAGCATGACTCTGGTTCCTTAGTGTGGGACATGCGTAGACACGTCACATCTTTCTGAAATCAACGCGAGGGCTGGAATAGCGGCTACTTCGGCGGGGCAACTCAAGTGACGCAAGTACGCTAATATAATAATAGTAATGCGCGGTAGTACTTACATATCTGAGCCGTTTGGTGTAGAGACGTTGTGTGCGTGGGGTGATGTTTTGAAGAGCTCATCGTATTTTCCAAAACTTATCAGAGCGCTTGGTCGATGCGACGTGCTTACAAAAAGCTGGCACCTATTTGGCTCAACGAATAAGCATTGCAATTCAACGGTGTAATGCTGCCAGTCGGGCACGCTGCCAACTGGTAGAGGGCTGGAGCATTTGGACTGCCTGTGAGTTTGCAATGACTTGTAGGTTGTCCAAATGCTTTTATTGTAGCAGCTGTAGTGTTGTATTTAGTTCGTAGTATTTTGTTGTTGTAGGCATATCGCCGGTTAAAAACCTTGGAGGAATCTACCCAACATAAAATAATCATCAAGCTTGGATGATCAAAAAACTTATAAATTACGTGAGTGCTTTGCCCCCATGGGCCCAATCAACCCCAAACGGCACAAATATATAAACTCCATCGAGATTGACGCATACATTTGAGCCATTTATTTGTGTTAAATATAAATTATTAATAAATAGCATAATAACATTCAATAGCTTTATTATTTATAGAGCAAATGCTATTTATCATCGTAATTGCTTTATTCACTGAATGGTAGTTGATATACTTTCAACGAGCATTCCAAAGTAGGGTTCGAATCAAGTAGGCTACAAATCATCAACATCTTAATGCTAACGACATATTATACTGAAACGAAAGCCCTCAGAGGTGGAATTAAAACTAAAGAATACAAAGATGAAGATTTGAAGTATCCGTAGCTATGTAGACTTAGCTTAGGCACCTATAGTAGGTAATTAATGGTCATATAATACTTTGTTATTCGTAATATCATCATAATTTAATTAAGAGAATAGATTCAACTAAATTACTAAACTAAATAACAACGAAAATAAATGAACTTTTTACAATCGCCAATCTCGATCACTTATATATCTCTACGACACAGCTCTAGTTGACAACTTATGCCCGGGGCGTTTACAGCATTAAACATATAATTGCACGTACATAATAGTTTAATTATCGCACGACCTCGGATTTAAGACAACTGTTATTATTCGAACATACCTATTTATGGGAGCTATATATCTTCCGTAACGCTTTATCGATAAGTAGCTATTAAAATCTATTAACCTTCGGTTGTACACGTATGGAAATAAAATGGTTTTGGTACAATATTTACTGACGCTCTTATAACCATAATTAATCGTTTTTTTAGGATATAAGTACAGGCATTTCCGTAGGCTATCCATATCTTTTTATATACATCTTCAGCTCCGCAAACGGGGCTGACTGGGGTGTTGAGCTTTTGCTTATGACCCCTGCGGTTTCTCACGCGACCACCATCGCACGGTCACTCTTACTGCTTAGGTTTCTTCTTGATTAGCCACTCTAAGTACTACGCATGGCACTCTCGTGCTTCATGAGATGCATCCTTTCTACTTTAATTTCATTTTAATGACCTAGCGACTTTTTTCGGCTTTTCTCCGGATCATCAGAGGAATCCTCCTGGATGAGTTCACAAGGCACAGAGCCAGGTCTTTTTGGCGTCCGGCGGCCGCGCATGATGTGGTGCGATTCCGTGGAGGTGATTCCATATCTTTTGCCTACCAAAGCGAGCATAATTTACATTTTATACATTTACTGTATGTACCATTAGTATTTACACTCACTCAAAGACTGCACGTACAAACAAGGCCTACTCGAACAAATGCGCTACAATAATTAGCTGTGGAGGTGCGCGCTCTTTGTGAGTGGTGATGAGTGGTCTTTATATGTTTCCTTTGTTGACTGTGAACGCTTCCAACAGCATTAATTGTGTTGTCAATAGGATTTATAAGCGGACGAGAGATATCGTTGTAGTAGCTGTAGTGGAAAAGGTTTGCAGCGTTATTTAACTTTTAGACGAGTTATAGATTAGAGTTATAGATTTCATAATTTTTTGAAGAGCTCGTAGCGAAGTTTGCTTAGCCGTTCTGAATCGATCAGGACAGTTAAGCAACGTCCGCCTCGGTCATGACTTGGATGGGTAACCGCTGCTGACATTACTACAGAGCGCTTCCGTGCTTCGGAGGGCACGCTAAGCCGTCAGTCCCGGTTGTTATCTTAGGATGGCAGTCGTTATAGCATGGTGGTAGGGCATTATGCCGAATGCCCGCCTGGCTAGCTACCACCCTCAAGTAGAAAATCTGTCGCCAAGCATCTAACGGTGTGTTCCGGCAGCTGTCCTTGAGAGCCAGTAATTCTAGGTTAGCCTGAACAACTTCTTCGACCACATCATCACTTACCATCAGGTGAGATTGTGGTCAAAGGCTAACCTATCAGGCATAAAAAATTTAAGGTCTAATTAAATTTGCATTGACACTGCACGAATGTGACCTTACTCCCAAAATCCCCACTGCGCTTGATAGTGGGGAATTCTGGAATAAATCATTACAAATTTCTAGGTAGGTGTGATGGTGTAACGTTCTTATTGCCACAATGCAGTTAATAATCGTAATACATTTTACAAAGATCTTACCTAAAGAACGTACCAACTTATACAAAAAAAACGGTCAAATGCGTGTCGAGCCACGCACAATGTAGGGTTCCGTAGAAGCCGTTATCATAATATAGAACGATTCTGTAGTTCTTTATTCTCCTCCACTTTCTTCCTGCTAAATCTAAGAAATAAGAGTACGATTGCCGCCAAGCTATTATTTCAATTGTAATTCAAAAATTAAACAAAATTCGTTTGTGAATTCTATAGGTAGATACTCGAATGAAAACGTAACGATAGCGCGATTCAGAATCCGTTGGTACATTGTAAGAATTAGAATGTCATTTCATTTATTTGATTACACAAAATTATCCAACACCCAAGTTAAACGACTATAACTGCTAAACTAATAAAGTTATGTCAACCGCTATACTTTTCCTTTAAAGTTCATAAAACGCACTATTAGCTTGAATTTTTTCAGATTTTTCAAGCCCGCATTTTAACTTTTAGAGGGGGGGGACGCCCTGCTGAAACAAAAATTTACACTTTAAAGTTTAATATTTCGTAAATAGAGCATTAAATCGAAAAACAGTATTAGCAACCCCTAAGTAATTTTAGAAGACCTATTCAACCATACCACACACGAAGAGATAGACGACGAAAAAAATTTTAATCACCACATCACATGTATGGGAGGTACCGTAAAAAAAATATTTTTCAAAATTTTATTTTACCACTTTGTCGGCGTAATTGATTTACATATCCATACGAAATTACAGCTTCCTAGTACTAACGGTCTCTTAGCAAAACCTCGGACAGACGGACAGACAGACGGACAGACAGACGGACATGACGAAACTATAAGGGTTCCTTGTCAGGACTACGGAACCCTAAAATGTATCATTATACATTATTATCTAGTTTCTAATTGTTATTATTATTTTAAGTCACTTAAACATTCTAATGAGGCAAAAACATAGATTTTTAAAGAAAAATACAATTTAACTTTAATGAAAGAATGGTCATGTAGCCAAATATCACATTTTCTCTATTTATTACGGCTACTGTTCATTATAATATAAGACATACATAATTGTATCATTTTAATTGACAATTATGTCTGTTTGCTCATTCGTAAAATGATTTAGATATTATTTATTATCGACGAGAGTGGGTTTACTTAAATAACATAATAGATTAAATTGCAAATGTAGCAATAAATATATAATTATCTTGCTTCGAATGACCAAAACAAATTAGTTCCATGACCATTTCGTGAATAAATCTTAATAATATGTATGTAAATGGAGACATGTATGTATTTATATGGCAGGTTTGTTTGGTAAGCCATATGTCTCAATTAACGCGCTTACTTTGAAGTTTTTATTACAATAAGAACTACAACTCTAACACAAATGACACGTAAATAAATCTTTTAAGTGTTATCATGTATGTTAAATATAACAAATACCACCCACACACACATATACTAATCCACTAAAATATGTATATATCTTATGTTAGTGTGACGGAACAAGCTCGAGGCCCACCTGATGTTAAGCGGACTCTCCTCTGCCTATAACAGATGCATTTCGTCACAAGTCACGAATTGCACTGCACCCGTCACCTTGATACATAGTTGTTAAGTCTCATGTGCCTGTAATTTCACTGGCTCTCAAGGATTGCTGCCGGAACACACCGATAGGCGCTAGGCGACAGATTTTCAACTTAAGGGTGGTAGCTAGCCAAACGGGCATTCGCAAAAAGCCCTTCCATCATGCGATGAAGCTCAAGCCCGCGGTGGGATTCGAACCATGTACCTGCTGCGCGGCAGTCCATAGCCAATGCCACTGAGCCATCACTGCTTCCCATCAATAATGTTAGCGCTGTCATAACAGAATGAGTTAAAAACTATAACATTTATATAGCATAGTAACAGTAAAACTCTTTGTGTGAGATAGTCCGGGGAAGTATTGCCTCCCTATATCTACCGCCAAGAAATTATGTTCGCATTATTGCAGTCAAGCTTGAAAGGTACCGAGGAAATTACAGGCACAACTGATGATAAGCGCAGTGTAGTTCGTCACAAGTGGCTAACTGCATCAGTCATTGGCAGAGGTTACCTCTTAACACCAGGAGGGCCTCGTGCTTGTTCTAACGTAGTATTGTAAGAAAATATTATGTCAGTATATACTACTTTTTTATGTTATTGTAACGGGACAAGCTCGAGGCTCATCTGATGTTAAGTGGACTAACCTCTGCCCATAACAGATGCGTTGTTAAGTCTCATGTGCCTGTAATTTCACTGGCTCTCAAGGACTGCTGCCGGAACACACCGTGAGGTGCTTGGCGACAGATTTTCTACTTGAGGGTGGTCGCTAGCCAAACTGGCATTCGCAAAATGCCCTTCCACCATGCGGTATACTCAAGCCCGTGGCGAGATTCGAACCATGGATCTGCTGCGTGGCAAAAAAAAATCTACGTAATCTATAATAGTTATTGGTTTCTAGTACATACTGTGAAATTATTGTCTCATCTTATTAGTTGTAAGTAACACCGCTCGCACTCGATGAGCGCGTTGAAGTCTTTTCTTCACAATTAAATCAAACGTTTGTAACATTAATGAAACAAGTAGGTTAAATTGGCTGATTTTCCGTCCATCATTCGTTTTCCTTTACTAGATAGAGTTGAATAATTTAATTTTAATGATATTGATATTATTATTATAGAAAATCTCCGTAAACCGTAAATCTCCTTTATTAGCTTAAAATAACTGGTTATTTCGTATCGGGTACCTTGGCAAGTATTGTAAATCAGTATATAGAAATATTTAACCTAAACGCAGAAATAACACAAAAATATATACTAATATCATCAAAGGCCGTTCAGATATTTTATTGGTGAATGAAGCACACACATACACAAAAATTGTCTTCATAATATTAGCTTGATGACTGTTTACAAGTATAGGCCACAGAATAAAGTGATTTAGTATTATTTTATCATTTCATAGATAGTATCTAGGTATATAATTCTGCGAAAGTACGTCGGTTTTACACCTCTACAATACATTTAAAATGTTTTAGAGGACATCTTTATTTATTAAAAAATGTAACTGACTGAGAGCCATCTTTTTTTATGGTTATTGTGATGGAACAAGCTCGATTATAATAATGATAATATCTTTAAAGGTATTTATATTTTATAAAGCTTTAGCATTATCAGTTACTTAAAAACAATTAAATACAGGACAACACTATAAAAGCGCCATAATTAAATGGGAATACAAATAAAAAATCTGATTTGTATATATCATGTTTTTTCTTTTTTCAGGTATATATTATCTATCATATTATATAGTGATCACCTACATACGTAATACATATTTATTTTTAATGTAATAATAACAGAAACGAAACCCTTAGAATTTTTTTCCGGTTTGGCGACGTGGTATATGGAGTTATGGTGTTTATAGCAGGAAAATTAGGCGGAATTGTCACTAGATATATTTTGATATTTGTGGTTGATTGAAGTGCTCTTGGCTTTTTTTTCTTTACCCTGCACTTATATATTTCCCATTCCAATTTGCATAAAATGGAGAATCAAGACAAGAAGGTCGCGCAGCAGGTCCATGGTTTGAATCCCGGCGCCAGTGAAAATTGCAGGTACATGAGATTTAACAACTATGTCACAAGGTGACGGGCGCAGTGCATTTCGTGACTTGTGACGAAATGCATCTGTTATAGGCAGAGGATAGCCCACTTAACATCAGGTGGGCCTCGAGCTTGTTCCGTCACAACACAATACCATAAAAAAAAATACCGTATAATTTCTTTGATCTACGATTCGTGATAATTGGATGTTGACTAGAACAATCATACATATTACCTTCATATTCGAACTTGCGGAGCGGAAATTTTACGCTCATTCATACAAAAAACGTACTTGCATACAGAAATAGGAAATAACATAATAGACCGTAACAACCTCTAGCCTTACTATACTCGTATTGAATTGACCACTTTTTCTACACTCCACATCAACTACTGCAGCCATAAATCATTAAAGCCTGTTCAGTTAAACACACTTGTTCTTTACTGCATCTTAATTTATCAAGTCTGATAGCTTACAAGTTGAGTAATGTATGATCTGTATGTAGTTTTTAGAAAAGGAGGTTTGTCCAACTAATGTTGACCTTTGGAACAAATTTGCATTTTTATCTCGACGTTTTGCATTGCGATAATTTGATATTGCCTTTTACTCGCTTTATTAACAAGTAACGGTCATAAATGTAATCTTTATAAGGCTATAAGATGTTAAATTTGAATCGCGGGCAAATTATGAAACAGAAATAATTAAGAATTAGTTCATATGGCCTTTACCATAATCTTCTTATCAGTCTATTTATTACCAATTTTTTTCACAGCTTTGCTCTCATTTGGTGTGATAAAAATAAAAAACTGACTAAACAGAGTTTGTGTATGTTGGGGCCATGCTCTTAGGACCGAAACTTACACAAATAAATTTTTACTATTCGTTCTATATTTCAGTTTCTGAGAAGCCAGTTTCATTACTAGTGAAATATTATCGAGGTAGTGATGTACCCCACAAATATACATGTTTCATGAAATTAAATACAATTGAATTCATTTACACGAAAAGCCACATGTACATTTTCCCTAGATTTTGAATTAATTCTAAAAGCTAATATCAAATATACTGAATACTAACACTCATCCATTTTCAACCGTCTTTTCTTAATCATGGCGCCAATTCATGTTTAGATATGATTAGTAAAGTAACATAGTTAATAAATTCAGGAACTATACCTTCTGTATTTGGATAACGGGCGCACTCTATGTCAACATAACAGCATTATGGGCATCATGACATACCAATCACACCTTTATACATTAAATAAATAAATTTACCTACATTTTCATATAGAATTAGTACATTGAGAGGATCTGCAAAAAAACAGTAAATATTATGAATTATTAAACCAAAACAGCCACTAACCTCACTTCGTATGATACTGTCACAAACTTACTCGTGCAGATGGCAAAAAAAGGAAATAAAAATTACTTTATCTATAGTTAAATATCGATTGGTTTTTATTGAACCAGAAGCGCTTCCATGTACAGTTAAATTTGCGGCGTTAGTCTTGAATAAAATTCCTTTCACACTTGACGGTTGACGGTAAGGCGATTGGCATTCCTCCGCTCTGCCGATCAAGTTCAAGCGAAGGCAATGCGTCCTTCTTGCCTTGCGCAAATATTTCATAGACATTTATATTTGCAAATAATGCATTTGTGTGGTCCGCTCGGCGTCTTTTGCCCCTCAGCTGAACCGAGTAGGTATATTATTTTATTATTTCAGTGTTGTTTTTTTTTGTGGGAGATAGTATTAGCCTGGATTTGTTGAATCAAAACAATGTTCACTGTGTTTATTGAGGGTGTCTAAGCTAATTGCACGAAAAATACTAAGTTCTAGACAGAGATATCTCTATTTTAAAATAGTCAATCTATCTATGTTATGTCATCATCATGAGCCGGGAAAAGATGACCATGCCACAGTGAACAGCTATGAACCGTTTGCTTCAGTTCGCGACTCTTCCGTTGTTGTCGGTCCATCTGATAAGGCTACATCTATCAGATGGTGGTCGCCGCTCAAGAACTCATTTAATCTTATTATTTTTCTATTTATTTCTTTCCTTTCTATTTTTTATTCTATATTCTTTTAATCGGTTAATAGTTCGACAAGAGATGTGATATCAACATTGCAATCTAGACATGTGTTGTACATGTTGATGTATGTGTTGACATGTAATCCTCTTCAATTATAATATAAAACAAAGGAATTTAATACTATAGGCTTATAACTTGTTAAGAAAGAGAAATTTTGAAAACAGTAAGTAGTTTTGATTGAGTACCGAAACACACGGTGCCAAATTGAACGAATAAACGTGTGTTACGTAGATTTATAGACTACAAAGAATAACCTTAAATTTTACAGAAAATTATCATAGGAAATGATTTGGTAGTACCTACTTACGAAAGCGACCTCTTCTTATGCAAAAAACTGTTTTACATTTAGTGCAATAAAATTATACGTTATCTGCCAAAGAGATACCTACAATCTATAATCTAAAATCTAGAATAAAGTTATTCTAGATCTAAAGTTTTCAAAAATTAAACGGCAATTTGCGCCTTGCATAAATTATTGATAAAATGAAACAGCCCGATAAAAGCCCATTTTATGGCGCAATACTGGCTCGGTATACGTGTAGCAAAGGTTATAACAATAATATTTTTCCTTGACTTTCAATAGTATGTTTCGGAAGCTATGAAATCTTTCACAATTTAATGTTGAGGTAAGTACCCAACTATTCTAAAAACGTTGCTTAATGGGCACGAAACTGTCAGATAGCATGCAGAAAGCTTTAGTTATTTGCTCTTTATTTTTAAGAAAGTGTCGGGTCACGACCGGCTTCCATATTCCCGCAAACATTACTTTACTTGTTATCGACATTTGTTATTTTTTTTAGTTATTTTCTAGTGTATTCTTCTCCTATAGTGATAAGCCATTGAGCGCTATTCTTACCTGTATACAAATGATGAAATCTAGGTTACAAGTAACTCACCCGGCAGAGCACGGACAGCACTTACACTGTGCTTTGTTCTTTTCTGCTTGATGGTAATAACTAGTCACGCCAGCATAAAATATGCCGTTATAACTGATGTTATGCAGCTGAACACCACAGATTCTTAAGTACCCCGTGGGCTGCCGGGACAGAATGTCATTCCCCCATCTCATCCCGTGGGTGTCGTAAAAGGCGACTAAGGGAGAAATACCAATAAGTCGAGCAGCATTGCCTTCTGAGGAACTGTTATCTTATACTCCGATCCCAAAGACGTCTGCCCAGCGTGGGGATTATGGCAAAACTCTGCTTAATGGGAGAGGCTGTGTTGAGCAGTGGAACTGGCTGATACAGTACAGTAAGTACAGCTGTCATAACTCATTATTAGGTGCTTGGCGACAAAATTTCTCCTTGCAGTTGTTAGCTACTCAGGTGAGTTTTTGCCACAATGTATCTTACTTTAATGTTTCTGTCACGTGGCATTGTTATGGCACCAATTACAGGAGGCTAAGACAAGATAAATCCGTGAAATTCTCATAATAAGCAAAAATTTCAAGGCCGATTCAATCTACTGTTTTATATTATATTTATTTGATATCCATATGGAGTTTAAGAGGGTGATTCTTTGATTTTGATAAATTTGAATGTGGACTCCTCTTCACAGGATCATTGTTTGGATTCAGAAAAAATTATGTTATGTACGGATATTTTGCCAACAAATCTGTGCTGAAGGTTGAATAATTGGTTATTTTTTAATACATTTGTTTTCATAAAAAATGTTGGTACTTCTCTTCGTGATAGTGAATTTTCACATCTTACTCACGATAAAAGTGATCAACAAATTTATGCTAAAAAATTTAAATCGGGCAACCGCGTCCGTGTTAACTATTTTCTTTAATTTTCAATCTTTTTAACACACACCAAAGGTAGTAACCGCCAGCACAGCGCGCATTAAGATTAAATTTTGTATTATTTACATTTTGTTTTATCATCGCTTAAAATCTTTCGTTAAGCTCCTAATTGACCTGCATAGTGCCCTTAACTGAGTAGACCACAAAACGAGTATCTCACCAAATAAAAAATCCGTTATGTTTCATCTACAGTTCATTAAATAAGCAGGAAGGAAAGGAAAAAATAACCAAAGGAATATAAAATAACTAAGTAAGGGCAGTTGTAAACACGATTGCTACGACAACATGATGACCTCGCCGGAAGGAAGCCAAGCAGAAGTAGCAGTGCTCTATTTATTCAAGCTTGCTATTCATGGAATACCTCGTCGTGAGTTTCCTCTCATTAAACATTATCGAGTAGGTTCAATAGATAGACATTGAATTAAATTTATTTTTACCTTTACCTTACGTCTGATTGTTTCAATACCAAATTAAACCAGGCTAAATATAAATCTAAAAGTTATGTTGACGTAATTCTTCTAAAACTTTAAGTACCTCGGACTGCGACCGCCCAAAGTACAGATCTAAACACAATTTGGATTTTAAGTAAATCATGAACAAAAAAAGGTTGAAATACATCACACGACTAGGCAGGCCTGGCTCACTGCGCACTTTAGGTACATCGGCGTATCCGTCTCGACGGGATTATGTACGGTGCGTGTCGCGTTAAAAGAGATTAGTGCTATGCGTGACTGTGCGATAGAAAGAGAGAAGCCTTTTAGGTGAATATAATTATTAGGTACCACAATTAGCGAGCTGAAGTGCACTACTCGTCGACGCTTATTTATTGGAATGGCTTTTCGGAGTGATCCTTCTGATCCTTTTTATTCTGTGACAGAGGTATCATTACCCATTGTCACGAAATAGAATAGTAGTGTGACTTAAAGGGTGACTTAAAAAAGAATGATAAAAATAAAAGAGGGAAAGTATAGAATAATTATAATATCATTTAAAACATAAAAGGTTGGGCTCTCGTTATATCTCACTTAATTATAGGAATGTATAAAATTAGCCTACAAAGAAAGTTAAAAAATAAATAGGAAATAAAAATAAAGAGAAAATCTAGCCGGCGGAATTTATGTGGAACCAGGAGCGCTTCGCCAGGAACGTAGAATAGATAGCAGCTGAGCAGAAGCGGGTGCGCCTCTTTGCAGGAGAATGGAGGCAGGCACACCTCACCAACACTTCGCCAGGAACATGCGTAGAGAGCAGCAGAGTAGACGCGGGTGCGCCTCTCTGCATGCAGGAGAGTGGAGGCAAGCAGAGGTAGGAGGGCCTCGCCACAGGAAAGAGGAGGCAGGTACACCTCACCAGCACCTGGTCACCTTGATTTGCTGGTCCGCGTATGTGTTTGTTGACTGACTCCGGTGAACTGGTGGGAGAGAAAGGAATTAAGAACGGAGATAAGGGTGGCCGCGCTTGAGGGGCTTCGCCACGTAGCTCCCACCAACTTCAGGAGCACCGGATGTAGGGCCGCGTCGAGAGGGCTGCGCCAGTCTAGTCTTCCAGTGTTGGACCAGCAATCTTCTCAGGTGACTTCAGTTATTCAGTGAGGGTTTCTTCCTGTACTGTATTTTAATTTTAGACTTTCTTGAAATCCAAGCAAAGAATGATCGAAGTAGCCGAATATTCCGTTTATATAGGGCCGCCTGGCTTTAAAATCGGAACCAAGAACGTTAGGTTTTAATTCTTAGTTGCTAGCAATATTTGACATAAAATCACCAAATTTTGAATGCAACCTCATAAATTTTAGAAGAAAT
Source organism: Plagodis dolabraria (assembly GCA_963854805.1). Lineage (NCBI taxonomy): Eukaryota > Metazoa > Arthropoda > Insecta > Lepidoptera > Geometridae > Plagodis > Plagodis dolabraria. Next base: position 12,867,836 of record OY978461.1, read on the forward strand.
CGTCGTTTGACAACGCAATTTTGACTCAAGACAATGTCATTTTTGACATGTTTACATTTGTGGAAAACCCAAAATATGAGGATAAATACTATGAACATAGTAAAAACAAACATACCAACGTATAGAGAAAAATGCGACTGATATAATATCAAAAATCACAAAAATAAGTGATTTAGGCTATAAAACAGGTAACCGTTGTAATTACTATCATAAAAATACTGTTTCTAGATAGAACAATGCATTCCACACATCACCAGCTAAAAATTTCATAAAACCATTCATTTTTCCCACAGAAACATCAACTCGAAAATGTATGATGTTGAAACGAAAACCTATCTAGTTTTCTCGTTTTGGCTTGCAAAGCCCTAAGCAAACAAAGGAAAAGTTATCAGCATGTCTAGAACCAAAAATCAGCACAAATCTGCGTCATATTCTATTCATTTTGTAAATTTTCAGATAAAAGCTTCAGTGTCCAGGATAATAAGGACTTATTAAAGTCGCAAAGAGCATATAACGAGATGAAATAAACCTATATATATGAAAATCAAAAGTAAAAGAATAGTACCACTCAAGTAGCAAAGATATATAAACACAAGAACTTATTTACGAGAAACAACTAAAATCTACGTGGAAAAACTACCATAAGAACCATCTAGAGCTCAATAAAAATCCCTATAACGATACGCACAACGAAACGTGCGCATAATATGAGTAATATGTACATATTCGAGTGAGGCAGTGCTGAGTATATAATGTACCAAGTTGCAGACATATACCTACGTTTAGAATGAAATCAAGGATAAAGCATCATCAGATAAATTATGGAAATGATTGTTAGTACAAACTTTATTATTATTACACAAAAGAAATGCTTAGTGAAAAATTAAAACCCTACATATTCCCCAAAACCCCGGAAAAAAAATTAAAATAACTAATATTTTAATTTTTTTTTATAGAGAGTATCTACAAGAAATGAAAATTACAAGTAAAGATTAATAACTGTACAAGAAAATATTACAAGAAAGATCTCATATGTGAGATTTAAGTTAAAATCTAGAGCTGTATGTTACAGTAGTTCAATACGAATAAGTAAGATAAGAATTACCTCACAAGAAATATAAGTGAAAATCAAGTGCTCTTTAAGAACAGACGAACAGACAGAAATAATATAATAAAATCTCATATTACAAGTGAAAAGCAAAGGCTTGTTTAAAAAAACAGGCATATAAGGTACAAGAAATAACTCATATTCGAGATAAAAATCTAGAGTTGTACAAGAACAGTTATAGATTTAAAAGTAAGACAAGAATGAACTTATATTAGAAATATAAGTTAAAGTTTAGAGCTAAATAGAACAAGCATAGAGGATACAAGGATCGAATATTTGAAATATGATTGCAAGACCCTACAAGCAATAGAATTGGCAACGGACTTCGAAAATGACTAGTAAATGTTAAAGACATGAAACTCTTTCATACCAGACCTGTCATTCCAATATATATATATAAATAAGTTAGATATATAAATGCAAGTATGGCTTATTTTACGAGTCCTGCAACCGCTCGATATAGATAAATATAAATGCATGAAAGGCATATTTTACGAGTTCTGCGTCCGCTCGACATGGATGGCTTATTTAACGAGTTCTGTGTCCGCTCGACATAGATAAATATAAATGCATAGATGGCTTATTTAACGAGTTCTGCGTCCGCTCGGCATAAATGGCTTATTTAACGAGTTTTGCGTCCGCTCGGTATAAATAAATATTAATAATAAGCTTTCACATGACCTCATTCCTCATCACACATACAATTGGGAACAGAGCTCACACTCAGTGGCTTCAAAAACCCTTCCATGTCAGAACCACACCGCAAATTACGAAACCGATAACCTATCAAAAAGCTTATGAGGGTGCATTCAATTACAATTTAAAATCTTTGACATGCCATTTTCCTGTACAACCTTTGTTGTCTTCCAAAATATATACTAGAGGTGATAATTTTTCAATTACTTTACATTTTATAAATTTAGGAGCTAATTTAGCGCTAAAATAATTTCCTGCATTACTAAGAACATAGTTTTTCCTCCAAACAATATCTCCAACATTAAATTCTTTATAAGGATGTCTCATATTGTAACGAGAAGCGTTCTTCAAATGAGCAGTAAAAAGAGCTGCTTGAACTTTGTCATAAATTGTTGCCAATAATCCAACATTTTTAGCGTATATATCCCGTGGTAAAAAAGAAATTTCGTCCAGATTATCTGCTTGTGTAAAAGTAGATCCACATGTTATAATTTCACGACCATAAACCAGAAAAGATGGAGTAAATCCAGTGACCATATTCACCGAGTTATTCATAGCAGATTGAACTTTGTCAAGACAAGAATCCCACGATCTGTGATCTTCTCCTACCAATGATGCTATACAAGTTACAATTGTCTTGTTGTACCTTTCTGTTGGATTAACTTGAGGACAATAATGCGGAATGAAAAATTTAAAAGGAATTTTATATTTGTTCAATAATGAATCGAATTCTCGACTTTGAAATTGTGAACCATTATCCATTATAATGGTTTGTGGTATACCGTGAACCAGAAACACTTTATTTTCTAAATAATTTATTATATTAGTAGCGGTAGCTTTTTTTAGGGGAAAAATTATACTATATTTTGAAAAATAACAATTTACTACCAAAATGTATTGATTTCGTTGACGAGTCATTGGGAAAGAGGAGGCAGGTACACCTCACCAGCACCTGGTCATCTTGATTTGCTGGTCCGCGTATGTGTTTGTTGACTGACTCCGGTGAACTGGTGGGAGAGAAAGGAATTAAGAACGGAGATAAGGGTGGCCGCGCTTGAGGGGCTTCGCCACGTAGCTCCCACCAACTTCAGGAGCACCGGATGTAGGGCCGCGTCGAGAGGGCTGCGCCAGTCTAGTCTTCCAGTGTTGGACCAGCAATCTTCTCAGGTGACTTCAGTTATTCAGTGAGGGTTTCTTCCTGTACTGTATTTTAATTTTAGACTTTCTTGAAATCCAAGCAAAGAATGATCGAAGTAGCCGAATATTCCGTTTATATAGGGCCGCCTGGCTTTAAAATCGGAACCAAGAACGTTAGGTTTTAATTCTTAGTTGCTAGCAATATTTGACATAAAATCACCAAATTTTGAATGCAACCTCATAAATTTTAGAAGAAATCGTCGTTTGACAACGCAATTTTGACTCAAGACAATGTCATTTTTGACATGTTTACATTTGTGGAAAACCCAAAATATGAGGATAAATACTATGAACATAGTAAAAACAAACATACCAACGTATAGAGAAAAATGCGACTGATATAATATCAAAAATCACAAAAATAAGTGATTTAGGCTATAAAACAGGTAACCGTTGTAATTACTATCATAAAAATACTGTTTCTAGATAGAACAATGCATTCCACACATCACCAGCTAAAAATTTCATAAAACCATTCATTTTTCCCACAGAAACATCAACTCGAAAATGTATGATGTTGAAACGAAAACCTATCTAGTTTTCTCGTTTTGGCTTGCAAAGCCCTAAGCAAACAAAGGAAAAGTTATCAGCATGTCTAGAACCAAAAATCAGCACAAATCTGCGTCATATTCTATTCATTTTGTAAATTTTCAGATAAAAGCTTCAGTGTCCAGGATAATAAGGACTTATTAAAGTCGCAAAGAGCATATAACGAGATGAAATAAACCTATATATATGAAAATCAAAAGTAAAAGAATAGTACCACTCAAGTAGCAAAGATATATAAACACAAGAACTTATTTACGAGAAACAACTAAAATCTACGTGGAAAAACTACCATAAGAACCATCTAGAGCTCAATAAAAATCCCTATAACGATACGCACAACGAAACGTGCGCATAATATGAGTAATATGTACATATTCGAGTGAGGCAGTGCTGAGTATATAATGTACCAAGTTGCAGACATATACCTACGTTTAGAATGAAATCAAGGATAAAGCATCATCAGATAAATTATGGAAATGATTGTTAGTACAAACTTTATTATTATTACACAAAAGAAATGCTTAGTGAAAAATTAAAACCCTACATATTCCCCAAAACCCCGGAAAAAAAATTAAAATAACTAATATTTTAATTTTTTTTTATAGAGAGTATCTACAAGAAATGAAAATTACAAGTAAAGATTAATAACTGTACAAGAAAATATTACAAGAAAGATCTCATATGTGAGATTTAAGTTAAAATCTAGAGCTGTATGTTACAGTAGTTCAATACGAATAAGTAAGATAAGAATTACCTCACAAGAAATATAAGTGAAAATCAAGTGCTCTTTAAGAACAGACGAACAGACAGAAATAATATAATAAAATCTCATATTACAAGTGAAAAGCAAAGGCTTGTTTAAAAAAACAGGCATATAAGGTACAAGAAATAACTCATATTCGAGATAAAAATCTAGAGTTGTACAAGAACAGTTATAGATTTAAAAGTAAGACAAGAATGAACTTATATTAGAAATATAAGTTAAAGTTTAGAGCTAAATAGAACAAGCATAGAGGATACAAGGATCGAATATTTGAAATATGATTGCAAGACCCTACAAGCAATAGAATTGGCAACGGACTTCGAAAATGACTAGTAAATGTTAAAGACATGAAACTCTTTCATACCAGACCTGTCATTCCAATATATATATATAAATAAGTTAGATATATAAATGCAAGTATGGCTTATTTTACGAGTCCTGCAACCGCTCGATATAGATAAATATAAATGCATGAAAGGCATATTTTACGAGTTCTGCGTCCGCTCGACATGGATGGCTTATTTAACGAGTTCTGTGTCCGCTCGACATAGATAAATATAAATGCATAGATGGCTTATTTAACGAGTTCTGCGTCCGCTCGGCATAAATGGCTTATTTAACGAGTTCTGCGTCCGCTCGGTATAAATAAATATTAATAATAAGCTTTCACATGACCTCATTCCTCATCACACATACAATTGGGAACAGAGCTCACACTCAGTGGCTTCAAAAACCCTTCCATGTCAGAACCACACCGCAAATTACGAAACCGATAACCTATCAAAAAGCTTATGAGGGTGCATTCAATTACAATTTAAAATCTTTGACATGCCATTTTCCTGTACAACCTTTGTTGTCTTCCAAAATATATACTAGAGGTGATAATTTTTCAATTACTTTACATTTTATAAATTTAGGAGCTAATTTAGCGCTAAAATAATTTCCTGCATTACTAAGAACATAGTTTTTCCTCCAAACAATATCTCCAACATTAAATTCTTTATAAGGATGTCTCATATTGTAACGAGAAGCGTTCTTCAAATGAGCAGTAAAAAGAGCTGCTTGAACTTTGTCATAAATTGTTGCCAATAATCCAACATTTTTAGCGTATATATCCCGTGGTAAAAAAGAAATTTCGTCCAGATTATCTGCTTGTGTAAAAGTAGATCCACATGTTATAATTTCACGACCATAAACCAGAAAAGATGGAGTAAATCCAGTGACCATATTCACCGAGTTATTCATAGCAGATTGAACTTTGTCAAGACAAGAATCCCACGATCTGTGATCTTCTCCTACCAATGATGCTATACAAGTTACAATTGTCTTGTTGTACCTTTCTGTTGGATTAACTTGAGGACAATAATGCGGAATGAAAAATTTAAAAGGAATTTTATATTTGTTCAATAATGAATCGAATTCTCGACTTTGAAATTGTGAACCATTATCCATTATAATGGTTTGTGGTATACCGTGAACCAGAAACACTTTATTTTCTAAATAATTTATTATATTAGTAGCGGTAGCTTTTTTTAGGGGAAAAATTATACTATATTTTGAAAAATAACAATTTACTACCAAAATGTATTGATTTCGTTGACGAGTCATTGGGAAAGAGGAGGCAGGTACACCTCACCAGCACCTGGTCACCTTGATTTGCTGGTCCGCGTATGTGTTTGTTGACTGACTCCGGTGAACTGGTGGGAGAGAAAGGAATTAAGAACGGAGATAAGGGTGGCCGCGCTTGAGGGGCTTCGCCACGTAGCTCCCACCAACTTCAGGAGCACCGGATGTAGGGCCGCGTCGAGAGGGCTGCGCCAGTCTAGTCTTCCAGTGTTGGACCAGCAATCTTCTCAGGTGACTTCAGTTATTCAGTGAGGGTTTCTTCCTGTACTGTATTTTAATTTTAGACTTTCTTGAAATCCAAGCAAAGAATGATCGAAGTAGCCGAATATTCCGTTTATATAGGGCCGCCTGGCTTTAAAATCGGAACCAAGAACGTTAGGTTTTAATTCTTAGTTGCTAGCAATATTTGACATAAAATCACCAAATTTTGAATGCAACCTCATAAATTTTAGAAGAAATCGTCGTTTGACAACGCAATTTTGACTCAAGACAATGTCATTTTTGACATGTTTACATTTGTGGAAAACCCAAAATATGAGGATAAATACTATGAACATAGTAAAAACAAACATACCAACGTATAGAGAAAAATGCGACTGATATAATATCAAAAATCACAAAAATAAGTGATTTAGGCTATAAAACAGGTAACCGTTGTAATTACTATCATAAAAATACTGTTTCTAGATAGAACAATGCATTCCACACATCACCAGCTAAAAATTTCATAAAACCATTCATTTTTCCCACAGAAACATCAACTCGAAAATGTATGATGTTGAAACGAAAACCTATCTAGTTTTCTCGTTTTGGCTTGCAAAGCCCTAAGCAAACAAAGGAAAAGTTATCAGCATGTCTAGAACCAAAAATCAGCACAAATCTGCGTCATATTCTATTCATTTTGTAAATTTTCAGATAAAAGCTTCAGTGTCCAGGATAATAAGGACTTATTAAAGTCGCAAAGAGCATATAACGAGATGAAATAAACCTATATATATGAAAATCAAAAGTAAAAGAATAGTACCACTCAAGTAGCAAAGATATATAAACACAAGAACTTATTTACGAGAAACAACTAAAATCTACGTGGAAAAACTACCATAAGAACCATCTAGAGCTCAATAAAAATCCCTATAACGATACGCACAACGAAACGTGCGCATAATATGAGTAATATGTACATATTCGAGTGAGGCAGTGCTGAGTATATAATGTACCAAGTTGCAGACATATACCTACGTTTAGAATGAAATCAAGGATAAAGCATCATCAGATAAATTATGGAAATGATTGTTAGTACAAACTTTATTATTATTACACAAAAGAAATGCTTAGTGAAAAATTAAAACCCTACACCATTAGATCTCGTCTCGACGTCTTCTTCTCACTTATGATTTTGATCCCCATTGTATCGCTATCTGTACGAGCGTCTAAATAGTGACTATTGACAAGATGTAGTCATGTGATTTCAAAAGAATGAACAGATTAACTTCAGTCACATCTGACTAGCGGTATCATAATGATAATATTACGAGGAATTAACTGATTTAATGACATGAACAAAGTCACTGACAATCGCTAAATACATAAATTAATAATGTATCCCTTATGAGGTAAAAGTGTAATGTAGTGTTGCACCCAAGTGTAGACGGGGCAGTACGTGACCGAGCCGAGGGCAACAGGTCAAGTTTGTAGGGTTGCCGCGATCTATATCTGCCGCTAGATTGTTTCTGCTTAAATTCTAGATTGGAACTATGATTTGCAAAGTACAGTCATAAAAATTATTTCGCAAGATCGTAATAACACGCTTTAATGTCAGTGTAAAACTCAGAATTTACAAGATTATTCGAGCATAAAATATGAGGTATTTTCGCATTACGCCTATTAGTATGGTTCGCTAGAACTGAGCCGATGTGCAAAGCAAAGCATTTGAGATACTAATTAGTAATTATATAATATTGATGCATATGGTGTATAATATGATATATATATAAATATATTATTTGAAAGAACTTTATATACATAATTAACGGAAGGCACTAAATAATTGTTGAAGCAGTGATGGCTCAGTGGCATTGGCTTTGGACTGCCGCGCAGCAGGTCCATGGTTCGAATCCTTCCGCGGGCTAGAGCTTCACCGCATGGTAGAAGGGCATTTTGCGAATGCTCGCCTGGCTAGCGACCACCCTCAAGTAGAAAATCTGTCGCCAAGCACCTAATGGTGTATTCCGGCAGCAGTCCTTGAGAGCCAGTGAAATTACAGGCACATTATTGTATTTAACAACGATGTGCCAACGTGACGGGTGCAGTGTAATTCGTGGATTGTGACGAAATGAATCTGTTATAGGCAGAGGTTAGTCCGCGTAACATCAGGTGGGCCTCGAGTTTATTCCGTCACAATATCATAAAAAAATAACGATTTGCAGTCTGTGTTATGCGAAACATAAACCCCCACGAGTAGGTGTACAAATGGGTCAGTCATTTAAAAGTGAAAAAAACAAATTGAATAAATAAATTTAGAAGCTGTGTGAGCATTTTCAAACATCAGTGGCCATTTTAGATATATCCTACGAGCACGTCTCATTCTCTATACTGCGCCCAGTTTTACCTTATCATTGTGAGAGAAAAACGGAAACATCCTGGAAGAGGTCACTTTCCTCATCTTTAACTATACAAATAATCTTCTGTAATCATACATTTTCATTATGAAATTATGTTTTTGTTCGTATTATAAATCATATCAGTAATTATATTAGCATAGCTTACATTATCTGAAAGGACACTCCCTACAAAATGTCATGCTCGTGACACACATACAAATAATTTCACGAACACAACAACGATGACATAACATGCGAACATGTAACACATTTCGTGACACGTTTAGTGTTTATTGACTGACAAAGGCATTGTTTTATTATCTTGAATACTGTTAGGACCGCCTACCTCGCCTAATAAAAGAAATGCATGAAATTATTATTCAAAATTAAATCTCTTCAACGACTAACTTCCTCATTATGCATTTTCAAATTCATTTTAATACCTAGGTACTTTTTGATTAAGTACTTTATTTTAATATTCAATAGTCACATTGAAAACGTAATTAGAGTATTAAGAAATGGATAAAGATTACTTCAATTTTACACAAGCTGCGGTCACGTAATTATATATAAATTGTATACGATAAACCAGCTGCAATAACTAGAAACAAACCCTTTCAATTAAGCCAAATCCCTCAGTCAATTACCCATAGTGTATGTTTTTTTTCGTGCTTATATTCGATTATTAATTTATTTATTAGGTATTCACCTAACATGTTAGTGTCACTAATAGAAATCTCAGTCCCAAGTTTAATTTATTAAGTACTGCTCTTGAAGTACATTATAGCAATTTTGGCAACTACCTACGTAATTTATTTTATCGGTTATGTTGATCATTTAACTATTCTACTAACTTACATTTGAAAAATGACTTCATACTACTAGTACAAAAATAACCAACCCAATTCCATAGTCTACATTAAAAAAATCTCGTGACACACAGCATTATAGACGCGCCAGCGCAGCAACCATGACATGAGTTCTGCAACAAGTCACAATTATAATTGTCTGCAGTTATTGTGTCCGATGCAACGACCACCTGGGTGGCGCAAGGACGTCGGGTCAACCGTCACCATTGCGGATAACGGCCAAAAAACGAGCTGAGTCCGGAATTCAATCAGGCCAAGAATTTTTGATTACATACGGAAACGGTTTGAATATGTTACTGACTGTTTTATTATTTATTTACAGCTCGCGCCAGCTGAATAGTCGTCAAGGGTCTTTCGATCATATATTGAATCAGATTATGAACGGTTTAAGATCATCATAACATATTATATATAAGTGATAATTATTATGATGATCTTATTTGATATCTTTATTATGATAAGTATATAAACTAAAAATAGCATATTTTAGGATTTGATAAAAATTTGTATGAATTTATTATCATTTTAATGTTCCTAATTAAACAGTGCAAATATGGCAAGTACATATAAAATTTTGTTGTTCAGTTACAGATAAATGTTCGGTTGAAGGGACTGGTGCCCAAAATGCCTCAAATTTTCTGTATTAAGTAGGCTCAGTGGCATTTGCTATACTGCCACGCAGCAGGCCCACGGATTCGAATCCCGCCGCGGCCTTGAGCTTCACCGCATGGTGGAAGGGCATTTTGCGAATGCCCGCCTGGCTAGCAACCACCCTCAAGTAGAAAATATGTCGTGAAGCATCTAACGGTGTGTTCCGGCAGCAGTTCCTGAGAGCCAGTGAAATTAAAGGCACATGAGACTTAACAACTATGTCTCGAGGTGACGCGGGCGCAATGCAATTCATGACTTGTGATGAAATGCAATGTCAATTTTGATAGTACTATCTCGAGGTAAAAGTTAAATCTGAAAAACGTTACAATAGAATTTTCTCGATAGAATTAAATTGCAAACTTTACTCTAAATTACGTTTGTAATGTTAATGTCTAATTATTAATATGTTTTAAAAATATAACAATAAAATAGCAATATCGTAACAAGAGGGACAAGAAAAGTTATAGTTTCAATTTAAGTTACACGTTTTGTGTGATTAAGCTTTCTTTCGTTTTTCTCCCAAATTTATCGCGATTTCACTATCGCAGAATTTCGTCGAAGGTACTAACAGTTTATAGCTAAAAATACTGATTCTCAAGGACTGCTGTCAGAAAAATATAGATTAGCTCCACCTATTTACTTTTAAAGCCTACTTAACTCAATTTCGACACTTGGTAACATTGCTCGACCAGCACGAACGGTTTACTGCCGCATCGAACTTGAACAAGATTAATGCTCTAAGTTGTACTAAACCATAACAGACATAAATTTTCTCCGTTGCAATGCATTCCGCGTCAGAACAAACCTCTGTGTAATATGACCTGTCATTAAAATGATGTTGACGCATGACTTGTGCTTAGGTACTCGTAGCGTAGGGCATGATCACACGAGTGTGAACTGAAAAGAAACGTGTTAAGACGCTGTCAAATGCTGAAATTTTGTCTCTACCGGACTGCGTAGACGTGAAAGAGAGGCACCTATGGTGAAATCGCGATCAGTATTGGTAAAATCATAAAGAAAGCTTAATAACACAAAACTAGTAACGTAAATCGAAAATGTAACTTTTATTGTCCCTCTTAAGAAGGTTTTGCTAGATTAATAATATATTTTCATACACATTCATACGTAAATAATTAAGATATTATTTACGTTACAAGCGTAATTTAGAGTCAACTTTGCAATTATATTTATAGAGAAAATTTTAAGGAAACGTGTTTTGGACTTTTCTTTTCCATAGATACTGTGATCAAGTTTAACATATATTTTTATAGCTTCAAACTAAATAGATTTCGATAAAAATTTGTTCAAGTAAAGCTATTTAGCCCTTGTCAGCGTCTTAAGTAAGCAATGTTAAGAGGGTACAATGCCGAAGAATTGCAAGAAAGTTCACGAGATCGACGTCTCGTATACCCCTGTTGTCTCCTCCAAAACTGTGACTATTCAATTGTTTTAGCATCAAAATTTAAATAAAGAGCATATCTACGCTTCTATCATTTTCTTTTATGTTAAAAACTTATCACATTTGTCTGGCGGTCCTCTAATCATCACGGTAAAAGGAGCATATTTAGTGACTTTTATGGTGGTACTTTAGTATAATAATTAGTTGCTGAGAAAAAAGAGAATGATTTGGTGTGTCAAGAACTTTAGATTTTAGTAGAAAAAATATTGCTCTAAGAAATTAGGGTTATATATTTGTATAGAAAATGCTAAAACACTCCGTTTTTTGTCTTAAAATGCATACATATTTTATAATCTGAATTGACTCAACGAATAAAAATTGCAATCCAACGTCACGGAACAATAAATAGCAGAATGCCTTATACGCTATTTATTTACCTACAGGACAAAGACTGAGGTAGACATATATCTCTTACAAACGCCTTTCCTAAATCATTTTCATCAGATAAGAGACAAGATGTCCTAAATGTAAAGCGTGTTTTTAAATAAAGAAATCATCATATTCAGGAAAGATACATATACCAATCATTAGTAGGTAAGTAAGTACTCGTAATGAAGGATACCTAGCATTGGATTTTTGTATTAAATATCATTTGTCTAAATCTGTACCAAGTCTATAATAATAATGAAATACTGAGGGGCAGGGAAAAAAAATAGAAAGCAATGCATTTCAAAAAGTTTACAAACATCAAGTGGACATGTCCCAGTATACAATAAGAATTATGAAGGTTATGAAGCTGAGAAGCAGCACACATAAGGAGCAATATATATATTATATGATATTATAGGCTTCAATGTATGATAAAGGCCAGTGAACTTAACTCTGACATTTATATTAGTACCAATATTTTATTATAATATTTTGATTCGATGGTTTTGCTTCTCAGAAATATTCAGACATTCACTAACTTGATCTATGTCTGATGTCATTTCAGTAAATGTATATACCTACCTACATTAGCTGTGGTTTATTACATAGATTAATTTAAATTGGGTCAAGACGTCATTTCGCGTACCTAATGAATTATTAAAAGATCTAGGAGTCACATTTGATCGTCAATTGACATTTAATAACCATATCGCCTCGGTCGTTATAGAGGCTTATCAAAGGCTTGGATTGATGCTACGGAATTCCCGGGATTTTCATGATATTGGTGTGATTAAGCTCGTATTCAGTACCCTGGTACGAAGCAAACTAGGAGCCAGCGCTTGTGTATATGGCATCCGCATGAGAGCTGCTATATCTTGATGTTGGAAAAAGTTCAGAAGGCCTTTTTGGGATACTTCTATAAGCGTAGATATGGGTACTACCCGGAAATGTAAAATTTTGCGCGGTAAGGTTGATGTACTGGAGCTCAGTGAGCAGTTATGTCGCCTACTCCCGACAACTATCTTCGGGCTAGGAAACAAAAATTGTTTGATGTACATACCACGCTGTAAAACGGTGGCTCATGCGGCCTCCCCGATACCGCGGTCCCTTGCTGCACTTAATGCTCTACTTGACGCTCAACTCGATTGTGATGTGCTAGCGGGCGAGTGGAACGTTGTGACTTTGTTGAAAGAATGTTTACATTACTGCGAGTCTGTCCCATCACAGAAACAATCTAGTATGTTTAGGTAGGTCGTAACATAGCAATTAGGTATTGTATTATCACCATTATTTTTCTTTATCATTAACATTTGTATATATTACTATTATTTTTGTGATTCCTTTTTCTTATTTTTGATAATTTTATTTTTGACAGTAATTTTATATAATTATTTAATAATTATCATTGTCATTAGTGTAATTCGTGTAAGCGGTACTAATTGAATTAAGTATAAATAAATACATAAATGTAGAAGTTACTTTAAGTAAATACCTACTTATATTGTACCAAGATATTTTGATTCGATGTCTAAAAATTAATTTGTTTCTCAGAAATATTCAGACATTCACTAACTTGATCTATGCCTGATCGCATTTCAGAAAATGTATATACCTACCTACATTAGGTGTGGTGTATTAGATAGATTAATGTAGAAGTTACTATGTTAGATACATAGAAAACATATATGTTTTCATATATGTTTTCTATGTATATTATGAGGGTGAGCAGAGCCCAGGATTTATATAATGATATGTGTCTACGTATTAATTACAAATGGCTTTAATAAGCGTAAAAAACTTAAATATGTCGCTACGAAACGGAAGCATGGAGTATAGGTATGCAAGTGTAAAATGCAAGCAAGGTCGAATTCGACAACCAAACCCAACAAAACTTTCATATTTTATCAATCCGTTTGATGTAAATTACGGTTTTTAGCAATGCCAAATGTTTGAGAGTAATATCGAGGCACCAATGTATTAAAATTACAATGTTCATTATTTTAATCGGCGGAATTCATAATAAAATATTGGGTTAGTAACCGGAGCGGTTTTTGTAATAGCGTGTTCCAGTGATTTAATTACCTACCTACCTAACTACGTTTACAATGACAAAAATGTTGTTCTTTATCGGAATTTATTAATTGTATATGGAAGGCTACTCAAAAGAAGCAATCTCGATTATCTAATTGATTGTAGGTGTTTGTGAAGTAGTAAGTAATGATTGGTACACTTTGTGGGCGAAGTTTGTGACTTAGTACAAATAACCTAAGCATTATATAGTTGTTTATGCCGATAAAAACAAAAACTCTCTTTACCCAGAACATTATATTATTTTCTTGATTCAAGCTAGTAACCCACTACCCACACCTGGGTTATGATGATGATCTATTTTTTTTCCTATTGCTGATAGGTAAGAACACAATCTCATGGTAAGTTTTGATGACAATATATATATATATATATATTGTCATATATATGATGACAATATATATATATATATTGTCATCATATATACATAGATATACACGATTTACGTCTTGATTAAAAAATTTAATATTATGACCTTCTGTTACATAATATGTTTATCTAATTCCTATCTAATTTAACTAATTAATCAGTTACTACGAGAGCAATACTTACGATTTCAAACAGACCCAATAACTATGAAGACTATAAAGATGAATTCGTAATCGATTGAACTAATTCTAATCGACTCATACAAGGCTGTAAGCACGTAAATCCCTAGTAACAAAATTAAAGTGAGCAATTTTCGGTGGTATCGATGCGTATTTAATGAATCTGTTGAGTAACTAGGAATTAGCAAATGAATAATTGCCTACCTAATTTAAATGAAAGGTTTTACTTTTAAATGAATCTATAGTTTTATTTCTTTTTGTACTACTTTGGGAAACAAATTTTATTAGTACACAAATTATGTTACTCACAGTGGCAACTAAATTAATCATGAATAAGTATTAGACAAGGATAAGCATGTTTTATAATTTATTAGCGCTTTTAATCAGCGCATTTAATGCAGTCACGTCATTTACTGCTATTACATACAGTAAAATATTCTCATAGTACCGTGTTTTACAGCAATACTTAGTATGGGAAAGATTCTTATTAATTGCTATCTGTGGTTTCGTATTTTTTAAGCATGGTGTCCCGGAAAACAGCATGTTTACTTTTCAAATATTTTTCCAATATTAGAGTTATAGTATACCGTTTATACTAAAAAATTAAAGCATCTTTTTTTAAGGATATGTATATACATTTTACAAAACAGGAAGAAAAAATAATAGAGTCAGTGAAGACTAGATCATTCATGCCTAAGCAATATAAATCTGGGGATCTAGACTTAACAAAGACTTTGCAACCATTTTGTACAGCTTCCTGAAGAAAATAAACATTTTATTTTGCATGAAGTAATTAAACTTCAGAAAGAATTGGAAGTCAGTTAGGACTAGGTCTGGCAGATACACAGGAAGTCATGAAGAGAGTTTTTCTGATCCAGTTACCGTACGTGCCTTCATTTCTGTACTCACCTTCTCACCTAAATAAGGAAAACTTTGTCTAAGATTTTTTTACCTGTATATAAGTTGTGTGCCCTCCATATTTACTAGAAGAATTCAGGGTAATTACCAGTCTTGCTCTTCCGAGCGTCCGGTGAATACTTCGCCGCTAATCGTGTTTTAGGAATAATCTGTGGACAATATGCCTTCCTTATGTCTTTAGACTCTGCACCAATTATACAAGCACTGTGAGAGATAACAAAACTGTTTAATTTCACGCGTGATTATTGCTTTTATTGATGAAATAGAAAATATCGTCATTTTGTTTTATCTTAGGAACTGACCTCAATGAAATGGATGAGCGAGATATGTGTATCGTTTGGTGTGAGAGAGTGAAAGAGATCGCAGTGTAATGGTGATCGGACTTCTCGTGGCGGTTCGGTCGTTACACGAATTGCTTATTTATCTCTTTCTTACAACAGATATCACGCATAATATTGGAACGTTCTATCCTTGTCATTACAAACTGCATATACATGTGCATAGTGCGAAGATAGGTAAATTCTAGTAAGCTTTTAGAGCTGCGGTGTTCGGATATAACTACTTTACGTATTTCAATTCTCTGAGCTTTGTAGCGTGCTTATCTATGCTTACACTTTGAGATTGAAAAACACTGGTCTAAGAGCGTAAACAACATACCACACTCGAGATGATGATGGGTTTCGATAGAAGCCGAAACATTGTCGATCGTGATATCAACGAATAGTAAATTGTTTACGAACTCACACCCGTGTTTGTCATCTTAAATTATAAACATAAACATTAACGCTTATCTTAAAACATTATTATAAACGCTTACATTTTAGTATTATAAAATATTTGCGTTTATTTTTATAGAACGATGTGCTTACACTTTTATCACTGTTGTCTTTGATTGATCGTTATTTATTCTTCTTCTGCTTCTTCATCCCGCTTCATTATTTTATTTTACTATTAATATGCTAGATTTAAGCACAACCTCATCTGATGGTAAGTGATGATATTATGTACAATTCAAGGTGTCAAACCGGCATAACCTGGAAACTGGCTCGCAACTCATGGACAGCTGTCAGCCCTGCCAGGTGCTTAATCGATTTTCTATTTGAGATTCAAGTTACGCATCTGGTCACATTATGGTCACAAGTCATCAGGTCCATGGTTCGAATCCCGCCGCGGTCTTGAGTTTCACTGCGTGGTGGAGGGGCATTTTGCGAATGTCCGCTTGGCTAGCGACCACCCTCAAGTAGAAAATCTCTCGCCAAGCACCTAATGGTGTGTTCCGGCAGCCAAATTACAGGCACATGAAACTTAACAACTATGTCTCAAGGTGACGTGCGCACTGCAATTCGTGATTTGTGACAAAATGCATCTGTTATAGGCTGGGGTTAGTCCGCTTAACATCAGGTGGGTCTTGAGCTTGTTCCGTCACAATAATATAAAAAATAGTTTTATTTAATATTTAAATTATTAGCAAAAAACAAGGTATGATATGTATAATAACAGTTTACCTATCAGACCACATACTTTCTCAGCCATTGTATATGTAAAGCTTGACCAAAACCATTTGCACAATTCTATATATACATACAAAACCAAATAAGTAATGACAATTATCATACATAACAATAATGGTCCCTTGAAGTCCCCGAATGGAATAAATGGAAACCATAAACAATATGCGAAGAGATTAAAGTGAGGTGAAGATCAATCGATAAAAAATCCCACGGACAATCAACGCCGATCTTCATGTTCCGAATTAAGCGAAATCGATTTAAGTCAATCACCACAAAATTAATATATAATTGCAAGAACATAATAAAGAAGCCACAAATAGAGTGTGAATCCATAATTTCAAGTAGTTATCGCAAAATAATGTCAGTGTTGTATTCTTCTTTATTTTATTGTTTCCTACCACAGAAAAGAGAAAGCAATATTTTTATATCTCTATGTTTCCTACTAATTATATGCTGTTTTTATATATTCGCCTGCGATGCAGATCAGTTCTGTTCATCGCTGTGATATATGTGTATTTGAAATTTAAGATTCCTGAGGGTAATGAAATAAGGTCTAAAGTCCGATATCAACTTTGAGGTGCAAACGTATTTTACAGAAAACAAAAAAATATATACAGCAAATACGAAGTAGAAAGTCAAAGTAAAAATCATTTGTTCAATTTAGGCGTCAACGACGCTCTTATGAAGGTCAATTACAAATTATAATATTGAAATATATACCACATTGCACTACCACGTTCAGCAAAAAAAATTATAGAGCCACTGCGAGAAGAACGGGCAAGAAACTCAGGGCTATTCTTTTAAATGTTTTTAACTAAGTGTTACATACTATATAGTAAAAGTATTACAATATATATTTACATTATGTAGGTGACAGGCGCTAGCTTGGCAGAGGCGAACCAGTCCAAGCATTTGTGTCGTTTAAGTAATCACTAACTGTCTAGTAAGATTTCTTAATCAAAATGTTCTTCACGTGCAACTTGAATTTTCTTTCTGTGAGCGTTGTAATAATGTTTGGGCACTTTATTATAAAACCGCACACAATTACCTAAGAAGGACCTTTTATTTGTCTTTGCTAATCTAAAACCTGGCACCGCCATTTTATCTTTATTCCTAGTGTTATAATCGTGATTGTCACTGTTTGATTTAAATTTGCTCAATTTTTTACGAACAAACATAATATTTAAATATAAACAGATTTGGTAAAGTTAAAATATCAATTTCTTTAAAAAGATCTCTCAGGGATTCCCTAAGATTCATTTCATATATGGCTCGAATTGCACGCTTTTGTAAGATAAATATTGTCTCTATCTCAGCAGCAACTCCCCACAGCAATACACCATATGACATAATACTGTGGAAGTACGCGAAATAAATGAGCCTAGCAGTAGCTACGTCTGTTAGCTGTCTTATCTTACGAACTGCATATGCAGCAGAACTAAGTCTTCCGGATAGATCATGTATATGTGGATTCCACTGTAAAGTTGAATCCATTTTGATTCCCAGGAAGACTGTCGCATTGTCAAAAAAGAGTTTATCTTGGCCAAGCTTAATGTTTGGTTCAACATAAGTAACATTTGGTAAAGAAAACTTTAAACATTTGGTCTTTTTTTAATTTAAGAGAAGATTATTAGCCGCGAACCACTTAGAGATCATAGATAACACATTATTTACATGAATAAGTTCACTATCTCTCCTATCTAGTTTAAAAATCAGGGAGGTATCATCTGCGAATAAAACTATATCGTAGAATGTTTTAGCCATGCAAGGCTGATTTATACACGCTAGAAACAGAAAGGGTCCTAAAATTGACCCTTGCGGTACTTTTATACTTACTAAAGACCCGGAAGAAGTATTGCCATTTATTCCAAACTTCTGTAGCCTGTCTGACAGATATGACTTTATAAGATCCAGAGCTTTTCTACGTATGTTCCATACCATAACGTGAAAGTTTACGAATCAGAGTGCGGTGCTCTACACAGTGAAATGCTTTAGAAAGGTCACAGAATACGGCAATAGCATTCTGTGAACTCTCCCAGGCTTCAAGTATATATGACATCAATTGAACACCTGCATCTGTTGTGGATCTGCTCTTTGTGAAACCAAACTGGTTCTCATTCAATATATTTATAATAATTTTTATTCATCCCAAAAACTTAGTTGTAACTAAATATTACAGTTTTTATGTAGCAAAAGAAGGGGTAAGGTTCTCTGAACCTCACACTAGGGTGGCCTGTGTTGTGAGATTCAGTCTCTTCCATATATTATGTTTCTGTATTTTATCTACACATTAAAACATGATATAAAAATAAAACTAATATATAAATAACTACAGTAGGAAATTATAAATGTTACTTCATATAATTTAGAAAAGTATGACTTGCCTATTTAGAGACTTAACTAATTTTAGGATACAGTATAAAAACATCAAATAAGTTATGGTGTGTTTGAATTTGCTTTGTTTATTAAATGTATAAGAGTGACAGCGTGTAGGTATGTATGTGCAATGTAATAAGTGTAATATTAGATAAGTAATAATAAATGAATACTGAGCTAAATTATTAATAAATAAAATATAAAAATACATTATTGCCGGTATACTTATTTATGGAGCACTTATATACCAAGTTGTTCAATTAAAATAAATTGTGGGAAAATATGCAGGATATGGGACCTGTTTCAACAATTTGACAGGTTTATGGTAATAAATAAGTAAATAAACTAAGTATATGACGAACTTACCCATCATGTAGAAACAGGCCCCGCAACGTAAAGTGTTGGGCTTCAGGAACATTTCTGTCGCATAGTAGTCAGTGTTGGCTAACCAATCTGCAACTTTCTTTTTGCAAACGTGACGTGGTGTCATAAATATTTTTAGTGTGTTATCTACTAGCTCGTATAGCCGTGGCCCTTTGTATGAAAATGCACGTTTATTTATACCGGTATTGTTAGTTTTAGGTATAGGCCAAGCATTTCGACGTGAAGGACGCTCATTACAAATTATGTTATTTTTGGCAATTTTGTGATAACGCAATATTACTGCCAGAATATATAGTTGCCGCACTCTAAGATACCCAGTATCTTCATAGAGTTGATCTGTTGGATACCTATAGGGTTTTTTATATGCCACTTTTAGTAGACTTCTTTGTGCCCTTTCTATTCTCAAAAAATGTGTCTTTGAAGCTGATCCCCAACAAACTATACAATAGTTTAGTATGGACTGGCACAAAGCATTGTATACAATTTTTAGAGTGTGAGGATCAGCAACTGAACCTAACCTCTTAAAAATAAAAGTTATTTTGCGAAGTCGTTCACACATGGCATCAATTTGATTCTCCCATGATAAACGTTGGTCAATCTTGACACCTAGGTATTTAATTGATTGCACACGTTCTAGGTCCGGGCATGTACAAGCGAATGACCAATTTGCACCACAAGAATGAATTTTTATGTTTATTAAACTTGGTTCAGTACGCTGGGAGATACGAAATGCCACATATTTGGTTTTGCTCGCATTTAATGTGAGGAGGTTTTTATTCATCCATTTTGCTACTAGTGCCAAACCTTGCTGGGCCACATCAATAACCTCATGCCAGTTTTTCCCATGGAATATAAGGGCAGTATCATCAGCAAATGCAAAAATATTAGCTTGGTTGATCTCAAGTTGGCAGAAGTCATTAATATATGACAGAAAAAGTGTTGGTCCTAGCACACTTCCTTGGGGAATACCAAATGAGACAGATATTGAATGAGAATGCTCGTTGAAATAGGATAGAATTTGTTTGAGCATAATTTTTTCGGATACTTTACTCAGAACAGGTAAGATAGAAATAGGTCTGTAATTGCAGGGTCAGATGTAGGCCCCCAACTTCAAAATTGGAGTGATTTTACTTTGTTTTATTAAGTCGGGGAAGTTTCCTTAATCAACACAAAGATTTAATATTGTTTTTAAATATGGTGCTATAATGCAAATTATAGACTCTGCTTCTTTAACTGACATACCCCATAAGTCTTCGGTACTCTTAATGTTTAAACTTTTAAAAGTCTTTATAATTTCAAATATTGTGGTGTGTCTGAAAGAAAAGTCCGGCGATTTGCACAAATCTAACTTGATTATAATCCTACGAACAGTATTAAAAAGTGCAGTACATATGACCTGTGTGCACCGCATAGTACATAAAGCTTGTACTTTGCTTGCAGAAAATCAACTTTGTTTTTAAATATCATCCTTGTAAGTATTACCATCTTACGTACAAGTAGGTAAGTACTTAGCTCATTTAATGGTCAATTTATGAGTTTCTACTTTAAAACGCATTTAGAAAATAATTCATAACAGTTTTATAGTATTCAGAACTGAATATAAAGGCGGCCAATAAGCGACACCAGTCTTATAAACTGACTTGAATAAATGGAGGTGGTTCACTGTTCTACGATTTTTTTTTTGTGTGTAACCTCACAACTCTTTATAGGGTGTACTGATTTTGACTTTTTATTTATATATGAGAAAGGTGGTGCTTGCCATGTAGCCCCATCTAAATTTGAGTGAGATCTGACGAGAAGTATTTGAGTTATCTCTAATAATTAAATGCATATTTAATTAATGCCTATTTAATAATAATTAAATGCCTATTTAATTATATGCTACCTGGTTAACGTATATTGGTTTACATAATGTTAAAAAATATAAAAATATGAAATTGACAGCTTTCACAGCCCCCCATAATATACTTAAATAAAATATATACTTGTACTTAAATCAATGAGCTCTAGACATTAACGCCCCACTGCTAATAGTGGGAAGTAGTTTTTTTTTCAGCTCACTTGTCATATATTAGAACTCCCTGCAAAACAACTTGAATTTCTAGTCCAATATTCATCTCTGGGTCAACGTTTTACACTAAATATCTATATTTCAGGTTTGTTACACATTCCGTTTATGAGCAGGGTACCTCAGAAAGAGGAGTCTATTTAGAAAAAATCCGTTTTACCCATTGGGCAAGAACCTTAAAAACCCATCCTGCGTGAGTTGGACTTGCAGACTAAAGGTTCCGTTCGAACATATTTGTGTATGTTATTATTATTAACCAAAAATAGTACTTAAAACATGACTGCAGAATCCAGTAAGTAAGCCTTCTTGGCAAGTATGAGGTGAGGTCCGGTTATACACGAGGCCAGGATGGCTTTTTTACTGGTTGAGGCTTGTATAATGCTTTTCTCAAATTATCTCATAAATGAAAAAAAGTTTAACAACACATAACGCCATTAATTTTATATCACGCGGTAAATTAAAACACAATTGTCGCAATTAAATATAAAATACCGCCAGTCGTTGAATTTTTTAACAAACTTACTTACTGGTCAGTAGGAGATTCCAAATATAAAATCTCGCTTCTTACTGGACAGTTGTGAATAAGTCTCCAGTAGAGTTCACTTTCTGGAAACTTTTTGTAGATGTTATGGCAACATTACATACCTACCATTTTTGAGAAAATATATTTTTCATTCAGTTTTGGTTTATGAGCGCGGGCCGATCCGCACTAGGCAGTTTTTTAATATTTTACTAATTGAACTATAGATTTTGTCTCAGTAATAACACCGAAAATAGAACTCTAAATGTAGTGTTCTGTTTTCTCGTAAGAAACGATTTAAAAAATGGCTACATTATAGTAATTTTGTGATAACTTCTACGCAAAAAAGAAGTAAACATATTTATCTTCTTGTTGTATCATTACTTTGTTTGTTATATCGAGCATCAAGCAAGCCATTACAGAGCTAAAACCAGCGGGGAGCTTGTAATGTAAAGTGATATTATTGAATCGTATAGCCATTGATCATTGCAAGCCTTGCAGTGGTGCCGCGCAATGCCTCTATTAATTTTATATGGATATGTATAAT
Organism: Plagodis dolabraria; assembly: GCA_963854805.1. Lineage (NCBI taxonomy): Eukaryota > Metazoa > Arthropoda > Insecta > Lepidoptera > Geometridae > Plagodis > Plagodis dolabraria. The sequence continues at coordinate 12,890,683 of OY978461.1, forward strand.
GAATACACACAAGCAATATCGCCAATCAAGTGACTAATATATAGGTACTTATAAAAAATATTTAGAACACAAACTTTTTCTCGAGGGGGAATTGAACTCGCATATCCCGGTTCTACCTAACAACAAAAAAAAATGTGCTCACGGATGTTTAAAACAATCAATTAAAGCACAGAATTTACATCTCCAGCAATCATTCCCATCATTCATTTTAGTCAAACGGTTTTAAGGCGCACAGTGTGTAGAACCGGAAGGTATACTGTATCAGGTGGATTGTCCCCTACTAAATAAGCCTGATATACTTAATATAAGTAACTAAGTAAATCATTTGTACCACAGCAGGTTAGTACTTACACCGAAACACGAACCTGCCGCAACCGTGACCTAAAATCTCACCGCAATGCGTTCTACATTACCAGTTATATCATAATAAAAGAACTACTAGTGCTTGTTTTCCTAAAATAATTGGGCCAATACTCGTTCAAAAAAGGCGAACATTCAGCCATCAAATTATAAATAAGAATAAGTCGTAGTACAATCACTTATTTATCTTGTGAATATATTCACAAAGTTTAATTTCTATTACAGTGCAAATTCCCATACATCGTTTTTCAGTTTTGCATTTTGTCGTCATCTTGACTTGTGATATACCACGAATTGAACGAAAAAATAGGGTCCGCGCCGCGCATACAACCTTTTTACACGCTACAGTAAACATATATAATAAAGTGGAGTGATAAAGTATTTAAAAATTTGGATAGCTTGAATTCCTTGATTAATAAAATGAGCCATTACTCGTTCGATATAAAATTTATCATTCGGCTATAATAAGTCGATAACTATATTGCAATTTTTTTTTATATGTGTGGGTACCTCAAAATGTATATATTCATTATGGCATATGCCCAGACTTCCAAAGGCCATTGTTCTCATAAATTAGAGTTAGAATTATCCATCCCCAAAACTTCCAAAAAAATAAATTAGTATTCTTTTCATTCCCACCACTTACATGCATTTATTTTTAAGTACGGTAAGCAAGAAAAGCTTATTTTTAAACTATCTATTTTTAGTGAATAGGAACTTACGTTGATATACAATATAAGTACATGTAATCTTTAATAAGATTATTTACTACTACAACATTGTGATTTGTGTCAGTCAAGCATTTATTGTATACTTTATTAAATGTATTATGAGCCACAACAAAAATACGAGCACGGACTGCCAAAAGCATTCTCTCGGCGACCGATAAGTGTAAATGCTGTGTAAAAATAGACGTGGAGAGAGCTTTCATCCCTTCACTGTCAATTTGCCACATGTTCGTTCAAAGCGTTTTCAGAGCTCTTATATCCTGCGAACAGCGAAGCAGTGGAACTCTCTCCCATCGTCAGTCTTTCCAGGTGCGTACGATCCTGGTGTTTTCAAAAAGAATAAATAGGTTTCTTCTGGGCAAGCGTGATTCATCTTTGACTCCATCGTCGCTTACCATCAGGTGAGATGGAGTCAAACGCAATTATCACGCAATATGCCGAAAAATATACATATTTACAAAAAAGGCTGATTACGAATCGATTACCGAAATAATAGATTGAGTAACAAGTGGGATAGTTATATATTTATTATATAGTGAGACTTTTTGCCTCAGTATTTCAATTAAAGGTGGCGGTTGATTGTACTACCACAGTTAATACTGCGGTGTGTCTGTTCCCAGTTCAATTGGATTTTTTTATCTCATTAGTTTGATTATTTTAAATACTGAGTCAATTTCAGCTACTAGTAATAAAAAAACCATTTAAGTATTCAAACGGTATATTGTTCACAGGGGAAAACATAACACTGCTCCCTGTTCCATATATTGTATATAATATTATTAGAATTAAAAATACAACGAGATGTCAAATTTACGCCTTAGACCTGGTAATTATTAATCACCACAGTCCTATTTTAATGAAGTTCTTTTAAGATGTTAGTTATTTTCATACAGATTGTAGATAAATCTAGGAGTTCCCTGCGAATCAATCAGTATGGTCATTTGGTTATATTATAAAAAATAAATATTCAATAATCTTTCCTGTTTGCAAAATTTGTTAATATTTACAATGTCAAATTTCACACAGATTTTGCGTTTTTGTTGAACACAATTGTAGTGAATTTAATTTATGGCGTATTAACAAGTAATTAATAAAACGTTTAGAAATGGTTTTTTTTTATTATACCTAATGGCTAGTTTTAGACCACGATCTAACCTGACTATTGAGCAACTAATGTGCAACTACCCTCCACTCACATTGATTCTGATCATAAGGCGCTTTTTTCCTTTATCAACTTTTATTAAGTACTTCCAACTACATTGAGAACTGTATAGGTAATTATTGTCGAAAGTTGCATACAAGCATCAGAACCTAAGTTATCATCGTCCACGGCGATTTCAATATAAAAACGTTTATTCATGTAAATATTGGCGAGAATAATGTTATTCACCTTCAAAATTGTCACGTGAATTAATAATCCTCATTTCATTATATTTAAGTGAAATATAAACACGTTACATATGTTTAAAAATATTTACGCGGTAAAGTTCGCCATGGTTTTCGTTATTAAAAAAACTACGAGGATATTTTACGATCATGAATATTCACGTCGGACATAATTTTATATGATAATCTATAGCAATAAATTTATATCTTGTTGATGTTTTGAAAGGGACATATTCATTTGTAGCCTTTACAAGCAAATTTAAATATATTATGGGTAATGTTGGTATTTTTGTTTTATTCTTTCACATCAATGACATCTTGTGGAACAATTCTGAATCTTAGTCATATATCTGTCAGACAAGCTACAGAAGGTTGAAATAAATAAACAGCATTACATAGTTAGATGTGTTTTGGTAAGCATAGGAGGTCTGCAAGGATCAATTTTAGGACCCCTACTGTTGCTAGTGTATGTATGTTACCGATTTGCCTTATGAGGTTATAAATATATGTGATATTGTTTTATACCCAGATTCGTCATTGATTTTAAAAGTTTATAAAAAAGAGAGCGAGCCAACTTAAGTAAATTTATGATCTATTAATATGGATTTCACTGTTAATAATCTTCTCTGAAATTCAAAATAGACGAAACGTTTCATGTTTTCTTTGCCAAATGTTAGTTATGTTAAAACCGAAGTAAGTAAGTTTAACCAAGTTAATATATCATTTGATTGAAAGCAACTATCTTCCTAAGCATTAAAATGTATAGAACTATACAGTAGCATCCTCATTATGTATATAAGGATATAAGGATTATGTATATAAGGATATAAGGATTAGTATATAAAGATATATGGATTATGTATATAAGGATATAAAGATTATGTATATAAGGATAATAGAAACACAAACTTTATTAACAAAAACATTGTTACATTTTATACTTTTGCTGGTAGACTAGCTTTGACAACCTGATGGTGAGTGATGATGCGATTGAAGAGAGAAGCGCTCACTTGTAACTGCCATGGTTACCAATCCAATAAATAACCGCAGCGGATGTTGCTTAACCTGATGGATCTGTTAGAATGACTAGAAAAGCTTCGATACGATCGCTTCAAAACATTTCAGAATGCTAGTGAAAGCTAGTTATTAATAAAACAAAATAGAAGCGAAGTTGCTCAACCACGAGAGGAACTGATTCAAAGACTATTTAATCATAGAGCAGATAAGGTGGGGGGAGTCAAGAGATGAAAAAAATTCAACATCAATACTGTAGGATCCAAAAAGATTACAGATTCTGTGTCTAGGGTTGTTCCTCTATTGACAAAAATCGTTTTCATTGCTCATGCTTGTTAAATATGTTGTATTGAACTTGTATTGAAATTGTAGTATATATATAGTACATAGATACATGTATATATTTATATTACTACGTCTAATAAAAATATATTGATGATAATTAACATTAATTTAATTTAAATGTAAGTAATTCCCTTCTAATGAGGTTTTAAAAACTCCTTGGAAAAAAAAAGGTGGCCGATATTATAATTATGAACTCTAGTAAGTACATATGTCATGAATCTTATGATAGCATAGTTTTTCCAAAAATATTGTTACTCAAACTTTATGACTATATACGACTTTATAAGTGAAGATGATTTGCATTTTATTACTTTATGAAATCTGTGTCTGTTTTTGTATTTCCTTCGATTTATTATGAAAAGTATAGTGTTCAACTCAAGAGTAAATAATCAATTGAACCCTAGAACTAGAAGCATATAGATATTTCTGGTGCAAATGATTTCGTACTAACTTGGTTAACTAATACAACGCGACTATAGCCGAAAGGTGCCGAAAGCATAATAGTGGCAACCCATAGGTGCCAAAACTCCTTTAGTACATTTGATCGTAAAAGGCCGCTTTAAAAAATAAATTCGGACTAAGCCATTATGAACTCCGTATAAATAATTATAGGTAGATCTCAAAAATTACAATCTATTTACATTAATTCCTCTGATCACTCGACCGCAAATTAAGTGAATGGAGTGAAATTTAGTGTGGACTCCGTAACGAACCAATTCCTCTCGGTCAAGCACTAGCACAAGGCATAGATCATAATGATATCTAATATACAAAACATAATGAACTCTAAATTAGAACGCACTTTAAAATGAAATAACAAAAAGTATATCACTTACTGCCAGCTAAAGTTCTTATCGAGAAACAATCTATAAATACATAGGTATCTGTAGTTACCTATATTGTTTCTTCACCTTGCATCACGTCATAGATATTGCTTTCAGTGTACAAATTCCAGATCAATAAATCAACTTGTGTTTTAAGAAACTAGTTGTGTAACCTATTTACTATTATTACCAAAACTATTTATATCTTTTGACATTACAACAATTCCTTTACAGAACCTTATCAGATCAGAGAATAAACCCTTATATCCTGGAAAGAATTATTAATACCTATACCTAATGTTAAGAAAAAATTCAAATATATGAAAATAGGCTATAATAATTACATTGATTTTTCATTGCTGATAGACCACAATTTTACCTGATGGTAAGTGATGATGTGGTCGAGGGTAACAAGTTTAGTCTGTTTAACACTTTAGAGCTAGAATTGGATTGTAACGAAAATACCATTTTATTAAGATACAATTCCCGGACTAAGATAATACGAACTGCTCCGTATGATCCTGTTGGTAATAATTATAAAGGTGACAAAGGAAATTAATGTTCACGTTTTGACATAAGTATTGAGTAGTCAGTATAGCTTTGCTGCCCATTAGGCACACATCAGGTCTGACGCTTTCATCAACCGACAGATAGTTATATTATCAATTAGAGATTTTGAAGGAAAGGTATTCATTGAAAAGAGCAACAATTTCTCGTTTTTTAACGGAAGCATACAAAAAAATTGTTTACTGTTTAGTTTTCAGCCACTTTAAAGCCTACTTGACTTTTCTAAACGGCTATGATCATATGAAAACAAACAGGACTTGCTAAACATTGCCCTTGAAATCACTTACATTGAGATCGTGTGACAGACCTCGCAAAAAGGAAGTTGCAACCTTTACCTTTCACAAGAGCAATGTATTAAAATGACATGTACTAAACCGATGTACATGAAGCGCAATACTTGTAATAAGGATCATGATAAGTACTAATATCAGGATATGTGCCAGCTCCTGTATGCATAGTCCCTCCATAATGAATCAACTTCGCGACGCCATTTCTGTGTGGAAATAACTTATGAACTAGGAAAAACACTCTTAGCTTCTTGGTGGAACTTAACCGAGGAGCTGCAAAACTCTCTGCGATCACTACTCGAATGGGTGACGACTATGTCATTGACTATACTGAGCACTTCCATACTTCGATAGGCACGTTATCGTTAGGCCGTCGCTCCCAGTTGTTAATTTGGATGATAGTAATTGATGCCTTTTCATGTCAGTGTCAATGGTCAGTCTGTACACTTTAGACTTAAGGAGAAAGAAGCATCTCCTCATGCACTATTTCTTATTTTTACGCAATCGTGTGTGCAACGTTGGCTGAGCTGCGCCTGTACGTTCCGTCGGGATACATGCGCGGCGCCAACGCTGAGTTCGGCCCGCTTCTTCCGCACCGCCTGCTGGTAAAACCCGCTAACCTTCACCCAAGTACAAGCCAATAATGCCTCTAACGCGAGAGTTATCACTCTTTTGAATGGTATCTTCAGTCAAAATCCAGAACTCGATATATTTCGTGATACAGTGTTTGATGTTGATATATTTCATGGCAGATTGAGAGTTGTCTTCCTAGACTACTTTAATGTTATTTGTAATGTGTTGGATATCTGTAAGTTGCTTGTATCGAATTGAATTAAGCTATGTGAGAAACTGAGTATTCACTCAGTTTCTATTCACCATTCACCGTTTTACACCATATTCATGGTTTGAAAATTCAGACACTACGAGTAAGGTTCGTATTAATAAATGCATTTTTAAGTTGAGTTTGATGCTGTTTTTTTTAAAGTTTGGAACGTCTGTCAAAATCTGCATCTTAAGACCGACCTCATACTTGAGATGCAATTATTAATACGATCCTATCACTGGCTACTAGCCATAGCTACTAGTTATCCGCCTAGCCTCAAACATGATAGACTGTACCTAATACTTCTATCTCTAAATGGAAGAACATGATGGGAAGATACTTTTAAAACACGTTTAAAAGAATGGCCCCGAGTTTCATGCCCGTTCTTTTCGCAGTGGCTCTATATAGTTTTTATTTGCTGAACGTGGCAGTACAATGTAGAATACTTCAATATTAAAATTTGTAATTGACCTTCATAAGAGCGTCGTAGACGCCTAAATTGAATAAATGATTTTGACTTTGACTTTTTGACTGTAAAAGAACTATAACAACACAGCGTAGTATTTTTTGTAGGGATTTTCATTGTAGAGATTAACTGAACGCCTGTTCATTTGCGTTGTATACTACGAAAACGAGAATTCATAAATAATTTCATACTATAGTACTTAATATCCATGCGCATCATAGATAATGATGACAATTGAATTTCATTCATAAATGGACGATATCGCCTTCGCGTGATAGGTACGTAGGGGAAATCATGTGTGACACATAAGGGAAATTAATACGTAACACAGGCTAACCTACGCTGTCTACAGATTGAGCATGCTTTAAACTAAAACGAATGTTGCCCTAATATTATGTAATATTGTAAAACTAATTTCACTCTCATAATTAACTTCAATATATTAGGCTCATTTTTTAAGAACAGCAGCGGTGTGTATTTTTTTACATGTTGTTAAGCGGTAACAACGGAAGCAGAAGCATTTAACATGCTTGAATTTCATTTGCTATAACATGCATAAATTTCATTTTGAAAACGATCCCCACTATATATAAAATAGATAAAATGTGAAGTTCATTTTCAAATACGGTTAAGGATTAATATTGAAAAATCCACGAGAATGATCCACTAAATGATTTACTTAAGTATGCGTCACAAATATTCTTTTACTTGTGAAAAAATCTGAATGATATATTGGTCTAATCAAAATACTCTTGCAATGGTCTTAAAATATCTAGGCCATTATATTTGATGATTACTGCTTGGCTTACTCTAGGTCAATTGAGAAAAGATTTAAGTGATAAAGTTATTATTATACGTTGCGGACTTGATTTGACGGTAGCACCTTCGTGATCAGGGTCATCTGATTATAGTGCACATTTTTGCGTCATTAGCAGACATAAGAAGATAATGAAATAATCATACTTTACAAAAAAAACACGTATTGTATAAGACAATACTTTCTTCACCGGCTCTGTCCGCGGAGTTACTCTCTATCGGGAACTACTTCAAGATAAAATTTAAGTATTCTTTGTATCCCCCATATCTTCCTGTGAGAGTGGCGAAGGTGCTTTTCGTGGGGATTATGGCAAAGCCTTTGATGGGTGATTCTGTATTTGGCAATGGACGATCCGGCTGATACACTACAGTACAAGTATGCTACATATAGCATACTACACATGTACGAGTACACATTAAATTTCATTGCATTCCGGTCAGTTTTTACGAACGAGTAAAAATAATAAATACAATTATACAAACTTCCACATGTGAAATAATGATAGGATAATGGAATGTAGAACATAGATAATATACTAAGACTGAAATGGCAATGGTCAGAACCTCTCCAGATGGATTTAAATTATGACAAATAGGTGGAGATGATGCAAAACAGGTAGACCCTTTAAAAGGTGGAATGAGGACATAGTGAGAGTAAAGTTGTGGGTCAGAATAGCGAAATAAACGAAAAGATGAAAGAAATTGGAGCTTTTAACGCTCTGATTGATACAACAAAGTTACACCTCAAAAGTTGAAAAAAAATAATGTCAAATTTAAAAATACATATTTATAATACATAAGCAACACTAATGTAACATACATTTATACTTACTGTGAAATAAAAATGCACTCCACCTTATTTAATTTTATGTATGTTTAAATATGTGATCAAAAGTAAAATAAACCTTTTTTATTCAATTTTTAATAATATCTAGAATAACGTTACGAACGTTTCCCCTACCCAAATAAATCAGAGCAACAGAGTGTTACTTTATCGTCATTAAGAACTTGCTATTAATTCAATGTAACTAACTGCCCTATTCTACATTCCATGACACATTAAAACAAACATTTTCTTTAAATTAAATTACCATTTTAATTGTAACTTTGTAAGGCGTGTATTAGGTCTTGCTCCCCTAATTTGTAGTCCCTATGGCAAGAAAAATCTTCTCAGCTAATTATTTGAGATTAAAAAATATATTGTTTGTACTCATTCTGTTAACAGATCCGTGTTACAAATGTTTTGTTTACTCAGCCTAACCGGACGATTTTTTGACCCGTTTCGATTCCACACCAAGCATCATCAGAATATCAAGACTATTCGAGCACACGGTCCAAGATTTTTATAATTGAATGAATTTCTATTTTCTGTTAATCTTTTATGTATAAAAATTACTAAAGTGAACTTTTTAAAAAAAAATGTATGTCTTTACGACGAATATTTTTGGACAGAACTTTCACTCAAATGCGCTCCAGTAATTTTTTAACAAATCAGAGTATGATAATTTTCGCGCATTTCGGACAAAAAATTGTCGTAGCAGCCATCTTATAGCACGATTGTGTTTTATTTTTCGTTACGAGCTCCTAAGTTTTCTATCAAAACGTCTTCTTTGCTGAGTATCCGACTATATAATGAGATAAATTAACTATTTGTAAGTTACATTCCTTCTTAATGAGGTCTGTTTAATGATATAATGATTAGTTATTGAAGAAATTATTGGCAATACAAAAATGACTGATCTAGATTAAGCATTCAAAATTAGCTAAATTACATCTTGACTTAGAGTTATGGATATTCTAGTGAAATAAATGCAATGTAAATCAATTCTGTTTTGATACTTGCATTTGTCACCTTTAATTCCTATTAAAAGATTGTAAATGTTCAATGTACACATACAATCTGAACTCATTTTGTAATTATTTGGTGTTGGTTCATAGATATAAAGTAATTAATATTTAGACTTTCCTTGATTTAAAATATTGTTGAAAATAAACATCGAAGACATACCATCACGGCTTAGTATCTCTAAAAGGGTAGTCAACATGTCTAAATAGGTTTTGTTATCGAACCGATATACACTTATATATTATGATTCACATAGAACATAGGTATTTCAACGTATCACGTAAGCTACATATCCTATAAGTGTACACTAAACAAACCTAAAATTAAAATATTTGTAAGAAGTTAAAAAGGAAACAGATAATTATAAAAATATAGATTTGTTGAACAACTTTACCTGAAACTAGCTCTGGTTTATATTGTTTTAAACTCTTAAAACACAGCTGCAAAATACTCCACCCCAAAAATTAAAGAAGAGATTACCATAAATCTTCAACAGTTAATCTTATTTTAAAAAATCACATAAAAAATTGTTACAACACAAAACAAGATCTCAGGAAGTTTATACTAATAAAGATTAGTAAAGTATTTGAATAAAATACTATCTACGCCATAGACCTAACTAACTATAATCATTCAGTCGAACAATACTTCAACTATTCTGAATTTACTTCAAATCTTATCACCATTATAGAGTAAGGCACAACGACCGAATGAAAACACAATGAATAAACGCCCAAAGCCCCAATCGACTAAAAAAATCATACAGTGGATCACACGCAGCACATACAGAGTGCCATTGAAATGTGTATGATATTCGCCTATTATCAATGGCATGTCCCAATACTTTCACGCGGCGCACAGCCCAGAGCACTGCAACAATAATAACTCAAGCAGTAAAACAACTTCTGCGTTATTATCAAAGGTGTGCTGTTGTTGTTTTATATGGCTTGACTTTATAATAAGCTTGGGATCTATTAAATGCCTGTCGTCACCAGCGATCAATGTCATAGCAAAAATATTCATTACTGGCTCCAAGCGCATAGCCGAACAGGTCTAGTTGACAAAATATGTGATCAAAAGTAAGCGTGGCCTGCGTTGATTTTCTTGTGTGGAATTAACATACTGTATGTAGTGCTAGCACGCGGCAGCAGCGCGTGCGCACCCCCTCCGACCCACGCCGACGTATATAAACCCACTCCCGCCCTCATTTCAACCAGACGCAAGTTGCACTCCAAACATAGCGAGTCCTGGAAGAAACAATCTTCCAGTAGCGCTATAAATCGATACATTACTAAAAAAACTATTTTCTTAAATCTTTCTCTTTCACTTCTGTGCTATAACTTCTATACAAAATGAAATCCATGGTGAGTACTTTTATCTAAATATTTGAAACGACGTGTGTGTGAAAATGTGATAAAAACTTAATAGGATCATTGAGGAGATTATGATATTATCATATATCTCATGGATTGGAACGAAGAGCTGTGTCAGCCAGCCACCACAGCCTCCGCCGTGGGCGTGTTATAGCTCAATTTATTCTTGAGTTCGATACTAGGAACTAGTTGTATTTTATTTTCAAACAGTGTTTCCCAATCGACTGCAGGGCACCTGACCTCCATAAAGTATAACAAGCTGGTAACAAGCTAGCATTTTCTTTCATAATCATTTAGTCAAACAATCAAATGATAAAAATCAGACAAAAGTTCTGACAATAGTATCTAATAGAAAACTGTGGGAATTCAGATAAGATTTATCAATTTTTAATTTAATTAAAAAGCATGAAACTATTAATTTTGACAGGTTACTCGTTATACCGATTACATAACTCTAATACAACAATTCAATTATTGTTTACGAAACACCGTAATTGGCGTAGTAGAATCAAATCAATGTGCGTAGCAATAGCAGATGAGCCGGCGACACTCTTCGCCGTAGCACCGCGTAGCACATGTGTAGCTTCTTCAAACGCTTTAACGTAGATTTCCATTTCCACGTGTAAAATGTTTCCTCTAGTATTTAATTAGCACTCAGGATTTTTTCAGTAACTATTGTTTGATGGATTCGTCATCATTAATTGTAGCGACGCATCGCTTATTTGATCATTTTCTTTACGTAGTTAACTGCAGTTTCTCAAAGTTAACTGGTATAAAAACGTGTGTTGAAAATGTTAAATGGTCTGTGTCGGCGCACGCGCCGGGGTCACTGTCACTGCATTAGTTTTTCGCTCTATTTCTATCGATGTTGCGTGTATATTCTCAATAAGAAACACTTCCGAAATCATACATTTGCCGTTTTTGCTTTCTTTTTTATTGTTATTTCTGAAATATCAATAAGTGTACTTCTTGCCACTTTCATTTATGATTTTGCTTAACAATTTTTTTGATAAATTTCTTAAGCTCATCGAAATATACTATATCTATATAATATACTATAAACTATATAACTATATGACGAGTTTTATCAGGAGCAGAATAAATCAGTGTGAGATTCCTCTTTGGTTGAGCGGCGTATAGTGAAATTGAGATCTAGAGGTACTGGGTTTGGTCTTTGAATCAGGCAGAACTTAAATAAGTTGTTCTACATTAAACATTTTCAATAGCAATAGAGGAGTTCCAGTCTGAAACTTTGCCTATAAATAAAAAAAGGCTTGAAGCATGTGACCTAAAACCATTTCTTGTGAAATAACGGGATATATATGACAGTTCAGTTATTTTATATAGATTAGATATTAACTTATTTGTCTGACCAAGTTCATTATCAAAGTGTCCATTGCTAATAGATACATTTAAAGGTTTGGAAACAAAGAAAAGGGGTATCTCTAAACTAAGATCGTTTTAATCAGGTAAAATCAATTGGTTCCTTAGCACACTAACCTGTCCATAAAAAACAACAAATTTAATTTAATTGCACCATCTGTTAGGAAATTAACGCATTTTGGGTACCTCTTTTCTGTTATTCTCACGCAACATTTGCTACGCGTTTGTTTATAGCAGTTCTCTCACAGTAATTTGCGTAACTAAAGATAAAAAATCAAATAAGACATATGTAGAAATAACAAAAACCACAAGTTAAATGAAAGATGACAGATACTGCTATAGACAGAATCGTCCTAATTGCAAAATGATTCCTATCTTAGCTTTTAACGTAAATTAAAAAAAAATAGTTTTGATGATAAACTGACGGCAACATCTCGTTCTATTTTACATCAGATACATCGTTCTCACGCCATCCATATCTTCATAATACGCCATAAATCTTCAATGTGTTACAAAAACATGATTTTCTTAGCAGATCTGTGTCACATCATCTTTCGAAATTATCATCACACTTACTGCAGCAAAATGTAAAATTTAATAAGTACGTTGTCGTCTTTTTACGCGTATAAATAAACGTAAGATCACGTTTATTTCGGGCTTTCTATTTATTTTCTTAATGTTAAAAATAAGAGTATCCCTGGAAAAGGAAGAGCCAACAATTTCATACAAGGTATCTCCTTATAAATATACTTACCTAAGGTCCTCAGATATCTTCCACCGTCATTATTTTTATTCTCTGCTAAAACTTAAACAAGCAGAATTAAGAACAAAGTAGTTTCTAACCACAGATTATTTAATTACGTACTCGTAGTAAAGACCGTTACACATCGCAGATCACGTGTGTAAAACTATCCTCGCTAGGTGTGAAATACCCGCATATTTTGTGCAACCACTCGGCTCGGTTAAGGTTCTGCACGGTGCGAGCGCAAGTAATCAGAGCACGAATACTAGATGTCAATGTCACTGAAAGTTGACCAGAGGAAAAGTTATTTGACACTTCCTTTCAAACAGCCACTGATCAATGAGCAAGTTTATGAACAAGTTCAACGTGATTAAGTAAATTGATAGATTTCGAAATTCAAAGAATCGTGGGTCGTTTGACAAACTTGATTTCCATTCAAGTAATGGTAAAATTTGGTCAAGTTAGTAAAGGCATTGGTCATGCATTGACGTGTCAGAATTATCTGGTCAATACAAATGATGATAAATGGCACTTGCAAATCGTTACAGACTCTGGAATCCAGTTACAGATTACCTAACTAGAATACGTGTTAAAGTCACATAAGGTCAAGAGGTGGCGCTTATTTATTCTAGGTCTATATAAGTTCCATGAATGTCAGAGATCGATCTTTATAAATTCATTATGTGGCAAGCATACAATAAAGCCTTTACAGGAGTAACTATTCGTAATTAGTAACTTTTAAGATATGAAGAACGCGCGTTTGTCATTTATCTTTATTGTCAATAAAATAATAGCCGTGAGATAACTAAGGCAACTATCAGACATTTTAATATGCCACGCACGATTTGTGCTCGATAACGTCAAATCAATCAATATGTTTCATCAATCTTTGAGGGCTTTACTTAGAATTAACTTTGGCTATTGTTAGAGTACTACATTATTAGCGTAAATAATTGAATTCTGTAAAATGATTTAAGAATTTCTGTTATTAAATACTAGTGACCCGCCCCGGCTTTGCACGGGTGCAATGCTGATCCTAAATAATCTGTAATATTTCGAAAATATCCATTTAAATTATGTACTTGCTGTAAAGGGCATATGCATCTAAATTTTCCAGTAATGCTGTATTGCTTAAAATTGCTTCGTAAATAAGCCATTATTTCTCGTAAAAAGTAACGGATAAAAAATGGTTATTGAGGTTTATCCCCAAGAGATAGACATATACCAAAGCAATTTTTATTTTGTGACCTTTTTAAGGTGTACAATACCTTAGCATATTATTTTGATCTATATCGTAGGGTGAAGCCAGCGACTGGAACGTTGTCTTCTATGCAAATGATATCTGTGTACTTGCCCTTCAACCGTTTTTTATCAGGTCTTTTCTTTTCGATCTTTGGCTTCGAACTGATTATCCTAATACAGTCCAATAACTCCGAATGTAACAATGTTGGCCACGACACGAAACGCCGCCTTTGTTTGTGAGTGTTATCATGCTCCAGTTCTACATAATACAAACTGGTCCATTAGCTGTTCATTATCTACCTCTTCAATCATTTTCAATTTAATCGGATGCATAAGATAGTGTTTGTTTCTCATGTACGCATTTAATGATTAGGTACCCAATGATCAAGTACGATCTCAATCTGATCGGTTTTCAAAACCTTGCTTTCATATAAGTATATTGTAAAAGTTAACACAAAAAAAACGTTTATTTTTCAATACTGCCTATAGAATTTAGCTTGATTTTATAAATATGCCTTACTGACAAGATCAAAGGTCCCGAAGTCGATAAAGCCATCGATAAGCACACCTCTAGTCACTTAGTCAATGGAAGGCGCACCCAGGGCAGTGCGACGTTGTGGCACCGATAAAGCAAACAGTTCCTTCATCCTGGGCGCACTGGTGTCATAGATTAATGAATAGCTAGTGTTGTTCGCCTCGTTGACTTGCCGCTCACCCGCGCTTTTTGTCTGCATTCCGGCGCGTACCGATTTAGAAGGGCATGCCCACGCACCTCGCGCCTGAGAGCTAAGACATATTAATCGATACCCCTAATTACATAGATACACTGTTATTGACGCCCAACACTAAAGCCCTTTTCGAGCAGCGTCATTAGTTCAATTAACCTTTAACTGTCTCAATGCTTCTTTGAAAATTTAGCTGTAAACTGTGTATTAACGCAGTGCTGCCTACCCCTTTAGGAATATTCAGGTATGATGTTACATTGATAGGTATTTACGTAATCTTACTTGCCATGATTTACTTATGCATAAATTATTAATTAATTGGTAGAGAACCATAACTAGTGATTTAAATTTGACTCTTAGTTGAATTATAAAATGACCAATGATAGTATTTAAAGGAAATGTAATTAAACCAGGTATTTTCGTATTAGGCACATTGCAAATAGCGTGGGTAGCTTACCTACTTAGGTATATCAAGTAAAGGACATTTTGTGAAGGTCAGTGTTTGTGCTGTAAATAAAAATATATTTTCAATACGAGGTAAACAAATGTCACTCAGTTGTTTTATACGTGTTTAAATAAAGCTTAAATGCTTTAAACGCATGCTTGTTAAATATTCATTACCAAATAAAGCGGTGTAAAGTGTCGGTTAAGTATGATTTAAGCACTTATTTAAGCCCTTTATAGTACAAAATAAAATATTTACATAATTGGGTTTTCTTTGAGTTAAAAATTTTACTTACAGGCAAGATTAAAAGTAGGCACCTAATAATTTATTGTTTAACCTTTTGTTTTAGTCCATATTGTAGTCTGTGCAAATTATACAGATATATTTTCGTGTATAAATATATGGACAGACCATGGTCAATAACATTATATATTTACTTAAATAGTTTTAGAGTATAACATGTAGAGTATATTGTAAATAGCATAAATATTTACATCAGATATTGAACAAGGCTCAGTACAAAAAAATTCATAGCTATAGGCCTGCAATGGCATTTTGCCTAAATTCTTTTAGTATAGTAGCTGTAGTGTTGTTTATAGTTCGTAGTGTTTTGCTAATAAAGGCATTCAGCTGGTATAATAAATCCATTCAAATTTTCAAATGTTAGTTTATCAATGTAGGTAAGAGATACTTCAATATACAAAATCAAATTACCTATTTGGATCATTTGGAAAAATTCTAAAAGTAGCTACTGACTGGATTTCCGCCTTGAACTACCGTAGCCTCCTTTTGGGCAGGATGTTCAATAACTCTCTTGTTAACCGTTGCATCTCTGGCAATTTTTTGTATTTTATCTTTATAGTTGGATTACTTGATCCAAACTGTAATCAATTTTATGTTATGTGGCAAAGAAACTACCACACTAACTATACTTTAGTTTTATGTTAACCTCGTATGATCTTAAAGTACTAGGTGTTATCTTTGTGGTAGGTTACAAGTGATATAGAGCATGTGTAAGTTCAATTATTATTTCCAAAGGGCAATCGTAATGGCAAAAGTGTGTTTGACAGCCGAGGGTAACCAGTCTCTAAATGTGGCTGGGCAGGTCCGGAAGGCTCACTTCCTGATCCCTGACCTTCATGCAGCCTTGAGCCGTGCCGCCGTTCACTCATTGCTCTCAATTGCTTTTTATTTAAATACTTAATTGAGAGCGAAAGCGTGGGCTTGTGCCTTATATAGCCTGCTGTGCATAGATGGCAAGCCTGGGTAAAAGAGTAAAGATTATTTCTTGCAGATTGAGGAAGGTTGATGCTTAGTATTAAACCCATACAAACATACAAAGTACACCTCTGTCTTAGTATTAAATGATTTGCAATTTAAACATAGTTTTTATCAGTTAAGTAACACCAACGACTGTCAGTAAGTTAGTATCTGCATAATCTGAATAAAATTGTTCTTCCTCTACAGCCTCTTAATAGTAATTCTTTAAACACTAGTCAGTGTATCATAACAAATAATTAATACATACCTTTTTTAACAAAGCGCCAATCATGCTGTTGAAAAACGGCGTCATTGACAGGGAACAATGCAAGTTACCTTTACATATTACTTTTTGTAATTAAATTATTCGATTAGAGTATAGTAATTAAACGAATGTAACTGTAAAAATGTTCTAAAAATCCATAACGCAGTTGTGGAATGTCGGAACTAGAATTTAGGCATATAATGTCGGGTCTGTCTCAAGGGCGAATAAACTTTTCTAACAAAGTATTATAAGTTCCAATTACTTGAAATCTTAACGCTTTAAATGCTATCACTTTGTATAAATTGTTAGAAGAACACCCAGGCTTATTCATACTTATTAATGTGATCTTGATGTTTAGGGAGTTCAATCAGTGACTGTATTGTGTATCAGTATAAAAAAAAAATCCTTGCAATGGGCACGGGGAACACAAAATGTCACCTCAAGTTAAAACTCTGACCTGTTAAAAGTGTAATGTTCCTAAAATAATAATAGAGTTTAATAAGTATAAACCTCCATTACTGGAACATCAATTGAGACTCTAAAGTATAAAACAAGGCAATAGGACTACAATTTATAGAATATCTAGAGCTTAAATGCTCTTGGTGTACACCTACAAGACCGGACGTGCTTTGAATGTGATTTATCAAAAATACGTAGTATTTACAAGTTACCTTTTAATTAGATAATTCGTTGTAATTCACGGCTTGAGGCAAATTTCGCAAAAACTCACTACAGTATTATAATAAGTACGTGTATCCATTGAAATTACAGTCACACTCTCAAAAGCAATAACGTTCTTAGCAACATTTATATTATCGTTGTTTAGGAAATGTTTTATAGGTTTTAGATGTGAGGTTCATTTACAAACAGGATCTTTATTTGGTATGATTCACTTAACAAATTTCTGTAACTTTTAAATGACATTGTTAATTTAATCACATTATTACTGTACATTTTCTAATTGCTACAATCTATAGGTACAAAAACAGCTAACGTTATAAATATTAATCAGAGCAAACTAACGTAAAATTAAATTAAATCCGCTACGGAATGTAATAATGCTTGTAATAACCACTTTACTAGTAAATCTGCAATTCGATCGGTTGACCGCTGAAATATCTACCTACCTAGACTACTAGGTATCTTAATATATAATACCTACCTATATCTGTAAGCTCCTATATACTAAAACTAGACCAGTTCAATTAGCTGACATCATTGTGCGAATATATGTCGCGATTTTTTACCTAAGCACTCATTTTGTTAGACACAGTTTATAATATAAGATAAATATACTTTAATAATATCTACCTATATATAATAATGAGGTTTGAGTCCTACGCCAGAGAGCAAATATATACTAAATTGCGTGCGTGTAGCACATAATATACAATCATCTTTTCAGAAGTTCTAATTGTTTTCTAAAAATAAGTATACTCTAGATCTCATAGCTGGCGTGAAAAGTATACATAGATACCAACATATAAACAAAAATATAGTTTGTTAGTTATACTTCGCATTTGCCAGTCTAGGAGCGCTTCTCTAAATGCAGGGTACCAAATCATTAATTATATGTAAACCGACTTCTCTGCAGTAGCACTCTGAGCATATTAAATCATATTGGTGTAATTTTGAATATAAATCATAAATTCGGGGACTTATAATGACCACTTGTAAGAGTCATGATTACGATTCAATTACACATAAATAAAATTCTGATGTACACATCACATGGACGTAGTTTTATTAAAGAAACCTTCGGTAATCGGGGTAAGTACAATAATCATCCCGTCCATATCAGGCAGTTAAAAAGCTTGAGTTAAGTAGGTACTTACCATAATATTGTGTCTGTAATGAATTTAAATCCAATGCAACAGCATTCTTCGGTGATATTGTCACCTCAACAAACTTGATTGGACCCATTGCCATAATGTATGTTGACCTTTGTTCACTGCTAACCAGTAATATAATTAAATATAAAAGAGCTTAAAGTGAAGTTTCGCATACCTTTTATGGAATGACCGTCAAGCTTAGGCCTTTCTTGATAACATCTAGACCTTAATATGTAGGTTGATCTCGTCATAGAGGAGGCTTGTTGCGCAAACATGTAGCCGTGAATATGTCCAAATAGTATTCATGTTGTTTCGAACGTGTTTTAAGGGATTAAGGTCGTTAACCTGTCTCAGAATACAAACAAAGGACCCAAGTACTTTGCATAATATGAAACAGACAGCGCCAATAGGTATTGATTTGACAGACCGCCCACTATCTATGCCGGCCAAGCCCTAACACGAGCACGACTAGCATGTAGAGCAATACGTTTGACGAAAATAAGATGTCGTTTTGGAATGTCATCAAATTCTACCATGAACAATAAAAGTCATAACAAATATTAGACTCGAATATAACAGGGTTATACTTTAGTTGGCAAATAATCATACTCATTACGTTTACATTAGAACAATTATTTTTCTAAATCATATTTCACATAGATACTATGATTTCAATTTAACCATACCATACTGTTATGAATGAAATCTTTATAATATTTTGGTTAATGTTTTATTTATTGTCGCAAGTTGTAGAGACGGAAATCAGTTGCACCCTTTTAATGACACAAAACTAGAGCGAAGGCAATTAGCATTGATAATTATTAGAATAAATTATACGAATTTCATATCGTCCGGTCCAAGTCTAATAGAGGGTTAGAAATAAACGTCACCGACTAACCGAACCGCTCGCAATTACACTCGTCTTTACGACCCGTAAATTATATCCTAATGTAAAAATATTATGCGAGCATTGCACACATTGCTAATAATCAAAATACTTAATACCGGTTTCTATTGTCCACAGATCGCATTAGCTTGCTTGGCGTTCGCGTGCGGCGCCCACGCATCGCAAGGCTGGGCTGGCCCACCCGCCAACATCGCGCTGTCTCAGGACGGACGCAACATCCTCGACACCCCAGAGGTCGCGCAGGCGCGCGCAGCTCACCTCTCAGCCCTGCAACAAGCGGCCCAGAACAACCCCAACCCCAACGATGACGGCTCTTACAACCCTCAGTGGGACAATGAAGAATACTGGCAAGGACAGCAGAGCAAATGGAACGGTGCCCCCGCTCAACAGTGGAATGCTGCTCCCAGCCACAACCAGTGGAACGCCCCTGCTCAACAACAGTGGAACGCTGCGCCCGCTCACAATCAATGGAACGGTGCCCCCGCTCCCGTTGCCGAGACCCCTGAGGTAGCACAGGCCCGCGCTGCTCACCTTGCCGCCCTCTCCGCTGCCAAGCCCGCCCAACAGTGGAACGCTCCCGCTCAGAACCAGTGGAACGCTCCCTCTCATAACCAGTGGGACTCTCCCGCTCCTCAGCAGTGGAACGGCGCTCCCTCATGGCAATCCGGAAACCAGGCTCACCAACCCGCTCAGATCAGACTAGCCAATGACGGCTCCGGTATCCTGGACACCCCTGAGGTAGCCGCCGCCCGCGCCGCTCACCTGGCCGCCCACGCGCAAGTCGCGCACGCAGCTCCCGCCCACCCCCAACAGCAGCAGCACTGGTGAATCTCTTCTCCTTCCATCTCTTCCTTTCTCTTCCCGGACTCTACGGCGTGAGCTAGCCCGTGGGTCCGCCCCGCCGGTCCAAGTGACCACGTGCCTCCCGCGCTCTACTCACGTCGAGGCGTCCGTTCTTTTCCTCCGATCTCTCCTTCTTTTAGGACTTTTCTAAGTGCAAGTGCGTCAGCCTATTCTTTCTCTGTGGCTTTTTGTTACTTTTATAAGAAATTTCTATTGAACGAACTTTTGTACATAATAAATAATTTGTATGTATGCGTAATTAACGATTATTATAAAACGGAAAGTATTTTTGTTGTTTTATTAAACAGATAATTGATATCGTATTATACAGCTATCCAGGCGAGTGACTGTTAGAATGCAGTGCAAGGCTAGCCGGTACAATTACAAGTTAGTAAATGATGTTTGCGATCGACAATGAGAATCACGAAAAATTACGATGTTTGTATCAATATTTGTTATTCGATAATTGCGTACAAACACACTTTATACGAAAGCTCCCATCGAGGTAATGGCTGGTGCATTTAATGAAATCTACTATCAGAATATGACATATCTATGATATATCATAAAGAACAATATTACAGAAGTAAATGTATGTAAAACTCTTGATTCTGACCTTAGTAAGCCTTATTTTAAATCAGAGATCAACAACAAACAATAACTTAATAAATATGATACGAGTAATTAAAAAGTTTGTTCGTCCCCAAAAAAGTGAGTCAGCTTTGCCAAATCTACTACCAGAATTCTTGTTCATGCCGTGCATTCATTCTTTACTTAAAAAGGATCGTACCTACTAAATAAATGTTAATTATCAAATCAAATCTAATTCAGAAGAGTAGCTGATAAATTATATGGTTTCAAGTCCGATTTACGATCGCGCTTCACTAATAATTATGTAGTTAAGCAAGTCAGGACGACAAATAACTTGAAACGTATATTTTTGTATCGATAGCAAGCCGGGGGGCGGTGCGAGGTCGATCTATCAAGTACTAGGGAGCTACTACCAATCAAACGATTATACGTACAACAAACATTTGCCAACCGATATTAGGTCTCGGAACTATCAATTATTCGAGCTCATCAAACTAGTTCTATACCACAAACTGTACTTTGAAAGGGTCATTTCGTTACGACATCTAAACGACTCCGGTCTTCGATGTACAATCATTTGATGCAAAATGGTGTTACCTCACAATTCTGGGCTAAGAACACGAATGTCTCCTGAGAATTTTAGAAAGGTGTAATTTAGTTATTTTTACTTTATAAAATTTAAGTAGTTGAAAAAGCGTGATTGTGATCCTGGAATATTAATATATTCATTGTTTTCCATCCTACTCCGTCACCATAGCAAAATTACTGGACAACTCAAAATATCCAAGAAACACCGTGGTACGCTTGGGAGCATACAAAAGCAGCCACTTCAAAAAATAGTAACGAGGTCAGTCCACGTTCAAAGTCGAGATCAATCTCGTCGTATAACGTCGATAAAAACGTTATACAAGCGCATACGACAATAATGATATTTTTCAGGAAAAATCATACTTAAACAAATCTAAAACAGATACAAAGAGCATAATTAAAGAAGACTTCAGAAACTACCTTTTAAATTCGACACTTCATGGACTACGCTATATAGGGGAAAAGAAACTAACTTGGTTTGAAAGGTAAAATACACTGTTTTCATCCACCTTTTTAAAATCATCTTCATGATAAAAAAAACTTATTTCACAGGATCGACAAGTGAGTTTGTATAACACCAGGCTAGTTAAGAAAGACATAGTAGTGTATGTTATAATGGTGAATAAAGTGTATTTTTAAAAATGTGCTCTTACCAAAATATTGATGTAGAGAATTTTGGCTTATTTATACAGTATTTCAACTTCATAGAAACGGACGAAAAGTCAATAAAATGCTGGAGGCGGGCAGCCCTATCGCATATTTACGTACAGTGCGGCTGTAGGTACTTATTTCAAAGATAGAGCCGAGTAATATACTGTACAGATAACATTACCGTGCTCAAGGACTGTTGATGGAACACACTGTTAGGTGCTTGGCGACAGATTTTCTACCTGAAGGTGGTAGTAGTGGTATTATTTGATATCGTTATTAGATATAACCCATATGGCAATAAATATTCTTTACCATTTCCTTACTTTGGTCTTCACAATTTCAATAATAAATATACTGCTTTAAAACAATTTAATACAAAGATTATTCATATGTTGAAGGACTTTAGTGGTAAGCATATTACATATTTTGTAATCGCAAAATTAACATATAGGTAGGTATCTATTTTTACTTTGTATTGTATTTTTTTTAATTATATGTTTACTTTAAATGGCTTATATATTTAACACCTATTTTAACACTCTTAAGGATCGGTGTACTCACTTTAAATCTTGCTCACCAACAAAGAAGGATAATATCAGATTTAATATTGGGTAATTCAATTCTCGTCAATCATGTGTTCTAGATACTGTAGGAGCTGGTTGTTGATAATGGATTCCATTATCCTCAAGAACAAAGACGTTATGCGCGGTATAGTCAGTCACCTTTTTTTGGGGAATGGGTAAAACAAAGCCATTCTCCATAGTTTTGGGATAACGATATAACAGTTTTCAACTCTGCAGCCAGGTCCACAGCACTATCAGATTCCTCTGATCTGATCTCTGATCCGTCAGGCTTACTCGACTTAAGAATTTAATTTTTATGAAAGTACCTAGAGGCAAAGATTACATCTTTTTGAGTTCGCTATTATTTACATCGTTATATTCCACTGTTGTTTTCCTGAATAAAAAAAACCTATTCTAAACTAGTAGTGCCATCTAGTTTTAATGGCCGTAAAATATGAAAGATAGACACCATCTGTCGATATGTTTACACTGTTGGTTCGAAAAATTCTCAAGATGGCGATCAGAGACCAAAGTGTGAAGGAGTTTGATTGAACATTTTTGAGGTTCGTTTTTTTTTTATGTTATTGTGATGGAACAAGCTCGAGGCCCACCTGATGTTAAGCGGTTACCTTTGCCTATAACAGATGCATTTCGTCACAAGAATTGCACTGCGCCCGTCACCTTGAGACATAGTTGTCAAGTCTCATGTTGAGAGCCAGTGAAATTACAGGTAATTTCACTGGCTCTCAAGGACTGCTGCCGGAAGCCGTTAGGTGCTTGGCGACAGATTTTCAACTTGAGGGTGGTCGCTAGCCAGTCGGGCATTCGCAAAAAGCCCTTCCACCATGCGGTGAAGCTCAAGCCCGCGGCGGGATTCAAACCATGGACCTGCTGCGCGGCATTTCATAAGCAAATGCCACTGAGCCATCACTGCTTCAAAACGAATATAACCCATTCCTTTTGCCACAATTTGTTATGTTTAGATAGTTTAGTTTTATGTATATTATAAAATGGATCATACATTTGACTTTGATTCGAACTGTTTATGTATTGATAATTATAAGTCACGAGGTTATATTCGACCACATCTTGTTGGTAATTTGGAAGATGTGATGGTAATTTTGTATACCTATTACAAATTTTCATCAGTTTTATTTGCAAAGTACCCGTTGGTAGTAGACACTTTCCGGTGTCCGATTGAGCATGAATATTCCGTAGATATTGCAATTAGGTACATATATGTTAAGCTGATCTGATGATGGAGTCAGGTGCTGTTTTAACTTATCAGCAAATAAGTCAATTGAGTTGAAATTTGGTAATGTATTCTGTGAAATTCCAACAACACTGCCTCTAAAGAAGATGATCCCATGAAGAAGGCCGATAGAGTCCTTCGCTAATATTTCAAAGTGACAGATCTGCTCCCATAAATTTGTGATTTTTGCCTATAATCCATTTATTTCATAGACAAAACTGATTAAGACTAATTTGAAGTGATTATAACTGATTAAACTAATTTAAAATTATTATAAAATAAATATCTTTTTTATACAAAAATAATTTAGTCAGACCTCACTCACTTTTGACTTGACTAAAGGTAATTAGGAATACCATTTAGGTCCAAATTATCTGCATTCAAGTTCAGGTTATCATTTGCATTCATAAGAATGCAAATGATAATCTGAACAGCTACTCATTCAGTAGTCTTTTATTTTCTTATAAAACATTGGCGTAATAATTTCTTATATAACTTAAATTTAGAATACGTCTATTCCAACATACCTGCACCACAAGTTAAAATCGGAACTCTGTAATTTTGCGTTCAAACTTAAATTTTACCTGGTTGTGTAGTTTGGTTAGTATTCATAGCTTACAGATTGATAGTTATCGAATGTTGCTTGAATTTAATAAAGGTTTTATTCATTTAAACCCGTAGAAAAAATTATACAGGCCTAAAATGTTATTCCAAATTAAATTCTTTTCTACTGTAGATTTTTCTGGTTGGCTGCTTTTATAAGCTCGTTCATATGTGCTGCATTCTTCATATTGAACGTGTACGGAAAATGGCGCAAATCTCCTATGATCGTCAGCATAAACCCTGAGAACATGCCTTTGATGAATCTGCCCTTCCCAGCACTCACCATTTGCAATGTAAACCAAGCTAAGAAATCTGTCGCGGAGCGGTACAGGGACTATGGGTAAGATATATTATTATGAATAATCAAATATTATTAGTGCTGATAGGCTAGCCATTGATACCTTTATCACATTGGTTTACTTGAACAGACCGCAATTGAAAATAAACTGACTCAGTCTGTAACTGTATCAATCGTAGATAGAATAAAAACTGGCTCTCATGTTCGCCATGAACAAGTACGAGTGGGAGCAATCCAGATGAGCAAACATATATATCGGCGCGAAGGAGTTTAAAACTAACTTATTGTATAGCTAATTGTTTTGTTCCACACTGAAGACACTGATGATATATATCTAGTAGCATTAGATTAGGTAGGTACTCCTTTTAATACACGAGGCGGATGGCAGAGTTTTTGCCCTTCATTGCCTCTTACGACTCATGCAGAAAGATATGGGGAGGGTGCAATTCTTGTCTGGTACACCAAGGAGCTAAAGACTAGTCTATATACAGTAAAAAAAAAGTTAAGTAGGTCCCGTTGTCATAGCAACCGGAGGAGATAATTAATGCCTGGTCGTTGGTAATCATCAAGCACAATAATTTCACAGGGACACAGTTGACAAGAAGTTACTTCAGAGTTTATGCAGAACAGGCGAAGACTCCGAAATATTTGAGAACGACATTGCGGGGAGCGCCGATTGGGACCACACGCGATCCTTTCTCATTAATGTACGTACATACTAAGCTGTTTCATTTTTACTTTATGACTGTATATATTTTAATTAATTTCTATTGATATTAATAATTCATCTTGTAGTTCCCGGCATATAAATAAATAAGGTATGTTCAATAGCTTCCTATTGGATGACGTAAAATGTCACTAAAGGAAAAATGACACACCTCATGAATGACATGCCACCATTCACGTCAATGTGAGTGGTTACTGCTGCAAATTCGGCGCACATCAGGGCTCCTTACCATCAAAACATATATCATATAATCAAAACATAGCGGGTCAACTAACAACGATAACATTCTCAAAGAGAGTAGGAGTTAGAAGGCCGGCCATAAAATAAAAGCTAAATCTAAATGAGCATTAATCAATGGAGGACTCCATTTGACTTTTTTGTGCATGAAAGTATTAAATATTAGTGTATAATATATGTATTGCTAGAGGAAACATATTATTAGAAAGTTCTTGCATTGTCCATATTAGATGACATACGAGGTGGTTTAATTAAAAGCAAGATTGGGTATGTGGCTGGTACCTTTTATTGAATGTCATTTTATTTTTCGATTATTTGCATTCTTGCTTCTAATCTTTAAATCATTTTCTTTTCTAATATGAAACTCTCACACATTAAAAAAATCCCGTACTGCAGTGAGTAGTCACTACATATTGTCTAATCTATGTCTTCTCTGAGACTCCTCAACCGAGGAAATAGATAAAAATCACTAGGGCTAAGGTCGGGTGAATATGGATGATGCTCAAGCATTTCGAAGCCAGCACCTCGAATTGCGCCATAGCAACGGCAGACCTGTGAACCGGAGCATTATCTAGATGGAAAAAAACGTTGCCTCGCCGTTTCTTGCATACAAAAAGCCCATAACAGTAACCCCTTAGCCAAGATATTCTATCATTACCACTCCTTTACCATCCCAGAAAAGAGAGCGGCTCAAATACACGAGTAGGTATAACATCTGCCAAATGTATTATACCTGTACGCTTGAGTTGCTCTGCGGAAGCAACAGCGGCGCAGGCTCTCACGTTAATTGTAGAAAGATGTGACGAGGCTAAAATATCTATGCATGTAGCTCCCCACACTAAGGGCCACGATTTAACTATAAAAATATGTCAGACAATAAAACCTTCGATTTCTTGCTTCTAAATCCAAAGGATAGTCTCTTTAGATAAGCTGACAAATTAGAGTATGTTTTTAAGTCCACTCCATTCTTTGTTCTAACTGTACTCTTTAACATTGAGTATATACACAATAAGGACCTAGGTTTGTACTTAGATGATTAAAGTACGCCATGAACACATTTTCTGAAAAAAGACTGCGTATTCTTGTTGTTTTGCCATTGTATGAAATTTTCGTATGCTAATACATATTTTTCCTTGGTGTTTTCAGTTAGTCAACTTTCCATACACTGACGTTAAGGGCTTCATATCTTATATCGGGTGGTAACAGCATTAATCATTTTCTTCACAAGTACTTGCAGACATCTTGATTAAAAAAATAACTATATTCAACAGTGAAAACGAGTTGTGAAAAATGTTTCACAATGGCGGGAACAATTAATCATTTTTCACATGCGCGCGCATGGCGATCGGCCATAGACTAAGGAATGAAGTTTCTTTTTATTTTTTGTTTTTTTGCGGATAGCGTTCTAGCCACGTACATGGGGAATATAAAGTATTCTTTATTACAGAGAAAATAAAAGTTATATTTGATTAAAAGTTTCATTTATTAAACACGTACAAGTAGAAATTATTGATTTAAATACGAATGAAAATAACAAACAGTATGTAGATACATTAATTTATTTGTACTATTTATATTTTTTGTATCGAAACTTTTTTTAAAGCAAAAGGACTTTACCATTAATATAAAAATAAAACTCTATATCTCACATGCGAATAATCGCAATGATAAAGTTACTGTCATTATGTGCCTAATTGCGGTGAAATTAGAGCCACTTTATGAGCAAGTGTGTTGATATGTATATTCCGGTTCGTTTTGTATTGTATCTAAATATTTGACAGCTCGTATTTTCGTAACCGAGTCCCGATTTTTATATTTTCTCTAAATTTCTAAAAACTTCGAAGTAATTTTTTTTTGTGTATTATGTTAAAGACTTACTTACCGACAAGTTATCACTCCACCAAAGAATTTAAAGTATACCTTCGTTCTGGGCCTTATGTAACACTAATTTAAGGCCAGTAGTAGTAATCTATCAAATTAACGTTCATTGCACTAGAATATTTAATTTCCTTTACAAATAATTACAACATTCATTTCTATATTTTTATGATTATAGCTTTAATAAAACTATATCAAAAAGTTTCCTCATGAGTCTGCTATGGCACAATGGCATTAAAATGTTAAATGTTATAAAGTCAGATGCTTGATGCTTTGTACGGGCAAAAATATTATAAATAAAATTACCTTACCATCGTCTGTGTCCGTAGGCACATCTCGGATTTGACGGCAAGAAAGAGATAAATATTTTGTGTGCAATTTTAAACAAAACCCAAAACTAATTCATTACCAAATCACAAAATTATGAGAGCAAAAATTATAGTCATGTGCGGGAGGAACTCATTCTATTAAAATATATTTCAGGGGTTAGTTACAATAATAATAATATATGTATAGAATATCAAATGAGTTACAGTGTCAAATTTAAAATCTTTTATACCATTTTGGATTCTACGACGCTGTTATGAAGGTTTCTATGAAATGAAATTACAAAATTTTAGATTAACAACATTTAAAACAGCAAAAATGGTGTAGAGTCACTTTGAGAAGAACGGACATTGTACTCGGGGTTATTCTTTTTGTCTTTACTATTTTACAATTTGTAATACAAGACGATTATAAAGTATAACAATATACATAGGTGACTTAATTTATAACAAAACCCCTATAACTAAAACAATTAATAACAAACCCCTATATAATAACAAAATAATCTATTTGACATGCATCTTGAATTTTCCTTATTTGAGAAATGTAATTAATATCTTCAGGAATATTAAATTGGGTATAAAATCGCACACAATCACCTAAGAAAGAGGCTCCGCTAGTTCATTTTTATTCCTAGGATTGTAATGTTGTATGTTGGTTGCTGTTTAATTTAAATGTACCTGAGTTTATTCGAGCATACAATATATTTTTTATCATATCTATTCGAAAAGAGCTGGTTTATTATTTTTAAATAGGGAGTAAAAAAGCTTTTTAATCCCTGAGGGACTGAAAGTGGTTTGAATTTCGGATGTGGATGTTTTTAGTAAATGTTCCAATTACCAAAGTGATCAATCACAAACATTATATGAACAAGTTACGTTATTTTTTTATTATTTAAGTTTTTTTGATTAAATCTTCTTATATTTTTTTTACAACCTGAAAGATATAGTTTCTCAAAAACTGCATCCTGATTCCTGAGACGATGTTTTCTGAGACTATTTCTACTTCTCAGCTCTAGCTGTAAATAAATTGACAACTGTAACGGATGGTAGTTTACGATGCACTTCCATAATTGTTCAAATATAAACATTACCGTCTAACTATTTCTATGCTATGTCCTATTTTTCCTAATGATATCTAAATAAATAGACGTACTCATAAGTTACACTTACTTATTTTCCCTGAGAGTGTGATAAAAAGTAGTGTCCACAAAGGTTAGAGTGTTTCTTTGAATTCAGAGCGGAATGAAGGATTCTAGAGTAGAATCAAGAGCGTAGCGAGGGATTCTAAAGTAGAATCCTGAGTGCAGCGAAACTACATAACACTCGCCGTTAATTTATGGTTGTTTGCCCCATAAAGTTTCTCCATTCATAAAAGTATGAATCGTCGTGCTGGGGTATTAAATACTCTTTGATTGGATCTCTGTTATCATCAGGAAGCTGGGGTGTCGTCTCTCAGCTTCCTGGTTATCATTCTTGCCATACCTACCAAAGTAAGACTCTATGCTTAGTACAAATTGCGTTCACGTGGTTTAAATATAAATGCGTTGGCCTTTCGGCATAGATGATAAATAGAAAATTGATGGCAAAGCTGAAAATTCGTCTTGATTTGTTATTTACTTACTTCAAATATAAATTTAATAATTAAAATGAGTTGTAACGGTTCAGATAGTAAAATGGATATTGATTGTACTCCACCAGGACCAGAAGCCAAATTGGCAATGGAAAACTTGCATCCGAAGCGAAGTCAAAAGAAAAATACATGAAAGTACCTATATGAAAATGTATGATTTGGGAAAACGAGAAAAAAGTTAAGGTTTTCTCCGAAACACTGTTTTTGGCGTATTTTAATGACATTGCTAAAACTAAAAACTTTCTAGATTATGGCAATGTATTCCATGCTGAAATGTAAAGTTCATGTTCAAAACGGCATTAACTAGAAAAAATTTGGAAATTTAATTACTTTTCTATGACACAATAATATACTGCTTTTTTAAACTACAATCGACCAGATTTAAAAGCAAATAATCGAATTTCAATGACGAAAATCAAAAGCAATTATTAATTAAAGCCCCAGTTGATATAAGTACTATATTTAGCGACAAAGTTAAATATAATTTTTATTATAACACAGCCACACTTATAACTATTACACACACATATATTTACTTTCATAAAAAGCAAGCGTAAGACACGAGAATGTAACACACACACAGACACAAGTATACACAAACATTTGTTCACCAGCGCACTAGATTAATAATTTCGATGATGTTTTCTACTCTGTTACTACCCCCATTTCGTCTTAGACAGTATTTTGTTTTATATCTTGTAGTAAACAGCAGATGGTTGTGAAATAAAAATTATAATGTACGAATAATCTGTACCTACATAAACAATATTAGCTAAAGACTATACCAACGATTGATATTCGGTGCGTTCGGTGTTAACAATGACAGATACCTGCCCATAGTGTAAAGTTCGTAAATAAAAGAGTGACTCGATGAAGACGACCGCTGTTCGCGACGTAATGATGCAAAATAAATATTCATTTGGATAATTTGTGCCTAAAAACTTGGTATGTACCTACCTATCTGCTTTATAATAAAATATTTATTATGGATGGATAAAATATTCTATTTTTCTTAGTTTTGAATTGATATTGTTTTGGTTTAAGCAAATAAATAAGTGGATATTATTTTATTATATAATTTAGGTTTTACCCTTCTTTGTTTTTTTTTTTTGCCAAACTAATTAGTAAATCTACCAACCAACCATAGTTTATTCCAGATAATAATGTGCTAGGAAGAGACCAGTCCACCCACAACACAGGGTATCGTAGTGTGGCACATGTAGACAACTTTGTTAAAAACTTGCAAAGAAAGGAATTAATATTAAAATTACTAATTGACCTTCATAAGAGCTTCGTATACGCCTAAATTGAATAAATGATTGTGACTTTGACATTGACATTGAGGGAAAAAATTACACAGAAAAAAACCATATGCAGAACCCACGACCATCCGGGCCTAGACCATCTGTCCCGGCACATACTCTGCCAATTGACGTGAGTTGCGTTAGTAAAAGCTTAATATTTTCCTTTCATTCCTATTGTTTAACCGTCTTAAATAGACGGTTGGTTAAATCCCGGACGTCGTTAAAAATTTTCCTTTTGTTGTGCAGTCAATTGGAGTAACTTTGATTAACAATGGTAACTTTGACAGTCAAATCTCCAATTACTTATTAATCTCCAATTAAATAATTATTTTTTACATTGGATAATTTTTTTCGCAAACATAATCACTGAAAAAAAACTGTCACACAAAGTGAATCTCAAAAACCTTTCTAAAACTTACGCAACTGGTGTATTTTTTCAGTGATAAACTTTATAAATTACTCGCGAATTTTGCTGATAGCAAGGTACAACAATATAGTGGTTTTATTTACTTGTTTTAATGGTTTTATTTACTTGTATATGGCTCCACTTCATTTGACATTTTACCAAAAATACCTTGAAGTATAAAATGTTTAAAACTTATGATTCCGGCGACAAATCTGATGTGTGTCAAAGTTACCCGTATATGGGTTATATTGTCATTTACACACAACAAAATAGCCAGTTTTTTTATATAATTTATGATTCTTAAAGTCTTTAAATAATTTGAGAGTATGAAAACCAATCTGAGAGCACACATTAACACTTTTTTCTCACATTACACATGGTAAAAATTTGCTAAAAAGATCTAGTGGCGATCTGTCAAAGTTACCCCGATTGACTGTACCTAATTTTTTAACCTTATTCGCTTAGCGCCTGCAAAAACGAAAATTACAATGGTAGTGTTATATATATTTGTCACATGTCACTATTCGTGCAATACGAGCGTTAAGATGGTAAAATCTAAAACGCTATGTTGTACGCCTAATGTGCAACAACACCTCACTCAATCTACGTAGGCATACAGTTAATTAGGAGTTTTTTTGTCTTATACCCTTTTTACGAAATCCAAGCTATAAATCATGAAATCCTTGTATTTGCAGGTAACTCAGCCTTGCGCCGAGATGCTAGCGATGTGCAAATGGGACTCTAAAGCTATGAACTGCCAGGACCTGTTCAACGCCCAGCTAACAGACGAGGGTCTTTGTTGTACCTTCAACGTAGTTCATCGCAACAAAATGTTTCGGAATCCGTAAGACTTACAAACGGAAATTATACTCGATTGTTTTTATTTAAGATAAAACTCAAGTACGAGGCCTAACTGACGTTAAGCGGTAACCTCTGCCTATAACAGACGCAGTTCGTCATAAGTGGCGAACTGCACTGCGCCCAACACCCTTCATACAAACGTAGTTTCATCATATTTAAATACCAAGTATTCAATCTCTGTGAAATTGGAAATTGCGCATTTACTCGTATGTCCTCCTAAGCCTAAGCTACGCTGCTAGTTTGCCAGTTTATTAATTTTTTTACTTCGATTTATTTATTTTAATTTGAGTATGAGAATTTCCATAAAAATCATTTTTTTCTAATATACTTAAATTATCGGAAAGCTGGCAAACCAGAAGGACAGCCACTAGGCCCAAGGACATACATGCAAAATTTCACCGAGTTTGAACTCGCATTGCTAGCTCGGGCGGCAATTATGGGCAAGCTTCACAATATTCCCTACCATGCCCAAGGAATTAAACCATAAGCCCCTGCGCACCTAGCTGTACACATAGTAATAGCCACTGGACTAATATTGCTTTACGGGCTTACCGTGTGAGAAAGTAATACTTATTTAAACGCTTCACAGCATACTAATGCTGTGAATCTCATAAGCCCAAGATGTGATATTGGAACGACCAACAGCCTAATGCGCAGATTACGCTCACTATCATACTGCTATTATCTCTTCATAGAATGATGTGTTTTTTTTGTATGTAATTGTGATGGGACAAGCGCGAGGCCCACCTGATGTTAAATGGACTAACCTCTTCCTATAACAGATGTATTTCACTGCGCCCGTCACACTGAGACATACAGTTGTTACATGTACCTGTAATTTTACTAGCTCTCAAGGACTGCTGCCGGAACACACTGGTAGGTGCTTGGCGACAGAATTTCTATTTGAGGGTAGCTAACCAGGCGAGCATTCGCATGCCCTTCTACCATGCGATGCCGCTCAAGCCGGCGCCGGCGGTGGAGAACGAAGCATGGCACGGCAGGCTATACCTATTACCGGTTGGTCATCATTGCTTCAAAATTTATACCTAGACCTTAAAATTATTCATTATAGGATTGAACAATTCAGATTAGTAGTATCTAAGTTCTGACCTCTAATAGGTAATAGAAAGATCTCATAGGTAAGCATGCGTTATTGCAATGCTTTGCGGAAAAGCTATCCCGCGCATGTCTTTAATGTTTCCTCTCGTAAATTTGTAATTTTGTTCTCAAATAGGTACTTATAAAATTATTTTAAATTGCAGAAGAGATTTGAACGACTTAAACTTGACGTTTCCATTGCCTGCGGTGGACTGGACACCTGAAGATGGTTATCCTCCTGATTCGCCTGATGATGGATTTCCTTGGAGACCTAAGGGTAAGTTGACCACATCACGTATAACCCTAATACCTAAATCTGCCTTCTGTTAGTTAAGGAATTTGCTTTTGTATTTTTGGATCAGGTATTGGCACACAACACGGCCTGACTCTCGCATTAGATGCAAACATAGATGAATATTACTGCGCATCGACTAAAAGTGCGGGTTTCAAGGCAAGTAAGTTTTAAAGTAATTAATCACCGTTGTTTTTAGGTAAAATTCGTTCCTCTCGAATATTCTATTTACAGATTCTCCTGCACAACCCGACAGAAACGCCAAAAATTAGAGACCTTGGCGAAATCTATGGTCCAGGGGTGGAAGTGAGAGTAGTGGTTAGGCCGAGGATCTTAGATGCTCAAGCAGCACTTCGGTCTATTGACATCAGTAAACGACTTTGCTTATTCTCGAGTGAGAAGGAATTGGTATTTTTCAGGTACGAGTATCTATAGGTACCTTTAATTTTATGCTTTTTGTACTTGAAATGTTTCAAGTACAAAAAGCATACCGCTATACTGCTATACCGCTATACCTATGTAGGTATAGCGGTATAGCGTCGGAATAATCGAACGGAGTAGGTATCTAAATAAAGAAAAAAAAAACATTCGCAGCATTAAGATTTTTATATACAAATTATTAGTTTTAAATGGTTTTGGTTAGTAGAGCTCTTTTATGGGACATTTATGCAACTTATTTTTCGCCGCTTAATATAGTTTAGTACAAATGTACTAGTTCCATCATGGAACTAATGAGAACGTCAGGAACGTTTCAGGAAATTTTCGCTCATATTATTAAGCTGAACAAAAAAATTATGCTATTTGCCGACGTTTCTGGAGCCGTATTTTTTTTAATATTTAATTTTTCCGTTAGTCGGTAAGGCACTAGCTTAAATACTTTAATGCTTTTGAAGCGCTCGTAGCGAAGTTTGCTTAGCCATTCTGAATCGATCAGCAAAGTTAAGCAACGTCCGCCTCGGTCATGAGTTGGATGGGTGACCGCTTGCGACATTACTACTGAGCGCTTCCGTACTTCGGAAGGCACGTTAAGCCGTCGGTCCCGGTTTTTGTCCTAGGATGGCATTCGTTACAGCATGGTGGTAGGACACTTTGCGAATGCCCGCCTGGATAGCTACCACCCTCAAGTTGAAAATCTGTCGCCAAGTCCTTCTGGCAGCTTTATAGTTTATAGTACCTAATTCTAGGTTAGCCTGAACAACATCTTCGACCATATCATCACTTACCATCAGGTGAGATAGTGGTCAAAGGCTAACCTATCAGGCATTAAAAAAAATGCTACCGTAGAACAAAAGCCTCCCCTTTAGGGGGTATTTGCATTAATTCCCACGCTTAGCAGGTGTCTTGGGGATCGCAGAGAAAGATGTTAGTAGGTACTACAGAAGGCGACCATAAGGAAAAACTCCCATAAAAAGATATAGGGGGGTGCAATTACAACAACTCCACGAGTAAGTCTCGGCTTTCATCAATTTCAACCATAATTGAAAATACAGCAGAACAGTGGACAGGCTTGGTAGGAGGTTGGTCCAAGGCTTTTTAGTATTGAAGCTCAATTACGGTGAATTGAAAATATTGATGATTCCAAATTATATAATTAAACATGGTATGGTGGCCACTTATGTTAATTATCTTTCATTTTTATTTCAACAGAACATACACATTGAAAAACTGCGAAATGGAGTGTGAAGCACGGGCCATGTTGGACATATGCAAATGCGTCTATTACTACATGCCGAGTAAGTGATGTGGCGATAGCACGTCACATGATTGATGAAAGATACCTCATTATGGAAATTGTATTGTTTCAGAAAACAGGTCCACGCGTATATGTGGCAAAGCGGACGCTAGGTGCTACACCAATACTAGTAAAATTATGCCGAAAGGTAAGCTTTAAGGTGGTGCTTTAGTGGAATTTTGGGCATATTATAAGTGCGATAAGTACCTGAGCGGTGCATTGATGGCACTGAAGCGATCTCAGCCACATGTTGCTGAGCCTATTCTGATTCTGTTTTCTTTTTACATTTTTGCAATCAGGCATTAGTGCGGTAGTTCCTAGCCGTGTTTAACATGTCACCGTGCACTTTTTGTCACCAGAATTCAAGGGATTTCTGTGAATGACAAGCTTCTCTGAACTGTTTTTTTGGTTAGTTCTAAGCAATGTAATGTGTGAATGGAACGTTCATCGGCATTTATTTAAATTTTCTGTTCGTAGTCATGTAGGTGCTCAGCTACAATTGCATATTGACATACCTTGAACCCCATGGAGGAAGATATGGGGGCTCCATATCTTCCTGTGGGGTGGGAGTAATAGGCGACGAAAGGATAAGTACCAGGTGGTTGGCAGCGCCTGCCGAAGAAAAGCTATTTACACTATAATGCCAAAGACGTCTGCCAAGCTGTGGTTTATGGCAAACACCTCCGAAAGAGGCATTTGTTGAACGGTTGACGTGACGGCTAATATAAAGGTTGTTACTACTTGTAACTAATGAGTTTTATAAGCAACCAGACTGGGACTGGACAGTCGTTATAGAGGGGGGTAGACCATTTTGCAAACGCCTGCATGCCTAAATAGCTATCGTTGTAGCTAGTTAGGCAGTTAGTAGTTAAGTAGAAAATATTCTGTCAAAAATCACACAACGATGTGGTTTCGGTCCGATCTGTTCTTAAGAGCTAGTAATTCTAGGTTAGCATGAACAACATCTTCGACTACAACATCACTTACTTTATCAGCTCTTTAAAAGAATTAAGTTAAACCTGAAATTAGGATATTTTAATGTTAACCCACCAGATATTCGATTAAATTATTTTTCAGCAGGCTCCAATAATTGGAAAGGTACTTAAAAATGCGAGATGTCATCTTCTAGAGTTCAGAGTACATAGAGTAAATTATTTTTCTCTAAAAATATAAGTTGTTCTTAAATCATTTTT
Source organism: Plagodis dolabraria (assembly GCA_963854805.1). Taxonomy (NCBI): domain Eukaryota; kingdom Metazoa; phylum Arthropoda; class Insecta; order Lepidoptera; family Geometridae; genus Plagodis; species Plagodis dolabraria. The sequence continues at coordinate 12,927,395 of OY978461.1, forward strand.
AATTTAATTATTATTTCAACATTTCCTTTATTTGACCAACAAGTACTAAAAGCAATAGTATAATTTTGAAGCTCGTATCGAACCCAACATTTGCTTTTTAAAGGCTGTCGCAATTAGGAACCCGAAAAAAGCATGGTCTGACAATAAATGTGGTCAAAAAATAATTATTTATTAGTTTAATAGGAACGTATGTAAATTTCTTCTAATTGAAGGTCGCGATGAAGCATGTCAAGATTGCCTGCCTGCTTGCACAGAGATAGCGTACCTGGAACGAGCTAGCTCTGCTCCTCTAACAAAGGCTTTAGTGGAACACTTGGCATTCGAGCTTGGGAATAAGAGTGTTGAGTATTTTGTGTGAGTACCAAATACTTTCATCTGTTACATCGATCTCTATCTCTATAAACCACTGGTAATATACCTTATACTTGTTTCGATTAGATGAAGTCTAGTAGTTCGCTTGATGGCCGCGCACCGTCTTCTATTACGGTTATAGTAATACAATTGGAGCACGAAATTTCGACTAAAAATAGCATGTCCAGGTGGCCGAGGAGGTTTAGGCATCCGACGCGATAACGCGGGTTCGATTCCCGCCCGAGCATAAAATTTTGTGCTCCAATATTTTTTTAAAATTTATACAACTTCTATAGGTAAATCGCTACTAATCGAGCTTCAAATCAAATCTATGCGGGCAAGGACATGGAGCCCGACCCATGGCCTGTCCCGTATCTAGCAAGTTCTAGAAAATCATGTAGATATAAACATAATATCTGCAAAATGAACTTCTCGTCTTTTCGATTTTTTTATGATATGAAGTGACGAGACTGAAGCCCCCATGATGCCCACGTAACGGGCCTGCCCACTATTTACAGGTTTTTTTAATAGGATAAGAGGTCAAACGAGCAGGCTGGAGTTAAGTGATCACCGTCGCCCACGAACATCCGCAGCACCAGGAGGTCTCTAGGATACCCCAGGTAGCAAAATGACGTCGGCGCCATAAAAATGACGTCATCCCAAGGTCATTTTAGGGTCAGTACTTTTTTCGTTAAATATGTCCGTCACACTGACGTCATTTCAACGTCTGGTACTTAATGGAACGCCCTGGTGACGTCCATTTAGTGTCAATTCAGTGACGTCCCGTGTTGATCATGATTATGACGACTTAGCAACGTCCATAAAAGGTCAATTCTGTAACGTCCTGTGGTGGTCATGCATTGTACGTCCCAGTAACGTCCACTTAGTGTCAATTCAGTGACGTCCCGCGTAGATCATGATTATGACGACGTAGCAACGTCCACATAAGGTCAATTCTGTAACGTCCTGTATTGGTCGTGAATGTTATGTCCTAGTCACGTCCATTTAGGGTAAATTGTGTGACGTTCTGTGTTGGTCATTATTCACACGCCCTAGCAACATCCATTTAGGGTATATTCTGTGACGTCATTTGTTGGTTAATGGTAAGACGCCATGGTAACGTCCATTTATGATCATTTCTGTGACGTCCTTTTTGGTTATTATTATGACGCCGTAGTAACCTCCACTTAGGATGAATATTGTGACGTCCTTTGTATGTTATTATTATTGAGACGCTGTACGTCTATTTAAAATCAATTCTGTGACCTCCTGTGTTGGTGAATAGGTCTCAGCGAACTGGTTGATTTAGCTATTTGGTTAATCGCCTAGCCATTCCAATAGATGCCGCCATTCAATCAAAACGGCTTGAATGATAATATACATCCAAAACGTCTCTAATACAACATTTAATGAACTGGCTGCTTAGGCCATGTATAGGGTATTTCGGTAGGTCATGTAGATATATTATTCCACTCCAATTTAGAATTACAGTGCAAAGTTAAGACACCTTGAGAAAAAAAAAATAACTTAACCTCAAAACACTTCAAAGTTAAAAAAAACACTGTCGCGAGTTTTGTCCATAATTATTATTTAGTAACCGGCTAGGACTCGCGTTATATTTACCGGATATTGCTCCGACCAGTTTCGAACTTATTTGAAGTTCTTCGTCTGGGAGTCACGATTGTGCACAGCGTCGAGCGCGGGCCTCAGCACGTAACTCGTTCAATTTACTAAATACATAACTCGTTACTAAATAATAACTTCAAAGTTAGGTAGGTACTTCTGCAATGTCTCTGGCACTGCGGAATGCGCAACCCCTTTGCCCTTACGTAAAAAAGGATAGGCACCAGAGCGAGCCGCAGTGGCAGAGGATTAAAAAACATTTTTTTTTTAAACGAATATTGTTAGTTAGGAGTGTCAACCCTAAGGCACGGTAATATTGTTATACTTACCATATGGTAATATATAGAATAATTATATAGAATCCATTATTACTGCTTCATCTGTGAGGAACGGAACGCATTGAACGCAACTTGTACATTATAACAGTCATAATACATAATAGCATGTTGTTTTTATGTAACTAAATGAAAAGAAATTCAATTTACTAAATACATACTTCATCTCCAATCATTACAACCATGATACACAAGGCTGATTTTAAAAAGAGGTATACATATTTCGTTAATATAACGTTATATGGAGACGTTAATATGACGTTATCTGGAGACATTCATATGACGGTATCTGGATACGTTAATATGACGTTATCTGGAGACGTTAATATGACATTATCTGGAGACGTAAATATGACATTATCTGGAGACGTAAATATGACGTTTCTTATGACGTCCTTTAAACGTCTTCAGAGACGTCGCTATGACCTGACATTAGGCCGTCATTTTGTACGTCTGTGGGACGTCTTTTACGACGTCATTTACGCCGAAAATGACTGTGAATGGACGTCATCATGACGTAAAATTGCTACCTGGGACGTTGCGGGCATTTGATATTCTCTCAATATGCACTTCTTGAAGGCTGCTAAGTCGCATCGGTTCGATAATAATTCTTGGCAGCTGGGTCACCACTACACTTAGTATTATGTTCTATGCTACTACCTAATGATAGAATTTGGGTATATCGCTATGCCTCGGGAACCACTCAGGAAATCGTAATAAAAGTTCTCCTATAATGTATCACATACAAAATCTGTCCTGTCAGTGGTTAGGTTAGCTACCACTCTCAATTAGAAAATCTGTGAACAGTTCCCGAGGGCATTTTCTCTATGCCATGGTGATGGAACAAGTTTGAAGCCCACAAGAGGTAACCTCTGCCTCTTACAGATGGAGTTCGTCACAAGTTGCAAACTGCACTGCGCCCATCACCCTGAGACATGAAATTAGTAATACAAACATTAGGGGAGACGGGGTGAATGGGAACCACTTAAGGAATAAGTCCAATTATTTTAGTATAACATTTGGTATTTTGAACACTATCATGAAATTAGCCTTAAGTTGTCATCATCGAAATTCTAATCAAAACTTTTAGAATAAAATTAAAATGTGAATCATTTGAATTTTATTCTGAAGCTATTTCAATGAGTACAAAAATCACAAACAAAATCTTATGCAAAATCGTGTTGAGCATGTTTTCATTCGCCACGGGCCCTGCAACTATATCATAGCTTATGAGTTTTTCCAGATGTGCAACAAATAATATATATATTCAAGTGCTCTTTTATTTAGTCACTACTATTACCAAGAACCACCACGCCAATTGGTTTCCACCCAAATGGTAATTTTCGATATATCAATAATTTGATAACACAGTTGAATATTTTTATAGAATTATCACTTTATCACAATCTCTAACGATCACTATACACTGTACAGGACAAAACTTAAAACACAATGGCAATAGTACTTAATTTTCTACTTGGACAATAGATAAAAATTACAACGAATCTACGTAAAACCGGTGTGCGCCTGAAAATTACATGCAAGCCGGTGTGAATTAATAAACGTAAACTTCTTTTTCAGACACAACATGGTACTGATGCACTTTTATTTCGAAGAAACTAATTTTATGAGATTCACCAAAGGCGAAATATTCGGTCTTACTGAATTTCTCTGTAAGTAAATAATAATAAATTTAAATTGTCATAAAAATATGTGTACAGCTTAATATTTGAACCTGTTGGCTCCGTGCTAGTGAAAACTGTGTTTCAGAGCCAAAGGCTTCTCAGTTCATACCTACTTAACGCTTCTTATGATTTTGACAAAGGTGAGCTGCCAATGACGTGGCACTTTTCGATTAGGTCAGAGCCGCCCGATATATTGTGCTTTAAATTCATTGATTCGAAAAACGGAAAGCAGCCAATAGACAGTCAACTGCATTTTTAGAATTTGCAAGCGGAAGTGGCTATCAGTAGGCCATTTCGCTGGACGAATCTACTGCCGATGGGGAATGTGTTTTCAAACGAAAACGATACTACAAGGTATACTGTTAATGGGGCCCTGTATATATCTTGACACCGTAACAAAAATGGTCTAAGATTTACAACTTTGACGGCCCCCATTTAACTGTTTTAAATAAATAAAAATTATAAATTTATTACTAACTAATATACTAAATGAAAAGTTTTCTCCGTGGGGTGCCGGGCATATCTTTCTGTAGCTTTAACTCGAAATCCTGTGGGAGTTATAAAGGCGAAAACACTCAAGTGAAAATACCAGGTGAGCAGCATCATCTTCTGAACTGCCATCTTATACCTACTGCGACCAAGACGCCTGCCAAGCGTGGAGATTATGGTAAATGTCCTCAACAGGGTTGATCTTTTGTTCAATAACGGACGTTCCGTTAAGTAGAGCTTTATGACACCCCACAATATTGGGCCCAAACATTTTTTTTTCATATTGCATCTCTACCTATTAGAGTTTTCCTTAAAAAGTATTTAGTTAACTCTGACAAACTATCTTACCCTACGGTTCAAGTCACGCAAATATGCGCTATTTGCACTGTATGCACGCAAACGGTCGGTTCATAACTTGCTAAACAGAATGCATGCATAGCATAATGACGTCATCTTTGACGTCACCTCCGGCCGCAAACAACGCTCACAGAAAAGTGGTAATGCAATGTGTGCACAAACGTCAAACTCAAATCTTGACAGATAGATGAGGAGATTTTTATTGTTGTGGTTAGAATGTTGAACGTACAAACATCTGTTCACAAAAGAATGCCTTGAAATGCAATACTTCTTTATCAATAATTGACGTGAAAGTTATTTTGGGTCAATTGCGAAAAAGCAAATTGACACTATTAACAGTTAGCAGATGTTATAAGCGCGGCTACATATCGGTTCACATCGTTTGCGCGCAAACAGTGCATATTCTTGTATTTCAGTTATGAACCAAGCTTTTGTAATATATGCAGTGACAGCAGTGTTTGCGTGGTTTAAATCGTAGTGTTAATTGCTCTGAGTTAGTTAAATGACTAGTACAATATTCATCTTTGGGTCAACATTTTAAGCAAAATTATCTATATTATAAGGCTCAGGTTCCAGTATATCCACCTCCGTTACATCCCTAATTTCAACTATATTTTGTGGCATAGCCAAAATCGAGTATTTCTTTGGTGTCTAAAGAAGAGGGCCTATGTAAATAATGGATTTTCCAACTGATATTGATGACAATGTATAGTGGTACAATTTCATCTCAAATTCTTTAGGCAGCTAAGTAGTTTTGTAACCGCGTAATGTTTTTTTCTTTCAGCTAATACTGGTGGTCTACTCGGTCTTTGCATGGGCTTCAGTATGATGAGCGCTGTGGAACTTCTTTACTACCTGACCCTGCGTGCGTTCTGCAACGCGAGGCAGCGGCGGCCGAAGCAGCCCTTTGTTAAATAACTCTTTTCCAAACATCTTTACCAAAATATATTATTTAGTTAAACTTAATATCAATTTATTTGTCACAAAATAAAGCCTTTTCTTATATTTTCGAATAAGCCCTTTGGAGCACTAGCCTAATCATACGGCAAATGCGTTCATGCCCAGTAGAACCTTTGTTTGTACAAGTACTGGAACTATGTTCTAGTAATTACCTAAAAGATCCGAAAGTGCTATTGGATTTATTTTATTCCCAGTTAAATATAGAGCCTTATTTAGTACAAATTTAACCTTTACAATATACCTATGTATGAACATTTTATTTCTTTGCATATACCCATAGAAGTATTGACGTGATTCATAATATATGTATTGATATATATTATGTAATTGGCAAATTCGGCATTTCTTTCGCACAGGCTGTATATTTGCGAGCTCCTAGGTTTTCGGTGTGACTTGTCCAGTCTCAAGAGAGGCGGAAGTGGCGTGTCAACCCCTCACAATTTTATGACAACGGCGGGAATCTTGGCAGTGTGCTTCACACTTCGGATAGATAATCTTTGTATGCAGTACCAACCTCATAATAATGTCAGTAAGTCGTTTAATTTGCGGAATACTGCCTCCCATATCAAATATATATAAATCTAAATATATAAATCCTTTATTCCTGGGCGAATCCAAAATGAGTCCAAAATCACTATCTATCCATTTTGCACTAGTGTATTTCTGTATAAGTTTTTATTGTAATGCTATTTTATAAGTTCTTGTGCAAATAAAGTGTTTTCTATCTATCTAATATTGGCATATGGAGGTGTTTCGCTTGTAGTGCCAAAACGCGCTTATCTAGACTCCGTAAAAAGAGTAGCGAACAAATTAGCATTTTCTTCAGCAGTATGATCCAATGATCTGTCAGGTTTTACTAGCCGAGATAGTTAGGCGACTAAAGTAAGATTCGACCCTGGACCCTCGACTTGCGCCTTTTTTAAAGCTTTTCTTGCATGGCTTGGCAGCTTTGCTGCTTATAACGAACATCTTTACTTTTGCGGTTTCGAGCATCAACTCATGCGAAGTATAATATGCTCCATTTTTCTTTTCATGTATGGCTAGCACACTACATGGGCCCTATGGTGTGCGTTCGCCCAGCAAAATGTATCGCCTTTTCAAGAATTGAATGATGCAGATAATTAGTGCCTTACATTGTGTAAATGTGCCCGAAATTTTATATCTGTGCGTCCAACGGCTTCAGAGTTATTTAAGAAAAACAGATTCTGCTGCACGAACAAACACAAAAAACGAAATACCTCTGAAATCTTAAGAGGCACAAATTTAGCTTTCACGGCACATTTATGCTCGTATTCAAACTATCTTTTTGCATATTTAATACAAAGCTAGACCCATTAATTAAAAAATAAATTGCTGGGCGACCGTTCGTGCACCAGAATCCATTTTTTCTTAAATAACTCTGAAGCCGTTGGACGCACAAATATAAAATTTCGGGCACATTTACATGATATAGGGCACTAATTATCTGCATCATTCAATTCTTGAAAAGGCGATACTTTTTGCTGGGCGAATACACACGGCCCTATGCTCTCCAGACCAAAACTAGCCATAGTAATAAAATAATAACTGTTTCCATTCGCCTTAAGACGTAGTTTTGCCATACCGGAACACATTACACAGCTAGGGTACTGTAGGTCCCGGTTGTTGTCTTAGGATAGCAGTCGTTATAGCATGGTGGTAGGGCATTTGGCGAATGCCCGCCTGGCTAGCTACCACCCTCAAGTAGAAAATCTGTTGCCAAGCACCGAACGGTGTTCCGGCTCCTTGAGAGCCAGTCATTCTAGGTTAGCCTGAACAACATCGACCACATCATCACTTACCATCAGGTCAGATAGTGGTCAAAGGCTAACCTATCAGGCATAAAAACAAAAAAATACTTGCATGGCTTTGTCCTATGAGTGATGACAAGCCGTGACCGAATATGAACTGTTTACCCGTTTTGCACTACCCGTGTAGTCTCGAGCGTTAAAACATAAGGACGAGGGTAGTTTATCAGCAACCTCAGATAAAATTAAAACTTCGTTATTTTTTAAAAGCTTTGCCACAAGAACTGAGTACAAAAATACAGAGAAATAAAGTGTTTCTGCTCCGGGTGAAATATTATTATTGTGAATACCTACATATTCAAACACCGATATTTCTATCGATCTATGTTGATTTAATGTTTTACGGATGTAGGTGGGAATCAAAAACTGTACTTAAAAATATACTTTTATTAATACAATAACTTAAAAATAAGGCTTCAGTCACACATGATATAAATGCAATCTATAACAATCTCAAACATCACTGACCGTTGAATGAATATTTTGAGAAAAGACCGCGCCATTCCATAAACAAATGAAAAAAGATATAATACAAATAGTTTTTAACTGTGCTCATGCTACTGAAGTTCCCAAGTTATACTGTACCTAGTCTCTTCTACAGGCTGTTATATTCCGCGCGCTTACAGAATAGAATGGAACCTTATCAAAGTCCATCGAAAATGACAGTTCTGGAGCGAAGTACCCCTAACAAAGATCTAGTTTGGCCAACCAAACTCAGTTACAATCATAACACCCCGTTGTTATGCTAAAGATATGCCAGCTAAGAAATTGTGTGTATGTCAGGATGGCGATTGTATGGTTTTAAAGTTAGGCAAATTTTCCCTGTCGAAAACTCAACGCCATCTCTGGGATTTCGTGGTCATAACGTTCAGCATAACGCGTGATACAAGAAGTCGTACGACTTATGTTACTAATATTTAACTATGATCTTATATGTACGGCGCATCCCTAAAATTTATTGAGCAAAATATATATTTTAATAAAAATTAAATTTTAGTGTCGTCTTAGGATTTCGCGATTATTACACATAGTAATTAAACAACTTTTATGATACCCCGAGACTACGATCACTGCAAAGTCTGAAACTTCGGAATAATAACAATAAATATACGCGACTTAAACCGTTTAAAGTTTAATTTTCTAATTGACATCCCACCTTTTGTGTTTAAAATGTAGTTCGTGCAACTCTTCACCACACGGTTTGGTATTTTGTACAAGAGTGATCAGCCGTTTTGGACTTGCGTCGCAGACTGTACGCGCGTCGATATTATGCCATTGTAGTTACACAAAAATATTCAACATAACAAAACCGCGCCCGACTTTCTTTATAATTCAATAGTTACATCCCAATTCTGATCATGCGCGGATTACCTACAGTTTATAGTGCAATTGTAAGCACGCTAAATTATTCAGCTGGGGTAGGAAATGTAAAATGTACAGTACCTACTATATCAGTTTTTTATTGTTATTTTAAAGATTGAAGATTTTAGCACGAGTTAGTCTAGACACGTACCCCGTGGGGTGCGGGGTCAGAATTGCACCTCTCCATATCAACCCATGGGTTTCGTAAGAGGCGATTAAGGGAAAATACTGAAAGATGGGCAGCAGCGCCTTCTAAAGAATTGTCAACTTACACTGCGATCCCCAAGACGCCTGCCAAGCGTGGGGATTATGGCAAATACCCCCTTAATAGGGGAGGCTGTTCAGCATTCAGGACGATCCGGCTGTTACAGTAGTCTAGACTAATTCAATAGTGCGAGGCAATACAGTTCAATATTGTCATGTATGGGCTGCGAAGACTCAACCATAGAGGCATTGGAGATCATTGACCTGGATAGGCTTTCTATGGTGGAAAAAACATGGAAAGAAATTTTCGGCTGCGACAAAATGAGGATGTGTGAAGCACGAACACTTTTTTTACAACCGTCTTAACTGTCTTCCCTTCCATTTCCTTAACATTAGTTTTTCATGATGAGCTGTTCCACTTATCTCTCACTCCATTTGGAATAAAGCACAGTCCTTTTGATCTTTTGTCTTGTCCTGAGTTGTCATTCTGCCAGTCCTTGTCTTGTTTTATCCATGAAGAATCTCGCAGGAACGTCACAATCATCACAAAAATAATGGTTGATGCACACTGATCCACCCGACACCTATGAATCTCCATTGTGCAAAGAAAAGTTTTCAACGCCGAATTCGGGTCGCCTCGACTCAGGACAAGCTCGCTCGCGGGCAAGTAGTAAAGTGACGAGGCGGCGTTGATATTGTGCGATATGTGAGCGTTGACCTTTAGGATTTATGCAGTCTTTTGCACGTGTTATACCTATCTGGAATTTAGTCCAATAGAGCAGTGTTGTAGGGTTGCCGGGGCACTTAGGCTGGAGCGTCAGGCGGCATGTGTAACGCCACAGTATGATGTCCTAGTCGTCCATGGACGATCTTCAGTGCAGTCCAATAGAGCAGTGCTAAGTTAGGCTATGCTAGGGTTGTTGCCTGGGCGCGTTGGGCACGGGCACTTGCGGCGCCTGAGGCGCGGGCGCGTCAGGCGGCTGCAAGGTGCGCGTGCGCCGCCGCGTATAGTGCTGCCACAGGAGGATGGCCTGGTCGTCCATAAACTTGCACACCTGCAATAACACGAGACAAGCTACTTAGCATTCCATGAATTTAACGGGCGGGTGCGGGGTCTTTCACTATACAAGGAAGAAGCTAAACGCCGGGATTTGATGTCTAGAAAATGTAGGGTTCTAGAACTGTTTTTAAGCAGGTGGCCATGGCTATATATAGTCACGCATTAAGTCCATGGTTTAGGCTTGATCTTCATCGAATGGTGGCGAGCATCTACCTGGCTAGCTATCAGACTCAAGAAAAAAATCTGTCGCCAAGCCCTAACGATGTTCCCGTAGTCCCTCCCTCGATAGTCATTATTTTCAACCTTCGACCACATCAAATCATCACATGCAGGTCAAAGGCAAACCTAACAGCAAAAAATTGTATTGCATGGTGAAGGGGCATTTTGGGAAGGCCTGGTTGGCCACTACGTTGGCCATGTAAAAATAGGTGCACCTAACGATGTGTTTCATGTGCTGTCCTCGAGCGCCAGTAATTCTAGGCTAAGCCTATCTCAAATGCTAAGCTGGCATCAATAAAACCAAGTCTTATGAAGCATCGTTTTGGTCAAGTAACATAAAGCATTGTATCGGACCCTACGAAGTCCTGGTTTTCTGGGCTTAGAGAATATTGGATTATACCAACACAACACTCTAGAGTATGTTACTGCGCCTGGTAAATGGTCATAGGCAAGGTAAAATGTAAGTGTTTACACACACCATTGGATACCCTAGGGCTAACGAGATGTTTGTTATTTGAGTTATGCTTTGGAGGTGCAAAATTATCATACTAGGTAAGTTTTTAATATTGTTAAATTTGCAATGACGCCTGCTAGGCGAATTACATTATAAAATTACAAATTTACGAGAGAAAAATTATAGTCATGTGCGGGATTCGAACCCGCGTCCATCCACCCCTTTAGCCGGGGTATGCTCTAACCAATTGAGCTAACATGACATAATGACTCATAACTGTAATTCTTGCTCTCGTTCTTCATGCAACCATCGTATTGGGATGGAGCGACACCTATAGTTCAACTTGCGTTGTACTACAAACAAGACCAATTTTGCAATTGGTTTTAAACTTGTAAATGATTACGCAACCTTAGAATTTTTAATATTGTTAAGTTTGCAATGACGCCTGCTAGGCGAATTACATTACAAAATTACAAATTTACGAGAGAAAAAATTATATTCATGTGCGGGATTCGAACCCGCGTCCATCCACCCCTGTAGCCGGGGTATGCTCTAACCAATTGAGCTAACATGACACAATGACTCATGACATTAATTGTAAGACCTAATATCAATTCATGTAATTCTTGCTCTCGTTCTTCATGCAATTGGTTAGAGCATACCCCGGCTAAAGGGGTGTATGGACGCGGGTTCGAATCCCGCACATGACTATAATTTTTTTCTCTCGTAAATTTGTAATTTTGTAATACTATGTAAGTGTTAAAAAAAATGGTGTACCTGTGCTGAAACACATTCTCTTCTAAATGCCTCGTGCTGCAGTAATTCCAGAAAATGCAGACTCATCGGATACTTGAGATAGCGAGCATATTCTGGTTCTTTCCAATACTGTAGGTACTTCAAGTAGTTTACAAAAGTCTGTTCTTTCAAGTAGCCCCGCTGCGCTAAAACTGGAGTTAAAAATGGGAATTTGAAAAGAAAGAGGATGGTAAAAAAAATATGAAAAATTGTATTTGTATATTTACTCTCGTTTTGGACGGTCGTGTAATAAATGAGCATAGACGCGAATTCTGCACATTTCATGACTGTGCTCTCTTGCTATAATATTGACTAAATATGATTGTGCCTTAAGTATAGCTATATGCTACGAGAATGCTAGCACTTTGTACTTCCACCATACCTATTTCTATCTCCAAGCAGTAATGTTCGCATTACTATGTTCCTCTTTGAAGAGTATTGGTGCCGGTGAAATTTCAGGTACATGAAACTTAACAACTTTATAGCTCAGGGTGATGGACACTGTTCAGTCTGTCACTAGTGACAAAATGCAACAGAGGTTACCGCGTAACACCATGTGGACCTCGTGCTTCTGCCATAAGCAAACTACATATAAAAATAAAGCTGTAATAACCATGTATGGAACCATACAAGCATCTATAGGTTTGTATCTTACAGTGAGTTCATTTTAGTGTCAAATTTTATATGAAAGTGTATTTTTTTTTAACTTGCAGTGCACTAGTATGGAGGTCAGATTTTTTATTTGACAGCTGAGTTGCTGAATATTGCTCTCTGTGTATCATAATGTAGAATGGTTACCAAACAAAGCTATATGTCTTCTGATTTTATTATATCAATTTATAGTCAAAATTGCTTGACAGAGATCACATACATGACTACAATTTTGATATTAGATTTAAACTTTTTTACCATATATTAAAATATAATGAGTCATTATTCAAATTTGTCCTTTCGTTCTCATTATTATGGAGCGTCATCTTTAAGAAGACATCAAGTAATTCTAAGTTATGCTGAACAAAAGGGCTATTTAATTAGGCTTCGACCACATCATCACTTACCATCAGATGAGATAGTGGTCAAAGACCATATAATCAGCTTTTTAAAATATATCAGCTATATAAAAACTCTAAAGTTTATATTTAATTAGTAACAATACATTTGATATTTTAGGCAGATAACTATCTTAATTTCCGCGTTAGGCTGCGCATCTATGAGCGGTACCAGGATACGTAGCGCAGCTGTGAAACAGTGTGACTTTTTCCACCAAAGATGTGCGAGGAAGGTGAGTGGGTTTGCTATAATCCCCACGCTTAGCAAACGGCTTGGGGATCGCAGTGTAAGATGGCAGTTCCTTTAGTTGCCCTTTACGAGTTCCACAGGAAGATATGGGAGGGTGTGTTTATACTTACAATGAATGTAGTTAGGATTAGCCAAGCATTGTACAAACTCCAGCTCCACTTGAAACCTAATTCGGTTCTGCTCTTCTGTTTCCGCTATTCCTGTAACAAAAAAATTCCTTAATTATTTTCCCGGCACGGCATAAGAATACCGTGACATATTCTACTGTTGAAAAAAGTCGACAGTAACAAAAAAAATCCGCCAATGAGCAGCAGCCCACAAAGGCGCGTCCCTCCATCATAACCACCCAAGCCAATATCCAATATCATTTTGTTTTACTGTATGTACCATTAGCATCTACGCCCACATTCAGACGCAGTGTACAAACGAGGTCTAGCCTTACAAATGAGCATCAATAATTTACTGTGCAGGGGTGCGCCTTTTTGAGTGAACAGGTCTGTAGCAGTGATCACATATAATCGAATGCATGTTTACTTAGACCTTTCAACCAACACGAAAAATGTAGGAATGAAACAACAATTAAACCTTGTCCAGAACAGGTTTCCACCAGTTGAAGGGGTTCATATTTTCCTGTAAAAGGAAAAATTTTAGATACGGCTTCTAATTTTCACAAGATTTTTAATATTGTACCATTTAATTCCGGTATGTTACAGATTATAGAACAATTTGATAATAATGTCACACCCTGGACATTGCATTGCAGGGTTGAAGATTGTTATGAAAATATATAGGTAGTTATTAAAATTGTGTAACCACCTATATTTCATAGAATAAATAGACATTTTCCACAACTGTCAATATGTTATAAACATCACACCTACAACTCGTGAACGGGTGCTGCTAGAGGATACTGATCTGCTCTGGATGCTAGTGCTAATGACATTAACGGAAAAAAAAAACTTTTAACAATGTTCCCCCTTGGAATGTTGCATGTTTCCTATTTCATATTTCTTGTTTACTAATAAATTATGTCATAGTTAAAAAAAGTCACGGACCCTGGAGTCTGTGGAGAGTAGATTTAAAATTAAAAAAAAAAAAAACATCACACCTAATGTAGCACAAATGTGAAATGTTAAAAAAAAGTTGTGTTGTTGAAACAAAAACAGACATAATAAGGCTATCAGAAGAAGATTGAAAGTATCACAGAAAAGTTAATGAGTAAAAGACTGCCATGGTATAGGTATATCATGAGGAAAGATGAAATGGACATGTCTAAACGGTTGTTGAGTATAAATGTGGTCTTATATTGACGTAGAGGAAAGCTTAAAAAGTTTTAAAGGGACCAGTGTGAAAATTAATATGTGATATATGAAATAAATTTTGTGGCATCTCACTAATTCGCATTACATTTGCTAAGTATGATCGGTATCTACATTTTTACATAGAATGTGGGCAAGAAGGAAGAAAAATTTGAGGAAAGAAGAAGTTAATATGTGTTTGATATATTCACTTACCTTTTCCAGTCATCATTTTTAATAATTGTATTTTTATTCTATGAAGTTCACAGTACTCATATATTTTCAACTTGTATTGTGTTCAATCCAATCATAATTTAGTGTTTATTTATTTATTTGCACTTTTTTATGGCAATGGTGTAGAACATTTTTCCAGCATCATATCAAAAGAGATTAATAGCAACCAAGTTTAATCTAATAAATTTAGAATTTTGTATCTGAAACAAAAGAAAATATATCTTATATGTCATACTATCTACAGAATAAACTAAGTGACTAATTACTAAAAACATACATAGAATAGTTACATAATGTAAACACTGAATGCTACATATGTGCCTACCAGTTTAATTTAATTTATACACAACTACAGTTTTAAATTGGTTACAGTTATAAAAAATGTTAAGTATCAATTTTACTTCTGTTAATATTAGAAAAAATGTTATTTATATCAATTTGAAATGGTAATTTATAATGTACCAATGAAGTTAATAACATATTATGGTCAAATAAGGGGCAAGAAAAGAAAATATGATTTGAATCATCTTTATTCATACCACACTCACAGATTGATGAACTTAAAGGCCTCAATTTCTTAAGATGGACAGCAGAAGTGCAATGGCCGAATCTCAATCTAGATATTATACAAAAACGCAATGATTTCTTTTATGTTTCCAGTAACCCTGAGAAATTTAACTAAACAACTGTGATTTGGAGAAACCTCTTTCTCGAAAATCAGAGAAAATTCCTCCCCGATTATAGTTATAGGTAAATCATACTGTGAAGTAACAAAACATTGTATGTAAATAATGTTTATAATCTCCATAAAACCCAGGCCTCCTCCTTAACAGGGACAAGTGGGATGGCAGTCGTTACAGCATGGTGGTAGGGCACTTTGCGAATGCCCGCCTGGCTAGCTACCACCCTCAAGTTGAAAATCTGTCGCAAAGCACCTAACGGTGTGTTCCGGCAGCTATCCTTGAGAGCCAGTAATTCTAGGTTAGCCTGAACAACATATTCGACCACATCATCACTTACCATCAGGTGAGATAGTGGTCAAGGGCTAACCTATCAAGCATAAAAAAAAAAGACAAGGCTATGATAGATATGCCCATCAGGCCATAATTGCCAATCCGCCTATGCTCAACAATAATGGTGTTGCTTTTAATTATCAAGGTTCTGACCCTCTTTCTTCCCCTGAAAGAGAATCAGTCATTATGTAATCAGTTATTACTGCCTCAGTTATTACTTACAATAGACCAAACATGTACATCATCAAAATCTGATAACACCATTATTGTTGAGCATAAGAGGATTAACAATTATTGGTTGATGGGCAGATTATCATAGCCTGGTCCCTATTTCTGTGCTTTTACAATGTTTTTTTTCCAATTAACGGTGGAGAAAGTGTCATTGTCAGTCTTGCCTAGGGCTGCCATTCGTCCGGGTTTCCCCGGATTTGTCCTAGTTTAGAGGACAAATCCGGACGGGGGGCGTCCGTTACGGGTTTTCAAATAGTGTCCCGACACTTTAGTATCAAGGGAATCTGGATTGATTGAAATATAAGCAATTGCGTTCATTCGTAAGCTGCATACAAGTTAACTCCGGCGCGGCGGTGCAAAATCTACAACAGAATGTCCCCCGCGTCATGCCGGCCCCCTCCATAAAGAACTGCCGCCGACCCCGATCATTCACTCACTGTGTTGCCGTTTTGGTGCATTTGGTGCTAGGTTAGGATTTCTAGAATATTTCTAGGGTCTTGAGCGCTTTTTTCTCATTACCATAAGCTAAAAACGTCGAGTGAAATCTGGCGGAAAACATTACACACATTACAAACAAGATTATCTTGATAGGTACTAGCTTTCCAGGCGCGGCTCCGCCCGCGCGTATGTCGGTTATCGCGCAAAAACATTAACCTCTTTTTGCGCAGTTCGATAAAAACTATCGTATGTTTTTTCCTCAAACTATTTCCATACCAAATTTCATTCAAATCGGTCCGGTAGTTTTGGCGTGAAAGCGTAACAGACAGACAGAGTTACTTTCGCATTTATAATAATAGTACTGATTAGTTGGCAACTCAAGTTACATTGTGAGTTTATTTGCTGGTCTCGTGGCAATGGACGAAGGAGAAAGTCATACTAAAAAAATGGTTTCATCTCTGATAGAAATAAAGTATAGATTTAAGGACCTGAGTTGCTTTGACTTGTCCAAATTCCTGATGGAAAAGTAAAGACTTAAATTAGACCATCTGAAAAATACCGAAATAAATAAAAAGATTTTAATATTTTCATGTTTGCAATTTATGCTTTGCGGATTACATTCCAATGAAAATGAGAGAAAAATTATAATCCTGCGCGGGAATCAAACCTGCGTCATCCAACCATGCGTCATGCTCTGAACAACAGAGCTAACATTACGGTCAGATCAGAGCATACCCCGGCTAACAAGGTGGATAATGCGAGATCGCACATTTCTATGCAATTACAATAATTGCTTGGCCCCAAATATCAAACGAATTGTACCTGGAAGCCTGGAGCACCACTCCGTGAAGTACTACAATCTGAAAAAATAGCCTTAGCCACACTTTCAAAGGACGATTGCGTAATTGACTTGGGGAACTAATGACAACAATCCGTTTGAAATTAAGTCTTCCTTATGTTCATTCCTATATTACCACCCAAAAATTAATGTCATTGTATCAGAGGTTCCTTTCAATAAGCACTTGAACGAACAAAAACTCAACTACAATTCTACAATTTTTGTGATTCCTACATAATTCTGTAGGAATCACAAAAATTGTAGATTTGTTGATATGCACTATATAAAACTGGGATCCCCAAGTCATAGCTATTTATTTTCTGTCAATCTATGTAGAGCACTATTGCGAGAAATACTAGCAATAGATTACAGAACCAAATTTGCTAGTCATATTGAATCTAAAAGAAATTCTCAAAAAATGCTTCTGATAGAAAAGAGCACACAAACTGAGGCTATAGTTAAAACTAAAACTGCATGAAAAGACTGTAATCAGCAAATTTCTTGTTCTAATTCTCTTAATCTTGCTCAAGATTTATTTATTATTTATTTATTTATTTATAAAATCAATTACAACATCATTATTACAAGATAATTTGATTAAGAAGGGAACCATTCCATATTTTTTTAATAAACAATTAACTTCTCGGACCCTAAATAATACGAGGGTGGAGTGAAAAGTTCGCAGCCTAACACATAAATACTTGAACTATTTTAATGTAACTGACCTCATTCGATTTGCTTACTCTCTGGTTGTCACATTGTAAAATTTTATCGCAATAGCCACAAACTTTTGAAAAAGGCAGACATAGTCGCGTCGAGCTCGCGAGTGACTGTGACTGGTTAAACATGTGTGCGTGACACACATAGCCACGTTCTTTTTACACTGTAGCGATACGTGCGTCTGTGGGCGTGTAATGTTGCATGTATTAGGATATAAAATACCACAAATTTTTCGATTTTTTTTAACATCTTGTGAATGTGTTTGGTGTTTTTAAATTATTATTATTAGTAAATAATACAATTCGATAATATATAGACAAATAATTCGTTAATAGATAAAAAAAAGTATTGCGAAATAAATTATGAATGAAAATGAATAAGTTGAATGAATGCTATAAGTAATGTTTGTTATTTAAATTAACCTTTTACATAAATATAAGTGTCATTTAATTATAGAATTAGTTTTAAGATCATTGAATTAAACTGCAATCAGTGCTTAAGATGTTTTCGGTACACTTGACGTCAGACGATTGCATCGAAGTATTTGTCAGACTGTATTATGCCAAACTAGTACATATATATATAGATAACCCTGTATATATATACAGGGTTATCGGTAAAATGCTAACAACCTCTTAGGGTTGACTTCTGCTAGTCCTAACAAATATTTTGAGATGATCTTTACATTCGATTTATAAAAAAAATGATATTTTTTTTGTTCTGGTGCCTAATCCGAGTATATAGCGCCCACCGCAGCAACACTGGACCGCGCCGTGCTGTCTTTCAACAGAGTTTTCACTATTTACCTCGAGCAAAGTAATGAAAATATGAAATAATACATTACAGGCACAAGAGACTTTAACATCAGGTAGTCTTAATTCCGTCAATAACATATAAAAAAAAAAAAAAACAAAAATATTTATTAAAAACCTATTATTTTTTCAAAACAAAAATATCATCTCAATATGTTTGTATATATATACATAGTAAACTATGTATAACATGCATATAAAATATGTATATGTGTATCACATAATAACGAATAGTATTATTTTAAACACCTTTATTCTGTTTAAAAAACTGTCTTTTGGCGTCTACTTTTACACTTCTGACGGTAGTTTCTAATTTTGATATATGGTAGAATCGTATTTTTAATAATTTCTCCACAATCACTTTAATAATGTTAACCTTGTGGTCAGCTCCGTGGACCTCATGCGCCTTTTCCAAATCTTTAAAAATTTTATCGTTCCCAATAAAACACTTCAAAATGCTTCTTGTAACATAATGATAGTCTTTTTCCGATTTCATTGTCACATTTTCTTTCAAAATTTTCCGAAATACTATCTCTGCAACTGCACAGACGTCATGAGTATCTACAGAAGGAAAAAGTAGCCCTCCTTCATTCCGGAGCCCGATCAACTTATGAAAATCTTGCCTTTCCGTAGCGATCAAATATGATAGACAGAATTCACATTTAATCACCTTTTTTATATAATGCACTACACTTCCTGCAATGTATCCGACAATCAATTTTTTCATCTCGTTCATAATTGGCACATTTATTGTTCGAACTAAAGTGTAAAGTTCTGCGTCTGCAGATATTTCATTTAAAAATCCCAGTTCGGAATCATCGAGCTCTTCATGTCTGTATGAAAGACTTGTTGAGTTTATAACCTGAATTGCTGATGTACAGGTAAGTATTGCCACATTTTCCAAGGGAACACAGTTTCCTGTCTCTAGGCTTCTTAATTCTAAATGTGTCAACAACTTCCTGTAAATGCCTTTAAACTGTTTGACATAAGGGTTGTCATTGTGTCCTCCGCACAACGCAGCCGAAAAATATTTCGAAGTGATCCTGGCTCAGTTTATACGTGGGCAGGAACACCAAACTGTTTTCTTTTACTATTAAACGCTGTGTTAGTGATTTAAAACTTTCGATATTTATTAAGGCTCCTACAAAACCAGTTTTGCATCGTGTTTCAACAATTCTTTTGTAGAAACGCACTGACATGTTTTGGTCTCTCATTTTCGATAAAAATTTTTCTAATCGTAGTCTTGATTTTCAATTCTTGTATGTACCCCTTCAATTGGTCAAGTAGTGCATAAATCTTACCCATGTTTCCTGTATGTATTGCTTTTTTAAAATCAAAATGTGTCATACTTCGTGTGTTGTATACGTCAAACATGTCATTCATTAATGAAATGAATGTTTCCGTCGGTTCGGATTGCCCTACAAATTGGCATTGCCTTAGCCACACTTCTGCTAAGCGTTTGCGTGGCTAGCTTAACTTTCGTTATGTTATTTCTAAACATAATGTGTTTTTTTGAAAGTTTGTTTGCTAAGTGCAATCCTTCATCTTCCTGCAGTTTATTTAATTGAATTATGTAATTCCAGTCCACAGTTCCACCATCTTTGTCAAAAATTTGTTTTTTTGCTTCTAACTGATTCCTGATCAGCTTTATGACGTGACTTGGGTCTAAAAAACATGCTACTTCACTACCATCCGATAGATGTTGGAATGAGGTCTTCATGTTGCTGATGTCTTCGTTTATAATGCAGCCTAGAAGTTGCATAGCAGTTATGTTAGTCGCATGACCATCGAACGTCAGCGAAACCACTTGAATTCCAGCATCGTAGCATTTTATGAGGCACATATTCACCAGGTTACGCTTTTGTTCACCTGTTAAGGTATTGGTCAAAAAGTAACCCAAGGGGATTTTGAAACGTTTGTTTATCCCAACCAGCATAAAAACAAACGCTTGAGATGCCAAAATAGTAGACTCAGATATTTCATCCCCCATGTCCACTACGCCCACATATTTTTTTCCATCCCACAGCTTTTGCTGACGCAAGCCCATTTCATCAAACATCAGTGCACATATAAGCTTATGGGGAGAATTATCCGTCATTTTCTTTAATGCTATAAATGCTTCTTCTGTGAATCCTGGCCCACTTTTGACGTGTGTATACCACTTTGCTAAAGTTTTGGGATGAGGTAGACAAGTATTGAAAACTTTTCTTACGTATTCATAGCTTCGTGGTGAGTAAAAATTTAACGTAAGACAAAATTTTCTCATTGCAGGTGAATATTTTATTTTTTTCTTGCCTGCACATTTCCTACTTAAATTGTGAAACAAGTCAGTGGCAACAATGTTTTCACTTAATATTTTATGGGTATCAATATTTATAAAACTTTTGTCATATAATTCCTTTAAAATATTTTTTAAGGAAGCATTCCTTTTTTTTAGCCGCCTTACTTTTTGATGCAAATTCAGTTTTTTTTTTTACTTATAATGTTAACTAGCTTCTGTCTTCGTAATTCCTTTCTCATCTGATGTTTTCGTGGCGTGACAAATATAGATTCCAAATCCGAATCTCTAATGTCATCAAAATTATCGTTATCCGTAGTCTTTTGAGGGGATAGTCTTGTTTCTTGATCGGCAATTTTATCATCCGTAAGCCTTCCACAGGATGGCCCTGCCTCTTGCAATGAAGTTTCTTCACGAATTTCTGCCCGTTCAACAAGCAATTGTGGCTTTGCGTGTTTTTTGAGACACCGATGTCCTTTTTTTCCTTTCAAATAAATATCTTCTTCTTTGAAGTGTGCAGAGCAGATAACGCAAAACTTTGATTCGGTCCATTTTTCGTCATTTCGATTTTGGCGGACTATGGAGACCCAATGTGTGCGTAAAATAGGGTCAACTGGAAATCTGAAAAAAACAGTAACTTAAAGCCTAGTATTGACCTCGCGTGAAAACCATACAAAAAAACTAAGATTACATTTTTTAACTTAACAGCAATTAGGCCAATAGACGGACTTTAGAATCGGTACACCTAGTTTTCTCCGGGAGGGGCATAATACTTACATAAATCTATTTAATTATAATATATCTAACTATCCAAATCCCTGTACCTTGTACTAGTATTAACTGTGTTACAGGGTTATAGTTCCTTCCCATAAACTATTGATACTACTCCCATATACTATGAAATTTATAAAATTCATTATTTACGACACTGTATTTCA
This sequence comes from Plagodis dolabraria, assembly GCA_963854805.1. Taxonomy (NCBI): domain Eukaryota; kingdom Metazoa; phylum Arthropoda; class Insecta; order Lepidoptera; family Geometridae; genus Plagodis; species Plagodis dolabraria. The sequence continues at coordinate 12,949,214 of OY978461.1, forward strand.
TGCTATAGCGAAACATTATCCTACTAATAATATAAACGCGAAAGTTTGTAAGGATGTATGGATGTATGTATGGATATATGTTATTCTTTCACGCAAAAACCACTGCATGGATTTTGATGAACATTATGTGAATTGTCGACAATGTAACGATAAGCGTCAAGTAAGTAAGAAAAAAATCAGCTATATCTGTGGTAGCTAGCCCGTGGGTACTCCTCTGAGCACCTCCCAAGCCATTTTTAGCGTAGTCTACTCTTGGGTACCCAGAGTACTCAAACGCAAAAGTTTACAGCGTACTCCCAAAAATTACTTATCTCTCTCTAACTAAAGATTAATCTCATAGTCTTTGTCTCACTCAGAATGAATGTGCCATCATTTTGAAGTATAGCAACATTAGAAAAAGACAAATAAAAAAAAAAGCCCATGTTATTGGCAGTTTCCTCAATCTGTGTGCTGTGAAAAAAATCATATAAAATTAACTGGCCAATGTGCTTTAATTTATTTTTTGTGAGCAGACTGAATAATACCTTGTTTTATGTTTTAAATATAAGCCTATTTAATTTAAAACATAAAACTAGGTAGTCATCGCTTTACTTTCAAAATTAAAAATCCCTTACTAACAACAATCCCTTTTTTGCTCTATGTCGATGTTCTAATTGATTGTTTAAAATATATGGGCCACTTATCTAAACATAACTCAGTCCATTTGAACCGTTTATTCAAGTACGTTCACAAAAACATCACAAGTAGCGTCGTATTTCACAACTCGTCATAAATCGTATGACGATTGTGTTATGAGGTCGTCCGCTGTGCGCCTTCCCGCCAAAAACTTCACGCAGGTTAAGGCAGGTAACGGTCAATAGCTCGTGGGGCGGAGGGCAGATTAGCGGATATGCGACCTATTCTGGAGTGCACTGCAAAAACCTTAAGTATCACACGCACATAATGTTTAACGGAAATGTTTATCTTAAATTTACCTACAAAAAAGCTCGCGACAGCATTTATCTATATTTTATGTGTAAGCCAATATAGCCAAAATAGTGAACCATATATACTATACAAAATTATAGGTAATTCATTTCTAATGCATATTCGGTAGTTACAAATTTATCCGTTTCAAACTAATATTATAAAGGCAAACGTTTGTGAGTGTGTTTGTATGTTCATTACTTCTTCACTCTCAAACGACTGAACCGATTTTGATGAAATTGGGTATGATTGATAACTCTTTATTGAAAACACCATAATAACAACAATAAACTTAAACATAATTTAAAGCCGAGTGTATCAATGGGTGGTCTAATCGCTCAGAGCGATCTCTTCCATACAATCCATAAACAATAGATTATGGTCAAAATTTTGGGCGGGTTTCTTATGGCCTTAATCATTGTATACATAAATAACTGATGTATAGCGTTAAGTTTACTAATGACAGTAACGACAGAGAATGGGTCGAATGAAGACATTTAAATTGTTCCTTGAAGTAGCGCGGGGATAAAGGATTGAACAGAATACTGTAAAGGAGAGAAAATATATGAGCATTCCGGCGACGACGAATAGAATCACTTGAGCTTATTACGAAAATCGGAGACATGATCATATATGCGTAAGCCATATACTTATAAATCTTATTAAAAAAAAATATGGTATGGAGGTAGATAAGGTGCTGGATTAACACACAAATGATGCATTTTATCATCATCATCCATCACCACGCGAGTATAACTACGGGGCGCAGCTAGTATCATATTACAGACTGACATGAAATATATAAAGGGTGAGAAAAATGTGTATGTGTATGGGTGAACAAGTATGTATATATGTGTGTGTGGTCACAGATTCTGTGTAACAAAATGCATACCTATTAAAACTTCAATCATTTATTTCTCAAAAGTTATTAATTTCCGCATTATGAAATTTCTTGTGATTAGATCCCTCACGATAACTAGCTGCATAAAAAAATTAAGATGCCTTGCGAGGTATACCGATTCTAAAGACAAGCCTTATACGGTAATAGATACATTTTCTTGTAATATTATATTTAATCGAAATATATGTCTCTATAAAAAAACAGTCATTGTCATCAAACAAGTAGGAACGACCAATCTTTCTTACTGACAGACATACAGTGACTACCTAATTTAACGAAGCACTTAATCACTTTATTATATTGCAAACAATTTGCAAAACCTTCCATGATACGGAAAATTACCCCAAAGTTACGATAAAGTCATTTAATGCATACTTGTCACACTGACTAATTTTAGCCGAGTTTGTTTAGGTTTTGCGTTCCAAGTCGTTCAACAAAAATAATTTAAAGGTTATTAAGGAAAACAACAAACTCACCTGTGAAAAGATATTCCATCGTGACTTTAGTTTTTGTGAGCTGTTTTTGCAATTCCGAAAAACGCAATACGGCATATTTAGGTTTGAAAGCTACACTACGAAGTAATACCATAGACGCGTACGACCCGGCTGTTGCTTGGTAACGAACTGAGCGCAAAAAGGTATTACTCGACCATTTAGTATTACTAAACTTGCAGTCACGTGCGTGTTGCACGTGACTATGTCTGCCTTTTTCTAAAGTCTGTGGCAATAGCATTATCAGTTTTTAAATTAGACTGAATTTTATGAGCCTAAGTGCAGCATTTTTAAAGAATGAAGAAAATTGAGCAACTTACGGTCATCAAATACCTGTTTAAAAAAAACTAACTCCAAAAGAGATTCAAGAAGACATGTCAACAACATTGGGGGAATCTGCTCCGTCGTATACGACTGTGAAAAAGTGGGTTGATGAATATAAACGCGGACGAGAGAGTATTGAAGATAAAATCCGCAAAAGGTAAAATCCAGCCACTTGGACTATCGGACCATGGTACTAGTCAGATCCTAGTTTTGAATATGAGAATTGAAAAAAACATTTATCCACTGGTTCAAACATAAGAGAGATATTTCCGAGACAAATCTTAACATATTTACAAAAAGTATTTCTTGTTTATCATTCATAGATGTATTACTTCAGAATGATATAAATGCAGCTTTTTCTATATTTCATGAGTACCTTGTTTTATTTTTTAAACTTTGCTTCCCCATTGTTAAAATTAAAGTGACTTCTAAGTCTATAAAGTGTAATTGGATATCAAAAAGCTTGAAAAAGTCTAGCAAGGTTAAAAGAAAAGTATACTTTCAATTAGAGAGAAAACAAATATCAAACAGGACTACAGGAAATATTCATGAATTCTACGACATTGCATTCCACAATCTCAAAGAATTAGTTGCTCTAAATATTTGAAGTCTGCGACAAACAAGTGCAAGGCAGATTGGCAGTTGATAAAGGCACATACAAAATCAACCTCACCTACAGAAGACTGTATTGATAGATATTAACTGGCAGGTTCTAACTAACCCAACCGACATTGCTACTGCTTTTAATGATTATTTCATGAATATTGCAAATAATAATACGAGCACCATGTTACCAATATATTCTTCTAATATATGTTCAAGTATATTTTTGAGACCAACTATCTGCGATGAATTAGAAAAAATAGTTAAAAATTTGCAAAACTCTCATGCTTTTGGATATGATGAACTCCCAACTCATGTAGTGAAAAGCATATCAACTTCAATTTCACCATGCTTGAGCTACATCATTAATTTATCTTTTATACAAGGCGTATTTCCTGATCGCCTAAAATACTCAATAGTTAAACCGTATTTAAAAAAGGTAATGAGGATAATCTCATCAACTATAGACCAATCACAATCATACCTATATTATCTAAGATTATCGAGAAGGCTATGCTGAAAAGATTACATGAACTTTTAGATAAGCATAATATTATTTGCCCAGAACAAAATGGGTTTAGGAAAAATAAATCTACAACTTTAGCAAATTTTAAATTAGTTAAATATATTACTGAAAGTTTGGAATCTAAACAATCTATTGCCGCGCTGTTTTTCGACATGAGCAAGGCTTTTGATTTAGTCCACCATGAGCTCGTGTTGGGAAAATTATACAATTATGGTATTAGAAGATCTGCGAATGACTGGTTTAAAAGATACTTAAATAACAGAATGCAATGTACTGAGGCAATGCACATTGACAAAAAACAAAATAAAAGCAGGATACCAATCAGTTTACAGGAAAAACTCATTTGGAGTACCACAAGGCTCTATTCTCAGACCAGTTCTATTCCTTCTTTACATAAATGATTTACCTGCAGTGACCACACATAAATCTATCTTATTTGTAGATGACATTACAATTTTAATCAACAATAATCATAATGACATAAATAAATTTGAATTAGATATTAATTATACTATAAGCGAAATCGTTACATGGTTAACTACCAATAAACTTAAAGTAGTTTTGTCAATGTTTACACATTGACAAAACTAAAATAATGCAATTCTATACAATAAATGGATCTCCCCTTAATCTAAAAGTCAAATACAAAAAACAAATGTACATGGTACTAAATTTCTAGGATTTAACTTAGATAACCATCTAAACTGGAAAAATCAAATAAAAGAAGTGTGCAAAAAACTAAACAGATTAGTGTTTGCATTGCGATGTATAAGGGAAACCTCATCACTTGACTCGGCACTTAAAGTGTATCATGGTTATGTCGGTGCCATGCTTCAGTGTGGTACATTATTATAGGGTAATTCTACCGATATAGATAAAGTATTTATAGCACAAAAAAAATGCTTAAGAGCAATCTGGGGGGCTCAACCGTTAGACTCATGTAAACCAATATTCAAGCAATTGAAAATTCTAACTTTACAAAGCATTTACATAAAAAATGCTGTTCTATTTGTTAAGAACCACCCAGAATTCTTTCATACGAACCAGGAAGTTAGTAATAGACAACTTAGAAGCCAATTCAGTAACAAATTTATGATTCCATTCTGTAGACTTAAATTGATAAAAAAAAATGTTTTTTATGGCGATTAAAATCTTCAACACCCTTTCAGATGACATGAAAACAATGTCAACAGTGGGACTTAAATCTCACTTACACAAATGGTTGATAGACAGCTGTTTTTACTCCATAGCTGAATTCTTGGATTGTGAGGGTCGGCATTTTCAATGAAACTTCTATTCTCAATATATTATTGCAAGTTGTGGACCGTTTCTTATTATTTTCATTTTATTTATCATTGTATCTTAATTTTAATTGCAATCTGAGAATATTTGTAAATATAACTATAGATTAGGGTGTTTAATAATGTATTCTTTTTTTTTTTAAATTTAATTAAATTTAATCATATTTGTAATGATAATATTATGTAACATTTGTATGCCCTATGAAGGGTAGAACATAACTTTGGACATTATTTACCATAACATCTGTATATTACTCATGACTATAATTTTTCCTCCCTTATATTCGTAATTTTGTAAAGCAAAAACATCTTGAGCTTGTCAAAATTTAAACTTGTTACTTACTTTTAATTTACACAAAAAAAGTTTTACGGTTTTGGGTACTTAATCTATGTAACACAACAAGACCGCTTAAAAAATTTTTAATCGATGTAGTTCGTAGTTTCTAACTAGGTACTAATTTATTGATTATTTATTAACTTATTAGGAAACAGCTACAAAAACAGTTAATATGGATAAAACTCACAATAGTTTTCAAAGCAAAGATTATTAATTAAACCAAAAATTATAATTTATTTCTAATTTGATACCAAATAACACTGATCCTCATTATTTTTATCACTAGATTGCTTCAGAAAGAGAAGAGTGAATAATTATGTGTGTAGCACTGTAGTTACTGCGCTGTACTATGCTACTGTATAAATTTAAAAAAATATGATCTTTGTTTTCATAGGTGTCCGGGAAAAAACTCAATTTCACCCAAATGTCCGGGTTTTTTAAAGATTTTGGTGGTTGGTGGTTTAGGTGATGGCAGCCCTAGTCCTGACGGAGTTTATTCCACAAAATCTTCCAAGATATCAAATGCAACAGATGGGATATATAAGGGGTAGATCCAATGAGCGACTTATATCAGGGGGCCTACCACACGCATCGTAGTTTCCATTAATTGGACGAAAAACATTTGAACACAAAAAACCACGCAAAAACATTTTTTTACATATATCACATAACTTACCAACGATGTTCAATACACATGAAATTTAGATAGAATACTATTATAATAGAATATTCTATCTACATTTAAAAAAGCTAATATTTTAAATACAGGACAACAATAAATGATTTTTTTAATGTAAAATATCGCCAAAGCGCCCGAACTCTTTGACAAGTTTGACACAACCAAAGATGCAAGAGGATTTAGAGGATGTAATACAGGGCCGCGTTCCAAGCCTCAGAGTATAGTTGTTTGGTTGCTTTAATAAGTTAGAGCAACCAAACAACTAGGGTGCGTTCTTATTTGTCGTCGACGGATGATCGCTCCAAGCAGAGCGACGCTCGTCATCCGCCTTTTAAGAACGGCTCTGTATCATATCTGTATCAAGAACACTACTTTAAATGTTTCACTGACCCAGAAGAAATGTATTTACAATTATGTACTTTTCCACGACACACAACTAAAACAAACATACATAATATAACAATAATAATAATACAATTTTGTAAACAGAAGTCTACGTAAACAAAAAGTAACTTAAAACAAAGAAAAATCAAGTCCCAACTGTCAAATGAAACGTCAGGGCGATATTTATCCACCGATTTCGTGGGGCGACCGGTGCGTCGTCGAGCGATATATAAGAACGCTCCGGAAGATCATCGGACGATCGCTCCGGGCATATAAAAACGCTCGGGGCGTCGTCGGACGTCGTCAGACGACAAATAAAAACGCACCAGGGTGCGTTCTTATTTGTCGTCCGACGACGGTTGATCGCTCCAAGCAGAGCGACGCTCGTCATCCGCCTTTTAAGAACGGCTCTGTATCATATCTGTATCAAGAACACTACTTTAAATGTTTCACTGACCCAGAAGAAATGTATTTACAATTATGTACTTTTCCACGACACACAACTAAAACAAACATACATAATATAACAATAATAATAATACAATTTTGTAAACAGAAGTCTACGTAAACAAAAAGTAACTTAAAACAAAGAAAAATCAAGTCCCAACTGTCAAATGAAACGTCAGGGCGATATTTATCCACCGATTTCGTGGGGCGACCGGTGCGTCGTCGAGCGATATATAAGAACGCTCCGGAAGATCATCGGACGATCGCTCCGGGCATATAAAAACGCTCGGGGCGTCGTCGGATGTCGTCGGACGACAAATAAAAACGCACCACTGGGCATATAAAAACGCTCGGGGCGTCGTCGGACGTCGTCGGACGACAAATAAGAACGCACCCCTATACTCTGCCTACAACTATATTATCTCTTTTTAAATGTAGATAGAATATTCTATGGAGTAAGCTCCAAGGTTCCGAAAAACTCTTTATAATCTCAAATATCATTCTTGGTGGGAACGAGCAAAATTTATAGACGTTTTATGATGTTTGAAAAACAATAACTACCGTTATGTACCTGCAAACTATATAAGAGTGTCTATGTTAGATGGGCAAGGGCGCAGGGGTTAGTACAGAAATAACAGACGTGCGTTTCCCGTATAGTAGTGTATTCGACTGAAGATCGTCGGTACGATGTGCCAGTCGCAGCCGGCCGGTTTGCTTACACACATACGTACCTATCTATACTATCATAACATCCCTCCACCTTTAGATAAACACGAGTACATTTTTAACCACTTATAATGACTATTTGAGAGTCTATACTTATTCTAAAACTTGCAATGCTATTCAGAAGTACTGTTTATAGTCTATTCTCTTACGAGTACGTCTTGGGGTGGACGATTGGCTATTAGGGGCTGGTTCGCTTAATGAGGCCAGCTGTGCCATCTCCACGGACGTATCTGGTGCCGAATCCGTGGACAGTGTGGGCGGAGCGGCAACTGCAACAGCTAACGGCGGCACTGATTCCACTGCCGCGGGTACAATCTCAGATTGTAGTATGATTGGTGGCATGGGGCTTGGCTCCGAGCTGAAGGTAGACTTCTCATTATCTTTAGGACTGTTCATAATCGAGCGCTTAGCCGTACCATCGTTATACCATATCTCCCCTTTTAATTTTAATAGTTGGTTTGTGTGTTTTTTTACTATGGCACCTGTCTCACATATTCGTGCTAGGTACAAAGTTTTACCTATTTGCTTTAGTATGGTGCCTTTAATCCAATATGGCTTTTGCATTTTGTACACTTTTATTAACACATGTTCATTAATGCAAAAAGTTACATTTCTTTTACCGCCATAGTACCTAGATTGAGAGAACTGTCTTTTCTTTACAAATGCATCGAGTGTAGCATCACACGTCGATGGTTCATTTATATCGATAAGATCTAGCCTACTTCTCATTTTACGACTGAACACTAGTTCAGCGGGTGACTTGTTTGTTGTGCTGTGAATTGAATTTCTGTAATTGAATAAATATTCATTTATTTTTATGTTTAAGTCTTTTTGATTAACCCCCGACGCAATTATGTTTCGAATAGCGCGTTTTGTCAGTTTTACAAAGGCCTCGGCTTGGCCATTACTGATGGGGTTGTACGCAGGTGAAGTGACATGCACGATGCTGTTCTTGATATAGAATTGTTTGAATTCGTCAGATACAAAAGAAGTTCCATTATCCGAACAAATTGTATGAAAAAGACCAAACCTTGACATGATCTCACAATTTTTTTCGATGACAACTCGAGTACTGTAGCCGGATGATACATCATAACATTCTACCCATTTTGAAAATGCGTCCACTACAATAAGAAAAGTTCTGTTGTTAATCGGGCCCAAAAAATCTAGGTGTACACGATACCACGGTAGTGGCGGGAACGGCCAGGGTGCTAGCGGCGCGCGAGGGGGGGAAGGTCGCGCTTTGGCACAGGTCTCACATACTCCTACATAGGCATCTATATTGTATATTTATTTATTTTTATTTATTTATTTAACCATTTTCGTTACATTTCATAACATTGGTAAGTCAAATTGGTACAGAAGAACATACATAGCATTAAAGCATATCACACAATATAACACAGTGTCACAATACAAGTACAACTTAGCGACTACATTACATTCTCATTTGCAAATCAGAAAATGAACAACTCATGTACTCGTTGATATGATAAAATGGATGGCTTTCAAAGAAATTTTTAAGAATAAACTTGAATTTATTTAGAGGGAGACGTGTTATTTCCAAAGGCAATTTATTATACATAGCCAGTTTAATACAGAGGCCTTGTTTATAGGTTTTAACGAGTTTAGTTCTTGGTACATGTAACCTTTCTTTATTTCGGGTATTATAATCATGTAGGTGCATTTTAATAGGCATTTTCATTTTTATTGGTAGACATACGTGGCCACCAGAACCGGTTTCTTGCTTCTGACTTCATTTTATACGTACCAAGATGTCCTGATTGCAGCTCGTTTAATAGTAATGTACGGCACAAAGAAGGAATTACCAGTTTGTGCCCTCTAAGTAAACATGACTTTTCTACCGATACTTCGTTACAGCACGAATAATATGCTCTCAAGTACTCATCCTTACATTTAGATGGCCAACCATTTACCGCATAGTTGCAGACCTCTGACAATATATGATCCATTTTAGTAACTTCTACGATTCTATCTATACATAAAAATTGTTTGGACGATGGACCGAATACAAAGTTCACATACTTAGCTTTATCTAAACATGAATCATCACGTTCAGTTATCTCTAAGGCCGTCGTCGACCTGCTCAGAAAGTCTGCTGAATTCATCGGGCCGCTGATATATTCAATAATGAAATTATATGATTTTAGATAAATAGCGTAACGTTGCAGCCTATTAGCTGTAACCTCGGGAACACTTTTACTAGGGTTGAAAATTGACAGAAGAGGTTTATGGTCTGTTCTTAGAACAAAAGGAATGGCGCGACCATATAAATACTGGTGATATTTACGGACACCGAAGATGATCGCCGTCGCTTCCTTTTGAATTTGACTATAGCACTTTTCTGCATGAGTCAGCGATCGCGAAGCGTACGATATAGGTTTTTCAATGCCATTTTCTATTTGAGACAAAATACAGCCTAAGCCGGTAGGGGATGCATCTACTGTTAATATTAATTTAGCGTCAGGATTAAAATGTGATGTATTTTATCAGACGATAGCTCTCGTTTTATGAATGAGACAGCATCATCGTGCTCTTGCTGCCAGTGCCAGGCCGTATTCTTTTGCAATAAGCTGTGAAGCGGACTCAAAATAGAAGATGCGTTCTTGACAAAACTTCTATAATAATTGACGAGCCCTAAGAACGATTTTAGCTCGGCAATATTACAAGGGGTTTTGGCGTTCATTATAGCCGTTACTTTATCCGGGCATTTGTGAAGGCCACGTTTGTCTATTATAAACCCTAAATATGCTACCGAGTCCTGAAAAAGGGAACACTTTTCCTTTTGCAGAACTAAACCAGCGTTCTGGAGTCTTGTGAATACTTCATGAAGCTTCTCTTTATGAAGAATATCAGAGGAATCAGTAATCAGGATGTCATCTTGGAAAATAAGAACTCCATCCAGCCCTGAAAGTATGGTTTCTATGGTTTTTTGGAATATGGCTGGGGCGCTGGAAAGACCGTATACAAGCCTAGAGAATTTATACAAACCTCTACACGTATTTATGCAAGTCAGCATTTGAGATGCCTCATCTAATTTCAGTTGTGTGTAAGCTTGAGAGAGGTCAAGTTTTGAGAATTTTAGACCGCCATGCAATCTCGCAAAAAGCTCCTCTATGCGAGGGAGAGGATATTTATCAATAACAAGCTGTTTGTTAAGAGTGACCGAGAAATCAGCACAGAGTCGTATGGTGCCGTCGTGTTTCAGCACAGGAACAACGGGACTGGCATACTCCGAGTAGCTTACTGGCACTAAGATCCCAATGTTTACTAATCTGTCTATTTCCTTCTCGACCGCCACCCGTAACGCAAAGGGTACACGTCTAGCTTTATAAAATATGGGTTTAGCCTTGTCTTTAAGTGTTAAGCTAACCTGTGTTACTGTGCAGCAACCAAGCTTATCAGTGAACAGCTGAGGGTATTGTTCCGTGAATTCATCCATCGCGCTACGTGTACATGAATTATTCACTGAAATTTGCAACCGGAACTTCGCAAAAAAATCTCGCCCTAATTATGGAACACCCTCGTTCTGAGCGACACACATACCTAGGTCATGAACCTTCGAATTATACGTTACAGTTAACTTAATATAACCGAGAACTTTGATATCTGTTCCATTGTAGGCAGATAGCTGTAAATTGTTGGGGTATAGCCGATGCTTAGCAAATAATTTTTTGTACAATTTCTGTGAAATAATTGTAATTGGTGAACCACTATCCAATTCAAAGTCTACATATACACCATCTACAAGAACAGATTCGTGCATAGCTTCCACCATAACTGTTTTAATGTTGCAAATAACTGACTTACCATCGTCACTAGATACCTCATCATTGTTGTTGCTACACTCGATGAAGTTGTGATTGCCGCACTTTTTTGGATGCACTTTTCTCAAATGACCTTTGACACCGCAAATATTACACTTATATTTTGCAAATTTGCACGTAGACACCAAATGACTTTGATAACCACAGGCAGTACAACGAGGTGTTTGGTTAAAGCTACTGTGCGATGAATTAGCTGCATTATTTTGTGCGCGAGCCGGGGTGGTCGCCATTTTGTGCATTTAAGTAGGCACAACCCTCGACTGCGCAGATCCTAGCCGAGCACAGCGAATAGCTTCTGCTGTTTGTTTTGCTTCACTGAATGATAGCGTAGACATTTCCATTGTAAACAATTTATCCCTCTCTGGTCCCGTCGACATGCCGAGCAAGAACCGGTCACGTAGTGCTTCTGATAGCATGGTGGCCGGGAAATCGCACCCCGCAGCGAGACTACGCACTCGCGTTGCCCATTCCATTAGGGTTTCATTGTCATGCTGAGTCGAACTATGAAATACGTATCTGTCTACGAACCCACATTTTCTTGGTTTGAAGTGGCCATCTAGCAATTCAGTCAAATGATCGTAACTAAGCGAGGCTAAATTTGCAGGCAAGGCCAGATCACGCACTAATTTGTAAGTGTTCTCGGATAAACTGCTCAACAGTATTGCTTTGCGTTTAATCTGCCCTTTTTCGTCGGCATCCACATCATTTGCTAGAAACCATTGTTCCAATTTATCTCTGTAGATCTGCCAATCTTGGACTTCGTAATTAAAGCTACACAGACTTCCTATGGACGCCTTCGACATAGTTTCAACCTTCACTTGTAAAACACGCGTTAGGAATGACTCGTCGCCACTGTTAGATGGGCAAGGGCTCAGGGGTTAGTGCAGAAATAACAGACGTGCGTTTCCCGTATAGTAGTGTATTCGACTGTAGATCGTCGGTACCGTGTGCCAGTCGCAGCCGGTCGGTTTGCTTACACACATATATCTATACTATCATAACAGTCTATAAGTATAATTCTCTTATCAAGAAATGTCAGTTCAAGATTCAACGTTTTAACGACCGCTTTTGATATTCAAATAGTTGCGCTGATGCACTCGAAGATAGTGAACGACGTTAGAGTGAACAGCAGAACGGTTGTACTCCGAGTGCCAGGGTTACCAACCTTTGAATTTTTTTCCTCGTACAGAAGCAGATAAAATCTCGTAATTTAGCTTTCGAACCTCGTACACATAAATTACGAGTAAAATGTGATTAAAATAAGCATTTAAAAGACGTTTTACATAGGTAGTGCTCCTTTTTCAAGTTTGCTTAAAAAAACCATGACTACGTATCAAAACTTAATTCTTATTTAATGAGCTTGTAAAATAACAAAATATTTTGATTAAAAATAGATAGCTTACATACTTACACATACTACATAGGCTATACATTTCCTTTGACGGTTCAAAATTGACGCGTGTCTAACGCGTGTTGGAAATTGCGTAAATTTTGAACAGTCGTACTCTCTGCAGCGAGTAGGGTGTCGTTCAGTTTCCACAGTAAATCGGTTTCGTTTGTAGTACAGTCGTTTTGGTCGAAAAAATAGAGGTTACCTGGAAAGTTTTCCGGGAGTTTTGAAAATTGGCAATTTTATTGATTTTGATATGCTCTTTCCAAATTTCAACTTTGCCACCTCGTATGTTTGCCGCTCGCACCGCCATATTGAAATAATGGTGCCCCAGATTTTTGATAATAACTCCTTTCCGGCGCATTTTATAGGAAAAACATATCTATACAAAATAAAAGTAGAAAAAAATTCCTACAATTTATGTCCGGATCTTTTCTTTTCTAAAATCATTAGTTTCTACGTACGAGCGTCGTAAACCTTTATACATCCACACCAACGTGTATTATTTACTTTAAACTGCTCATATTGTGATTTGTAAATTATGAAAATTATACGAAGGTTAAATATTGTTCCATAGAATGAAAACCCAGATAACAATAGTCTTTCATGTCTCCGCAGGTATAAAGGAACGCGTCCCTTCTATGTCAAGCCCCTTCTTCCCCTTCTAAGAAACATCTGGACCCAGCTGAGCTCCATAGAAATATTTAGTTTGAGTCATCAGTATACGTTTATCATTTCACAATGTCGTTTGCATTTATAGAGCCATAGCTTCTAATGAAGTAAACTGCTTTATTTGTGTTGATATACTGCTAGAAAGTGAAGTTATTGAAGTGAAGGAAAAAGAATTGGAAACTTTTCGGCAGTCAAGTATAAAAAGAAAAGACAATAAATACAAACTTTTGGTGGGATTGAAATCCATAGTAGTTCACGATATAATAATGAGAAGTTAATCGCTGCAGCTTTGCATAGAGGAAGTGATGGTACCACTTCTCAAGGCCTACTGGGGATACCACTATATAAAAAAAACGCGCCGATTTCTCTACCTCATGGTGGTGTGGAAATGAATATTTCTGCCGAAACGTGTATTGAATTACACTTTACGGCGCTCCTACGCCGAAACTATTAATTTTAGGTTAAAAAAGATTATGACATAAATTGTAGGAAATTTCTTCTACTTTTATTTTATGTAGATATATTTTTCCTGTTAAATGCGTCGGAAAGGAGTTATTATCAAACTAGCTTTCCGGGCGCGGCTCCGCCCGCGCGTATGTCGGTTGTCGCGCAAAAACATTAACCTCTTTTTGCGCAGTTTGATAAAAACTATCCTATGTTTTTTCCCGGGTCTCAAACTATATCCATACCAAATTTTATTCAAATCAGTCCAGTAGTTTTGGCGTGAAAGCGTAACAGACAGACAGACAGACAGACAGAGTTACTTTCGCATTTATAATATTATAGTACTGATAACTGCTTTTGGGTGCCATTTTTCAATATGGCGGCGCGAGCGGCAAACATACGAGGTGGCAAAGTTGAAATTTGGAAAGAGCATATCAAAATCTATAGAATCACCAATTTTCAAAACTCCCGGAAAACTTTCCAAGTAAAAATACTAAATGACTGTACTATTGTCTGTTTTTATTAAATTGACTTAACTAAAAAGTCGCTCACAGTCGGCATTCGCACTGGGTAGAGACATCGTAGATAGGGCAAAACGAGCCAGCTCGCAAAAGACTTCAGTTTTCAATAGATGGACCCAAAAGTTATCTGGCTCACTAATTTCATTCAAACCTTCAGGATTCCAGGCTAGAGCGTTCGAAAATCTCCTCCATTGATCATCGAATATTTGTTTATTTTCGCTATCAGCTGGTGCGATTATACGCGGGACCGTGGGGATACACGTAGTTTGTGCCACATACTATGACGACCTATAACGTATATAACTATCTCTGTTGCAATGTTACGTAGGCGAATTATGAAACCAATATGGTTAACTTTTGGTAAATATAAAATAGAAATTGATTGAATTCAAGTGTGTGGAGATATCAGGGTATATTGTACAAGTTCACATAAAATGTTCCCTGTAATGAAAATTATTATTAAGTTTCATAAACCAAAATCTAGTACAGACCATAATGTCGTCCTCGTACCTCGTACGGAAGACCAGAAATCTCGTAACTGTACGAGAAACCTCGTACGGTTGGCAACCCTGCGGCAAGAGCGCACTCGGAGTGTGCTCTTACCAAGGTTCCGAATGACCTCCAGCGAAGAGGCGGTACTCCAATTGACTCCTAGACCAGAAAAAAGTCAAATGTATGAAGTTAATTATACATCTAACGCCAACATGTGAAATATGAAATTATTGTTGTGCAATTTTGCCTACTCCAGGAAGCTGAGAGACAACACTGGAGTTTGCGCCTCAAAATTCAAAGTGAAGACAAGGTCATTCACCCTAGTTATGTTTTTATCCTTCTCACACTACATTAAGAATTGCCATAATATTCATAACAATCCTTATCAGAACGTGCGATTGCTCAAGATATTAAAAATTCAGCGTTATTTTTGTTATTCTTGATAAATTAAAATGATTATTTCCACTTATTTTATTCGGTTCAGTTTTAAAATTCATAGAAATCATACATTTTACATTGCAAGAGTAAACCGCATTAACCCATAACTTCCCTGTTCGTGGGTAGCAGTCATTTTAATGAAATAGCAACACTGATTGTATTGTTGTGGTTCATCTGTCAAAGATTTTCTATCACTTCGAGAGTTTAAACGAAGAAATAACAGTGAAATCTTAAATCGCTATTCAAACAAATAATATTGTGTTGAGCAAGATTGCAGAAATGTTTGGACACCGAAATCGAATGGGTTAAATCATAATCATAATCAAGTTTCACAATACTTATGTTTTCCCTAGCTAGAGTGACCATCATCTCTGCAGTTCGAGATTTTTTGGTAATTCTTACTCAAAAATCTCTCGCACAACAGATAAGATACAAGAGTTTAGAAATTTTTGTGCTTCAGACATTAAGTTCAACATTTACACTTCAAAGAGCTCCCAGCCGCCATGTAATTTTTGCTAAACATGCAACTGTGACCCAGACCCTGGGTTCCGATCCAGTTTGTTTTTCTCAGCGTACATTCAAACTCCTACTATTTGAGATAGGTAGGTAGGTATCCTAAATATCAGTTTTATACGGTATGCTAAGCAAACGAGACCCAAAAATGTGTCCAAAAAAAAAATAAGTACCTAACAAAAATCTGGTCATAAATCAATCTCACCTACTCACGGTGTGGTATCAAGGTGTAATACGAGGATAAACCTAAATAAAATTTGTATTTCTTGAAAAAGAGCATCGCAGACGCTATAATGAAGTACTTACCTTGGTAGATTATTTTGACTTGATTACTTGTTTTTAAAAAAAACTTGCGCGTACGAATCTCCGCAGATAGATGTATAACTAATACCTAAACATATCGTTTTGATCATGTGATTTTATGTGGTTCAATGTAGGTACGTTACATAGTATATCTGTATAAATAAAAAATGATTAATACTGCAGTTTTTCATTACGTACTCACCTTCCCCTTATGTCTACTGTGTGAGCTGTGTCTAACTAAGTCTCCCCTAAAAATGTAAAGAATAACTACGAACATGTACTGGTTATATATATATATATAGGGCGTTATGATGGTTTAAGCAGCTCTATTGTACGCACTAGCATGGCACCTACAAGTTTCTCACAACGCATTTCCTTAAGCCGCCTTTTACGACCTACAAATGATGGATATGAAACAGTACATGACGTTTTATGCAGGTACGTCCTATTATTTTAATTACACTCATATAAAATATTTTTCTAATTATGAGATTCGATTTAAATACCTACCTTTCATGTCCTTAATTTTAAATAAGACACTCAAAGTCAATTATTTCATAACACATCATTTTTTCAAAGACGAAAACTGTCCGTTTAAATATCCTGAACAGAGCATCTTGTATGGCCATCCTAAAGAAAGAGATAGAAAAGATACGTGACGTCACTCAAGGTCATATTTCTTTGCTTCAAGACATATTGTCTTTGCTTCAAAGTGTTGTCTCCCAGCTTCCTGGCCTACTCCGCTATTTGACAGGGCCTAGGGAAGTGAAAAGCACACTATCGATACATCGATAATAGTGATATGCCGTATACAAAAATAGCGATATCGATATTATTTTCATGTAGTCGGACTCTTAAATTATATTTCCTAATTATCTCAGTGCCCCTTTGTTTATGTAAATTTTAGAATAAATGGACACGTTTAATTTTATGCGGTAGTAAAAAGGGAACATACTATTCCTCATACATTCATGAAAGAAACTCATGTTTCTAAATCACTACCTAACGGGTCTATCCAATCACGAATTAACATTAAATGGCGAGGTTAGACAAAATAATATTTTGACTAACCTCGACAATTTCGACAAAGTTGCATTGACCGTAGTCACGAGTATACTGAAGAAGCGGGTGTCATCTTCTTGAGGATCAGCGGGAGCGATTTAAATCCACCTCCGTTAGATTTTTGTTACAGACATTATCACTGTCACCTCGACACACTACACTAACAGTATCGGAACTTGCACGCGGCGGCAAAGCACTTACTAATTACAGGATTCCACGATATAAACAATGGTCGCAATTATCTTGACACCAAACTAACTAAAATTTAGTAAAAATTAGATTTTAAAATGTCAAATGAACATTCCTTAGTTGGCGCCATAGTATAGTTAATTAGCTCTAAAATTATTAGTTACTAAAGTTAATAAAATATGCAGTTTGCTATTCTGTTGTACCATAATTTAGTCAGATTAGGTGGAATCATAGACCATTTAACCTAAAACTAATCACCATCCAAATTGGTGTTTATTAGAACTGTAATGTTGTGCAATTATTTTATTTTGGCTGTTTTATCTTATTTACGGCTTTCTCAGTTGTATGCGGCTATGTGGTTGCTTCCCTCAACAAATCTATCTTTGAGATTGTTCTTCTATTTGAGCATAACAAGAGATAAAGCTTTGTAGGCAGGTAACAACAAACTTGGATTTACAAAATCATGTTATGCCTGTATTACTCGGAGGGGTGACAGGTGGTAACAAACAAACACACAAACTTTCGCCTTTATAATATTTAAGACTGTAGGATAGACATACATTAACTACTACTACATTTATCTTTATTCTATGCTGCTATTAAGCGAAATATGCCTACAAAATTACAATGAAATAAATTCTAATCCTATGGGTAGAGTGAAGGCGGCTTCATCAATCATATGCCCTTTAGCTTAGGATAGAAATACGAGTATCATGGCATTGGAAGAAAGTTCATAAATTTTAATACTTACAATATTAAACCCATTATAGTGATAGACTTAAAAATATTAATTTTATATTGTTTTTATTTCAAGAATATATAATTTAAAACAATATTCTTATTTTCAACATACATATCATTCCCAACATACTAAATAATTGATAACATAGCCCTATAATGTAATCTGGCATGGCCTCAGACAGTAAATAATATTCTTCGTTATATTCAGCAACAATCCACAACTATTATTGATCAATAATGTTGTCTTAGGTTTTCGCGATTGTTACACATAGTAATTAAACAACTTTAGACGGTTTAAATCGCGTATATTTGTCATTATTTTTGCCCCGACGTTTCAAACAATTTGCAGTGATCGTGGTCATGGGGTGACAAATTGGTTTTATTTGTCACATGAGTTATTGAGAAATTATTTGGTCTACCGTCAGATTGTTTTATATTAATCATAACGTTCCCTATTCACGCAGTATTCGCTCACAGTGTCCAGAGGTCTTGCAGATTTGTGTCGGCCATGAGATTTAATTAATTTAATAACGGGATCACAAGCAGGCGGTACTTGCCAACCATCATCTCTATTGAAATTTGGGTACTTTTTGATTTCAATAGCCTCGCGTAAAATTCTTGGCATAAACCGGGTCTCTCTGGCATGGATTTCTGGGTTGTCGAACCGAATGTAGTGGTTGGGTTTGTCCTGGGCATGTTCAAAAACCGCAGACTTGGACGAGCGTCTGTTCTTCATGTCAGCAATATGTTCTTTTACCCGGATACCAACGCTCCACTTTGTTTGCCCAATGTATGTAGCCCACATTCACAATCAAGTTTGTAAACACCTGCATCTTATAAGGGAATATTGCACTTAACAGGTCTTAAAAATTGGTTGATCTTCTTGTGCGGCTTGAAGTAAGTTTTTATTGAAGCTCGTCTTAAGATATTACCAATTTTGTCCGTGACACCCTTGATATAAGCTAAGATGGCAGGTTGTCGCTCACCTGTGGAAGGCTTGGGCCGGCTTCTGTGACGCATTCGTGGGAGCTTGTAATTATTGCTTCGCAGTACTTGTTTTACATACTGAAGCTCCTCCTTGAGATGGTCAGTGTTGCAGATGCCATGTGCTCTCTGTAACAAAGATTTGCCTACGGTAGCCAAATGACATGGATGGTGATGGGAGTTATCATTGAGATATTTATCTGTATGGGTTTCCTATACACGTAAATAGGGAACGTTATGATTAATATAAAAATTTCTGACGGTAGGCCAAATAATTTCTTAATAACTCATGTGACAAATAAAACTAATTATTCACCCCGTGACCCGTGACCACGATCACTGGAAAGTGTTTGAAACGTCGGGACAAAAATAATGCCAAATATACGCGATTTAAACCGTTCAAAGTAAAAATATTATTATTATAATTCCAAGGGTCAGAGTGTAGTTGTTTGGTTGCTTTACCTTTTCTTTTACTCGAAGGTTCCGAATTACTCGGTTGTTTTAATAACCTCAAATATCGTTTTTGGCGGGGAATTTTGCAAAATTTATAGACTTTTTATGATGTTTGAAAAGCAATAACTAAATTTAAAATACGAAAGAGTGCCTCTAATTCCCTCATCAAGAAATGTCAAGGTTATGTCAGTTAAAGATTCAACATTTTAACGACCGCTTTTGATAGTTTAATAGTTGCGCTCTACCCGAAGGTTGTGAACGTTAGTTAAAATTTGCGCTCCGAGTGCGCCCTAACCGAGGTTCGGAACGCGCTCCTGTTCCAATTTTTTTTCGTTTCTTTCAGATTTTTTTCCATGTCAAATGTCAACGAGTAATCATAAGCTACGTTTTATTCTTCAACAATCAAGCTTTTTGATCAGTGCGTCACAAAAGGGAAGGTTAATTCGATTTCCTAGGAAATTTCTGTTCGTTTACAAAAACAAATTACAGTTATCAGAAGTAAGCATATAGGGAAAAATGGCAACGCATAGATATCTCGGCAATACTAATGATTTATTTGAGGATGAGGTGGACGACGATACTTTCGTGAACAGCTTCAGATCGAGGAACCCGCCTCCCCAGCCGCAGCCATCTTCCAACTCATACGGTGGGCACATCGCGGAACTTGAGCGACAGAGGCAAGTCATGCTAGAAAAACAGCGAGAAATCGAACAAAGAACATTAGATTCCTCGTCGAGAAGTATAGGTTTGCTTAGGGACTCTGAGCAAATAGGCATTGCGACAGCAGAGGAACTAGAACGTCAACGAGAACAGCTTCAAAATACTGATAGAAGACTGGATGAAATTAATACTAATCTAAATTACAGCCAGAAACATATAAATGGCATCAAATCTGTTTTTTACGGACTCAAAAACTATATTTCTGGTAAATCGGATCCCCCACCGTCCAGAAGTGGTGTTTCTCCTAGCATACCTAGTGCAGGGCCGAGTAGGAGCAGATTCGATGATTCAACAAACAATGTGCCACAGAGAACTGCTACTGACAATTTTGACTCTCATCCGGCAACACGTCTACGTGGGCTGGATACTCAAGCTACAACTGCATCTGTCACAAATAGTCAACGTGTTAATGATATACTGGAGGCAAACTTGGATGAAATGGTGCAACACATAACTAGACTCAAAGGACTCGGTGCTGAGCTTGGTAACCAAATAGATCAGCAAAATGAACTCATTGACACAATACATGATAAAGTTGAAGTGGCAGATATAAAGATTGGCAAACAAAATAAACAAATGAATAAGCTTCTTGGAAAATAGTTTATCCAACACAATCATTTCAGGTTTATGATGTGCATGGCAATATATATATTGGCAATATAACTGGCATCCGTAAAAACAATGCAATAATCTGTAAACAGAATATACCTACGCAAATACATAGTTTTTCCTTAAATGTAATCAAACCATGTTTTCCTCATCTATTGTGTTACACTCTGCACTGATCAATTATATTTTATACCATAATCATTTATTCCACTGTTATACATGGTTGCCGATCAACAGGAAAAACCTTTCAGAGTATTTGTGTTTAATTGCAATTTGGTATTTCCATATTTATTGACTTGTAGTCAACTTTTTAGTTTGCAGATAAGCTGAAATGCCCAAACATAGATATCTTAATAATGTTTTATTTGATAATGATGATGACGAGACTGAGGTTTATGATAGAAATTCATCTAATGCCTTTAGGCAAAGGATACCATTGCCACAAACGAAGACAGTCAACTGTACTAGCAACCATTCACCAGAAATGTATCAACAAAATGATCTCATGAAGAAAAGGCAAGAAATTGAACAGCAGACATTACAATCTTCATCAAGTAGCATTGCCTTGCTGGAGGATGCAGAGGATGCAGGAATTTGTGCAGCTAAAAAACTAGCCCAACAAGGTGAACACCTGCAGAACACTAACAAAATGCTTGATGTATTAGATGGTAACCTGAAAAAAAGCAAAAGACATATCAAAGGGATCAAATCTGTTTACCATGAAATAAAAAGTTATATCTCAGCCCATTCACCTCCACCATTACGGCGAAAACTATCACCCAAATTGCATGACAGTAACTCTAGCAGCAGTACAACATTTTACAGTAAAGTGGATAATTCATCCTGTACAAAAGACAGTTATGATTCTCAAACATCAACATATCTTAGTGATTCAAATATTGAAAACTCAGGAAAATCACCGACGAGCCAGCAGGTTGACAATATACTAGAGGCTAATTGCAACACAATGAGACATCACCTAGCCAGACTCAAAGGAATAGGTACAGAGCTTGGTAATGAAATAGATCAGCAAAACAATCTAATTGATACAATACAGAATAAATTAGAACTGGAAGGGACAGAAATTGAAATACAAAATAAACAAATTGACAAAATTAAGAAACAAGAAAATGGGAAATAGAGGATAAATCAATAAACCTCTAATGTTAGAAGTTTTATCACAAGAATGTTTGGTATTGTCCACTATTATTGAAGACAAAAGTCATTGTAAAGGACTGTCATTTGCAAGCGTTATATGAATAGTATGGACAGAATAAAAACTACCATAATTTCATTCACGGGCATTATTTTAATTTGGATTTTAACATGAACAGAGTAAGAACTACTATAATTCAGAGAATTCTAAATTTAGAAAATTTGTATAAAAATTGACACTGACATATGATTTAACTTTATAGGTTTACCACCTTAGATCTGATTTCACCATTCATACTACAAAATGAGTTCGTTAAATAAAATTATCTCACCAGCACAACCATTTGATTTAGAACATGTATGTCAGATTCGACTTTAGTAGAAGCAGTTTTTTTACAATTTCAGTTCAGTTTCATTATGAATGACGGATGTGGATAACTCTTTCTCTAATGACTCTTTCATCATAAATAGTCAGTTTCTTATGAGGAGGGAAAAAAGATCCTAATCTGATTAGTGATATTCATGGCCAATACAACATAATTTAAAAATGTACTATAGTGTACTTATACACTTAAACGTAGAAAGGTGCTTACAGCTACATAATCTTCACAAAATAATAAAAAGTTTGTTTTTTATCCACAAGATATGTAAATTCTGACATATAGTGTGAACCATTGTAAAAATGGAAGTTTACATGCCATCTAATGTAAAATGTCACATACAATTTTCAGATGACAGACAGCTCTTGAATGTGATTCAAATAAGCTTTACACTGTACCTATATCTGGTGTTCTGAAGTCAAACTAAGTTAGTGAATGTCTTGCTTAATGATGGTGAAACCAGCCCTAAGAGGCTTTTTTGAAATATAATGTATAATTAATACAAAATGTTGGCACTTCCAATATTTTTATGTAAGTATCTATTTATCTATGATCGGTTATTAATGGAATCCATTGTTATTCTACATATTTATTCACATCGGTCTATCTTTAGAATTTAGCGAATACTATAATAACATAATATTGTATAACATTAAATACTTTATGCCTTTGAATTTGGGTTGTATGTGTCTGTTGCTTACATTGCCCTTCCAAACAACTTACTTATTGATAGTATTTTATGGTCTGCTAAAAATTGGCAAATTCGTATTCGCACAGAATAACAACAGTTACAATTATTTTAATTAATTATTCATCTGTAGCAGTTATGTTATAGGGCATTAACATCCAAATTTCTTTCAAAGTCAAGTTAGTAAGTACTTTACAAGTTATTTAAAAATGTAATAGTTGAGACAAAATTTCTAATCTTATATAGTAGTGATTTTGAGTAATCTACTAAGGTAAGCTAGACTATAACAAGTTTGTCAAGGATCCTCTATGTATAGGACTTTATATATTTTGTTTAGATACCTATAAGCTAGTATATAATCATTTGATAATTTCATCAAACTTCATTTATAAAGATATTTGGTTTAGCCATCCTGTATGATGTTTTTGATAAAGCTAACAAATGATTATGGGTAAGGGGTTAGTTAGTTACCAACGTACTATTTTAGTTTTAATTTAGTAGGTTAAGTACATACTGCAATAACATATTCATATGTAAATGTTCATAAGATATTTTATGTAACGATAATCATCATCCCATACACTGATAGAGGGTTAAGTACCTACCTATGTTATTAACTGTTCATTGGTCATAAACAGTAGTCCCGTGGCAGGGCTGTAGGAATTATGCACATTTCTATATATTATGATTACAAGCACTACCGCGTTCTAAGCGAAAATCATAAATTTAAAATTATGCAATTTAAAATTACGCGCACCGTCCCCTATGACGGTTTAAGAAATACGATTAGAGTACAAAATTTCGGCGACGCAGCCGTACCCCCGGTAGCTTAGTAGAAAAAGCATCCGGCGCGAAACCGGAAGGACGCGGGTTCAATTCCCGCCCGGGGCAAAACATTTTGTATTCCAATAATTTTAAATTTAGAATTATGCACATTTTTTGTCTTTGTTGTTAATCAAAATCAGTCGTCATAATGAATTGGCAAAGTAAGATTGCTATGAGGGGTATGTATGACTTCATTTAGTTAGGTACATACAAACGAATCAAAAAAAAATTAAAATTTCATATAATTTTCAGAAAATAATGGTATGTCTTCAAATATGTATAAAAGTATACAATAGGCTCGCCCCCTATTATATGGGACCAAAACTTATTTGTGAAAATGTGGATACTGTCTATACACCTCTGTCAATTAACTAGATAATATTGTGTGATATATGTTTAAAAAAATGCATTATAAAGTTATTTAAAAAGAAATGCTGCCACGAGATTGTGTGGCCAATGGCTTGTATCCGTAACTGGCATCCTGATGACTCAGGTTAGAATAAAAATGTGCACATAAATGTATAGTTACATTTTCACTCAGGTACCTACTAATTAAGCTGAAAGTCTAAATGAATATTATATTTTTATTGGGTAATAAAATCATAGCCACCATTTATACATTAATTTTATTTATCCTGCTGAACTGAAACAATCTACATACATAAACAAGAATGAATCACTTTTTATCATAAGCTAGGTAGGCATGCAGTATTACAGTAGGTTTGTGTCCTTGCTCTGCTAACTACTTTTGTAGCAGATCTGATCAGAGGCAAGAACTGGCTCGTCTTTAGAATCGGTATACACCACAATGTAGGTACCTTCATTCTATTTTTACAGATAAAGTTATTTTAAATAATCACACGAAATTTTTTCTCCTGGAAATCAACAGTTTTTGAGAAATAAATTATTGAAGTTTTAATTTTACCCTTGATTATTAGTTTTAATTTTAACCTTGATTATTTAGATTTTGCACTTCTACTAAGTACATGGCATAGCCTAATTGCATTCAAAATACTGCAAATTATTCAGGTGGCCTACATAAGGTTGTATGGTGTGACAGAACCGAATCTGAGCACCCACCTTCCAAGCAGTCTTGTCTGCCCTACTCCTAGAGTGTTTTTTATAAGCCGGAGGCGCGGAGGGGGTGCAGCACTAATCTACGCCTAAAGAGAAGAGAAGACTAAAGCGCTGCGTACCCACAGCGCCGGAGCTGTCATAGAATTACTTGTCTTATGCTTAACCATTTTTTTTAATTGTGTCTTATCCTTAACCTTTTTTTTGTCGACGTTTTCGGGCTTGTGATTTGTGACTAATTATTTTCATGAAAGAAGCTAATTTTGAGAAATTTCAATAGTATTAAAAATTTTGGTTTTTGTAATCCCCCTCCCTTCAGTGAGGAATATTCTCTCCCCCTAACCACAATACGTAATATGTACTAACATATACCATATCTAACTAAAGTCTTTTCAGTGTATGTAGGTATAAACATTTATTTAAATTATTATAATTAAAAAATGATTTCCGGTACCCCTCACACCTCTGGGGGGATGCCACAACCCCCTCTCTCCCCTCCCTATAGTAGTAATGTATGTATACTGATTCTAAAGTACTTCCAATCAACTAAGTAAATGTCCACATTTATTAAAACTATTTTGACAATTATAACACTTGGTCAAAGAAAATATTGTCAACTACTGTTTCTAGAATCATATCGTTTGCATTTACATTGTGACATGATTTAACATGTTTTTGTAACACTCGTTTACTAGCAAGTATTTTCCCACATATATCACAGCTGATCCTTTTCTCAGTATGGGAGTCTTTATGTGTATTAAGACCACCTACAGTAGCAAAACCTTTGAAGCATATTTCGCATTTGTGAGGTCTTTCTTTAGTGTGTGTGTGAGCAATGTGGACTTCTAGTCCATGCTTACTGGAAAATCTTCTATCACAACCCTTACGGCTACAAGAGAAAGGTTGTGGCTTTTCCTGACCTAAATGCACAGCACTGTGAGCTTTTAGGTATGAAGCTCGTGTATACACTTTGGGACAATTAGGGCAAAGATACTTCTCCCCATTGTGATTCTTGAAGTGCATAATTAAGGAGGATCTTCTTGTAAATGTTTTGCAGCAAATTACACATAGAAATGAGGTTCCATTATTAGAATGTGCCACATGAAAATGTACTTTAAGAGACTGTCTTGACTTGTAGGTTTTATTACAGAAGCCACATTTAAAATGAGCTACACCTTTGTGAGAATTTGAATGTTGTCGCAAACCATTTGGTGTACTGAAAACCTTGCCACATTTTGGACACAGATATTTTTTTACATCATGCTGAGCTAAATGGTATTGCATACCATGCAGTCTAGTAAATGACTTATCGCAAAGAGTGCAGGGATATTTCTTTTCTGCTTGTTTTTGTGGGATTTGCTCAGTTGAAGTTATCGCAGTAACTGGAGGTAGAGGAGTTAATTCTTTTTTATCTGATATATGTGTAACAAAGTCTAAGTTGGTATGATTGAATAGTGGCACATCATATTCATGGTCTTGATAAACCACATTTATATCAATAGCATCTATGTCATCAGTTCTTTGGAAATTAGTTGGCGATTGGATCATAAGAATCCTTGACAAGGTAGAATTGGCTTTTAAACAGCTCAATTTGAAGTTGTAGGCTACTAGCGCTCTGGATACGCATGTAGAACATACAATTTGAGGCCAGTTTTCTTCGTCGTTGTTCTGCAAAAAAAACATTTTGAATACAGGTAAAATAACCTCTAGAGTAATTATTATGTATCATTACAATTATTTACCTCCAAACAGTTCAAATATACCAGAACATCAATAAGCTTTATTCTATGCATATCATGTTCAACCAAATCCTGTATATTCATAAACTTATACGATTCAGACTCCATGAGGCAGGTACGACAAATATTTTTTGTAAGTGGTAATATCAAACTTGAGAAATCCATGGACTTCGTTTTATTTTAGTCCTTATTTACAAAATATCTGTTACAACGCGATGACCGAAACCAAATCATTGCCATACAATAAACCATGGTCTAGCTAGGCGTAGTATATTCACAAATTATATAGATATGTCTAAAGACAGATAGGTAACAGACCTTCATACGCCCAAACTTTAGTCGCTGATCTTTTTTTTTCTTTTATACCTGAGACGAATACTGGCAAATGTTTTGATCCAATTAATAATTACATACTATCCATTTTACTAAGGAGTTTATTAACATATTGTAAACAGGTTGTACTCTTATGGTATATACTTTTATATCGTATTCTTATTATTCTAAATTAGAATTAAAACAAATGTAAGTTTATATTGGCATTTATTTTAACATACAAGTAGCAATTTCTTTTTCCTCCATATCACACAATTAGGGTTAGCCCAAAATGTACATATATCTTCCTCCACTCCGCTTCAATTTTAGTGTGTTAAAAGCCAATGGGTATCTACACTTTGGATACTGCAACACGTTTCATAAGCTTGATATGTCCTGTTAAATAAAACCTAATTTAATAATAGATATCTGTAAAGCGATTATGATGTCTTCAAACACTTGAGCACATCATCAGTTTCCCTCTCGAACTCGAAATCTCATCAGTTATTTTCAAATCGCTATTCACATTCTTAATGGCTTAAATATTGCATACATTTTGATATGTTAACTGTTTCTGGAGAACGTTTATATATGGTAAATATCTTGCTAAGTAAATGGTAGAAAATATATAATTACTTTTTAAAATATATACATAATATTGCACTTATATGCAAAAAACATTAGACATGTTATATTTATCATTATTTTTGACCCGACGTTTCAAACAAAGCAGTGATCGTTAAAGTTTTTTTTATTACTATGTGTAATAATCACGTTTACTTAAAATTATAATACTTGTTATTTTTTTATATATATTTACAAATGGATGACCTCTTTCCACGTTCAAGTTATGCCATTGCGTGCTATTTGCATACAAATATCCGTATCATGGTAAGGAAAACACTACGATCTCAATAGCGTTTTCAGGGTGCCAGGTCTAAGTTGGTTCACATTATTTATGCAATTGCACCTTAGACGTTTTGATTTGAATCACAAGAGAAAATAGTTCAAAACCACCCTATGTATTAAATACCTAGAATTTAAGCGTGAATCGCGATTAAGTGTACCTACCTAGCAAATATTTGAAGCGCTCGTAGCGATGTTTGCTAAGCCGTTCTTAATCGATCAACTTTAGTTAAGCAACATCCATCGCAATCATGACTTGGATGGGTGACCGCTGGTGATATTACTACTGAGCGCTTCCGTGCTTCGAAGGGCGCTTTAAGCCGTCCCCGGTTGTTGTCTTACAATGGCAGTAGTGTACAGCATGGTGGTAAGGCATTTTGCATTTTGAATGCCCGCCTGGTTGTTCCGGCAGCTGTCCTTGAGAGCCAGTAATTCTAGGGTACCCTGAACAATATCTTCGACCACATCATTAATAGCCATCAAGTGAGATAGTGGTCCAAGGCTAGCCTATCAGTAATTATAAAAAAAACATGCATTTATTAATACTCGTAAGTAGAATGATACACAAAGTTGTCAGTGGCTATGATTAAATGAAATCATAAACATTCAATTTATCACCCTTGTGGCAAGCCCACAGTAGCCACTTAAAGAAGTTGGATTTGATTACCTCTTTTCTTACCACACTATGCTTAAGTTGGCGGGGTGGGCACCTAAAACGTATTCGCAAAAATAGAGCAAAATTGCGTCCGATATGTACTTACCTAATAGGGTGTGCGCCTCGAGCACTTGTTTATTATGTGTTATCTTGTCCTATCCTACCTAATAGATGCAGTGTTCATTATGGCAGACTAAGGCTATGTCGTTTGTGACTGAGGTTGATTAATTATTAATAATACATTATTAAATGATTGATTAATATAAATTTTTAGTTCACGACCGTGTAGAATTAGCTTCACTCGTCTGTGGAATCTGCGGTGTAGTTGTACTCTAAAATTATCTCTTATCTGTTACTCTTTCTCTCATACTGATCTGTTCTTGAAAGCAAAACAAACGAAATAATTCCCACATTTTTACTAATACTTCCCAATTATTCGTTTAAGGGTACTATAGTATTTCAGACAAACATTTCCAAAGGAATAAGAGTAATGACAACGTGTTTATCAAAGAAGCATTGTAACATATTTTTGATAACCTCTTATCAAAAACAATTTTATTTTTAACCTCTTATTTTAGAACCTCACAAAAAGCTCATGAACTGATTTAAAAAACTGATTGAATCGCAAAAAAAACTAATTACTTTAGTACTATACGACGACAGTGGGTTTCTTGACCTAAAACTACTTTAGGTACAATTTGGATACAAACCTGACCAGGGTACTGGTTAAATTACACCATATATGTACTGCAAGCAATAATAGATATTGTAATAGTCAAAGTTTTAATTACAAACCATGCCATAGAAAGGATACTTCACTAGTTACTAGCTATGAAGGAAGGATTGCTCAAGAGAGATCAGTATACCGTGAACTTAAGTATTTTCAGCAAAAATTACTTCATTTAAAGTTGTTTTATTGATATCTTTACTGAGATTGTCATTATATGTCATGAGTGTAAAAATTATAGGATAAAATTATGTAAAATAAATGCATCTAGTTATTTATGTTATTTAATTTCTTTTCAATACTTTCATATTTCAGATTGCTCTTTAAGTATTTTAGTGACCTATTTAATGTAATGTATCAGCTGGATTGTACACTGTTGAAAACAGCCTCCCACATTATGGGGGGTTTGCAGTGTGAGATATCAGTTCCTCAGAAAGTGCTGCTACCTTCAGGTGTGTTACCCTTAGTCGCCTCTTACAACACCCAAGGGTAGAGATGGGGGGGTGACATTCTAGCCCAGCACCCCACAGGCTATTGACCTATGCTAGGGTGTAATAGTATCAGAACTTAAATCTTAGATACTGTTATTTGTTAAGTTAGTTATTCTGAACTTATCAACCAGGTTAAGCTACATCTATTGAGGTTATTAGGTACTTGGATGAGTGACCACTAGTGTTCAGTGCTAACCTAACATTTTATTTCCAGCAGTCTTTCAGAGCCAATAACCCTAGGTTAGCCTGGATAACATCTTCACTTATCATCAGGTTCGATATTAATCAAAGGAGAACTGAAAAACAATAAAAAAGCTTTTACTTATGTTCCTATTATACATATCCTAAATTAAATCTCACTAATATTGTGAATGTGAAATTTTGTGACTGTATATGTTTGTAACTCCTTCACACTGAAGCGGCTTAACCAACTTGTATGAAACTTGAAATATTGGTAGTGTAGGCCCTGGATTAACACAAGATATTACTACTTATATCTGTTTACATAATTGGTCTATGCGGGTGAAACCATGGGGTGCAGAACTAGGAAGCAGAACAGTAAAGCTGTGGCAGTGTAGTACCCATTATATTCATTTGTTCTAGCAAAACTTGTCACTACCTTATAGTTTAACAGCTTGTCAGGGTACTAGTTATGTCATCTATCTCAACACAACTAAGTCCTACTCTCATTTCTGGGAATTATGGATTAAGAGCATGGTTTCCCTGCTATTAATATTACTACCTAATAATATAATTAACAAAGTGTATGATAAGTATAATCACATCTAATTTTTTCAGCTGTTCAGCACTCAGGTAAAAATAATAATTAAGTATCCCCTTCATGGATGTTGTAAAAGTCTATTAAGAGAAAAAGTATGCTTAATGGGCAGAATGCCACTAATTATGTAAATAAGGTGTTATTGCAAATTATGTCCACAGAGCTCTTTATCATTTTAACAAACTCACCTGCTATCTTGTGGTAGCAGGTAGGTTGCTGGTAGTAACAAGCATTATCTTCATAGCATCAGGAAAGCAGCCAGCCTTACAAGGATGCTTTCCTAAGGAATAGATTGTTATGACAATCTATAATAAATAATATGTTCTTGTATCTACCTTATGTGTTAGTAAGGAGAATGGTACCAACCCCACATTCATGGGATAAGGGTTGGAAGATGATGTTGTACAATATTATTTTATCAGTAGATATATTGCATCTATTGTATAAACTAATATGTTTAAAACTTACTTGTATTCCTCAATTTGATTCAGTTCATTCATAGTATTTTTTAATTTTCCATGTTTCTGAAGAAATTCCTTTACCAAATAGTTCTTCAATTATATTCCTGAAATGTCGAAAATTAATCCTTCATCATTCTCTCAACAAGTTTAGCTGTCACAGTTTCCAAATCAGAAAACCAGGAGGCTTAATTACACATACTTAATACTTTTTATCCTGATTCCTACTTACCTAGATTACCTAGGTACCTATTCTATTATCATAATTATAAATAGATCAACAGGCATTCAGGTCAGCTGAAAGTATGGCATAATAAGCAGCACTATAAAGATAGTACAAGTCTTACATACAGCGGTGGGCGATGAATGAGTAGGTTGTTTCTTTATTTTCTGAAACCTTATCAGATACCCATAAGTAACTTCTGTTGCACTAACATGTTAAAGTTGTCAGCAGGGCAGGCTTATATATGATTTGGCACACAATGACAGCTTATGGTACACACACACCATTAGGGAATTTAGGGAAGTAGCCCCTTATTATATCCAGAGGAACCTATTACCATGCAATGACTGTGAAGCTAAAAAACGCGGTAGTAATACTTTCGTTTGTAGTCTGAGACTGTGTTACAAGTTTTGTACAAAATAGTATTATACAGCTGGGGGACTGCCCCACCACCACCAACTAAGCTGAGGGTAACTCCTTATTGAAAATCTAGGGACACTTACCGAGTATGATAAGTTTTTGACCACCAAAATGACTAGTATACCACAATATCGTACGTCTTCTTCTCAACCAATACCTTTTCTTGATTCCAGGACTTTTTTTAATGTCTCCAGATTAGCAATCCGACATTATATGCGGTTAATTTTGTAGACTAATTAAAAATAGACTTATTATAATAGACGTAAAAATTATTTTAAATTTTGATAGAAATTATTTCCCGCCATTTTGTCACAAAATCCACAATTAGGGATGCATCAAAACTACTCGATGATACCGTCAAAACATATCACAGACAAGAATGTATTTTTAGGATACAATGAACCCCGTTTTTTTACGGATATTATAGTGAGACACATGTTTTCTGTAACAAACAAACTTATTTAATGTTATAGGAAAATATATGAAACAAAGGTGATTTAGGCGTTTACTAATATAATGTAACAAAACAATCAATTGCGGTAGCTCACTGGAATAACTGGAGAAGGCGCTGTTTTTACGGAATTCGTGCGGAATGCGGACGGCGGTGTTGGCGGTTGAGACCCTTTGGTTGGAATGGCTGCAGGAACGAGTATTATTAGACGTGATGGGCCTGTTTAAATAAGCTGGCATTACACCGTTCTCTAATCAGGCCTGCCACATCCACCATTCATAGCACAATAATCAGAGGCTGACCGTTACACACAAATATATTTATTTTACTTCTTTCATTCTACCAATGTCAGAGACGTCAGAGTAATGCGTGTGAAAGGGATCTTAAAAAAAATCTGAGAGCATCAATCAGTCACATCATGTGGTCTGTGATTCTTAATTTCTTAACATTATTAACTTTTATCTTTATACAGTCACACATATGAGCACTCCAAATAATGTGTTGTTCAAAAATCACACAAAATGATGGATAGTGACTATGCTACCTTTCATATAAAAATGTTCAAACTGTTGCATATCTGAGGCCTACTTTTTTAATTATGGGTTAGTCAATATTCCTTAGAATACCTACCTATACGTATAATCATTACACACCAAATATTAATATAACTAATGTTGGTTTTTTAACAGAAAAGTTCATATGATTTTTGAATATATAAAGTTCATATATTTTTTAGCTAGGATAGGAGGGTAAAGAGCAGATGACTCTCTAAGTGATTAGCATCGTCGCCCACGATTATCCAAGACACTAGCTTTCTTCTTGAAGGTTCCTAATTCGGATCGATTCGGTAATACTTCACATGGCAGCTGGCTCGACATTATTGTAGTGCGGGGCAGAAAATGTTGTTTGAATCACACGGTTGTGAACTTCTAGACGTTTTGGTAGTGATGAAATCATTGCATCATCATCCTCTGTCCAGATGTCCGATGGTGAAATTCAGCTGTAGGTATTTAACCAAACTATCTTCAGAACACTTCCCATGAAAGATACGGTAAAAGATGCAGAGTACTCCAACATCGCTACGCAGTGCCAGAGGGCTGAGTCGATCGAAGACATCATGATCGTTGATGAATCGAGTTGCGTTGACTGAGGTCAAATCGAAGAACCTGGTAGGTACTGCCCCCAAAGAAGTTAATGTACGAATCCCGCATATGACTATATTTTTTTCTCTCGTAAATTTGTAATTTTGTAAAGTTAAAAGACGATTAAAAATTATGGCTCCGACTTTCTTACCCGCTTTTTCTTGGGTGTATGGCTCTTGGCCACTTTTTTTGCCAGAATGTAGAATATTTCATTAAAACTTTCGTAAGTATTACACATATTTAAATAATATTCACACCACTCTGCCGCCGCCGCCGCCGCGCCGCATACAACAGTGCTTGCGCGGACGCGGTTTGGAGCGCACGTACTACATGACTCGAATGTAGAATAGGTACCTAATATATCATAATTAAAATTATGAATATATACGAGCTTTATGAGCTTTGTAGACATCTATAAATTGATTAAGTAATCAGTTTGACTTTGAAGTGAGAAAGGAGGTGTTTGTTGGGGAGCATAATATTTGTGTTTCAGCCAAATAGAAAAAACCTGCCTCAGAAGTCTACCGATGGTAATGGGTGTAGTTCTGATTCGATTATTGACCCCGTACATTACAAAAGTACATCGGAAAAAATCGATGCTATGTATCGATGTATCACATCGATTAAAAACAGTTAAATCTTTTATATGGACATGCCTATCACAACTGAATAAGTTTTTTTTTATGATTATGGTCTGAATATAGCTACAACTTCCACAGGAATTTGCGAAATTTATTATTAGTCTGAAGTTCCGTCATCAGTTTTCAAGATCGCGTCTAATGACATCGGGATTGTTCGGTTGTTTCCGACGCCTGGTATATTATTGTACCATGCATGCAATAAACTAAACTAATACTAAGCTCCTGTACAACATGCTCTTTGCTCTCAAGCAGAGAGAATAGTAATCATACACATGGAAGTAATAAGTACTACGTACAACAGGAATGAGCTCTATCTGTGCATCATGCAGCTAAAATAAAGAAAATAATACCTTATGCGGAGGGCCTAAGAGTCTTGTTGCGCGCAAAATAAAAATGAAGCCGAGTGAGAAGGCTACCACTGACTGAACCCTGTGACTCGTTCTAACAGAGACCTAGAGTTGCCAGAGCTAAGTCGATTTCAATCCTTTCGTTGTTTGTCGAAAAATATGCGATTGATGTAATGAAATGAAGTAAAAACATTTATTTCTAAAATGTTTCTAAACATAAATAATAATTTTGTACCAACATGTTAAAGCCCACAACCCTACATGAAATTGCCGACTTGGACGTTAATAACGGAGTGTTTTTTGATTTCGAGATATTTTTGAAGAATTTTAGTAAAAATGGGGAGAATTTGTGTCGTGGAGGCTTGCGGTAGCGAGTATTATCCTGATTGTGGTTTATCTTTTCACAGGTAATAGTTTTAAACATAATTTGTTAGTGAGGAATTACGGTGACCATGCATGACTATCAAATTCTAGTTCAAGAACAAATAAATTAAATACCTATGTATATTTTATTCCTTTCTCTATTAAAATGACTTTGTCTCAATTTCAGATTTCCTAAAGATCCTAATGTTAGTTTAACTCATAATGCAAAATTAGAAACAATGAAACATATAAGGAATAAGCTTGGTTTGCGGCAGAAACTTCACAAGACTGTTTTATTTAACAATATCGGATTTAGAATTACACTTAAATGTAAACTTAACTGTTTTTTCTTACCTTATTAATCAAATATACTACAATAGGTAGTTTATCGTAATTATATCTCAGTCCAACTGCATGTCATGTACCACAAGCACCAGTAGGTAAGTACCTACCCATATGACGCGATCGTGAAAAGCGAGCAAAAACAGGAAATCTACAGTGCCACAAAGGGCAAGTTTATCATTAGCATCTTTGATTAAAATCCATCTGAAGCAATGATCTGCTGACGTCAGATCACAAATCACTTTTTATAATAAAAGTATTGTCCTTAAATCATATTTAATATTGTCACCATTGCCAGAGAGGGATAAGAGGTACAGTTACTGAGCTCTCGTTCGGCTTCAATTTTGCGACAACAGCTCATTCCTGTTGTACGTAGTACTTATTACTTCCATGCCGTAGACAGAGAAGTCTGTCTACGTTCTGGGCATAGAATATAAAATAATAGTCTGGGCTAGGTATGGAACGTTCAGAAATCAAAACTAAGCTAGAGCAGCCCCACTTTCATCTAAGCTCAATCTGCTTTGTGCTAATATTATTTAATAATATTGTATATATATATATATATACAATATTATTAATAAATATAATATACTATAATACGCGTGTTATTAACACAGGAGGGTAAAATCAGGCTAGATTTTGTCGTCAACCTTATTTTAATTCAAGTTAACTCCCGCGAAGGAGATAAGCAATGGTTTAATGTTCCGTTTTAGTTTAGCGCTAAAGAGCCAAGAGCTTTGATGATTACATAATCTATGTTCGTGGTGTGGAAAATGGAAATAGTGAAAGGTGTTGCTATCTGTGTTACAGTAATAAGTATGTACTTGAAATTATTTTTGGTGGTATGAACTTTAACAAAATGTTGCAAATTATGTTACACTTCTACAGCTGTCATACTTGTCACGTATTCTGTGATAATTTTTATTTGTAGTCCAAACGTAATATCTAAACAGAAAAATACCATAACAACTGTCACCTTGACAGCTGCTAAACCTAAACTCTGCTTATAGGTAATTTGAAATGTATGTGCAGCCTCAATATGAAATCAAAACTTAAATGACTAACTGTCGTTTTGACATTTGATAAACCTAAGACCTATTTCTGGGTTATTTTAATGTTATATCTAGGCAAAATATTAAGTCAATACCTATAAATATTAATAGTTTGACCACAATCATATTTAAGACCAATTTCTCGGTCATCTCAAAGTCATTTGGAACCCAGATATGACGTAAAAACTGAGAGCTGTAACACCTCAGGTCAATCGGACACTGCGAAAAGTGTCTGTAACTTGCAAGATTACGTTACAGATAATGGTACGGAACCCTTCATGCGCGAGTCCCACTCCTACCTAGCCGGTTTATATTAATGTAAAATTCATGTTGCATAAAACTATTCAGGGTAGCCAAATATAGGTTTCCAAAATATTGTTATTTACTCGATTATGAAAGTTATTCCAAACTTTGCATATTCGTATGGCTTCCCCACCATTTAACCACACAACATTATGGTATTTTTGCAGAATTTAACTACTCAGAAGAACATTGATAAATTCAGTTGAAAATTCCCGCGCTACAACCGCATGACTCGAGCGGTAGACTTTTTAAACCACGCCCACCGCGGTATAGTTTGCGTTCTGTTGTTTTTGAGCTTGAAATACATTATTTTTCATATTTGTAGGTTTTAGGGATATGTAGGGTTATCTTCAATATAATTTTTATAAAATCCAGGGAATTTGTCATCTGGGCTCAGGCCAGGGAGTTTTTTTTAAACGACAATAGTTAAGTGTGTTGTGTCGGACCGAGCAGTTCTAGTCTAGTTACAATTTACATATACTTACTTAATCTGTGGACCACTTGGCGAACTGTGTCGTCGTGGTCAACCTGGTGTTATTCCGGTTTTCAAGTATTGGTTTAATTTTGTAAAGCTTTGATGCTTTCGTACATTCAGTCTGTATTAAATTTAATATTTGGACATTATCAAGGTTAGTACACTTCACATAATCGTTGTTGGAATTAGAAATAGGTAAATTATAACCTCAACAACTGAACATTTTCATTGTTTTACGATCTTATTCAACAGTGCGTGGAGTTTTTATTGTGCTCCATGTTTTGACACTTAAATTTAGAACTGAGTGTGTATCGTTGTTTATTGTTATAATGTTAATTTCAGGTAGATTAGCGTAAGGTGCAATCATGAGTCGATTCTTTGCCACTGGTACTGACTCAGAGTCCGAGAGCTCATCCGAAGACGAGCCAGTAGTACGCGCGTTAGCACCCGTTTATACGGTCAGTATACTTTTCCCTTTACTAGTAAAAAAAGCGACAACTTGCCTGCCTTTAACAAAGGCAGGTACATGACTAAAGTAATATGGTGTAGTATTAGCTAGCTTGAGCCTTCCAGTTATAAATATTGGAGCTAGTCCATTATCAGCATAAAATGGGGATTACCCAATTATTTTATATATTGCATAAATATATCTCATGCAGATACTTCGTAGCTCCAATGATTGTGTCACTGATTTTTTTTACTTTTGACTTAATTACATAATAGTAGTAAGTATTTAATTGCAATGCCTATTGTGGTAAAATATTGTATCTCTGTTTTTAATTAAATATAATGTGGTCAAAAACATCACAATTTTCAACTGGCTATAGACACACTGGCAGATTGAATACCTTACTGTGGTTCTATTACTAAAACAACATTTTTCAACTAAGTGATAGATTGAATATTTCACTTCTGTTCAGATATTTATTAAGATTTTCCAACAGACTTAACACTAAACAAGCATTTCATACAGAGTTTAATAGACAAATTATAACAAAAGTCCAATTACAAGAAAACAAATCATGCCTTACAAAAAAAAAAACTTATATGTGGAGTGAGCTGTGCATACCCATCAAAAGGTTACAAATTACTGATGATGTTTTAACACATACCTATGCACTTACAAAGTATGTGTATTGGAAAGAATTCAGTATCATTGTATACTTTCATAAAGATTTTATTACTTTCATAAATACTTTGCCTAGATTGAGAATTAAATGTAAACTATAAAACTACAAATATCTACTAGTCTTTGTGGGTCTTGAAATTACATATTATGACACAGCAGTTAAAAAAAGTAAGGGACTTGGATGCAATTTGCAACTTTTTTAAATATAAAAGGCAATTACACACATCAAAAGTGCCTAGGGATCATGTATATTTTGAACTATAACTGACTTGTTTGGCAGAAAATGAAAAAATTGGGATCTTGCTATGTTTATTGTAAAATTCTATTAATTTATAATCTGTGTTTCTACCGTTTACACTAATCACACAAGCACAGCGATTTGGCATGCTTAAAATCAGTTCATCAAAATCACTTTGAGTAATGGCCGCCTACATTCTGTATAAAAAGCTGTTGTGGGGTATGCACGGCATCCATACTTGGCAGAACTCTTCTTTGTAGCATATCCCTATATGCATGTTCAATAGGGTTGAGGTCTGGCTATTGAGCAGGTCACAGCAGAACGTTGATGTGAGGCGAGTTATGACTCTAGCCTTGTGTGCACATGCATGATCGTGCATTAGACAAAACCAATTACCCAAACAGCTTTGCAAAGGGATGATCACTTCTGAAACAATAATCTCCACATAAATCTGAGCATTGAGGTTGCCTCTGATCCAAATGAGATCTGTTTAAACTTACTTGATTTACTCGAAAACATACTTTATTGGTCTAAACAAAGTATTAACTCAAAAAAGCAATTATTTCAATAGTGATTTAAAGTTTTTGCATCTATATTTTCCATAGCTATAGTTATTTGGTTAACCTTATGTAAATTTTCAAATAGCTTACTATTTTGGTAGCATATTTGTTTACTTTATATCCCTCTTTATCTCACTATTGATAAAAAAAAACAGCAAAAACTTGCGACAGGAATATAATTTTACCCTGTTTCATATAAATAAAATTAAACTCAAAGTGGTAACTAAAAGTACAATGAAATTATAAAACTAATTTACAAAGGTTCAGTCACAACATTTAATTATTTATTTGCCATATTTAACACTTTGACAGCGGATCACGTACTTTGCATGTGACGCTTATTTTATCCTAATTAGCCGCATACATTATTAGCGTACCATTCTGGGTGCGCCGGCACTTTTTGACCATTTTGTTACTTTTATAGAAAAAAGACTAACAATTACAGCCATCATTGTATTGAGGGTGTCTTATATTATTATATAAAATAAGAAAAACATGTATTGTTTTTTTTTATTATAAAATCAACTTAGAATAAGGCTAAGGTTTACAAAAAAAAAACTCTTACATCTACATTTTTCAAATTTTATGCCGTGTAGTCTTTCCTGGTGTGGTATTTTTTGAAGCACAGGTCATAACACAAGGATATGTTGCAATCTGGACAAAAAAATATCGATTCCTTGCGACCTCGCTTACCCTTTCCTTCTTGGTAGTATCAGCGCAGACTTTGCAAACTCTTGCCACTTTCGTTTTCGATCCTGTCGCTGGTATCCTTTCCATGAAGTGTCTCCCTGTTAATCTGGACGTCATACCAGTATGATGTGGACCACGAGATGGGCCTGCATCATCGAAGGATGCATGCTGCACCAGTTCTTCTCACTATTGATAAAAAAAAACAGCAAAAACTTGCGACAGGAATATAATTTTACCCTGTTTCATATAAATAAAATTAAACCCAAAGTGGTAACTAAAAGTACAATGAAATTATAAAACTAATTTACAAAGGTTCAGTCACAACATTTAATTATTTATTTGCCATATTTAACACTTTGACAGCGGATCACGTACTTTGCATGTGACGCTTATTTTATCCTAATTATCCGCATACATTATTAGCGTACCATTCTGGGTGCGCCGGCACTTTTTGACCATTTTGTTACTTTTATAGAAAAAAGACTAACAATTACAGCCATCATTGTATTGAGGGTGTCTTATATTATTATATAAAATAAGAAAAACATGTATTGTTTTTTTTTATTATAAAATCAACTTAGAATAAGGCTAAGGTTTACAAAAAAAAAACTCTTACATCTACATTTTTCAAATTTTATGCCGTGTAGTCTTTCCTGGTGTGGTATTTTTTGAAGCACAGGTCATAACACAAGGATATGTTGCAATCTGGACAAAAAAATATCGATTCCTTGCGACCTCGCTTACCCTTTCCTTCTTGGTAGTATCAGCGCAGACTTTGCAAACTCTTGCCACTTTCGTTTTCGATCCTGTCGCTGGTATCCTTTCCATGAAGTGTCTCCCTGTTAATCTGGACGTCATACCAGTATGATGTGGACCACGAGATGGGCCTGCATCATCGAAGGATGCATGCTGCACCAGTTCTTCACCACAAGTTGTCAAAAACTGCGAAAATCGCAATTTATGACGCGTGTTGTTCCTACTTTTGTTAAAGATTACGAAAGAATTGACTAAAGCCCTCGCAACCAGATTGAAAAACGTCTTCTTCCACCTTTTCATTGTTTTACACGTCTCGATCACTTAGCTACGCCGGGGCAACGGGCGCGCGAGAGTCGACCCGGCTCGGGCGATCCTTTGTTTCCCGCATCCCACACACCGCAAGTATTTGAAGTGCGTTTGTGTGTGAAGCCTAAATATTCATCTAAGCATTGACAAGACGCGGATCACGCCTACATGCCGTTGTTTTAAAGTAAACAGTATTGAAATTCACACAAAGACGCAGTATGTGAGCGTCTCACGTGACACAAAACTGTCACGGACAGGGGACGTGACCGGCTGTCAGAGATTGGAAATAAATAAAATGCTTGGCTGTCAAAGTGTTAACACTAAATACTATATATTTTGATATGTTTTAGTATTTAGAAATTATTTTGGTATTTATTTAGTTATTTTTAACAAAAATGGTAATACACAAACATTTCGAATATGTTTTAGTAATAATTCAAAATAAAATATATAATTCTCTTATATCAAAGTGATTATTTCTTTGAAAAAAACACACAGAATTTCAAGTAGCCTACACTGCACTACTAAACAAGCCTCAAATTCATTATAATATTAGTATACTCAAAACTATTTGTATACTCTAAAAATGCGCTAATTTCTTTCAAACTTTTGCATACGTAGTAGTATCTCAAATAAGCTCTATGTACTATAGACACTTGTTTACAAACAATTACAAAAATGTATTGCAAAAAAAGGTATCATAACCAAAATCTTTACTGTTTTACAAATAAACATTATATAAACAATACTTACCTTATAAATAAACACAACAGTTTTCAAGGTATAATATGCTTTCCCCAAAACTTCGCAAGTATGACTGAATACGACTGTGTCGGTTAAACGGACAGCTAAAAGACTGAAAAGGACAAAGATACTACCCTGCTCTTCTTCCCATTTCACGTCATATTCTTATGAGACCTTGTTGATTAGAAAGAGCGCAAGATTTTGAATATGGCTGTATTTTTAGGTGTAAAATCATAATTTATGAGATAATGCCCTGTTCATTCAAGCAAGCGACTTGTTCCCTAGGCACTTTTGATGTGTGTATATACACAGTCTCTTACACTACTGGTTAAATATTAGTTACATACCTACTATGAAAACATACAATCTCAGAAATATATTAGGACTTTTGTCATATATTTTAATTTTAATAATTTTAAAGAATCAATATCATCATCAGCCGGAAGACGTCCACTGCTGAACAAAGGCCTCCCCATATAGCGCCACAAAGAACGGCTATTAGCCACTTGCAGCCATTGGCTACCCGCGACTTTCACAATATCGTCAGTCCACCTAGTAGGGAGCCTACCAACTCTACGTCTTCCGGTGTAGTGTGGTAAGCACTCGAGAACCTTTCTTCCCCATCGGTTATCGGTTCGTCGAGCAATGTGGCCCGCCCATTGCCACTTCAACTTGCAAATTCTGAGAGCTATGTCGGTGACTTTGGTTCTTTGGCGAATATCCACGTTCCGGATTTTATCGCGCAAAAAAACTCCGAGGATAGCTCTCTCCATAGCTCGTTGAGCGACTCTGAGCTTATCCATAGGGGCCACAGTTAAGGACCACGTTTCAGTGCCATAAGTCATCACTGGCAACACACACTGGTTGAAGACTTTGGCCTTTAGGCTCTGCGGGATGTTGGACGAGAATAAGTCGCGAAGCTTCCCGAACGCTGCCCATCCGAGTTGGATTCTTCGGGCGACCTCTTTGTCGAAGTTGGACCTACCTAACTGGACAGTCTGTCCAAGGTAAATGTAATGGTCAACAACTTCGAGCGTATCGTTCCCAACAACTACTGGTACGGGTGCAACATGGACATTAGAGATAATTTTCGTCTTGTCCATGTTCATTTTAAGACCCACCTGCTGGGAAACTCTACTGAGGTCGCTGAGCATTGTACTGAGTTCCTCAAGCGACTCTGCCATTATGATATGACTATGTCATAGGCGAAACGAAGGTGAGTGATGTATTCGCCATAGATGTTGATGCCGAATTCTCTCCAGTCCAAGAGCTTAAAAACGGCCTCCAACGCATTTGTGAACAGTTTCGGAGAAATAACGTCTCCCTGTCTCACGCCTCGTTGCAGTTGGATTGGTTCCGTGCTCTTGTCCTGTAAGCGAATCGACATGGTGGCGTTCCTATACAAACACTTCAGCGCTTCGATGTACCTATAGTCGATTTGGCATCACTGAAGAGACTGCAGTACGGCCCAGGATTCGATGGAAATGATGGAATCAAAGGCTTTTTCATAGTCCACAAACGCTAAACATAATGGCCGATTATACTCCTCAGTCTTCTGTATAATCTGTCGGAGCGTATGTATTTTAAAGAATAATAATGATTTTTTAAATACTCAGAATTCATACATATATATATTTTTTTAAATTTCTATAAATTTATTTCGTTAATACATATAAAAATAAAATATTAATTGTCAAAATTAATTATAACAACTTAATTAAAGATAATAAATTAAATTGTTATGCTTTTTTTTTACATTGTAGTAAAAATTCTTAAAAACCTTAATAATAAGACGACGCGTCGCCGCGGCCGCAGCATCGTCTGAACGGAGCTTTAGGAATAAATAAATAGTGGAAAAAATAACAACATTAATCTGAATATTACCAGTCAAAATATAAAAGAGCATTACTTTTAAGCTTAAAAAAGGTCTGGTGGATGCTGGAACTACTTGATAAAAGAAGATGTACAGCACCTGATGTTATCTTCTTCTTAGATGGCTTTTAAACAATGCTTGGTGTTTTTCTGCCAGTTCCAATGTAAGTAAAACAAAAATATAGGTTTAGAAGTAGTTAAAAACTAATAATTACATCTATAATCAAATATTATTAGACTTAATAAAATAAATGTTAAGCCCTTATGAACGACAATAGTAATTTTAAAATATTGCTATTCAATGGCAGGTGTTGTTATAACAAGATAATAAATATAATACATCTATATATAATCCATATAATATGTTTTTT
Organism: Plagodis dolabraria; assembly: GCA_963854805.1. Taxonomy (NCBI): domain Eukaryota; kingdom Metazoa; phylum Arthropoda; class Insecta; order Lepidoptera; family Geometridae; genus Plagodis; species Plagodis dolabraria. The sequence continues at coordinate 12,992,891 of OY978461.1, forward strand.
TTGTAGCTAGACTGGTGATGTTTTTCATTGTTATTTACACATGTGTATGATGGATGATGTAAAACACCCAGCACATGTAGTTACACTCACACACCCTCATGCACACCCTCACACACGAGTGTTACAAAGTTGTAGTATTATAATAACCATTTCCATCTAAGTATATATTTATTGTAAATTTATCTGATGGAAATGGTTATTATAATACTACAACTTTGTTTTACAAATTCATGAGAAAGCTTTAAATTGATTAACAGACTGTATCATAACAGTGTGTGTCTGTCAATATAAAATTTCAACCTTATAAATAGCCAGTATTTCAGGACTACTCTGTTTTGTAAGTAAGCAACATGATATGTCGAAAATAATAATAAAACTTCATGCTTCATTCAAAAAATGTTTTTTTTATTAAATACGGATTTGTTTCATTTGTTTTAGATTATTTTATACAAAAGTTTAGGTCTTTTATTTATCAATTGAGGCAGAAGGTACGAAGTCTGCTGGGTCAGCTAGTTTACAATAAATATATACTTATTTTACAAACTCACATCATAATACTTTTGAAATTTGAGTCATTTACAATTATGTATGTCCATATTATCTCCATGAGTTCATCCACAAATAAGCCAGTGATGTCAATCAGAAGTTATAAAATTTCATTATAAGTATGTATATTGATATGTGATATGATATTATTCTTAATTTTTTCGTGGAATGAATAGCAAAAGAATACTTTTATCCCATTTTATTAAAGAGTTCTCAAAGCAGGTAAACAAATGTATAAAATATTTAAAAATGTCACCGAAATTTGTGGCGACGAAGCAACGCAGAAATTTGTAAAGCTGTTCAAGAATAAGCCAAATTTTTTATTCTTTAAACAAGCTGTGTCTATTATATTACCTACTTGGCATTTCTGTATTGTCATGCTCACTTTATGATTACAGTTCAGCGATGACGAAGAAGAAACAAAGCGGGTCGTGCGCTCTATGAAAGAAAAGCGTTACGAAGAATTGGAAGGCATCATTCACACTCTCCGTAACCACAAAAAGATCAAGGATTTTGCATCTGCACTGTCTTCCTTCGAAGAACTCCAGAAAGCTTACACGCGTGCGGCACCTGTAGTCTCTAAAGAAGAGAATGGAGTTGCACCGAGGTTCTTCATTAGAGCCTTGGTGGAGTTAGAAGACTGGGTATCAGGCGCATGGACCGATCGTGATGCCAGAAAAGGGCTCTCGAAAGGCAACAGCAAAGCCTTGACATCGCTTAGGCAGAAACTACGCAAGTACACTAAAGAATTTGAGGCCGATGTTGCCAAGTTTCGCGAGGACCCTGATCAGCCTGATGATGATGATGAACAGAAAGGTTAGTAACCATTTTGAGTTAGCAAAACTAGCACAACTTTTGCTTATAATAAAAAGTGCCACTGAATTGAACCATCCAATTCAGGAAGTGAAGACAAATCCATAGTTCATCATAATGGAACAAATCTATAGAAACTATTAGATGAGACCCTGTCTCTAACGTTTAGCGTCAATCGCACTTGAACGAAAGTTGTTAATGCATCAATTTACTGATGTCTATTTACAACAACTTTGGTCCTATTTTGTTGTTCTATTTCCACAGATTAATTTTCTTATCCAGGTAGGAAGCAAGTCTGAATATGAAGAAGGTAGAATCAAAAACAATTTATAAGCTTACCCTAATCCTATTTACAGATACATCCTCATCAGATGAGTCTGAAGACGAGGAGAAGCCAAAAGAGAAGGTGCGCATCCGCCGCTCACCGGAGCCCCCTCGTCGTCCCTCGCCTCAAGACGATGAATCATCTGACTCCATGGACTGGGGATCCAGTTCCTCAGACTCAAGTTCTAGCTCTGATGACGAAGCTCGTGGCATAGCCAACATACGAGACCGGTTCTTGAAGAAGAACACTGAGAGAGAAGATGACGAAGAAAGAGACAAACGCAAGGCTAAGAGGCGCGAAGAGAGACGCGAGACCAGGGTCGGCAAGTCGAGCAAACGGGATCAGGTAGATGATGGTGGCGAATGGGAAACCGTGAGGAAGGGGGCTGCTACTTCTGATAAACCGAAGATGTTTGCGAAGGTTTGTAGTTTTTGATATAAAATTAATGATAGCGTAGTTATTTTCTAACTAGTTTGGCGGAGTGTTGCTTAACAAAAATAAATAATTTGCAAAGGTCTTGATTGATTCAGGAGTTACGTTAAATGACTGACTTTAGTGATAATTTTGTGCCAAGATGTGGATACCTAGGCACCATAGTAGCACTTTGAAACTTTGTCAGGATGTGTTGACTGCCCTTGAGAGCACGGTCAACCATTTTTGTTCAAGCAGCTACTACTCAATATTATTTCCTCCTCTGAGGTATATTACCTGTATTTTTATACTAGGATTTCATGACCAAATCAGAAGTTTAAATCAGCTTTGAGGCTCTAAGACCGTTTATCAATATTAATTATAGATTTGGATATAGCCATGAAGGCTTGTTTGACAAAATTCAACCTGTAAGTAAATTTAATATTGCATGCTTCAATTTTCATACTGAGACCAACATAATATTTCCTTAAGTCTTTGCTATGTCAGTTCAAACAACTGTAAACAGTTTCAATCACATATATTTTGATATTATCATTAGCATAAGGTACAGTTTCACACGCTAACACATTAGTCATGATCACAGTCAATACAAAGTGATTGAAAGGTCAAGATAATATGTCTGTACTTTTTCATAAAGCAAATCTGTTATGTACCAGGACAGTGACATCGACGCCGCCCTCGTAGTGAAGAAGCTCGGTGAAATCAGCGCAGCTCGAGGCCGCAAGCGTACCGACCGACGCGCGCAGCTCGAATTGCTCCATGAACTACGGACTGTAGCCGCCACACATAACCTCGGCGATGCGCTACAACTGAAACTGCGCGCAGCCACCGTCGCCGCGCTCTTTGATTACAACCCTAAAGTGTCCGACGCCATGAAGCCTGAGTACTGGTCGAGGCTCGTTGAAAACGTCGATCACATGGTCACCTTACTGCTAGCTCACGAGGACATGGTTCTGAGCGAGACCATTACCGAGGAAAACGAACAGTTGGTGACGCCGCCTTTCAGCGTGCGAGGCTGCGTGCTGACCGCTCTGGAGAGACTTGATGATGAATTCACTAAACTGCTGAAGGAATGCGATCCTCACTCCAATGAGTATGTGGAGAGATTAAAGGATGAAGTCCGAGTGTCCGCTCTGATTGACCGCGTTTGCCAAGTCGTGGAACGCGACGGCTCCCCTCAGGAGATATGCCGTGCGTACTTGCGTAAGATCGACCATTTGTATTACAAGTTTGACCCGCGAGCGGTGCGCAAGGACCTTCCACCAGGCGAAGAGACATCCATAAAAAAGATGGAAAAATTCTGCAAGTTCATCTACGCTAACGATGAGACGGACCGCCTGAGGACCCGTGCTATCTTGTCGCATATATACCACCATGCTCTTCACGATAACTGGTTCCAAGCGCGAGACTTGCTCCTAATGTCTCATTTGCAAGAGACTGTTCAACACTCGGACCCGAGCACTCAGATCCTTTATAACCGTACAATGGCCAATCTGGGTTTGTGTGCGTTCCGTCGTGGTAACGTGAAGGAAGCTCACGGATGTCTGGCTGAGCTGATGATGACGGGGAAGCCGAAGGAGCTGCTGGCTCAGGGTCTGCTGCCGCAACGTCAGCACGAGCGTTCTAAAGAGCAGGAGAAGATTGAAAAGCAGCGGCAGATGCCGTTCCACATGCATATTAACTTGGAGCTGTTGGAATGTGTGTACTTAGTGTCTGCGATGTTGATTGAAATCCCGTATATGGCAGCGCATGAGTTTGACGCTCGTCGGCGTATGATCAGTAAGACTTTCTACCAGAACTTGCGAGCAAGCGAGCGGCAAGCGCTGGTAGGGCCGCCGGAGTCGATGCGAGAACATGCGGTGGCGGCAGCTAGGGCTATGCGCCGCGGGGACTGGCGCGCATGTCTCAACTTCATTGTCAATGAAAAGATGAATGCTAAGGTACAGTTAAGAATTCCAAAATATTACAGTGTTATTTTTGATAGTTTAAAATATGAAAAAAAGACCACAAAAATTGCATCTCGTTCCACCATCTATTGGCAAAAGATAAAAGCAATCCATTATGTAGAACTGGGAGATGTGGGTTCAATACCCATTTGAAGTGAAAATTTTGTATAGATATATGTGTATACATCTGGTTATACCTGGTTCCTATATATTCAACCCAGTATTAGTTATAGGAACTGCATGTTATCAATTGTTGTGGTCGTAATTGCTATTGCAATATCATGGTAACCAGGCATTAGCAGTCAATAATGTTTGGAATTATAATTAAAAAACAAGATAATTTTGTCAATTAGTGACATGTGTTGTCAATTTGTCATTCACAATAGAATTTTGCCCATTGGAGCTACCTAACATAGTTTACCTATTTCTATACACAGGTATGGGACCTAATGGTGGGAGCTGACAACGTCCGCGCGATGCTTGGCCGGCTCATTCGTGAAGAGTCTCTACGCACCTACCTGTTCACATACGCACATGTGTATGCATCTCTCTCTCTGCGCTCCCTTGCCGACATGTTTGAGCTGCCCAGGCAGCGAGTCCACTCTCTCGTCTCCAAGATGATCATTAATGAGGAACTGCTGGCATCCCTGGATGATCCTAGCGAATGTGCTATTCTGCACCGCTCTGAGCCGACTAGGATGCAAGCCTTGGCACTGCAACTTGCTGACAAGGTACTGTTTTTTATATTATTGTCAGGGGCTAACCTGCCTTCTGTGGGATATATTACCAGACTCAAACCTATCTTGTGAAATTCTAATATTTTTGCATTAACAACTGCTAAGCGAACTAGAAACAAGACTAATATTTCAATTTGAAACGAAAGGATAAATTTGAGCTATGACTCACCCACCATTATAGCATAATTGGCAAAGCAATTTCGGCTCTAGGTACGTTCGAAACCTGTGGTTCAATTTTTTCCATTCGTCGTAATTTTATAATAACTGGTACAACGTTACTGTTTAGAGATCTCTGCCTACCCATTTGAGGAATAGAGGCGTGCTGATATGTTTTTAGTCCATTTTTCACTATTGATCTTTGTTTGACTATTTTGTTACATATTAGTTAGTCTTAATTGTAGTACAATACAAAGTAAATTGAACTATATAAGACTATATAATAACCAGGGATATTACGATATGGGTATTTACCGATACGATTTCGGTAAATACCGTAATGAAATAAGGGTAAATAACGTAATGAAAGGTGTAAATCTGTTAGCATAATTGCGATACGATTACCGAATTCCATTTCGTTATATGTATTTTATGTTAGTCAATGAGAGTGCAGCGGGCGGGCGGGGATGCGGTGATGCGGTGGCGCAATACGCTGAGGGGGGGAGTGGGGGGAGCAGTACTGCGAGACTCACAGCTCGCGCTGTTTAAATAATTATAGGTTTATTAGCACGTACCTATATTATTTGATATGAATGACGGGAAGTGGGAATAATAACATTATTAGTTTCAAATAGGATTTTCAGTGTAGGTATATTCAAAAACTGCTGCCGTAACACACTGCTAGGTGCTTGGCTACAGATTTTCTACTTGAGGATGGTAGCTAGCCAGGCGCGCGTGAAATACTTAGTGTCTGTATGATTATTTGATAAATCCTAAAACTGTAACTCATTATTATAACCGTGTCAGTTGCAAGAGTAGGTATGCCTACCTATTTAATAATAAAGTCGGCTGATGTGAGGCGGCACTAGTACAATTGTACATACTAGTGCCGCCTCTTTGAATTCAAATATCGAAATAATATTCTGCTGAGTAGGTACGTAACATTGTCAGGGTTTGTTTGTTTGTTTAGGGAGGACATAGATGCTGGCTACCGCCTGTGCGGTCGTCCAGCTCCACCGGGTTTTGGGCGAGGGCCTGGCCCTACAATAGCCCGGGAGGGAGAAGTGCCGAAGGCACTTCTCCCGAGACGGGCGTAGAAGGCGAAAAGCGCTTTCTACCTCCGTCTCCTGCGGACGCCGAAAACGTACCGCTACTATAGGAGGGGTTGACAGCGAGCTCAAGGGCACCACTGTGGTTCGGACCTCGGCTTGTCTCGCTGTCGAGAGACATGGGGGGGATCGGAGCAAAATGCCTCTGTGCAACTGCAGTGTTGCACAATTGGGCCCTACTGAATAATACTCTTTGACTATTTGGAGAGCAATTTATCGTGACCTTGTTTTTGCCTCGAGCTCGCCGGCGAGCTCGGTGTTTGATTGTGTGCATTGTCAGGGGCATCGGCACGTTAGGGCGAACGCGGGCGGCGGCTGAGGCGTGGGGGCGCGGCGCGGCGTGCGCCTGCACTCGCACAGTTTTATATTTCAATGTACAAAAATACCGAAACGTATCGGTATTTATATCGGTTACCGTAATCATATGGGTAATCGTAAAGGAAACGGTACTACCGTTTCAACATTGCGGTGACCGTTTATATCTGTTACCCATACATACGGTTATCGTTTCAAGCGGTATTTAAATCCCTGATTAATAATTATTGGAGTGTCGCTCCATCCACCATACAATGGTTAAGAACGAGAGTACAAATTAAAGTTATGAGTCATATATCATGTGCCAACATGTTAGTGGTTCTGACAGCTTGGTTTTAGTCTATCTCCTATATAGCAGGTACTGATATTAATTGGCGAATGAGATATAAGATCTGAGTGACACTATGACTGGGAAGGGCAAGCACAAAGCTTAATATGTGGCGAGCTACTTTTCTGTCCCGTCATTGATACACCATAAAAATAATTCCCTGGCATGTTCTTCGTGTGTCACTTCACACAGTTGCATTTTCCATTTGAGTTTATAAAAACAAATGTATGTACATAATATGGACATGATTGTAGTGCTTATTATGTAGTCTATGATATTACACTGCATACACACAAAACGACGAGCGTTTCTCCCTGGTAAGTAAAGACCATACTTTACTTACCAGGGAGAAACGCTCGTCGTTTTGTGTGTATGCAGTGTAATAGAAGCATTACATAGTCCATTTGCTACTTTGTGTCTTTATTGGTATCTAATCTACGCTCAAATCTGTGTGAATCTTGATCTGAGTTGTAAAATTATCTTATTTCTAACAGGTGGGCAACCTAGTGGACTCGAACGAGCGGATCTTTGAGAAGCAAGGCTCGTTCTTCCAGCGCGGGGGTGGAGGCGGGAGGGGCGAAGGCCGAGGGCAGCGCGAGCGGCCACGTGAGGGCTGGAACCGCCGCCAACGCAACCGGAGGCGCGACGACGAGCGTGCTCACGATGACTGAGCGGCAATGTGCAACCGCAACCTCCCCCTTTCTCCGTACACATTACTCGCGGCGGCCGCATTCGTTAGCATTTGGATGATGACAGTCTTATCTATATGCCATAAAAATAACTCTGTCCATGATTGAAACATTGAGGTAAATAAAATAACATAAAAATCCTTGTAGGGCCAAATTAGCAATGTCTTATCAATCATTTCAAATATATCATAGAAAAATATATATGCAAGTTGCTGCTCAAATTTTAATTAGCTTGGTGGATTATTCCATGGGATTTGAGCAATGAATGGCTGAACTCGCACTTTCAAAGCATTCCATAATTTCATTAAACTACCCTCCTACTACACGTCACTGAATAGTTGTTTTATTAAAGAAATATTTATCTAATAATAATAAAAAAGTATAATCATCTAATGTTACCGAATGCGGCCGTAAATACAAACATTTTATTTTCAGTACAAAATTAACCAACTCTTTCATGAACGTAAAAATATATAGAAGTATATATATGTATCTTGTTATTGTACCCGTTTGTCTTGTATACAGTTCTAAAATTGTTTCATTGGAAGTTGCAATTTCAAATAAAGATTATATTGTCACAAAACTGATTATTACCATGTATACCATGTTATTGCCATCTGGAGTATCCTTCTAGAAATGACTATGCAGGCCTGGCGCACACTGTGCCTTCCTTAGGTGCGAAGCACAACCTACTAGTGGAGGCTCAATGCTGATTCAGTTATTGCACAAAACAATGTTGACTCCCTCCCCAGACACATGGTCAGTGCAGATGTATTGTGACATAAAAATACTAATAGAAAGTTAGAAGATCGATCATTCAAGCGCTCGTAGCGAAGTTCGCTGCAGTCATCACTTGGATGGGTGAACGCAAGTGACGTTATTACTGAGCGTTTCCGTGCTTCGGAGGGCACGTTCAGTCGGCCCCGGTTGTCTTAGGATTGCAGTCGTTACATCATTTTAAGAATGCCCGTCTGGGTAGCTGCCACCCTCAAGGATAATCTGTTGCCAAGCACCTAACGGTGTGTTCCGGCAGCTATCCTTGAAAGCAACTAATTCTATGTTCTTCTTCATCTTCTTCTTCATAAATGGCTCTTATCGTTGCTTTGACGTTATATTGCCAATGTCTTGTCTGTGTGGCCAGTGTACGGTATAAGAAAAAAAATTAACGGTCTAAAGATCTCAGCATGTGTATTGAAAATTAAGTAGTAGAAAATATATGAAATATAAAAAGTTAAGAGAAAGTATATTATAACTTAATATTATTAGATTTTATAAAATTAACATAATTAAAAGGAGTGAAAATAAGTGATAGGAGATATTTAAAGTGGACAGGGCGAGGGATATCAGAATTTAGAATATCATATAAAGAATAAGAAAGTTTCGGACAATTGAAAAAGATATGATCTAGGGTACCTTCCTCTAGGCCACATTCACAAATAGAGTGATCTCTGACCCTAATTTTAACAAGAAAAGCCGGAGAACAGACATGACATGACCTAAACGTGAACGAATTATTATTGAAGTACACAGTTTATCAACTTTTTTAAATTAGAAAAACCAAGGTTTAGAAGGAATTTGCGGTTGAATATCACCAAAACGTCTACCTTTGATATATTTGTAGAGCGGAAATTTAGATACATCCGTATAAATGGGTATCCAATCCGACCAATGACGATTTAAATTATCCTGAAAAATCTTATCAGCACCAGGAGAATTTTTGTAAATACAAAAATGTAAGAGAATGTTTGGTCGAAAAATTAAACTTTCCTAAGAAACATTAAACAAAGGATGAACTGAACACTGAAATAAAGAGTAAGATAAATTACAAAGTTTATTATAAGAATTTAATAAAAGTGGTGGATCCTTATGACGCCAAAAGTTTGAAGAAGAAACCAGATTAGATAAAGAGTACAGCTTAGATAAAATATTATAATGAGATAATTGAGCAGCTTGAAAGAAAAATCGATCAGCTAAGAATTGACGACGTAGACTTAGTGGAGGATAAACGCACTCCACTTGAAGTGCGTTTGTGGGTGAAGATTTCATAGAACCTGAAATGATACGAAGGCAACGAAATTGGATAGAATCCAAGGACCTTAAAGACACTTTATTGCAAGTTTATTTTAATTCTAGGTTAGCCTGAACAACATCTTCAACCATTACTTCTTCTTCGTCTTCTTTAGATGGCTTTTAAACGCTGCTTGGCGATTTTCTGTTGGCCAAATATTGTAAATTGAACTAAAGTTAACTACTTTAATTAATTTAAAAACTCTAAAAAATGGCTTAACTCTTTCTCGTACAGCCCAATATAGCGCACATATATCGTATATGCCTGACCGGGACTATCCCGGTCAGGCATATACGATATATGTACGATAAAATGTGGTATAAATTCCGTAGTAACATATTATTCAATCTGAGTGGCGAATCGTGCATTTTTCTTACCCGAAAAAGCATTCTAATATATAGCTTATAACTACCTATCGTATCAATCACTTTCCTTTACTCAATGCACTTTTTTTATTAATCGAGACATTTATTTTTCGGGGTATTATAGGAAATACTTATCCATTAAGCCTGCACCGTGGCAGCGATACGTAATTATAGTTCGTTTGAACCCTTCCTGTATCTTTATTTCTTAATTTTGAGTTAAGTATGTGAATAATATACATTTTATTTTAGGATTCAATCTATAAATCATCATCTTACACTTTGGAAACACGATTACTTAAAATTTTCTCTATAGAAAAAAAACCAAAGTTACATCTAAAAAACGAAATAAATCCTTAGTACGGCGTAAATACTTAACGGAGAGTCATCCGTAGTTGATTAATAAAAAAAACAATTTTTTTTTCTATAACTTATACACATTACATTTTTTAAATAGGTATTCATTACACCGTATACTGAAATAGGCAACTCCAAAATACTTAATGTCGATTCGAACCTCACTTCTCAATTCGTTATCAGCTTTTCGCATTTAACATTTTGTTACTAAAAACCCGTAACTTTCAATTCTTTTTTTAATATATTGCTTTCTAATATTCCGTGCTACCTTAGAATCTACATATTTAACCAAATCAAAAAGTTTCTGGTCTAAATCGAACCTTTTTTGAATATGCAAAATAATTTCCATAAAACATTTGCGGCAATTTACATAAAATCTGCCCACCTCTTCTTACGGAGTATTCATATAAATTTTATATTTTCATAAACAAAATTAACCTATAGTGCTACTAATTCCTAATGTCCTTTACAACAAATTTTTTATTCCCTAAAATTCCCCTTAATTCCTTTTGCACTAAAAAAAAGCCCTAAGTCGTACATGAAATACATAGTTTCGCCCTAAAATAGGGCGAGATCCCTAGAAGTGGGAACACTGGTATAAAGTAGTGTAGTCACGTCAACAGAACAAACGCAACGCAGGGCTACGTTCGAAGCCTCGAAGTGTAGTTATGGGTTGTTTTTGTACCTACTCGAAGGTACGGAACGATACGGTTGTTTTATAACCACAAATATCGATTTTTGGCGGGAAACTAGCCGTTATGATATTTGATAAACATAATACTGCCATTACTTGCAAAATTCAAATGCGGGCCTATAATTCTATCATCAACAAACGTCAAGGTCATGTCAGTTAAGGTTACAGCCTTTTAACAACTGATTATGATAATGATTATTTGTAATTAATCCAATTATTTATTTATTAATTAACTGCGCATTCTTTTTTTTAACCGTACATTGACCACACTCTGACACTGGCAGAAAAACGCCAAGCAGCGTTTAAAAGCCATCTAAAGAAGAAGAAGAACTGATTATGATAGATTAAGAAATTGCAACCTTCAAAGGTTTCGAACGGTCGAGTTGCGATAACCGAACGCTCTACTACGAAGGTTGTGAACGACGACGTAGAGTAAACGGTAGCACTGTGCTCAAACCAAGGTTCTGAACGTCCCAGTAAGGCGAAAGGAGACAGATAGGGATGTGACACCATAAGGCATCAATTAATCGATGTATAACTTATAAGTACCGATACCTACTTATACCGATATTTTTTGTTTTTAAAAAGGAAAAATGTACTACCTACCACTCTCTCGCATGCTTAGTATGAGTAGGATTAACGTGACGTTTTATCTTTTGGTCTATGCTTTTGTCACAATTATTTAACAATCATAATAGTGGTACAGTTATTAATGAAAACAGATATACCATATAATTTTTGAAAGATAAAAAAATATAACTGACGCTTCACAATGTTTTTAATGTTAAATGGTTTAAATTTATTATTTTTCAAGTGATGAATTCTCTCTTGCTTGCTGCTCGCTTCCGTCTTGCTTTAGATATTTTGCCGACAGTATGCTGTTTCTTGCTTGGGTCATAGCCAGTCCAGTTTTATAAAAAAGTCATTTACTTGGTACTGTAGTGTATATGTACATGCCTACATCGATTGAATATGTTTCTTAGGCTTAAAACAGTTTGTAACCACAGTTGCTCCGCAGTCTCGCGGCAGCGTCCAATAAACGCACACATATTTTGGAACACGTAGTATTATTTGAACGTCACCTTCTTATAGACATTAACTCCGTTCATAGTAAGTGCAGTATACCAAGAAGTACAACAGTGGTGACATACCGACGTTCAAATACGCGATTTTAAATTCGTGAGTGCATTTTACGTTAAAAACCACGTTAAACAACTATAAACTTTTTTGTGCACAGCTCTATATTAATTTGTGCGAACTTTAGACATCAATAAGTGCCTACGTTTGATTCATCATCATCATCACCATCCGTCATAATCCGTCGGATGGTAGTGGTCAAATTGTCACGATGCACTTCCATAATTGTTCAAATATTATAAATTACATTAGCCTCTAACTATTTCTATGCTATGTCTTATTTTTTCTAATTATTTCTTAATTAATAAACGTACTATGCTGTTTCATAAAAAAAAAAATTACACAAATGGAAAATACACGCCGCGATAACTACAGACAACCGGCATACAATCGGTCAAAGTCAAGATCGCGTTCGCATAACATAAACAACCAAGAGAAGTTTAGGCGCCAGACAGCCAAGCCCGGAGACAGCAATTTTAAATGTTTTTACCTTTATATTTACGGGGAAAATGCAAAAAAATGTGGCCACGAGAACTGCAGTAATAAAAAGTCGTTAAACTAGAATCGACACCCACGGTGGCGAGCGTAGGTGTCAATCGATCTCATCGCCTGTGTGTTACTGATTTTAAGAGGGGCACACGATACCTGATCGACACCGGAGCAGATGTATCAGTACTTGCATGTAAAAAACCAACTCAAAAACCACGTGACTACACATTATACTAATATAATGTGTAGTCACGTGGCTTACGCCATAAGTAGAAATAGTCGTCCCATAATGCTAATGGGACGACTATTTCTACTTATGGCGAAAAAACTATCACAATCGATCTTGGTCTTAGAAACCCACTGCGCTGGACTTTCATATTAGGCAACGTACAAAGGTCGATAATCGGAGCCGATTTTCTTGCCAAAAACCAATTAATGGTAGATTTACATGGTAGAAAATTGGTTGATAAATTGACAAACATTTCTAAAATAACTCAAATTATAACGGAAGACAGTTTTTCTTCCATTAGAGCTGTTAATAGCAACGACCCATATCATAAAATCTTAATGAAATACCCGCAACCCATCGAAGAGCTGAGACGTTTTATCGGTCTAATAAATTTTTATCGCACCAGTATTCCAAGAGCAGCAGAAACTCAAACTGTCCTAGACAAATATCTCCACAACTCTACAAAACGAGACAAAACTAAAATAATTTGGACAGAGGAATCAATCAAAGCATTCAACGATTCAAAAAAAATAATATCTGAAGCTGTAACTCTCGCACATCCTGATCCAGATGCTAAGCTCGTTTGCGTCGGGGCCGCTCTACACCAGGTTATAAATAAGGAGCTACAACCGCTGGGTTTTTATTCAAAAAACTCAACAATGCACAAACAAAGTACAGTACATACGATAGAGAACTATTAGCAATATATATGGCCATCAAGCACTTTCGCTATGTGATCGAGGGACGAGACCTTAAGTACTAACTGATCATAAACCTCTAACGTATGCGCTATCAAAAAAAGAGTCTAAATCGGATTCGCCTAGGCGTCTACGCCAGCTAGATTTCATTGCGCAGTTTTGTACAAAAATTAATTACGTAGAAGGGAAGTCAAACAGCGCTGCAGACTTTTTATCACGAATAGAAGAAATACATGTGCCTGATATTTTCGACTACGAGCAACTACATAAAAGCCAAATCGAAGATACAGAACTTCAAAAGCTAAAAGAAAATGTTAACTTACAATTTAAATTATTTACAATGCCATACTCAAAGCATGAACTTGTATTCGAAACATCAACTCCACAAGCTCGACTATACCTTCCAGCAGAGTTCCGCAAACAAGCTATAATAACTACACATGGATTTAGCCACCCAGGAATAGCTGCTACACGACGTCTTATCGCTCAACGATATTTTTGGCCGAATATGAATACTGACGTTACTCATTATGTTAAGCACTGCATCAATTGTCAAAAATCAAAAATTAATCGACATACTAAAACGCCGTTGGGAGAATTTGAACACTCCGAGCGTTTCAGTCACGTCCATATCGACATTATAGGGCCCATGACACCTTCGGAAGACTACAGATACTACATAACTATTATTGACAGAACCACTAAATGGCCAGAAGTCATACCAACCAAAGATATAACTGCAGAAACTGTCACCAATAAGTTCATAGAACAATGGGTATCCTATATGGATGTCCAGTTAAAATAACAACTGATAGAGGATCGAATTTCGAATCGCAACTTTTCACTCAGCTGATGAAACGTCTAGGTATCGAAAAATTGCACACAACAGCATATAATCCTAAAGCTAACGGACAAATCGAACGCCTGAACCGTACGGTTAAATGTGCAATACTAGCCCGCTGCAACGACTCCAATCAATGGGTTAAGGAACTACCTATTATCCTACTAGGTTTAAGGTCAACCATAAAAGGGGACATAGGTTTCAGCCCTGCCCAGATGACATACGGAAAGTCTATACGGCTGCCAGGCGATTTTTTTATTCCTACCAAGACTAACATTAACGCTACGGAGTACACAAGCAACCTTATGGGAGCGCTAGCCACATTACAACCAGCAACAAGAAAACATGTCGATAATCGAAAAATATTCATTCACAAAGATCTTAAATGTGCAGATTACGTATTTGTTAGACGGGGTGTGAAAAAGTCACTAACTCCACCATATGAGGGTCCATTCAAAGTACTGGAACGGTTTTATAAGTATTTCACGCTTCAAATAGGTTCTCGAAACGTCGCTATTTCGCTCGATAGGCTTAAACCAGCTTATGTTTTAAACACCACGCCTGAGACCACCGAGCAAATCACTTCCCATAATTTAGCAACGGAGACCACCGAGCAGCAAATTGTTTCGCCGAACTCGACTGAAACAGTTAAACCGCCGGACACCGCAATCACCAAACATGACACTACGACACCTAAATCACTTGGCAGCATGAAACCCAAATCTTTTAATGGTAAGACATCACCGGTGGTAACGAGATCCGGTCGCACAATTAAGAAGACCGTGAGATTCGATATGTGAGTCGCAACCCATGGTGGGCCATTACACAATTAAGAAGTCTGTGAGATTTGACATCTGACTCGCTACCCATGCCTGGCCAACAGTTTGTCTAATCGTTTCCTGCCTACGCCTCATCTGTCATCCAACAGTTGAGGACCAAACAACCAGCGAGCTCTACGTCTGCTTATTATCAACTGCTTTAATTACCAAACACCAGCAAGCAACATGGGTCAACCACCGAGCAAGACTACAATAGTTGCGCAAACCAGTGCAGCCTCAACGAACACTGCACGGGTAGACGATACCACCGCCCAGTCCCACCAGTTGTCTCTTGCAGCTGTCGTACTGGTGAGTGCTGCCATTACCTTAGGCACACTTTACATAGTTTGGAGATATTGCAAGAGGGGCATTAAAGCATCCGTGGACAAACGTATCGAGAGGATGGTGGCACAGCGAGTGGCGTCAGTTCCAGCAATCCTGCCGACATCACCTAACATCGTCAATCCACCCAACAGCAACGTTTACAAGCACATTGTGTAACAAGTTCAGTGAAATAAAAAATATAAAAAGTACGCGTTAAAAAAAATCGTGTCGTATCATATAAGTGTCTTAGTTCTAAAAATAGCCCATGCAAAACAATGATCTTATCAGTGCGCGAGATAAGTACATTCCTATGCGGTGTTCCTATACGCTACGTACAGACCACGATATAAACAATGAACTCACGAACTATGCGTCAATAAGTAGTATACTTTCTTATGCGTTAATTTTCGGTAGTGTTGTTTTGTTGTTTTAAAATTATATTAGAAAAGGACCATAAGTATACCATGGATGTATTTCAGTATCGTATTTTATACAAACTTTCATTTGTAATTTTTTAAAATAATATGTTATGCGCTATTCGCCTACTATACATATACATTATTACTTAGTATGTGGAAAATTATGTTCGTATTGCATTCTTGTAAAAATTGAAAAAGTCCAATGTTTTGGGTATAAGATAAGTAATTTTCTAATTATGGGGGATGTATATGTAGTGTGTATGTACATGCCTACATCGATTGAATATGTTTCTTAGGCTTAAAACAGTTTGTAACCACAGTTGCTCCGCAGTCTCGTGGCAGCGTCCAATAAACGCACACATATTTTGGAACACGTAGTATTATTTGAACGTCACCTTCTGATAGACATTAACTCCGTTCATAGTAAGTGCAGTATACCAAGAAGTACAACAGTACTGATGTTTTCATAACGATTATACTCGTATGCTGTAGAGTGAGTTTAGATAGATATATAGAAAAATATTTATTTGCATACCTTCAAAATAAGATTACAATTCAAGAACAAATAAACGTATACACAAAGCAGTCTTATTGCTTTAAATAATTTCTTCCAGACTACCGATCTGAAAAATATCCAAGTTGGCAGTAAACTAGCTAAACATTACATATATTTATTTATTCAAAATACAACTGCAACTATCTTTACAGGAATTTCCTAATGCAATTAACATTCATAATCGTATCTTAAATCAATAATAAACACAATCAAATTAAATTAATAACACATAAAAATTAAATCAAAGTCAAATACAACTCAATACAAGATCAAATCAATGTTAAATGAATATCAAATTAATATTAGATCAAAATTATATAAAAATTATGAATTAAATAAATGTTATATCAAAATTTAATTCAAATTAGTCCAAAATTATATAAACACTAGCTTTCCGGACGCGGCTCCGCCCGCGCGTATGTCGGTTATCGCGCGAAAACACTAACCTCTTTTTGCGCAGTCGGATAAAAACTATCCTATGTTTTTTCCCGGGTCTCAAACTTCTCAGTAATATAATCGGTCCAGTAGTTTTGGCGTGAAAGCGTAACAGACAGACAGACAGACAGAGTTACTTTCGCATTTATAATATTAGTACTGATTAAATCAAATAAGTCAGAGTTGAAAAATAAATCAAAATAGCAATAACACATTACAAATAAATCAGATTTCTTAAATTCCGTGAATGTGCAAGCAAATAGGTCATACGAGTATATAATGGTTGTCCAACTAAATATTTACACTTTTACACCTATTTGAATAAATACATACAATAATACACATACATACTAACCTACATTGAATGATATCTAAATATCCGTACATACATACACTAAATAAAATAATACATTCCTATTTACTTACATACCTTCACTATATAAATATATGTATAGTAATACTACTAAAAATACTACACACATATAAAAATAAAATGAAATACTGTGGAGGGAAAAGTTAAGCTAAGAGTGCACAATTAAAGTTTATGGACTTTATTTTGGAATATATATAATGACTGCGACTTACGAATGGAGACTGGCAGAGTGTTCCAGAGTCGAACAGTCTGAACAGTTAATGATGTATCATACAGCGATGTACTGTGCGGCGGTATTCTAAGCAAAGCATTTTCTTAGTAATTAAACAACTTTAAATGGTTTAAATAGCGTATATTTGTCAATATTTTTGTCCCGACGTTTCAAACATTTTTTCGTAGATGAATCGATACTTTTACCATCCTTCCCAGTAATAAAGTTTCTGCATTTCTTAACCATCTAAACTCCTTACATAAGAAAATTCAATTTACAATGGAGCCTGAGGTCAATAAATGCTTAGCTTTTCTTGATGTTTTAGTCATCAGGAATCCTGACAACTCCCTAAGTCATACAGTGTATAGGAAACCCACCTATACAGATAAATATCTCAATGGTAACTCCCATCACCATCCATGTCAGTTGGCTACCATAGGCAAATCTTTGTTACAGATAGCACATGGCATCTGCGACACTGACCATCTCAAGGAGGAGCTTCAGTATGTAAAACAAGTACTGCGAAGCAATAATCACAAGCTCCCACGAACGCGTCACAGAAGCTGGCCCAAGCCTTCCACAGTTGAGCGACAACCTGCCATCTTACCTTACATTAAGGGAGTCATGGACAAAATTGGTAATATCTTAAGACGAGCTTCAATAAAAACTTACTTCAAGCCGCCCAAGAAGATCAACCAATTTTTAAGACCTGTTAAGTGCAATATTCCCCTACAAGATGCAGGTGTTTACAAACTTGATTGTGAATGTGGGCTGTCATACATTGGGCAAACAAAGAGGAGTGTTGGTATCCGGGCAAAAGAACACATTGCTGACATGAAGAACAGACGCTCGACCAAGTCTGCGGTTTGTGAACATGCCCAGGACATACCCAACCACTACATTCGGTTCGACAACCCACAAATCCTTGCCAGTGAGACCCGGTTTATGCCAAAAATGTTACGCGAGGCTATTGAAATCAATAAGTACCCAAATTTCAATAGAGATGATGGTTAGCAAGTACCACCTGCTTGGGATCCTGTTATTAAATTAATTAAATCACATGGCCTACACAAATCTGCAAGACCTCTGGACACTGTAAGTGAATACTGCGTGAATAGGGAACGTTATGATTAATATAAAAAAAAAACTGACGGTAGACCAAATAATTTCTTAATTACTCATGTGACAAATAAAACCAATTAGTCACCCCGTGACCACGATCACTGCAAAGTGTTTGAAACGTCGGGACAAAATTAATGACAAATATACGCGATTTAAACCGTTTAAAGTTGTTTAATTACTATGTGTAACAATCGCGAAAACCTAAGACAACAAAACATTTTCTGATAACCTCAATGTCAAGGCAAGAGCCGAATCAAGACACGCAAAGCGTACCTCAAGAGAGTGCGGAGAAAAGGGAACAAACAATATATTAAAGATGTAGGGAAAGAATATGAGTAATGCGGCGAAGGCGAATAGGAAGCCACTAGAGCTTATGACGAAATTGTGAAACGTGGTAATATTTGCGTAACCCAAATATAAACCTGATTGAGAAATTTTGGAGTCGCTCAAGTCTGTTTAGCTGATCTTCCCTAAGATCTAGGCAACAGACATCGGCATAATCTAAAATGGGAAGTAAAAGAGATTGAGCAAGGGCAACTTTGGTAGCAGTCGGAAGAAAATTTCAGAGCCGCTTTAAAGAACCCGCAGAAGCAAACATTTTGTGACTAAATGCTTCCAATGAGGGCCCCAAGCCAATGACTGGTCGATTATTAAACCAAGATTGTTTATTTGCTTGCTGTAACGAATGATTACGCCGTCAAAAATGATCGGAGGCAGTGTGTCCCACTCCAATTTAGACAACGTTCGGGAACTGCCTACGATAATAACTTGTGTTTTGTTTGATTAATCATTTAACCAAATTTAGTTTTAACAAATTTAGAGATTTTGGAACTGAAAAAGATTGGCATTCCGATTCTGCATATGCGTCGACTTTGTATTACATTCAAGATTCAGCCTCTCAACGAACGTCTTTATTTAAGCTTAGAGTATTAAAACTGAGATTCGTACCAGGTCCGTCATGCAACTATAATGTTAATATATGGCTAGCACTGTTGTAGCTCATACAAAGGACTAGATTCAATGCATGCAGCCGCTCTCACGTTGAAGTTCTGATGTAAGTTTACTTTGATGAGATTTGGTAGTGCAAAATTAAATTGTAAATGTAAGGTAACGGTGTGAATCAATTAAAAATAATAATTGGCACCAAGGTGCAATAATCAAAAAAGAATACAATATCAAATTTCAATAAATTGGAATAATAGACCAAAATTACTGATTGCCAACAAATAATAAGGAACCCATATTGAACCTCCTTAATTCTTTCGCTTTTGGAAGAACGTGTCACGAAAGTATATATGAGAGGTATTCTAATCACAAGGAAAAAAACAAACAGCGCAATCGAGTCACAGGTTATTTATAGCAGACAGATCACAGCCTTTGCCCACTGTATCCCCAGTCCCACATGGTAAGTGATGATGTGGTTGAAGATAACGTGCCCTCGGAAGCACGAAAATACTCAGTAGTATTGCCACTAGCAGTCTTCTATCCAACTGCAGCGGAATTTGCTTACTTAGTTGATCGGTTAAGTACAAATAAGTTAAGTACACTACGAGCGCTTCAAAAGATATGCATCCTATCACAGAACCACCGATGATACTTTAGAAGTGTACATAGTGCTCGGAAATAGTTGCGAACAGTAGGAGGGAGTTTGTTTTAACGCGACTGGTTCGTTCACTAGATAGCGATCAGAAATATTTTTTTGAGAATTTTTTATTCGTATCAAGAACATTTTTGCAGATACTGAGTAGGTATCACAAGAATGATTCCATGCTTAATAGTTAGTAATCTAATGAAAAGTATCGAGTACTTAGTCATATTTACTAGTATCCACTGAGCAGGTAAAAGATTTTTTACTAGTATCGGAATTCGGAATATCCCTATAGACGGATGGCTCATCTCGATCTCGTCTGTCTGATACAAAAGGGCTCATGAAAATACGACATTGTGACAACTTAACTAAAAACCTTCCAATTCTTATTGTTTGCCCTAACTATGGTGTTCGTATGAGCATATAAATAATAATTTTCTAGTTTCACTTAGGTTTTATTGCAAAATTTAAATTAATACTTTGACAGATACCGTGTCCAATAGAAATGGCTGCAACGAGGAGACTCCAAAAGGTGAGACATCATTTTATAACTCCTAATTTCTTATTCGTGATTTAATTTAACCCGACCTTATCATAATTACCTACGATACACAAGTACGTACACTAATCATTATTGATTTTGCACATAGAACAATGTGTCGATGTGTCACGTAAATTCTATATATTTGTTGCAATAACCTTCACCATTCTAGACCAAAAAATCTATTCTTTTTAGGAGCTGAATGACATCCGGCAATCGGGTATGAAGTCTTTTAGAGACATTCAAGTTGATGAATCCAACATTCTTACATGGCAAGGACTAATTGTTCCAGTGAGTACCCCCATTTTCTATTTAGCTAGTTTTGATAATGATTTTGGCTGAAGACAGATCATTCTTCGAGTCACTGACCTTAACGAAATTATGGCAATGCTGCAGTGACCATAAAATTAAAATATTTAAAGTTAAACCTGTATGTTAACTCTTCTTCAATATCAACAATTATTTAAATCCTCTGTATCACCACTGAGTTATAGTTAAACTCTTGAACAAAGCTGATGAGTATTCAATGTGATGTTGCAGTGTTGGCTTATATAAGCATTGATTAATTGATGTGAAGATTATTTGTGCTAGGTATACTATTATTATTAAAATTATAATTAGCTACCTTGAGATTGTAACAATTATATTACATATCTTCTAGTACAAAATTAGCCTGCTTCTTAAATGAACCCATTTGCTTGTGTAGGATGTGCATTTCTTAGTTAATATCTATAAATGTTGTTGCAAATTTCAGCTGCATCAAAATCATGACATACTTGTTCTCTCTTTTCTTCAGCATATGTGCAACATTATCTTCTAGGCGTGATGATCCATAATTCTCTTTCTGAATATGGGTTAGTTTTCTTTCCTATTTCTGGTGCTGTGTCCTCTTATTTGCGTCATAAGTAAAAGGCTCACCATTATGTGGCAGAATAGCATAACGCTTGTGTATTTGTCATCAGTTTGCGACTTTTTATTTTGCATTATTCTTTGTTTAAACATTTTTTTTTATGCAAAGTCAAAGTCCTTTTATTGGTAAATGCATATTTACAAGTCATTTTTGAAATTAAATGATACATTAACATAGTACATATTTCAAAATAATTATCTTACACTAAATTAACCATTACTTAAAATCATAAGTAGGTAAAGTAGGGTAGAGGAACCGGTCCACCGGCCGGCACTTATCCATCGGCCATTCCTGATCCTCTTGTAGTATTATTTAGATATTAGCTACTTACTATTGCAATATAGGAACGAAAGTCTTGTAAGTACTCTTTGATTGAATCGCCTGATACCCTAAAATATTATTCGGTTGGGTTACTATAAGAAACGATTTTTAAAGAATTATTTAATTTCACGTTAGCAGATGAAAAAGAGTTAAGCACGCAAATACAAAAAAAAAATAGTGACTCGCCTCTCGTTCAACCGTAAGTTTTTTACTGTTATACTAAGTAAATGTTGATTGTTAATAGTTTTATAGCTGAAGAAACAAGTTATATTCATAATTATTTTAATAGTATTTGATTTTAAATAACGATTTTTTAAGGGGCCGGAAACAGAAGCAATATATTCTTTAATTATTCTATTTTCGGCCGGGGTGGCCGAGTTTTAGCGACATGCAACCTAAAATAGTTTTGTCTCTTTTGTTAACGTGGTAGTACACGTACGGAACTACTCTTTTTATTCAACTGTAATTACAGTTAAGATTTTAGTTTTCAGAATTCGGCCGTTCAATTTGCTTTAGTATGATTAAATAACGATATCACATTTTACAGATGGCCGAAAACATAAGCCGTAATTAGTCACATAATATTTGTATGAAAGAAATGCGACCGAAAACTGAGGTATGGAAAACGGTGGTATTAGTTCTTCGTCCATTTTTATTAATGTACTTAAATTCGTGTTAAAAAGTCTTGTTTTTGTACATAGTTATTGATATTCATTACCTACTTACGAACTTACTAAACTCTAATATTGTTTTTAAGGATTATTTGTATTTTTTTTAATATAATAACAAAGGTTTTAATAATGAGCACCTGATACCCTCTGAAGGTCCTATGTGACAGGTGTCTCAGGGAGGGCAAACTCTCAAACAGTGGAAGAGGGGCAAGCTTCTCCTGAGGAAGGAAGGCCGTCCCGTGGATGAGCCTTCGAGCTGTCCGATTGTGGTAGTTGACGATGCGGGCAAATTGTTGAAGCGTATCGTGGCTGCCCGCCTCGTTACGCACCTTGAGACAACAGTGCCCAACCTAGCACACAACCAGTTCGGGTTTCCGAGAGGTCACTCGACCCTGGATGCCATCTCCAGTGTCCGCGACCTCTCCTAGGAGGCGTGCTCCAGTAGTGGTGTATTGTTGGTCGTGTCATTGGACGTTGCCAACGCCTTCAACACGCTGCCCTGGAGCACAATACACGCTGGACTATAGTATCAACGAGTTCCCCACTGCCTCTGAAGGCTAGTCGGGGACTATCTCACCGATAGAGAGGAAGTCTTCCCGACGACGCACGCGGCGCGTGGGGGGATTTGGGTGCTTTGGGGCGCCAACCTTCGTGGAGTTGATGTCGTTCGGGATAATTACAGAGAAGCGGAAATCGGATGGCCTTGGATGGTGTCGGGACGGTCGTGGCCAGAATCAGAATGCTGTGCCTGGATAAGGCGCTCCATAAGTCCAAGGCCATATATTTTTATGGCCGGTGATGGGCGCTATCTGCAGACTCTACCATTGTTGTGGGCGGAACCTGCATTCTGGTCAGGACAATGTTGCAATATCTCGGCGTTGTCCTTGATAGCAAATAGAGGTTTGAGGCGCATGTGCGGCAGCTGACCCCCCATGGAGACAGCTGGTGCTATGAGTCGCCTCCTTCCAAACACCAGAGGAGAGGGGAGGGCTTTCTGCGCCGCGAGTGCATCTCCATCTTGCTTGCGGTACAGAGAGTAATGGCAGTTAGAGTGTTTCGGGGCTACCGGACACTCAGCTCTCACCACATGGAACAGGCTCTTCGCAGGACCCACACAAGAGGGGGGGCCGGTGCTTGACTCGAATCGATCCGGCCCGTACTCGGAGAGTGGGTCCAAAGAAGGCATGGGAGGCCCTATTTCAGACTGACACAGGTTCTCGCCGGACATGGCTGTTTCGGGAGATATGACGGAGATGTGCAGGAGAGGCCTCCCGATTTAAAGAGGCGAGCTAATCGAGCTCGCACGCCGTCTCCGCTAATAGGACCTGGGGCGTTGGTTGTGGTGGCAGCCGGCGCCTCCCATCTGAGTTAGGTCCTCACAAGGTGTGGATATCCCCCTGTGTTCCGGGGCATCCAACGAGGCAAGATAGGGGAGGTGTTCCCCAGAGGCTCGGCCTGCTTAAGTGGGCAGCAACGTCGGTGGGGGCTGCGGAAGAGTGCACGACTGAAACCGCGGTCTCTGCTTCTAGTTGAGGACAGTGATAAACCATGGGGTTTTTAGTTGGTAGTGGGGTCCCTATCAACCCCGAACCTGACATCACCCAACTGCCCCGACGGTTGGGTATGCCTAAAAGCATTTACCCCATGAAAAAAAGGCATAAGATAAATATGAGTGTACAGTTTCACCTAGACGGATAAAAATAATTTATAGTGAATTATAGCTGATAGGCTAGCCTTTGACCACCATATCACTTAGTAAATTATGATGTGGGCGAAAACGTTGTTCAGGCTACCCTAGTATTACTATTAAAATGTAACAAATTAAATCAAAAATTAAAGTATAGTTTTAAGTATGTACTGCCAAAACAATGAGGATGTTGGAATAAATGTGTGTTGGGCTAGTAGGATATTTCAAATGGATACATACATACATATTACACATAAAAATGTTTTTTTTTTAATTAATTGTATGGATACATTAATTTTAAATCAATATTAAATGTTCTGACCGAAAACTGGGTACTGCTGGCCGAAAACTAAAAAAAATGGCCGAAAACCTGCGATTTCGCTATATTTGGCTTTATATATTTTTCTAAAAATAAGGAAGCACTTGACGTTCCATTAAATATTAAATACGGAAATTACATTATATAGGGTACATATATCAATAAACAGCGCAGGGCTCAATCAATTGTATAATTTTTTCTAGCGTCTTAAAGTTGAAGGGGCCACTAAATCGCCGAAAGCTAGGTTTTTTGGCCAGATTTGTGACAATGGATGAAACCTGGGTACACCACTACACCCCAGAGTCAAAACAGCAATCCAAGCAGTGGAAAAAACCTGATGAACCGACTCCAAAAAAAGCCAAAGCAATTTTGTCAGCTGGCAAGGTGATGGCGTCAGTTTTTTGGGATGCTAAGGGTGTCATCATGGTGGACTACCTTGCAAAAGGTGAAACTATAAACTCGGCTTATTACTGCATCCTTGTCGTTTGCGTGAAACAATTAAAGCGAAAAGGCCAGGATTACTCAGCAAGAAAGTGTTGTTTCATCAGGATAATGCACGCGTTCACACGTCTGTTGAATCTATGGATCAAATTCGCGATTGTGGCTTTGAATTACTGCCGCATCCCGCCTATTCCCCTGATTTGGCACCTTCAGACTTTCATTTATTCCCAAACCTAAAAAAACACCTCGGAGGTCAAAAATGTTCATCAAATGAGGAGGTCGAAGCTGCAGTGGGTGACTTTTTTGAAGGCCTTGAAGAAACTTTTTTTATGACTGGCATACAGGTGTTGGAAACCAGATGGAAGAAGTGCATTGAGTTAAGTGGAGATTACGTGGAAAAATAAAATTACTTTTGTTTATATTACAAATAGTTTTCTTGCTGAGGCCGCGAACTTTTCAATCGACCCTCGTAGCTACTGTCAATATATAAAATAGTTTTTAGGTGGTATAATATTTTCTGCATGTTTTGGAATTTGGGCTCATTAGTTAAGCAATAATAATTTAGTAATCACTAATAATTGCCTTAGTTTGTACAAAATGTATTGTTTATTGTAAAATCTGTCACATCACATCTAACAGCTAGCGAAGATTTGACTGATTCAAAAGGTAGTAAAATTTTGGCTAGGCAGAGCAAAGTTAGCTCTGACAGGTCACCAGGAACGGGTATGATCAAAGCCAGGAATCAAATTAAGCTCGATTGGAGTGCTGGAACGGCGTGTATTCAAGCTCAGACCTAACTTTGTCTCGGCCGAAAGCTTGCAGGAACTTACCGCAGTAGTCACGTTTCGACCTTAAGCCACCTGAATAATTCGCAGTCAGAAATATTCTGACAAAAATTTTGATTTATTAGGTTTTGCTTATCAATTGTACTTAATTAAGTAATATTACGTGCATTCAATATTCCAGTAACGAAGCGAATATATGCTTAAAATAAAAAAATGTAATAATTTATTTGTCTAAAACTATTGATTTCCGCAAGACAAAATTGCTTGTGTTTATTGAGGTAACTTTTCTATCTGTAAAAAATAAAAGAAGGTACTTGGTGGTGTATCCCGATTCTTAAGACAGCTCATGTCGGTAATGTCGGCATTCAGAATTCTTAATGCAGAAACACATAAATAAAACAGACAAAAATTACCGCAAACGCAAGGATCAAGGATCACGGTAAAATTTTAAGCAACGCCCGTTGCGGTAGTTTGATTGCTGACGTTTTTGATCTTGACTAAATTTTTTTTATATATTTGTAGTTGCCAAACCCTTTTTTCTCTCAACACGGTAATTTAACATTACATTTTTGAATGGAAATTAGTAAACCACAACTTTATTGTTTGGTAGGACAATCCACCATACAACAAGGGTGCCTTCCGTATAGAGATCAACTTTCCAGCAGAGTACCCATTCAAGCCTCCTAAGATAAGCTTCAAAACAAAGATATATCATCCAAACATTGATGAGAAGGGCCAAGTATGTCTACCCATCATTAGTGCTGAGAACTGGAAACCAGCCACCAAGACAGATCAAGGTATGACGCATTCTCACAATCATTGTTCACTATATAGGTGTCCCAGGAATGCTGAAAGTTCTTGAGCCTCAGGCAGTCTTAATACCTTTGCGACCGTTCTGATGTCTATTGATGTCTGATTAGTAACTTTGAAAATAGTTCTGTAATTAGGTTCACGTTATAGAACTGTAAACATGTCTGTCATTATTGCATTTGACAAAATTTAAGAATTGCACTGTTATAAAATAACTTATGATTTTAAATACTTTTTGTCTTTAAGTTAATGTCTACATTTTAATTTTAATATTGTTAAGTTTGCAATAACGCCTGCTAAGCGAATTACATTACAAAATTACAAATTTACGAGAGAAAAAATTATAGTCATGTGCGGGATTCGAACCCGCGTCCATCCACCCCTTTAGCCGGGGTATGCTCTAACCAATTGATCCATCCCATTACGATGGTTGAAGAATGAGAGCAAGAATTACAGTTATGAGTCATTGTGTCATGTTAGCTCAATTGGTTAGAGCATACCCCGGCTAAAGGGGTGGATGGACGCGGGTTCGAATCCCGCACATGACTATAATTTTTTTTTTCTCTCGTAAATTTGTAATTTGTTAGTCTACATTTTAAATTACACTGGTCTACTCACACTGATTATAGTCAAAATACTATTTTTTGGCTTACCTTGACGTCTCAAACAGTTGCATCGACTGCGGTCACGAGCTGACTGAAGAAGCGGGTGTTATCATCTTGAGGCAGAATGGATGCTATCTACATCTATCCACACTTGTTTTCACTGATAGTGTCGCAAAATTTTGCGACACTATCAGTGTTAAAGGCATATAGTCGATGTGACAGTGACCAAAACAAACAGTGAGGCCCCGACTTAAGCAAGTGCAATTTCAAATATATGTATTTCGCGATTTATCACAGCTGGTGCCCTTTAACTCGTTGCGCGTTTGCTCGCTTGGTTTGACCAATATAAGAGCTACCACAGCCACTGTCAACTTTGTAGACACCCGGTGTCTGGAAAGGGATCACATCTTTCGCTGGCCTACCGTGGCGAGCTATTTGGGACAAAGTCTACATATAGTATTAAGGCCATAGGAAGGAAGCTTATGCCACACCCGATCAAAGGCCTTCGCATTGCCCAAACTAGCCGCCAACGCCTCACCCTTGGAATCCGCCCATCGATGCGTAAGGTATACTAAAAGATCACCAGCTGGTGCTCCTTTAGTACTGCAAGAGCTTATAATAGTTTCCATTATCTGGGGTTTTTAATATAAATGAGACACTAAACTAAAATATGGATAGTTGTTTCAATTATTGTCCATTAAAGACTAAACCTACTTTCCAGAGCTATTAACACTAACCGGTCTACATACTATTTAATATCTTCTCTCATTTCAGTTATCCAAGCATTAGTAGCCCTTGTCAATGATCCAGAGCCAGAGCATCCACTGCGTGCAGAGCTCGCCGAAGAGTTTCTTAAAGATAGGAAGAAATTCACAAAGAACGCTGAAGAGTTTACCAAGAAACACAGCGAAAAGCGACCATCTGACTAGAATAGGGAAATTGTCTTTTTATAATTTTACTTGGGCTCACAGCAGAGTAAGGTTTAATGAATTTGATAAATATTGAATCATTTATATCAGTGGCTTAGTAGTCTTATACTGTAGTATATTGGTCGAAATAAACATGGTACAAGTGTCAAGCATTTTTATTCCATTAAAAAACAGTCTAGAATGTTTTGTGTGAATGAGCTGTCATCCCTTAGAGTTGCTAGGGTCAATTTATATGGAGTCATTTGAATTTATTGTATTACTTGCTGTGTAGCAGCTAGCATTAACAGCAACATAGTTTCGATCGATATACTCTAGTTTTAGATCATGTCCTTATTTAAATCACATTAATACATCTACACTACAAAGTATTATGTAGCTGCTGTTGAAAACTGTACTCTGCTGTAAATTCAAATAATAATAAAAAATAACACAGGTATCCTTGCTTTTGATCAATCACCGTTTTGCTTGCAGTAAGGATAACCATTAAAGTTAAAATATGTAGGCAGTGTTTATAATTGGATACTGGCTTAATTTTCCCATTCAAAAGCGTTAATTTTTATGATTAGATATTTTTTTATTCAGTTAGATTATTATTTATCAATTTAAAAAATAATATTTATAT
Organism: Plagodis dolabraria; assembly: GCA_963854805.1. Taxonomy (NCBI): domain Eukaryota; kingdom Metazoa; phylum Arthropoda; class Insecta; order Lepidoptera; family Geometridae; genus Plagodis; species Plagodis dolabraria. The sequence goes on from OY978461.1 coordinate 13,021,649, forward strand.
ATACCTTCCTTTTTGTGATGTATTCAGTGAAATGTTAGAATATAATTATTTTCGCTTGCTCTATGTCCATGCCGCTAGCTTCAAATTGTAAACTAATACTATGTATTATATAGGTTGGTAGGGTGGGTGTGTTATAAGAATCCAAGCTGTTTTGTGTCTTGAACAAAATAATTTATAATGTGCATTTTTAGTGGTAATGTCGAGTCAGATGTGTTACAGTTTAATTTTGCATTTGAGTGTTCCTCTGTTAAAATATAGACTTGTTGTCCCAATTTTGTCATTTGTTACTAATAAATTCCGATTGAAATCATTGAAAGATGCGGTTATGCTATTTTGTAATTAATAAATTACATAATTGGGCAGCTGAAGTCTAATATTTCCATCATGCGCTCGCGTGCAGTGATTAAGGTGGAACAAGTAAGAACATTCACAGTTTCAAATATTCCACGTTTAAGGAAGCCGCAGTATAGATAGGCTGAAATCTAGACTGAAATATGAACGACTCATTTTGAAAAAGTACAGTGACACTGCTTTCAAGATATTTTCTCTATTAAATATTGTACTGTAAGATTTCTTATTGTACTTCATTATTCAATCTTTTTATGGCGCTATTGTAATACAGAACCCAGAATGATGTTTAATTTTCATTACGTGTCTATACTTATGTTACTTGGTAACTTCTGTGAGCTGAACAGTTCAGTGTGTGAACTTTAAAAATATATTTTTTTCCAATTAGCATTCAAGTTTTTATTTAAATACCTATTTATTTTCATGGTAGGATTGTTGAGGATAGTTTTTAAATGATATGCTGTAATAATATAAATCATTTTATTCTTGGAATGTATAAACATCTTCAGTCTTAGAATTAGCTAAAGTATTTTGAATTTGTTTTGAACTGCTTTCCTTGCAGACACTAGTATCTTTTCTAAAATTATTTCTTAGCATATTTCCAGTACTTTGGCCATTTGTAATACTGTCCAGTCTTTTCGGTTCGTTTTCTTTTTTACTCGATATATATTTTTCTATATTCCCTGCAATAATAATAATTTAAGAAAGATTTAAATTAGGAACTATTTGTCCCTGTTTTTTATAAATAATAAATTCATCTGACCTTGTACAGCAGCTATGATCTGTTCCAAATATGTTTTGGTATTGTTATCTTTGGATAATGTAGGCTTCACACTAAGCATATAGTCTGGACCATACAGGGGCCAATGAGTGTGTTCTGGAATGTTCTCGTCTAGAACGACGCCTACGGTTAGCGCGGTTAGTGAAACCCAAAGCCGTGCTGCGTTTTCATGTTTGTAACCACCTGTAATATGAAGAAGATAGAATAATATCTACAAAAGTGGTGGCTGAATTTACCTCTCTAACCAGTTACTACTGAAATTACTAGATTCGACGACGAAAGCCAATTATTACAGCATATACTTAAAGAAGAATTATGAATACCAACTCAAAATGTAGTAGCCAGATTTACCAGTATTAGCTGACGTTATGGTACCCCAGCTAATACATGCATATGCAAAACGACTGAAGATGTGGTTATCTACCATACGCAGGAATTTAGAGCATGATTTCGGCCAGTGGCGCAAATAATTAGAAGCGTCCAACTTTAAAATTGTAGTAGCAATGACCCCATTACAACTTGTTTGCTGGAGACCAGGTTTGGAATTGCTTAATCTACGGATAGACAGCATCTCTCTGCGTATTTTACCGTCTGTACAATGGAGATTATTCTGAGGAGGTGTTTGATATGACGCCAACTTCTGAATTCCACCAGCGCACCGCTCACCATCGTCGGGATATTCACCCCACTATACCTTGAGCTTATGCGCTCGACTACGCAACAGCGGTTCTCCAGAAAAGTTTACCGCGACCGAAAGTAGTCACTAGCTTATGTAACACCAGATCCTCTAAAAATCATATGAAGCCCTTTTTAATTTTAACCCAGTTTAATTCATTCAATGAAGTTTAACCAATCAGTTCATTTCCATGCTAATTATGGCTAAGATGTCCCCTAATCTGTATTTGCCGGGCGGCCGGAAACGCCGCATCTGTACAAACCGGCCTGCCGGTCGGTGGTCAATAGTCGTGTTTGCATAATCACCATAAAATCTGCGTTAGTCAAATTTTCATATGTCAAACGGTTTTCGAAAGGATGGATCCTTGGTTATACGAGAAAAAATCCATATTTATCTGAGATAACAGAAAGTATATTTAATATTTTTATGAAATCTGAAACCAGCTCAAATTCAATGACAGTTTCAAAAGGAGAAGACGAGTGACGCTCCAACATAGCAAAATAATAAACCTAGGTTCCGCTCGGCTCTTCGGGCCGGCTCGGCACTCGAGTACTCACTTCCGAAACTTCCCGACTGTAACGACACGGCACTCGTATGACAAGGATAGAGTGAGGCGCATGAACGTTCGTTCAAGCGAGACAGGGACAGGTCGGAGCTCGGAACCGAACGAATCACCGAATACTAAGATCGTCAGACGTAGTTCATGATAGAGGTATTGTCTATCTTTCTCTTTCAAATATGGCGAAGTAAATTATTATTGATTGATATTGTCATTTTCACAAAATAACGTTTATAACCATACTTACGCGTGAAAAGTAATTCCTTGAGATTTATTTTTATTTCCGGAGTGATTGAAGCACTTTTTAAAAACACAGGAAGGCATTTTGATGCGTTTTTGAGTCTGTAATAGAACACAAGCATTCACCTCAAGGGTTCAACCGCAACTAAGGTGCAAGTGTGTCGGCCGACACACTTTCGTTGGACCAGCCTAATATTTGTGTCACTCGTCTTCTCCTTTTGAAACTGTCATTGCTCAAATTACATTTTGGTGCCAAAATATTACGTCATTTAATAATAATCTCGTAACTACTTCTATAGTAATGACCCTAGAAAGCTGTAATTTTGCATATAAATAGAAAACAAGTCAATAACGATGTTAAAAGAAATTAAAAGGATAAGGATTGAAAAGTTTTTTTTTTAATATTTTTTTTTATTTGATGCTCTTGTGTGTCCCGAACGAATTTTCGGTCGTCTGAAAAAAAGGTTTAGTGCGAAGCTTGTATTTATTCGATCGTTATAATTCAAACGTTGTTAGTAAGCTAGTATCCTTGGCTATACAACTCAAAAAACTGCATCACGTTACGGTAACGAGAAGTTGTTCAAATCGTGAAATGAAAATAAAAAACTTTCACTCGATACATTTTGCCGCGCAAACACTCGCCGATGGAAACTTACGTAATAAATAATCGAACCAAAGTCGTAGGTGGTATAGTTTTTGAATAAAAAAATAATTACGCTTCCACAGTTTTCTCGCCGAAATTCTTAAAAAAAAATCGCGTTGTTTTAATCTCGTTACTACTTTTAAAATATTTATCCCAACAATCTGTTATAATTCATGGGTAAAGAACCATAGCAAATACTCATATTAAAAGAATAAGCAAAGTTATAGGTAGAATAGTTTCAGAAAAAAAAATAAAAAAAAATATTTAAAAATTGCTGTTTTTCGCCATTTTTGTCATCTGTTCAAACCCCTTTTCCTGTAAAATTTTCCATAAAAAGGTCTATTTTCATTTCTTTTCCCGTAAAGCGAATATGATGAGGATTGCATTGGTACCAAGAAAATTATATGTTGATTGGAGATTACATCAAATAAACTCGATTTTAAAACAAAAAACGTCAAAATCTGCAAAAATATATTTACATTTCGCTGTTGGATCCACTCAAACTAAATGAATGAAAATGTTATTTTTGTAGGGTATAGGTGATATATTAGGGTATGGGGATATTAGGGTGACATGTTAAGGTAATGAAACAACTTTGTACTAAAAAAAACGTGACGGGGCGTCGAGGGAAAAAAAACGTCGACAGTTTACTATCGATGCGCCATACCCGATGTACAGATTCCACATATTAGGGGATATGGCACTTTTATATATTATAAATCTTACGACATGTATTACCAAACCATCTTTCAAATAAAATCTTTGACTTTGACGACCTCGCCGGTAAGTTCCCTCCAAAACTAATTGCCATTTGATTTTTCCACCCTTTATATACATTTATGATTAAGATGGAAACTCACGTATGTGTAGGGTAATTCAAAATCGTAGCTATGTTTATCAACCAAATCAACCAAACCATATTAACCAAATGTGGAGAACAGTTATTGGACACCAATACTCGAGATTCCATAAATGGCCTCTAGAACTGATATGAATATTAAAAATTACGTTTAAATGGCAATAAATTCAAAAGTACTGAAAACGAAATCCCCCAACCTAGCGTTTTAGGAGAACTGGTACAATAGATAAACGATTTAACAAAAATATAACTACCCGCCAATGAGGTCAGCATCCGCCTAAAGATAAGGATCTATACCCACCTCCACCTAGTAGTAATGTCGGTTTTCGTTTAGACAGTACAGTCCGCACGCACGTGCTATATCCGTTTATAGAAAGACGTCCCCCGCCATTCGGGTCGAATGAGAGTGCGTCCGCGCCGCATTGTACAACTATGGCGTCGGGAGCAAACTTGCTGTATATACTATTGAACACCCTGTAACAAAACAAATAGTTTTTTTTAACAATATTATATGTCACTTACATGACACTTAGAAGTATATACAATGTACATGTACTAATAGTTTTATATTTATAACTTGAAAATTATGTATTATTTTTGAATATAAAACAAGCTAAGCGAAAACATACAAATTATTTCGGATGGAAAAAGATAACTTCCAGCTAGACTTGAGCCAGCAACCCCACAATACCGTCCCGATGCTTTTCCAATTATGCTATGGAAATGGGTGCTCGACAGTTGATATTTTTCCATCTGGTTGAAGGCGTCTTTTTGGCATTGGCGGCATCTACCTAAAGAGCTTGAGACTATTTACGTAGTTTGGTATATATGATCAACAATAAATACCAAATTGATGATGCCATTTTAAATAATAATTATTATTAAGTACTTAAAAGTGCGTAACAATAAACATAGAAATTATCAACCTACCAGTCTAAGGGCCCGTTTCAGAATGTCCTAATAAAGTTTCGGGTTGCTATGCAACATATAAAATAACTGAATCATAAATATGACAGTTAACATGCAGGGCGTTTCAAGCTTTAACCGATGTATAGGCTAAACCGATTACTGTGAAACACAAAGGTAGTTTTTTATTTATTAAATATGATCTGGGTAGTAAAACCGGAACTTACTCGAACATTCTGAAACGGGCCATAAGTAAAAAGTCTTACACTATCTAGGTAGATGTCGCCTACGTCAAAAATTCGCATTGAAATGGAAAACGAATCGACTGTCCAGCACCCGCTTCCATAGCATAATTGGAAATGCACCAGGAAGGTATTCTGGGATTGCGGGTTCCAGTCCCGCTGAAAGTTATCTTTTTCCATCCGAAATAATTGGAGAATTATGTGTTACGTAATTGGTGTACGTACTCTAGTTTACTAGTGTACTCTAGGGGTTTCCAAAAATGACATCTATGGTAAGACTTACATAAAGTAGTTTTGCTATGAATACTCTATAAAAGTTTCTGAAACAGCTGGCTTATTGCCAACATTAAAACATCCTGTGTCATAGTACCCATACCTAATATCATCCGAACGAGTGTTATATTTTGTACTAAATTTCATAATGCAACTCCTTTTGTCAAAAAAAGATCAGTCAGGAATGGGCCTTTCTACACACCACATGGCCGTGTTTAAAAAAAGAACTGTTATTCGAATTCACGTCGTATCCCGCCATTTTTGTTCGATATAAATATTGCAAAAATTTAATATTCAACTTCATTTCAATAATTGTACGATCCAAAATGTAAATAGTTATTACAATGAATAAGTCTTTTGTTACCTATAGTTTATTGTAGAAGCAATTAAACTTTCCATGAATTTACATAGAGTTTTTACAACACTGTACGTAGGTTTTAGAACTTTTTATAGAAGATTATCATGGGTGCAGATAAAGTCTTGTATGTAACTGTATATGATTTCTAGGTAATTAGGTATAAAAACACTCATGTAATACTATTATCACACATGTTATTGTGACGGAACAAGCTCGAGGCCCACCTGATGTTAAGCAGACTAACCTCTGCCTATAACAGATGCATTTAGTCACAAGTCACGAATTGCACTGCGCCCTTAACGACTGCGACTTAACAACAATGTCTCAAGGTGACTTGAGACATTGTTGTTAAGTCTCATGTGCCTGTCATTTCACTGGCTCTCAAGTACTGCTGCCGAACATACCGTTAGGTGCTTGGCGACAAATTTTCTACTTGAGTTCCTTCAGAACGCAATAAGCGTCATATAAATCTTACTCACTTTCCGAACAAATATTCCAAAGTGTCATCAGAGTATCCCGCATGTAGTGGTATATTGCAGCAATATCCTGTTCCATTCAGTCTGCCAATGTCTTCCACACCTCCAGTACCTGGGTAGAATCCGGGTTCATATTTGTGGAACGATAGAGTGAACACTGATCTGCTTAGTTTATAGGCGTCTTGAACTCCATTGCCTGGAAAATTATATTTTTTGTATGTTAAAGATTTTTGAACCTACATTATTTATTTTGTACAGATCATAACTACTTACTGTAGGTACAGAGTCCATAAGTACATCTAATATTGAAAGAAAAAGAAAAGAATTATTAGTCACAAATATTATATTTTTTTCTGTATTTATTTTATGATGATTGCAGTGAACCCATAATAAATAAATTTCTTTCCACAGAAAAGACTGGAGAATAGTGAAAATACCGGAAATATTCGAAGAGATAGTATCAGATATTAACAATTGTCTATAAATTACGTCAACGTATCGAGATTTTTATGCCTGATAGTTTATTATTTGTGACCAATATCTTAACTGATGGTAAGTGATGATGTGGTCGAAGATGTTGTTCAGGTTAACCTATAATTACTGGCTCTCAAAGACACTTGCCGGCACACACTGTTGGTAGCTAGCCAGTCAGGCTTTCGCAATACCTAAAGTGGTAGGGCATTTTGCGAATCGTCGCCAGGCTAGCTACGCTCAAATAGGAAATGTGTCGCAAAAAGCTTAAGACGTGTATTCATGGCGCTTTCAAATCAAAATAACAAATGCTTACATTGCAATTTTTGCATTAATGCCTGCAAAGCGATTAAATAAGCTCACAATATTATAACGAAATAAAACTTTGTTGAACTGCGAGCGGGATTAGAACACGCGACCATCCGTCCCTATAGCCGGGACATGCTCTGCCAATTGGGCTATCGTAGTGAGTGAGTCATAGCTCAAATATATCGCATCGCGACATCTGCAGCCAAATTCAATTGAAAAAATTTGAATAATTTATGAGTAGTTTTTAAACTTTGTTCTCAAAATATTACATTCGCAAAACATTATATTCAAGCAACAGTCAACTAGCGGCCCGCCACGGCTCCGCACGGGTATTTAACACAAAATCCAAATTTAAATAAAATATCTAGTTATACTTAGCCTAAATTCAAATTCAAAATCATTTATTCAATTTAGGCGTCTACGACGCTCTTATGAAGGTCAATTACAAATTTTAATATTGAAATATTCTACATTGTACTGCCACGTTCAGCAAAAAAAGTTTATAGAGCCACTGCGAGAAGAACGGGCAAGAAACTCGGGGCCATTCTTTTAAACGTCTTTTACAATATAATACAATTATTACAATATTTGTTTAAATTACGTAGGAGACATGTGATGGCTTGGCAGAGGTGGAATTTTCCAAGCATTTTTGTCGTTTAAGTAATCACAAACTGTGTAGTAGGATTTCTTCATCAAAATATTTTTCACGTGCAATTTGAATTTTCCTTCTGTGAGCATTGTAATATGTTCGGGAATTTTATTATAAAACCGCACACAATTACCTAAAAAGGACCTTTTATTTGTCTTTGCTAATCTAAAACATGGTACCGTTAATTTATATTTGTTCCTAGTGTTGTAATGATGGTTGTCACTGTTTAATTTAAATTTACTCAAATTTTTCCGAACATACATAATATTTTCAAATATATACAGACTCGGTAAAGTTAATATATCAATTTCCTTAAAAAGATCCCTTAGAGATTCCCTAGGATCCATTTCATATATGGCTCGAATTGCACGCTTTTGTAAGATAAAGATTGTGTCTATCTCAGCAGCAGCTCCCCACAGCAATACACCATACGACATAATACTGTGGAAGTATGCGAAATAAACTAGCCGTGCAGTAGCTACATCTGTTAACTGTCTTATCTTGCAAACTGCATATGCAGCAGAACTAAGTCTTCCGGCTAGATCATGTATATGTGGATCCCACTGTAAAGTTGAATCCATTTTGATTCCCAGAATCCCTATCAGGGACAATGTCGGATTCTAATGATAATAGATTTTTTCAAATCGGTCCAGTAGTTTATACGTTTACTCGTTACATACAATAAAATACATCTTTCCTCTTTATAATATAATGGCTATTACTACTCTTGTCGATGATGAACAGTATTTTAGGCTAGTAAATGTTCTTGTAAGCAGTATGCAACACTAAAAAGCGGGAAAATATAACATACAAAAACCCTATACATTCGTTTGAAAACTTTATCCTTTTTTTAGAAATCACTTAAAAATGGGTCATAACAAAATATAATGACATGACGGGCAATAAAATAAGTCTAGAGTATAGTAACATTACAAAACGGGTAGTTAACAAATCGGAATTAGTCGGTAAGAAATCTCATTCTAAGCAGTAAAGTCTAGAGTGCACATTGCTCTACCCATACACAGACGTACTCGTAGTCGCGTCATTTTTTGATACTAAGTAATATTTTTTTTAGGGAGGACATAGATGCTGGCTCCCGACTGTTCGGTCGTCCAGCCCGGATTTTGGGCGTGCGAAGGCCCTACAATAGTATAAAATAGTAAAATTAGTATAGTGCCGAAGGTACTTCTCCCTTCCGGGCTACGGGAGACGGGCGAAGAAGGCTAAAAGCGCCTTCTACCTCCGTCTCCTGCGGACGCTGAAAACGTGCCGCTACTATAGGAGGGGCTGACACAAGAGACAAGAGACACAAGAGCTAGCTCAAGAGCACCACCGTGGTGCGGACCTGGGCTTGTCTCGCTTCCGGGTGACATTGGGGGAATCGGAACTAATTGCCCTTGTGCAACTGCAGTGTTGCACAATTGGGCCCTACTGAATAAATCTCTGTGACTATTTGGAGAGACACTAATCGGGACTTAATTTTTTGCCTCGAGCTCGCCGGCGAGCTCGGTGTCTGACTGTGTAACCTCTGATTACCTCACACCTAAGAATGTTACCTGGACGACTTGCGGATGAGGCTAAAGCTGCCAACGTAATGGCTGCGATGGGGTCATCCGGGTCGTCCAATACCTGCCGTGCTCGGCGACGGGGGGGGGGGGGGTTTAAAATGTGGGTCGGAGGAGGCAGTCGAGTAGTTCCATGCCTGGACAACTAGAGGGTTCAAGTGGTGGGGCGCTCGATTAAAGTATCGGCGGGCGCAGTCCTTATTGAACTGCGCTATAGATGGAAGATTTAGGTCGCAATGCAACTCGCTGTTCCGAACATACCACAGAGCACCGGTTGCATTGCGAAGAAAACGGTTCTGAATGACTTGAAGTAGTGTTCGAACTCAGTGAAATTTCCTTATATAGGCATGTTTGACAGTTGCATGGCATAATTTCAGCTTCATATTTAAGAATGACGATTGAATGGAAAGCGCTTGAATACACCTCCCTGAATTCCGGTCTTTCTAAAAAGCGTTTTTATTTTAATATGATGGAACAAACACGAAGCTCACCTATTGTTAAACGGTAACCTCTGCCTATTAGTTAGTCAAGCGGCCACTGCACTGCACCCATCACCTTGAGACATAATGTTGTTAAGTCTCACGTGCCTGTAATTTCACCGGCACCCATATCCTTCAAACTGGAACTCAGTAATACGAACATTATTGCTTGGCGGTAGACATAAAATAGGTGTGGTGGCAGTAATTCCCCGGACGAACTCGCACAGAGAGTTCTAATTTTACTTAAAAAAAGCTTTAAATAAGCGTGAAGTTTATTATATTTATTCCAAAATGAAACATTCCGAATTTAAAGGATGTGATCATAAATTGCTTGTCTCCAATTTTTCTATTCATATTAGATAAACAGAAATAATAATTACAAAAGCGCCTATAGTTGACGCAGTTGGAACCATGAGAATGCTTTAGTTTGGACTAAAAAAGCACAAAATTTGGGTAGTTTACGTTGAGGCCCGTAAAGTTATTTACTTCTCGACAAAGCACAAAATTATAATTTGGTTATTGTTCAATGATAGATCCAAACAGAGTTTTTTTTAATAATTAACATTATAACATACATATATGAACCCTGGAAACATAACACTCCTTTTTTGGGCAGTCGTGTAAAAAGTGAGTTTTTACAAACGGAAAAAACACTTTCAGGTTATTATTTATCACATGGTTCCTACATAATAGTAATTAGAAATAAAATTTGTATTGATACGGTTTTTTCTGTAGACACAATTTAAGCGTAATATTAGAGCTGGATATATATTTTTTTTCTATAGAGAGAAATATATTCATTCGTGTTTTCAGATCAGGCATAGTATTTTTCGTATCCCCTAGATTATTATTTATTTTATTCAAATCTTTAATTAAAGGCGTACACTCTTTCTAAGACTAATATCACCTTAACGATTTTCCTGTTTAAGCCGTGACTCTATTTTTTTTGCGCAAACACAAAATAATAATCAAATAATCATAAACCTAAGTCATAATTACCGTGATGTACATCCAAGTCTATATAGAGTACTTTGGCGAATTTCTTTCTTAACTTTTCAATAGCTACAACTATATCATTGACATAGCAAAATCCTTCAGCTCCAAATCTGAAAGTAATTTCTATAATATATTTACATCATAGCGAAACATTGACAGAATATAATTTTCTAAGAAAAACATAGTTGTAAAAAACGAATGTGTTGTGTATTTCATAACACTGCTTGAAAATTATCATATTTTGATGTAAGTTATAGATAGGTTCCATAAGTATTAGATTGTGTTAATCTAATGTATGAGCATCTTCCAATACTTGTTTTGAGACTTGAACAAGTTCTTAAGTGGTCACTTCAACAGACCGCCTTGGCCTTCTGCAAACTTAAAAACGCAACCTCATTTAAACATTGATTTACTTTTTCTGTTACCTTTGTGCATGATGCCATCCACCGCACCAGTTTATAGCAACATCTGCTATACCCAACAATATACATTTAGCAGCGGTCACACTCCCCCCAGCTATTGTGGTTACCAGCTCAAACATATTAGACACTGGCGGGCAATCATACCCTGCAAATTGAACTGTTTCTTGAAAGTGCATAATAAATTCACAAAACGAGTTAGTGTTTTAAGGATGAATGCAAGCCAGAGACACAGTACGAATAGCAGGTGTACTCTAGGCAGTATCCAATGTTGTACACATTTTGGCGTGTTAAAGTAGATCTTCAGCCCGTGTGGTGCCGAAACAGAATGTCACCCCGCCATCTCTACCCGTGGGCGTCGTAAGAGGCGTATAAGGGTATCAAACCAGAAAGTGGGCAGCAGTGCTTTCTTTGGAATTAAGATTTAAATTCGAAAATTTTGGTGAATCCCCCTATAATAGGCTACGTTCAGCAGTGGACAATCCAGCTGATACAGTAAAGTAGATCAAGAAACTTAAGGTAAATTATCGTAAACCAACTCATGTTCCTTGATACTTCCTAACATGACAGGATTACTGATAAATCTTCATCAGGCTTCTCATAGGTAAAATAGAAACCATTGGAGCTTAAATCAAGGTACTAGTATGTATATATTTCATTATGTTGAATCTATTAGTAGTGGAGTTATTATCTACGAGTAGGTACTAACTTACATCCTTGGGTACCTACTTACCAATACCAAATTCTTCATCTTGTACAGTAGTCATGTATTCTTCATCAACAGAAGTAAACTTTTTTAAATAGTCCAAATATATCTCAGAATGGAACTCTCTCAAGTCATTGTAGGAAGCTGCAACTGAGCGAACCACTTTTATTCTGCTATGTAGATTATATGCATGAATTAAACTGTGTACTACACTAGCCTGAAATAAGAGTTATCACTTTATTGCCTACATGGTTATAAATATCAGAAAATACCTACTTTCAAAGTTCATAAGTTAATGAGTATATATAGCAGCGGCCATAAAAAATATTCATAAATGCGAGACTTCCCAAAAGTTTAGAAGTAATCAAATTATGAATTATTTATAAAACAGTAGATTGTTATACAAGGTTCGAATGGCATTCATTCCCATATGATACAAGGTATTTAGACTAAGGCTTCATCCAAGTAGTAACTGATGTCTTCCACCCTTGTTAAACACTTCATTTCATTTAGAAATAAGGTAACTAAAAAATTGTAGTTATGATTAAATATTTATTGATAACAATAACATGAGTAGTACCTATTTAAAATGAATTGAATAATTAGAACAATTTACGAAATTCAAAGCCGCTATTATTTACCTGTAATCCAAGTAGGAATTGATGACTTTTGATGACTTTCACCTGTGCGAAACACTCTACTTTTCATTTCGAATGTACATATTTTAAAAAATATGAGTTTATTTGGGATATGAGCCGAATATTAATTGAGAGGGATTGAGCTTCATCACATGGTGGAGCTAAATAACTATGTCTCAAGTAGAAGGGCGCAGTGCAATTCGTGACTTCTGATAAAATGCATCTGTTCTAGGCAGAGGTTAGTCCGCTTAACATCAGGTGGGCCTCAAGCTTGTTTCGAAAAAAAACTTGTCAACAATCAAACAGCTCAACAAGTAACAATTACATAGAAATATCAGAATGGATCAGGAGTAAAACATAACAAATAAAAGGAACATGCTCAATATACCACTATATTAATAATGTGGAAAGGTGTGTATTACAACATGTATTAAAGGTGTGGAACAAATTTATGTAATACAGATATGAAACATGGAACAGGTAATAAAACATTACAGCAGAAGCTACCAGTCAAGACACAACAGACAGAGGAATGAACTAGCAGCTCAACTACAATGACAAGGGAACATCAAAAAATTTCAACAAAACCATACAGAATTCATGGATAATCTGAAAGATTCATAGAAAAAGACTTAGATATGAGATGACTCATTGGATTAATTGTTAGTTAGACCATTATATAATTTATTTAGAGATATTCAGACAGCACATTGGGCAATTGTTACTTCAAAAAAAAATTACTACAGAGAATTAAAAAAAAATAACTTATAGTGAGCTGAAATGTATCTTTTTTGTCTATATGACATAATATATTTTTAATTTGTGACTTTCATGATATGAGCATGTAGCATCTATTGTGGAATATATTCTACTTGTTCACATTACAAAACACATACTTTCAATAATAAAATAACATTATTGTTACATGACACTGATGTAGAATGATTACTTGGATATTAGCTTCTATGATTATAGTTCAATTCCTACAGTTCCAAGATTATAGGTGTGAAAATAAATTTTCACAAGCTACTAAAAATGAATTGTGCATAATGTTTATAGTTTATTTCTGATAGAAAAATCACCAAAATGTTTTGTATTAATAATAACCTAGACTTAGATTCATCCTCATATCCTTAATACGAAAGCTAAAAGTTAGTTCAAACGGTATAGAAATATGGTTAATGACCAATTGCAGCTGTCCAGGGAACAGAATGAAGTCCACGCTCAGTAGGTATATTTATATATATGTAGCCTAGCAGGGGACATAGGTCTCTACAGCTGTCATATTGATTTTAGCATGTAGTTTAAGAATCTTTGTAGCTAAGTATTTGAAAGTTTTAGTGCTATGACCCAAATTGTGGTCTAAATTTCTAGCTAGGTTTATATACATTTTTAACCATTTTGCATAAATAGCATGAGTCCGCTGCAGTACCATAACATCAAAATCACATAATAAAATTTAGTTTTATTGTGAAATGTTATAAACCACATAAAGCACAATTTTACATTAATACACTGTTTGACACCTAAATTTTTTGTGGATTATATTTCAAAATATAGAGATATTCAGAATCAGTAATTTCAATTGAGGAAGCTGGAGACAAACATACTGCAAAAGGCCACACGAAAATATTTGATTTAATAATAAATTGCAAAGTAAACTCATTGAATTTATGGAATAGATTAACTGACCCAACCAAGAACTGCTAGCAGTCAATCACATCTACTAAGCTCTCATCCTCGACATCACACTTAATTTTCACACATTAAATAACAAAACTAATATTGGGTATACATTTGCGGCGTTTGCATTGGCGGCTCATAGCTGTAAAATAGAGTTATTCGGAATTCAATTGAGGAAGCTGGAAATAAACACTGGAAAAGGCATAAATAATGGCTAAGACTGCATTGCGGTCTCTTTGAATTGGAATAGAATTAACTGACCCGACCAAGAACTGCAGGCAGTCGATCGCATTGTTCTATTAAGCTCTCATCCCAGACATAACACACTTTATTTTCACACATTATTAGTGTTATTTCAAATTATTTACTTTCAAAATCATTCAGCTATTAAAATCAGCTTTTTTTTTTTTTTTTTTTTTTTTTTTTATGGCAATTGTTTAGAACATTTTTGCCAGCATCATGTCAAAAGAGATTCAATACAAATAAATTTAATCGGAGAAATTTTGAATTTTGCATCTGAAACAAAAGGAAAAATATCTTTATCTACATACTATCTACAGAATTCAAAACATACAATATTTACATTATGAACACAAGGTGAACTGAATGTTACATACCTACCTATTTAATTCAATTTATACAGAACTACTTACAGTTTTATATTATTTAAGTTTATAAAAGATGTTAATATTTCAATGGTATTTTTGTTAATATTACTCAAAATGTTATCTATATGGATGGGAAATGGGAATTTATAATGTACTAATGACTTGAATAATGAATTATGATCATATAAGGGGCAAGAAAAGAAAATATGGTTTAAATCAGCTTCATCCATGCCACACTCGCAGATTGATGAATCTTTAATCCTCAATTTCTTTAGATGGACAGCAGAAGAGCAATGGCCGAATCTCAATCTAGATATTATACTACAAATTTTCCTGTTGCACTTAAATTTAAAAAACCAGGGTTTATTTTGAATGTCAGGTTGGAATTTAACATAATTACATCCTGTCCGTCTACTAGACACTGACCATCTCTTTGACCACCTAGACTTTATGTCACGACTAGGGATAAGTAAAAGGTCTTGTGGATAATTTTTAAAGGGAACCTTATCACCACATATTACAGCTTGCTTTGCTATCTCATCAGCTTTTTCATTGCCTTGTATATTATTATGACTTGGAATCCAAGCTAAGTGGACGGAATAACCAAAAGAAATACACCTAATCAACATCTCTTTGCATTTGAATATAATCCAGTTTTTGGAACCTATTTTAAATGGATTGGTCTTAAAAGCTTGAAGAGCACTTAATGAATCTGAAAAAATAACTGTTCTCTTTAATTTAAATAGTAATATGTAATTAATAGCTTCCAATATACCCCTACATTCACCTACAAAAACTGAAGTTTCAGGTGGACATTTAATTTTTTGTACTATATTATAATTTTGGTGAAATAGTCCAACACCAACACACCCATTTTCATCCAATTTTGAAGCATCTGTAAAAATGCTATGCCATCCATTCCAAAGGTTATCCTTAATTCTAAGGAAGTGTCTATTAACAAAAGGATCTCCTTTTCTTAAATCTAAATTAAGGTGTAGAGTGGGTTCAAATAATATGCACTCATAGTTAAATTCAAACAAAGATATTTTAGGGGTTCTATGAGTAGGGTATTTCAAGGCTATAATTTTTGTATAACTCAGAACTAAGCAAGGAGTTTTTTTATGATTCCAATAAGGCTGGGAAATATAACTTAACAATAATTGTAATTTTGGGAAAAGGGGATGGGAGGAAAACTGAAACAAACGGAATAAAAACATATCTGAAAGATATTGACGTCTCAAGTCTAAAGGTGGTTCGTCACATTCCACTTGCATAGCATTTTTAGGAGTAGACCTCATTGCTCCAATCACAATACGTAGCGCTCTTGCTTGTATCAAGTCCAATGAATTCAGCGCGCTCTTACAAGCTGGCTCATACAAAAATGAAGCATAGTCAATAACACTGCGAATAATAGCATTATATAAAAGTTTTAAATAATAGGGATGAGCACCCCACCAAATTCCAGCCAAACACCGTAAAATATTCAGATTCTTTTCACATTTCACTTTAATATAGTTAATATGAGATGAAAAGTTCAATTTACTGTCTATAATGAGACCTAAAAATTTTTTTTCATTTTCTACAGGTATCTTAATATTGTTGACCGTTATGTTGAGTCTTGGTTTTAACCGTTTTCTAGTGAAGATAACAACAGTACTTTTTTGAGGAGCTATGTCCAGACCATTGTTACCTAGCCAAATATTTAATGACTCAAGAGCTTGAGATAATTTATGGGCAGAATTTAAAATATTACTATCTGAAATATATAATACAAGATCATCGGCATATTGTAGTATTCTACAATAAGGGATTACAAATCTATTTAAATCATATGTATAAACATTAAAAAGAAGAGGACTTAAGACAGAGCCCTGAGGCAGACCTTTGAAGATAGATCTGGAACATTTAATTTCTCCGTTAACTCTAAGTTGAGCTGTACGATCTTGAAAAAGATTAAGTATAAAGTTAGTAATTTTACTTGGAATAGATAGACTTTCCATTTTACTTTTAAGAATAGAAAGGATAACATTGTCATATGCTGAACATATGTCAATGAATGCAGCAACTATAGACTCGTTTCTAGAGAATGAGAGTCTAATATCTGTAACAAAAATTGATAAACTATCTAATGTCCCTCTTCCTTTTCTAAAACCATATTGGCATTCAGGCAAAAGATTTCTGCTTTCGATTAACCACTCCAGGCGATATTTTATAAGATGTTCTGCAATCTTTGTCAAAACAGACGACATTGCTATTGGACGGTAACTATCAGACATATTAGGATCTTTACCGGGCTTTAAAATAGGAATTATAATTTGGGTTTTCATCACATCTGGGACAAACCCTAAATCTATCATCAAATTTATCATTTCCAAATAATAAATTAAAATTTTTTCACCAGCATTAACTAAAAAGGAATATGGGATTCCATCTGGACCGGGTGAAGAATCTTTAACAGAAGTGAGAACAAGGTGTAATTCTTGCATGGAGAAAGGAATAAAAGTTGAATCATTAGCGGCACTTGAAGTGCAGGTATTGAAAAAACTAGGAACAAAGGGTGGAGCCAATCTGTCCATAAATTGTTCAAACCAACTGTCACAGTTAGGGTATGGTGGTGCTGGTTCTCTATATGAACCACGAAACTTTTGAATTGATTTCCACACAAAAGAGGAATGAACACTAGGAGAAATATTTGAGCAAAAGGTTTTCCATCCCTGTGATTTTTTTGCATGAAGAATTTCTTTTGATTGAGACATTATAGCAGTTAATTTATCGTAGTTTTTATTTGTCATGTCTCCGCAATACTCTTCCTCAGCGATCTTTCTCTGTGACACAGCATCCATACATTCTTGATCCCACCATGGAGGAGATCTATGTTTAGTATTATGTTCTTTTAAAGGAAATGAATGTTTAGCAGCAGAATGAATGTAATTTATAAATGATTTTTTGACATATTTGATCTTTTGACATATTGACTAAATTCCTTGACATCTTAACAAACATCCAAGGTCCTTTTATCATAATGGGGGATTTTAATATCCATCACCCAGTCTGGGGTTGCCAGGCCTCAGATTCTCTTGCTAATTATATTTTCAATATAATGGATAAAGTAGGGTTGTGTTTACTGAATACTGGTAGCCCTACCCGTCGTACAAAGCCAAATGAGCGAGTTAGTGCTGTCGACTTGACATTGGTATCTGCTAGTTTAGCTCCTTCAATGTCATGGAAAACTTTATCATCTTGTTTTGGCAGTGATCACTTTCCTATAATATTTGATCTCCCATTTTCCAAAATTGAATCAATTCCATTTAAGCCATTACTACTATACAAACTTAACAATAAAACCCAGTCTGATGAATGGTCAAAATATAAATCATTCTTAGATCAAATTGCTTTTGATCTTCCTCTCATACTACCCCATTCTTTAAACAATTGTATTAGCTCATTTATAAAATCAGCTTTGAATGTAACACTAACAAGATATGTTTTCGATTTTTTTTGGCAATTGTTTATACTTTTTTTATTGCCAGAGTTACGTCAGATGGTATAATCTTGAACGGAATTTTGAATTTGGTGTAATAGGTACAAATCTGAAACAATGGAAACATCTTAAACTACATACTAATATAGAAAATACAATGTGGTGTTATACGTAATGAAAAATTTAAAAATATTATATTACCTAATTGATTATTTACACAAAATGAGAATATTTCCACAAATTGGAGGCTTGGATGAGTGTGTATAATCATCAGCCAAGAAAAGACCGGCTCGATAAATGGCGACCCAATAACGCACAACCAGAAACTCCATACATGTGTACCTCAATACCTAAATTATCATGTTGGTATTTAAGGGCTTGCATTATTGGGTTGAGATTTTACCCCATTCGCCACATAATTCTGTCCCAATATATATATATATATATATCAATGAACTAAGAACTCCTTCATTTATTAGATACTTTTTCGTCTGATGTCTATGTTTGAAGACTTGTGTCATAATGTCATTATTTGTCATGTATATTCTCTAACAATAATACGCTATGTTTTATGTTGAATAAATTGTCGTAATAGTAAAATAAAGAATGAAAAAATCGAGATATGGAGATTGGAAATGTCAATTTCAACATAAATACTATCAAGAAAATGTCGAAATACTTAAGACCCGAAAAGTGCGAAACAGATCCAAACGATTCCATGGCAGAACTCAAATGGGAACATTGGTTGAAGACATTCTAAAACTTTATAATGAAAGAAGCCAAAGAAGCGACACCGGTAATGAAACTCAAAATTTTACTTAATTTTTTAGGACCTAACATTTACGCCATGATCAAAGATATTCAAGATTACGATAAAGCCGTTAAAGTTTTACAAAAAGCTTATACTAAGCCAAAAAATATTATACTAGCGAGGCACCAACTAAGTACTAGGGTACAATTACCAAGAGAAACTGTATTAGAACATAGTCGTGCGCTCAAACAGCTTTCGCTCGATTGTGATTTCAAAAATGTAACGGCAGAAGAATATTGTCTCGAGTTCATGTGCAACACATTCATATCCGACATACAATCCCAAAATATTCGTCAACGCTTACTAGAAAACTTTACCTTAACCTATTCTGAAGCCGTCAATAAAGCTTGTACATATGAAACAGCAAAAAGAGGTTTAAAGTCATATCAAGAGCCTTCTCCAACCTTGAATACTTTACCATCTACTTCTGGAAGCTATTAAAAAATATGACAAAATTGAAGACGCAAAATAAGCAGCAGCTCCTTCATCATTCAATAAGAAAAGGAAATGCTTTTTTTGTGGAGGTACCATCCATATGCGAATAAAATGTCCAGCGGTCAATGCTACCTGTCAATTATGTTCCAAAATAGGACACTTTGCATCTGTGTGTCGTAATCGACCTCAAAATGACATCACAAATGACTCAAATGCCATTACGGCTATTTCTGCAGCTTCCCCGCACTCCCTTCGTAAAGCTACTATAAAAACTTATGTAAATAATTACGCTGTTGATGCACTTGTGGACACTGGCAGTTCCTGTAGCTTTATTGATAGAAATCTGGCTGCATCATTTAAATTACAGAGAATCCCGTGTTATCAGACAGTTGCCTTAGCGTCCCTTAGTCAAACCTCGATCGTTGAAGGAATGTGTCATGCCACTATAGAAATAGATTGCCATACCTACAAGAGACAACAATTGCTAATTGTGAACAATTTATGTTCAGACATTATTATCGGGCATGACATACCAAAAAATCATTCTTCTTTGGAATTAAAATTTGGCGGAGATAAAGAACCTCTACAAATATGTAATGTAATGCAAGCAAATGTACCTGCAGTATCAATATTTACAAATCTGTCTCCAAGAATTAAGCCTATTGCAATCAGAACACGGAATTTTAAAAAAGAGGACGAAAAATTTATATCTCAAGAAATATCAAAACTATTAGAAGATGGCATCATTCAACCGAGTGTATCTCCATGGCGCGCACAAGTCTTAGTTGCTGGAGGTACAGATAATCACAAGAAACGGTTAGTTATTGACTATTCTCAGACCATCAATAAATACACAGAACTCGATGCATATCCGTTGCCTAGAATCGAGACAATCATTACCAAAGTTGCGAAATATCAATGTTTTAGTCAAATTGACCTTAAAAGTGCTTATCATCAGTTTTCAATAATAGAAACAGAGCGAAAATATACTGCATTCGAAGCTTGTGGCAAACTACGAATTTAGTCGTATTCCGTTTGGTGTGACAACATGGAGTTGCAGCTTTTCAGCGAACTATAGGATATATTATAGATACAGAGAAGCTGAACGGAACGTTTTGTTATTTGGATGACGTCACAGAGTGTGGCAAATATAAGGAAGATCATGCTCTCAATTTACAAAAAATCATAAACTGTCGAAAAGTATAAACTTACACTCAACAAAGAAAAGTGTATATTTGCATCAGAAAGCATAAATATACTCGGCTATACGATTACTAAAAACACAATTCAACCTGATGAAAATAGGGTAAAACCCTTGCTCGATCTACCTATACCTAAAGACGTACAAACATTAAAGAGAGCTATGGGACTATTTGCTCATTATTCTAATTGGATTCCAAATTTTTCTCAAAAAATTAGACCATTGATCGAATCAAAACAATTTCCGCTTATAACATGCTTTGACAGTCTCAAAAACGATTTATCCAAGGCATGTTTACATGCAATCGATGACGATGCTACTTTTACAGTAGAGACCGATGCATCAGAACATGCAATTGCAGCTATACTAACACAGAATGGTCGACCGGTCGCCTTCTTTTCCAGATCACTTAAATATCCTGAACGACGACATCCTTCTACCGAAAAAGAAGCATGCACGATTGTTGAATCTTTTTGCGGTAATGGCGGCATTATTTGATGGGGCGTCATTTTATGTTAATAACTGACCAGCAATCTGTAGCCTTTATGTTTAATCAAATGCATAATAGTAAAATAAAGAATGAAAAAATCGAGAGATGGAGATTGGAAATGTCATGTTTCAAGTATGAAATTATATACAGACCAGGCAAAGACAACGTGGCTGCTGACGCCTTATCTCGAGTATGCGCATTGATATCCCAATCAAAATTGAAAGAACTGCATGATTCTCTAGGGCATCCTGGCGTCGTAAGAATGTTTCACTGGGTGCGAACAAAGATTTTGCCATACTTTATTGATGACGTAAAGTGTATGACAATGTCCTGTCGAATTTGTGCTCAAATAAAGCCGAGATTCCTACGTTCTCAAGGAAAGTTAATCAAAGCCACTGCACCTTTTGAACGCCTTAGTATAGATTTCAAGGCTCCGATTCCATCAAGAACTAGGAATAAATATATCATAACAATTATCAATGAATATTCTCGCTTTCCTTTTGCTTTTCCCTGTCAAGATACATCGTCTGCATCCGTCATAAAATGTCTAAAAGAAATATTTTTCATCTTCGGTACGCCTTTATACATACATTCGGATCAAGGCACATCTTTCATTTCTGATGAAATAAAACAATTTTTACCTCATTGGGAATCGCATGCAGTAGAACTAAACCTTACAATCCACAAGGCAACGGTCAAGTAGAACGCCTTAATGGAACTTTATGGAGGAAAATGTAATTATTTATCAAATCTAATGATTTACAATTAGATGAACGGCAAAACGTACTATCTGTATCACTTCATTCGATTCGATCATTATTATGCACAACAACAAATTGTTCACCCCACGAGAGAATGTCCACACACCCAAGAAGATCTGGTACAGGGATTTCAGTACCAACATGGCTATTAAATCCAGGAAAAGTTTTAGTAAAGAAGAACGTGCGTTACTCAAAGTATGATCCGTTGGTGGAGGAAGTCGATCTATTAGACGCTAACCCTACTTACTCTTATATCAGGTTCGCTAATGGAAGGGAGTCAACTGTTTCAAATAGACAATTGGCGCGCGCCTATGCCACCACTGGATACTTCATTCGAAAGTGTAACTTCAGATGATGAACAGGAAGTTAACGATATAGCACCACTACAATCTTCAGGTGAAGACTTTCTTTCAGCAGATGAATATGAACATCGTGCCGGATCTGAACGTGATCCTGAACCTGAGCCTGGTCCCGAACGTCGTTCTACACGGTAAGGACGCCCACCCGCATATCTTAATGATTATGAAGTTTCTAAAAAAGGGGGGGTGAATGAACTAAGAACTCCTTCATTTATTAGATACTTATTCGTCTGATGTCTATGTTTGAAGACTTGTGTCATAATGTCATTATATTCTCTAACAATAATACGCTATGTTTTATGTTGAATAAAACCACTTATTCTGGTGAAAAGCTTTATTATACGACAATCCCATAGTCAACTTCGTTGGTATAATTAAACATTAATTATACCGTCCACACCTTATCTACATCAGAGTGCGATTCTGATGTAGATAAGGTGTGGACGCGTTTCGTGTGTTCCGAAAAATATTTCAAAAATATTACAGCATTTTCGCTCATAAGTGTTTAGCAATTAGCGTGATAGTGGAGTGTTAACAACCTTATAAATATTACTCCGAACGTGACACAGATTAAGTGATAGTAGTCGAGGGAACTGACTGCACTGGACGAGGTAAGCACCGCTACACCTCGGCGAAACGAGACGGGCTGCGGATTTTAATAACTCATCTCCGTCACTCAGCTTGTCTGTGTGTGTTCGACGGACTTTGACGGACGGCGGCTGGAGCTGTGTGAGTGCCTGCACCTGTGTACGTTACGGTTCTGCCTATTGACACAGCAACTGATAATAATATTCATTTTTAGCACCTACCTACTTATAGTTATCAGTTATCACGCCGTACTCAAAATGGTTAATAACTGTTCGGCCTGCACAAAAATAATTAGAACAAATATGCCATCTGTTACATGCATGAAATGCAGTAATCATTTCCACCCAGTGTGTGTGAATATTTCAGACCGTAGGCCAAAAGATAACTTAAAATCTGCCTGGGTTTGCCCGATGTGCCAAAGTAAAGAGCCGAGGAAGGATAATTCTAATACCCCAGTACGCGCGGCTGCAATTGCGGTGCCAGCGGGAGGGGCGTTTGTCGTGTCTGGAGACGATAATACGACTGCAATGTGCGAGGATAATAGTAAATTATCCAGTATCGCCAGCCCAGCTGTTGACATTCCTGACGAATACGGCGATTTATTTACATTGACGTCTGAAATAAGACTACTTCGAGGGGATGTAGGGGAAATGAAGTCACATATGATGACGTTAACAGAACATATTAAACAATGCTTCTCACGAATTGACGAACAAGGGAAAAAACTAGAAGACGCGCAGTCGCGCCTGCGAATACTTGAGGAAAGGGAAAACGAAATTATTATATACCGTAACAAAATTACAGAGCTACGGCATGAACTTAGTGTGCGCGCCCAGGCTTCCTTGAGAAATGAAATAGAAATTTCTGGACTTAACGAACATGCTGACGAAAGCCCAATGCATCTAGTGCAATTAATTTCGCATAAAATTGGTTCTGCGGTTGACATTAACGACCTTGATTACGTGACTCGGGTTGGACCACGAAACGTTAAAGTGAGCCCTACGGGCACCCAGTCTGTTAATGGGTCCCCACGACCTTTAGTGGTTCGATTCCTCCGTCAACACGATCGGCAAGCGTTTTTGAAAGCAGGTAAAAGAAGGCGCAATCTGACGTCTTCTGACTTAGATTTAAAAGGTGTTACCCGTACCATATATATTAACGAGCGTTTGACTCAAGAAAACCGTCACTTATTTCGCTCTGCCAGACAACAGGCTAAGTCGAGCGATTATAAGTTTTGTTGGGTTAAGAACGGTACGGTCTACGTGCGAAAATGCGAAGGGAATCCGGCCATCCCCATTAGGACCCCAGAAGAACTTTCACGCCAATTTACACAATCAGCAGCGTCATAATAACAAAAAAGACATACCATATGTAATAACCATAATACAACTCTATTTATTTATATTATTTAATTTAGTGCTAAGTATACCAAGTAAAATCTTATTTTTTCTTTTGGCCTCTAACTTACTCTTGTACATTTTTCGTATCGTATTAATTTACTTAGAACCAAAGATCATAAACACAATAGAATATTTCAAATCATTCAAACTCTTACTCACCCTTGCACACAAACACATCACACGCATATATACGCATAATCTTGTAAATCCCACAGTCCGTAAATATATAAATAAATATATTTATAATATTTCTTATAGAATGACAACCCTGACTCAGATACTTTCTACTTCTTTCTTTATGTTTTATCATTATGGCATTACTTAGTGTAGTTAACGAAATTGAAGAATCCGTATCAATATACTGTCATTCGTTAGATTCTATAGATTCATGCAAAAGTATTTTTACAAAGACCGATTATGCATTCAAAGTCCTCTCTTTCAACATACGAAGCTTCCAACGTAATTTCGATGAGTTTGCTGTGGCGTTGAAGCGAATGAATATCGAAGATATCGATGTTATTATTTTGTCTGAATGTTGGCTTACTGATGGTCTGCGTATAGATCCTCTACCGGGTTTTAACACCTATAGAACTTCTGTTCAGCAAAACAAAAATGGAGGTGTAATAATATATGCTAAGGCCACCGCCCAAACTACAATCTATGAACCCAATATAAAAGACTCTGACTCACTTCTTCTAACATTTAATAATAAAATTGCAGTTTTAGGCATCTACAGATCGCCTTCAACACCTCTACATCTTCTTGACCCTTTCATTATCTCACTAGACTCCACTTTGAACACCTTAAAAAGATATTCTCATATTGTTGTAGCTGGTGACATAAACATAGATATCTGTAACTCTACCAACGATTCCCATGTTAATGATTACTTGTGTCTTATGGCAACCCACGGACTTCTTCCTGCTATCTCTAAACCGACGCGATATTTAACTTGCTTGGATCACATTTTCGTTAAAACAAATAAAAGCTCAATAGGCGTTGTATGCAAATCTTCAGTAACAGATCATGCCTTCGTTTTAGCTGGCTTGTCTTTGACCAACCTTGCAGCCCCAAACTCTCGCTTTAAACACAAAATGGATCTTGACTCAGCTGCTGCTCAGATCAACGAAGTAGACTGGTCTATTGTCACCAAAGATTATCTTGTAAATACGGCAGCTTTATCTCTAAACCAGATACTTGCAAGTGTTATAGATAGGCACACAAAGAAGGTTAACATTGGGCGTAAGTGGGTTACAATGAAGCCATGGATTACCCCGGGCTTAATCAGATGCATGCGTCATCGTGACAAACTACACTTGGAGTCAAGATCACATCCTGATGATGTTGTGAGGCGTAAAATATACACTCGATATCGAAATTTTTGTAACAAATTATTAAAAAAACTTAAAATAGAATATAATCAACGCCAGTTAGAAGAAAATAAACATGATACTAAAAAACTTTGGAAAACCATCAAAACTATTTGTCAGACGTCAGTTTATACTAATCACTCTACTGAATTGTTAAATTGTATAAATAATAATCCGCTCATGTCAATTCGACACTGCAACGATCATTTTGCTTCAGTGGGCTCAACTTTAGCAGAGAATATTCTACGCAAGCTCAATATTACCCAAGAATCACTTATCTCGGAGTACAGACCTGCCACTTCTGTTTCCCATTCATTTTTTCTCGGCCCCACTGATTCTTGTGAAATTACCAAGTTTATTTTGCAACTAAAAGTCGACACTGCTCCTGGTCCTGATAAGGTTCCGGTTTCACTGCTTCGGAAGTCACTTAAGTCTTTACTTATTCCACTCACTCATATAGTCAACCTTAGTTTAACGTCAGGTGTGTTCCCAGAATGCTGGAAAACCGCTGCAGTGTGTCCAATATACAAAAAGGGACCCAAAACCGCTCCTGACAACTACAGGCCCATTGCTTTGCTAAGTACTATTTCAAAACTAATTGAAAAAGTTGTTAATAATCGACTAGTTTCATACTTAGAAAAGTATCATCTGCTGTCGGAGAGACAATTTGGCTTTCGGCGAGGTAGATCAACCGAAGACGCTACAGTACTTCTTGTTAATCTTGTTTCATCGCACATTGAAGCTGGAGAAAGCTGCATTGCTGTGTTTCTCGATCTAGCAAAGGCTTTCGACTCCGTCTCGGTTGGTCTACTTCTTAAGAAAATGGAATCCTTTGGTATAAGAGGAACTACACTCGACTGGTTCAAGAGTTACTTAAATGGTCGTAGTCAGTTTGTTAAGATAGGCACCCATCACAGTGATAATCTGCCGATAGAATTTGGCGTTCCGCAGGGAAGCATTCTTGGACCAACCCTTTTCACGCTTTATATAAATGACATCGTAAAGTGCTCCCTGAAAAATGCACAGATTGTCGCCTATGCAGATGATACCGCAATTCTTTTTTATGGGAAGGACTGGGAACAAGCCTATAATTTTGCAGAGGAAGGACTTGCGCATATTGCAAAACTATTGAACAATAATCTTTTAACATTAAACGTACATAAAACTAAATACATTGCTTTTTCGAAAACTTCCGTCTCTAGTCCTCATTCAGACATGTCTCTAAAAATACACTCATGCCCAAATTATAAAACAATATGTACGTGTAGTTCTATCCAACGCACGAAATCAGTCAAATATTTAGGTGTTGTGATGGATGAGAATATGTCTTATAAGGACCACATCATTGAGCTATCAGGACGAGTGCGCAAACTTATCTATATAATGAAAAAACTAAGAGACTTCACTCCATTAGATATTTTACAACAAGTTTACCTGGCTTTATGCCAATCTGTCTTACAATATTGTATCTCAGTTTGGGGTAGTGCTGGAAAAACAAATTTCATTACCATTGAAAGAGCTCAGAGAGCACTCATCAAAGTCATTCTCAAAAAACCCTTTCGCTACCCGACAACCCGATAGTATTTATGAAGAATTTCAAGTACTTCGAGTTCGCCAACTGTTTATCTTGAGTGCCACAACAAAAGCACATAAGATATTTCTCAATCATGATGATTACGATTTCCTGCTTTCTAGACGCGTATTTCGACTTCCTGTTCCACAAGCTACATCCTTACTCACTAAGAGAGGTCCAGCATTCTCACATCCTCATATTTATAATAATGTATGCAAACTCTGCGACATCAAAAACTGCAAGGCTTACCAATGTAAAAAGCTAGTGAAAGAATTATTGTTGAGACTATCCTATGAAGAAACAGAGGATCTAGTATGAGTCCATAACTGGCATGCATACGAAAAATACATACATCACACACACACACACACTCACGCTAACATTACTCACAGTTTATTATTCTAACTCGTGTTCACTTTACAGCGCTTCTCACAAACTAAATATACTGATGTTTTACTTTAAGTAATATCTGATTAAAGCTATCTACACCATGTCTGATACTATCATTATAATTATTCTGTATATTCGCATCTCAGAGTTCCAAGATACAGGCTCATGCCTAGTTTGGAACTCGCTGCATAATGTTTTCTTAGTTCAAATTTGTCAACCGTTGTACTTTTTAAAAAGTGTATGTAATAGTTATGTAACTCTTCTGAAATAAATATTTATTATTATTAATTATATGATTTAATTATATGATTTAACCAACAAAGTTGACTGGAATAAGTTATTTTGAATACTCACAAAACTTTCGCGTTTATAATATTGGTAGGAAGAAGGATTAGTAGGAAGGATAGGAAATAGGATAATAGATATTTCCGCGCAAAAGCCCTGAAATCACCATAAATTTTTCGTCAAAAAATTTTTACCTGAGTGTCAATCCGTAGGTTCCGCTCACAACTCACGGAAATACCATAGTTTTCGCTTAAAAAAGTAACCTGAGTGTTAATCCCGAGTGAAAGCTACCTTTGTACCAAATTTCACCATAATTAGTTAAGCCTTGCCCTGGTAAGCTAGCAAATAAATATATTACAAATCCTTCCTCATCACAAAGGAACACTAAACTTTTTTGGAATTAAAAGTAGCCTATGTGTTATTCCATTATCTACCTTCATACCAAATTTCATCCAAATAGATTCAACTGTTTGTGCGTGAAGAAGTAACAAACATATAAATAAACACATCCACAAACTTTCGCATTTATAATATTAGTAGGATTATGTAGGTAAGTGGGATACCTCGCACAATCCACGAAAATACCCCATTTTTTGCTATAAAAGTAACCCTAGTATTAATTTAGAGTATTAGCTAACTTCGTACCAAATTTCACTATAATTAGTTAAGCCTTGCCTTGGTAGGCTAGCAAACAAATATATTACAAAAATCCTTCCTCATGGGAACACAATGCTTTTTTTGGAATTTAAATTAGCCTATGTGTTATTACAAGGCTTTATTTAACTTCATACCAAATTTCATTCATTCAAATGGACTCAGCCGTTTGTGCGTGAAGAAGTAATAAACATATAACAAACTTTCGCATTTATAATATTAGTAGGATAAGTAAGTAAGTGGGATACCGCGCACAATCCACGGAAATACCACATTTTTACGCTATAAAAGTAACCCTAATATTAATTTAGAGTATTAGCTAACTTCGTACCAAATTTCACTATAATTGGTTACGCCTTGCCTCGGTAGGCCAGCAAACAAATATATTACAAAAATTTTTCTTCATCCTAAGGGAACACTATGCTTTTTTTGGAATTTAAAGTAGCCTATGTGTTTATTACAAGGTGTATATTATATTAGCCTATGTGTATATTACAAGGTGTGATCTACCTTCATACTAAATTTCATCCAAATAGATTCAGCCGTTTGAGCGTGAAGAAGTAACAAACATATAAACACACTCACAAACATTCGCATTTATAATATTAGAAGTAGGATATATAAGCCAATAACTCGTGTGCATCATGTATATATTATCAGATCGGTAATTCTTAGGTCGCGTATTCTCCCACAGCATGGGACCGCGATTGGACGCTGGTTTACGTAGTATTGTACCCTAATTGGCTGGTACCAAATGTATTCTATATGATCTTATATGATCTATGGCTGGTACTCAAATGATTCTTCGAATTTAGTATGTACGTTTAACGGAACGCACTAAGAGCTCGAAATGGCGCCCGTCAGTGTCGGATGTGACAGATTTTTTATGAACGTTGTCTATGAACAAGATTTTAATAGAAAGCACGTTAGTCATTGGTTGCATTTAACTGAAATTTGAATGATTATCCAATCAGCAACGTTCGGAATCAGAAAAACAAGCGTCCATTTTCTTCCTACAGAAAAGTATCAAATCAATGACTTGTTTGACATTTCTAAACTCGAATTGGAAGAGTTGATTGTATTAATAAATATTATAAGCTCGTTATATTGTTGTCAATAACTAAATGGAAAGACAAAGTTCTACAAACAGCAAAGGAATATAAACTATGTGACATAAACTATGAAATCACATGTTGGTATTATAGTGCAAACATAATATGACAAGGTCTATTACCAAATATTCGTAACTCGGCTCAACCTGGTTTGTTTGTATCAGGTTCGCTACTACTTCGATGGTGTTGTGTGATTTATTTACATTGAATATCAAGTTCAAGTGGAAATGGTTCGAGGTTAGTACAATTTAAATAGTTTGTTGCTGCACTTGTACATATATATATTAACGTTATATAGTATCCATCCTTTGTTCGCCGTTCCTTCTTGATTTGTGCATTCGGGTACGGAGCGGGAATAAGTATTCGTATGAGTGTATCACAATGATCTACTTAAACTGCGTATTGGGCTCATATGTTCATACCAACCATCTTAAATTCTTGACATGTTGTTCACATAAATTATTGCCGTATAATAATTAAGAAGGATTATATGTCACCCAATTCGTTAATGAAAAGAGTCCTATTTTGCAATGCTCGCCTGGCTAGCTACTCCCTAGAGTAGAAAACCTGTTGCTAAGCATTTAACACTGTGTTCTGGCAGCAGTCCAGTCACATGGGCTTTAACAACTATATATCGCAGGATGATGTGTGCAGTGCGTTTTGTCACTGAATCATAAATATTTCATATCAGTGTTATGACATGACATCTTAGAAGGGCCCTTTAACCCTACGCCCTGGGTTGCAAGTCCCAGGCGCCTCTGACTTGGGCCTCTCTGGTTCCCGGTGAACCCATGGAATGCTAAGAAATTAGTCTCACTATGTATGAGTCTGATTTGATTATATTAGTATGAGATTTTTTGGTAGTATTCAGGTATTTTATTAATTTTATGATAGTATTAAAATTAATAAAATGAAATAGTAATTACCCATTGCTATTTTCGTTAAATAAATATGTTTTACAATTAAATAAAGATCTCCAAGTTAATTTAAAAATAAAACTGTTGACTTATTACTCTCAAAGTATTCCCTCAGGAGATTACAAGTAATAGAACTATGTGCTGTCAGTCACCACCTATGATTCCAATTTGTATCACGGTGCTTTACCAGAGATTAAAGCGAAAATGAAATCAACCTTATAAGGTTAAAGATATTTTGATTTGTGTCATGGTATGTATATTATGCTCACATTAGAAACATATTTGCTATAATATGCATCTGGTCAGAGATTAGCAATACATGCTTACTTAGGTATAAGTATATATTAATTTTGTATAAGTTTATATGTATCTGGTCAGAGATTAACAATAGATGCTTACTTTTGTAAGTAAGCATCTATTTGTGATCTCTGACATGATGCAAATCTAAGAGTAAAATAGCTTAAAACTGAGCAATATATTTACCTGTTGATGAATGCATCATATTGCTAAATTTAATAGTTGGCAACAAAGAAATATGTGAAAATCTGCCCTATGCAAGGTTGCAACAAAGATTTTTTGTTTAATATAGATTAGGTATTGGATTAGTAATGGTATTGAATACAGTATCCGTTGAGATTTTATCACATTACTAAATAATAAGGATGAATATGTCCAATATCTTAGTAAATACTGATATATCAGTTTGACCACTATCAATAGAGAATAAGAAAAAATTCATAAAAGGTTTAAAATCAAGTAAAACTCTGGGAAAAAATTAATCTTACTAATTTTTTGAGAAGAATTTATAAAAAAAAATTTGCATTGATTTGATAGTACTGATAAAAGATAGCGACCATTTGGCATACTTGACAATTATATAGGTTTCCTTTATTTGTGGTGAAGTAAAGGGTGACTGAACACTTAATTTAAATAATATAAAAATGTGCTATGTCTTTTAGTTTTCATTATGGAATATCAAATTACAACCATGTAGATGTCATTTAGTTATAAAGTATTAATTTGTTTAAATTTCTATTGTTCTGGTGAATGCACCCATTAATTTAAATATGGGAGTTTGCCATCACTTGCTGCAAAATTTCAGATGATATGGCTCTTACATCTTCCATTGTTTAGTTGTTAACTCTTCCAAATTTATGAGATTGGCATCAAGAACTTGCCTTAAAGTATCCCTATAAAACAAGTCAAGTCCAGTGACCTGGGTGGCCAGCAGTTGGTGGTGCTGCCTCCTGAGCTTCTCAGCTAGAGAGGCAGCAATGTTTTCTTACTGACTGTTGTTGTGGATGCTGTGCCACTGATGTGGTTTGGGTTTTCAACTGACAAGTCTTGTTGTGGATCACACATCTATTATTTATTATTTTATAGTATTATAAATTGCATACAACTTTGCTGTTGGGTATTCAAGTAGAGTGGAAAGTTTAAGTTTACTCAAAGAAAGTTGGCAAAATAATGAACACATTACAAGTATTTACATATTAATATTAGATAACTATAGTAAGAGATTTTCTCATAACTTTGCTTATTTGTAAGTCATTGATATTTTAAGGTATATGATGCAAAAAAGAAAAAGTACCTACAAAACTTGTTAGCAGTTTCCATCTAAATAAAAACAAACAGGTTGAAGTAGATAGTAGATCTGTCCCTATTTTCAAAGGTGTTTCCTGTATTACAAAACAGACAGATAAAAGACTTGAAAGACTACTTAAAATATGATTTGGCTCCCCACACAATGACTTTGTTTTCTGAAGAGCGGTTGCATAAGGACACAAAATCAAGTTTGTATCCCACTCCCTAAAAACATCCCTATAGATACCCCCAGATTTGTTGTGGTGGATTGAGGCAACTTACTTCTTCAGGGTCATCTTGCATACGAATAGATCAATCAGAAATTGTACCTGCTTATGTCAGCTAACCTAAAGATACTGATGATGATGTAGTCCTGACCGATTTTGGTCACAGCGACCACAGTTCTGGATAGGTATGATGAATTTAGGGATTTAGAACTAGGCTCTGTTGTTGAACCATTTGGTGGCTTGAGTACCCGGTTTTGTTGGAGAAGGTTCGGGAGCACTTGGGGCATGTTAATATCCCGCTAATGTAATTAAAAGATACTATGGAAGGACTGTGGTAGAATTCTATGGCTACCCAGAAGATGCGGTAGAAATAAGGACTAAAATTACAGAAAGAATTTATTGGCTTCATCATGCAGATATATAATATCCTGACGCAACTGACAAAGATATAGCTGCTATTGGAAATATTTTTTTTGCGGCTCTATATTGTGGAGGATTGACCAGCACTCTATACACTCACTGTTACAAATCTTCATATGTTCAGCTGCCAACACCAAAGTTTGTATAACTAGTCTACCCCCTAATTAAATAATTCAAGAGGCTGCAGCTCAACATGCATATTGAACATACCAATAGGTTCAGGAGTTGTTGGGGTTAGACAAAGACGTAACCACCTAGAGCTGAACCAGTAAACAGCAGGGCAACCATTGCCCTCAATAAAAATACCTTTTTTTTACTATTTTCTGTATGACAATAATATAGGTAATAAGACAATTAGTACTTTTATTAAACTTTTTTATTCCATTCTTACTCCTTAACCTCAACTTTATGTTAATTTTATGGGACTAACTGTTAGGCCCATATTTTAAAATGTGTATCATAACAGTTTTTGTGCTTTTTTTTTTTATTATTGCTGATAGGTAAGCCTTTGACCACAATCTCACCTGATGGTAAGTGATGATATGGTCGAAGGTGTTAACAGGCTTAACCTAGAATAACTGGTACTCAAGGACAGCTGCCGGAACACACCGTTAGGTGCTTGGCGACAGATTTTCCACTTTGAGGGTGGTCGCTAGCCAGGTGGGCATTCGCAAAAATGCCCTTCCACCATGCAGTGAAGCTCAAGCCAGCGGCGGGATTCGCACCATGGACCAAAGCTTTGTTCACAATATTTACAAGAGAACGATAAGATTTACTGACCTGTAATGTGTTTAAATTAAAGTTAGTTACTTACATATGCTAAAACTTACATAATTTCTAACGACTTTCTCATAGCATCAGCGGTTGTGTCAATATTTGAGTTAATATATTTACGTTGTAATTAAATTTTTGTAAAAGTGAAACATGCATTTATAAATGCAATTATTTTTAATAACCTTTGCAATTCATTGGCGCAATGCTGCCTGCATGCTGGGCACGCTGCCAACTGATAGAGGGCTGGAGCATTTAGACTGCCTGTGACTGCTACGACTTATAGGTTGTCTAAATGCTTTTATTGTAGTAGCTGTTGAGTTGTATATAGTTCATAGTATTATTTTTAAATAAAGGCATACTGCCGGTAAAAAATAAAGTATAATGTCATTTTTATATGTAAAATAAATATTTTACATTGAAATATCATATACCTATTATAAAATTTAAGGAGCTGTAGGTAGACTTAAAAATGATAAGACTTTCAAAATGATAATTGGAACTGATACAAAGTAGTATCTACTTTCATCATGCACGGAAACTTAAAAAAAAACGAAATGGCGGCAGGTCGATATGCCCCAAATATTCTACCCCCTTTCGGCCTTGTACCATTATTTTCTATATAACCAACAAATACGGAATAATGCCGATTCTCTCAAGTTATATCTATAGTATAGAAGCTGTAATCTAAACCAACTAAATACTCGTAGAACTTATGGCCGGACTAGGCACAAACTCAGAGCAATTGTTTGTCAGAGGGGACAAAATACAACTCGAGTGGTTCACGTAATACGCACATCACGCTATACCCTGCCCGTTCAATTTCAGATTTCAGCCACCATTCTCATATAGTAAGTTACATAGTATTGTAGACTAGAACCCGCTCCATCCGCCTTTTTTTTGCCATCCGTGTGGACGATATTTATGAATGAAATTCTATTGTTCTCATGATCTCGGATGCCAAAGGATAAAGAAACAAATCGAAATTGGAGGCGCTGCTTATCATAACTTCTTACTTGCACACTTTATGTAGTCTATAGTTATGCTTTTCTTCATCACTCTTTGAACTAATAAGGGTTGTGGTTTTTCAGCTAGTAGCTTGATGGCAGCCCAGGAGGGCGTGAAGACTCCACACCGCATTGAATTGTGCGAGGAGCAGCCTGTCAGACCTACGCGCAACTATAGAAAGCGCAGGTAACTGAGGCTTTTTCATTGCAAGCTTATTTTTGTGTTGAACGCTGATGTCTTTGTTTATACGATATAATAACAAATATTTTTAGAAGTATCTTAAAAAAACATTAAATAATATATAAATAAAACACTTAAAAAAGTATAAAAATATATATCTAGTGACATTCAGCCTAATTTTCCTGTTATCTACTTGACGTCACAAACATCACGCAGCCTAACCGGAAGAATATCCGACTAGTTTCACTTCTAAACGAAGCATCTTCAGGAGGTCTTGACTCACCTAACGCACGATCGAGAAATAAGAAGATTTGTCTCGATCGTGCGCTCGGTAAGTCAAGACCTCCTGAAGATGATGTCCACAGTGTAACAAACATGGAACAACCCAAGTTGTGGGTATACATTGTAAAGATTTGGGTATACATTGTATGATTTTTCTTTCGAAAGTGACTAGCGCCCGGTTCTTCACGTTTATTCAAATCGATAGATCTACCAACATACTTGTTATGTTAACAGATGTTTCAAGTTTCTATGAGATAACTGAAAATTAAAGATCTATTTAAGGAATATCTGAAATGTGTAGGGTAAAACATCCTTTAAGTAAAAAAACGTGTCACCAAGCACCACACAGTTTCTGCGCCAGTGAACGTTTAACGTATTATATCGTTAGGCAATATTTAGCGAATAGTGGCGAACATACAACAAATCAAAAATCTATCGCCAAGCACCACGTAGTGTTCCGGTCGCTCTAATTACACTAAGCGCTAGTATTACATAGTGGAAGGGTATTTTGGTATGCTTGGCTGGAACCGCAGTCAAGAAAAAAACCTGTCGCCATGCATATGTTCCGGCAAATGTCCTTTATTGCCAACTAAAGGAAAGTTATATGGTGAATATTTTAGATATTATTGATGAGGCATTTTGCGTATGTATGGCTACCAAATCGGCTACCACGCACAAATAAAAAAATCTGACCCCAAGGACCACATAGTGTTTCAACAAATGTTTATATGAGCCAGTGATTTTTTTCAGTATTAGATGCTACCGGGCTATACCGTATGAACAGGCGTTCATTTTGTTGTGAAAGCTGGGAAAGCTACCAACCATAAACAATAAAAATTGTTGCCAAGGCATATAGGTTCCACTAAGTGCCCCTAAGCGCCATGAACTCTTCATGGCGCTTAGGGGCACTTATTGGATTAGATAGTACATAGTTGTAGACATATTGCAAATGTAAGCTACACTAAAGTAAAAAAAAATGTCGTCAATTACCACATAGTTTTCAGGCGGCTGACCTTATAATATTATAGTTTAGTTATTAGATGGTAGTAAGGAATTTTGTTATAAAAGTATGGAGCGCTACCTCAATTATGAAAAAAAAAATCGCCAAGCATATACTCGTAGTGGCACGGTAACTGGCTTTAAGTTTTTAGCTATTGCACGGTGTAAGAAATTTTGTTCTGAACGCCTGGAAAGCTACCATATCACAGTAAAAACTCTGTCGACAAGCACCATATGGTGTACCTACTAGCGACTTTCCTTAAGATCCAATGATCATTTTATATATTACATATTATTAGTGTAGCGTCACAGAATAAAAAGAGCCCGTCTAGACGAAGCCGTCGATGTACTTGTAGCTTTGTACCTAATGTGCGGAGTGCGCCAGGCCTGGTAGAGTTCTGTTACGCTCATCTGGATAGCTATCAAGTAACAAATCGATCGCTAAGCATATAGTGTTCCAGCAACTGTCCTTTAATGCCAGTGAACATTTGAACTTGCATAGTGGTGGGGAATTTCCTTATGAACGCCTGGAAAGCCCATTATCAAGTATCAAATCTGTCGCCACGTATAAGTGTTCCGGCGACTATCCTTTAGTGCCAGTGAACACTTTAGCTATTTAATAGTGATAGGGCATCTTGTTGTGCCCGGCTGGATGGCTACCACTATAAGTAAGAAATCTCCGCTTAGCGATGATTGCTCGTACTTAATATACTTGTAAAATACCTAAAATCTCCATACCTGCCGCGCCCTAAATCAATCAGCAAAAACTAAAAAACTTTAAACTATATAATTTTTCGCCACGGTTAACTTATCTTTGACACGACATAATTGAAATAGTATGTAATGAGATGGAGGCCAAAGGCTAAGCTACTAGCTATAAAATACTGGCCGAATATTCCGCCAAATACGGGAAATATTTGGCGCTATTCTAATCTATAC
This sequence comes from Plagodis dolabraria, assembly GCA_963854805.1. NCBI lineage: Eukaryota > Metazoa > Arthropoda > Insecta > Lepidoptera > Geometridae > Plagodis > Plagodis dolabraria. The sequence continues at coordinate 13,058,770 of OY978461.1, forward strand.
CTAAAAAAGTTTTTTTTTCTTTGTCTGGTTTTGTTTAATACAGCAACAAAAAGCTATTGTATATGTTATAATTGGCGGTAGTCTATTCAGGACTTCGGTAATAATTAATAAAATAAATTAAGTTCAAATAATATCTTCAATATAATAGTATGTTCTAAATCAAGGCTTCATAAAAATAACTGAAATGTCAATATATTCATTCAATGTGACCTTATCTTACTCAACTACAAACTCTTTGACCTAGACCAGCCCCACAGTGTTGATAAAAATGTTTGGCGTAATTTCATTTAACTATCAGCATTTTATTTACAGGATCATACCAGCAACGCCGATAAAGACTGAGAATGCTTTAGTGACATCTGAGCCACCGTTGAAGAAAGCAGAGCAGAGGTCTAAGCCTTTGAAGACCAGCAACGGCATTACAAACATGACAAACGGGCATACGTTGAGGTCGCGTGCAGCCAGGGCTGCGGCCCGAGCTGCTGAGAGCCACAAACTAACAGAATACTTTAAAGAAGAACTCAAAAGCCCGAAAGTAGAGTCACGTCCAACGTCCCCACTTATAGAAAAGGCTATAGTTAAAACAGATGTTAAAATAACGAACGGTAACAATCACAAGTTGACAGAATATTTTCCAGTAAGACGTAGCGTGAGGAAGACTTCCAAATGTGTGATGGCTGAGAAGATGAGGGATTTGGAGCGCGCTGTTAGGGAACAGAGGGAAGATGGACTTCAGGTAAAATGCTCCATATAGCTTTTAATATTTTTATTTTTGCAATGACGCATGCTCTGCGGATTACATTACAAAATTAAAAATTTATGAGAGGAAAAATTTAAGTCTTGTGTGGGATTCGAACCCGCGTCCATTTATCCCTTTAGCCGGGGTATGCTCTGACCGACTGAGCTAACATGAGAATGAGTAATAACTCAAATCTTTCTTATCATTCTTTAACCATCGTATTGGGATGGACCGACATCTATAGTTCAGCTTACGGTACCCTGGCTAAAGGGGTGGATGGACGCGGGTTTGAATCCCGTACATGACATACATTTTTGCTCGTAAATTTTTAATTTTGTAAAGCTCTATATAGCTATTTTTTCTAGACACGATTTCTTTCAAGTGTATTCAACACTTCTACTAATATTGTGTTATGTATGAAACATAGAGTACCTTAAGATAATTATGGGCGGCATAGTAAGACCTATATACAAGTGCATAAGGCAAGATAAACAAGTATAGGCTTATAATTGCAACACGCCAAGGCCGTGGGTTATCTGACCGGTTGTAATTGCTTACCAGGTACCCGTATACCTACAATGATTTCCAATTATATTTTACGTGATGAGATTTTACTCAGATTGCCTATGGATTTCGGCGTCTAGGGTTTATAAATGGTTTAAAATTTTCATGCACTTCAGTTACAAAAAGTAATAACTACGTCGGGCCTACGAAAAATAACCCTAACGGTTCTGTGTTGGAGCACTACTTAATTGTAATTTATCTGCTATCGTAACCTATTCATAGTAACAATGATAATTTCGTCTATAATTGCCACCATGTAGGTATTTTTTGTTAGAGAGTTTGAAAGAGGGCGGAACTTTGAATAAGGATAATGTTCCTTGCAGGGTATCTCTCGTGATCTTAGACTTATTTGGAGAATCGTTTATTATGAAAAAAGTATGTAAATGGCCGGTCATAAAAGTAGCGCCAAACTAAAAACAAATGAAGATTGGGCGAATGCGGTCTGTTCGAGGCAGCGAAATAAAAGTTTACGGATTATTCCTAAAGCTAAATATTTTTAATAAATTAGTTACATACTGTATGTATTGCTTTACATTAATTTTATCCAGGAATAACTATATTATATTTTATCATTTTTATTTATTATGTTCATGAGTTGTTCTAGGTATTTATAAGATTCTTATTTATATTTCTCATAGTGGTATAAAAATTATAATGTATCACAAGGTCGCCGAAAAATACTTTTCCCGGGCAAAGTATATTGAATCCCAGCTGCACTTAAGATTCTACTTTATATTCTAGATCCTTCTCTCCACTTTGGATCCAAAATAGCGTCCTCAACGTAAACATATTATTTTGCTTCCTTATGGTACAATCTACTATAAGAATGTGAAGAGATATGCTTGACCTCATCTACTGTTGAATTGTATTCTTCTCAACTCAATGCTGCATCATTATTGACCGAGCGAGAACGAAGTTCAAGCGAAGCGTCTCTGCTTTAGCTTACACAAAAATGATTTCGTATGTCCGGTTGTTCTCCTCTGCAGGTCACATTTTTCAACCGATTTCCGTGAAATTTTGTGAGCAGGTTTGATATAGATTTTTTTTTGTTGATTCAGTTTTTAGAAATTTGTCGAAATGACGGAGACATGAGGTTTAAAAAACCTATATCTGCCATATAGTTTTTTTTTCCAAAATGATACATAACTTTTATGTTACCGTTATCAAGAAGCAGCTTTCATGTCAGAAAAACTTAGTCATCCAACTTAAAAGGGCCGGGATGAAAAATAATGAAAAAATGCGCTTCTTTCCTGCGTCATATCAAATCACAAGGGATTTCATTAGCTTTTGGAATAGGTATATCTAATGGTTTTTTGTTGACTAATGAGTTTACGTCTTCTATAGTTAGAAGACGTAAACTCATAACCAATATTATTGCCTATACCTACTATGCCCATTACCAACCCATACCTATATAGCTTTAGTTCGCTATTTTTTTCTCTTTAAAGGGTTAGATACTTCAAATTAATTGCATCACTTTTCGGAATATAACTATGCTTTTGGATTTTGGGAGTCATTCTCCCATCAGCGTGCGCTGTGCATCTTAATTTAATCTAAACTATGCAAGGGCAGATTCACGAAGTATATGACTCCGAGAGCCACTAGTTTAGATTAATAGGAAACTTATAAAAAGTTCGACATTCTGAGATGCCTAATTTACTTACACTAAATACATTTTTATTTAAAAAATGTTGTAAGTTTGTCAGTATTATTGTTGGAATCCTTTTTTTAACGTCTTCCAGCTGATGATTGTCTTCAACAAACATGGACCAACCTCTCATCTACCATGGGGAGTGTTCCGAGAAACTGTACGGCTTAATACATCTGAAGTCATGACAGATGATGACATTTTTCACCAATTTCATATGGACGTCTGAAACTCGACAGCCGTGTCATTCTAACAGCATTTTCTACCTCGCACTGCCACTATGTAGAACCAGGTACCATATGAACCAACCGATACGAGTTAGGGGCCTTCAAGAAAAAAACATATTCCCTCCTTAAATCGGCCTCGGATACCTTACTACAAGGATCCACTTTACTAAGAAGTGAGCCGCGTGCTCGTTTGTCCTCCCATCCTATAGAAACCCAGTTGTTTAGTTAGTCATTATTCCAATGTATAATTACAGGTAGCATATTTCGACGGCAAAGGACGTGGCGTGATCGCAACTCGTCACTTTGGACGCGGGCAGTACGTGGTAGAGTACGCCGGCGAGTTGGTGGGCACAGCGGAGGCGAGGGAGAGGGAATACATGTACGCACAGGACCCTGAGGCGGGCTGCTATATGTATTACTTCAGGCATGGAGATCAACAGTATTGGTGAGTATTTATTAATTTTATTACCATGTTTTAATTAAGTCTTGTAATATAAACTTTCTTGTATATGTGTCTGTCTATAATTCGTTCCGGGTTAAATCTGGCAAATCAAACTTCGAGCACTTCACAATTAGCTATCCAACTGAACGGTGTCTTCTGGCAGCTGTCCTTGAGAGCCAGTAATTCTAGGTTAGCTTGAACAACATCTTCGACCACTTTATCACTTACCATCATTTGAGATAGTGGTCAAAGGCTAACTTATCAGGCACAAAAAAATACCTACTTGACCGGAATGATCGCCTTGGAAAAGACTGCTACGAGGAATAAAAATATGTTTATGTGTGCAAATGGTTGCTGGCGCTATCTTTTTGCTTGTAACCTTATTAATCCATAATTGTATACAAAATCCAAATTATTAAATCAATCTAAAGTGTACCTAAAACAATTTCACAATAAACACTTCCCATGCAGTATCGACGCTACAGCGGAATCAGGCCGGCTCGGACGCCTGGTGAACCACTCTCGCAACGGGAACCTGTCCACCAAAGCGATATGGGTGGACGGGCCGCGGCTGGTTCTCCTCGCAGCCCAGGATATATCGCCAGGGGAAGAACTCACCTATGACTATGGAGACCGGTCCAAGGAGTCGCTGCAGCATCATCCTTGGCTTGCACTTTGACATGGGTAAATTCTCCTTTTTCATTGACTTTTAAATATTTTGTGATATTAAATAACTTGGGAAAGTCGGTTCATTAAAATGTAAACTCAAGAGGGGTTTGAATCAACTTGGTATATTATTGAAAATGTGGATTTAGAACTAGGTACCCATTGTCAAAGAAGTCCAATCACTGTGCCATGGTACAAACTGTACCAGTAACATCACCAAGAGTACCATTGTGGCTACCATGAGATGAGGCCTGCGTAGGGAGTTATGGGATGTTGGACTTTGACATTAAGTAGTTTATTTGTGTAATGTAAGCACAAATGATCCCCACAACAACTAATTGGCAAACCAGTAGAACCATAGCTATGAATAGCCATATCCTTCTCGTGAAACTAATCCTCTGTCTATACAATATAATATATATACTTGTGCTTGTATCTATCTACATGAACCTATACATGTTCCGCTAATGGAACGGTTTGGGAGTTGAGTGACAAACTCCGAAGGGGACAAGCTGAGTATGTACTTGGTATTTGATCTTGATTAAGGACATCAATAATCAGAATAAAACATATCCTAAGTAGTTCCCTGATAAATTATTGCCTGCTTTCAAATTAAACAGAAATATCATATTCGATTCCCCTTTGGCAATTTAAATAGCATTACACAAAATTACATACACACCGAAATGGGTTCATAATTTGTTTACCTTTGTCACAGAATTAATAATATTTTGTGTAAATAAATAAGAAAAAGGATTAATTTTGATTTCTCAATTATTTGCAGGTAACCATCCTGAAATCTCAATTGGACTCCTAATTATTTATTAATTTTAGCGTTAGTTATCATGAAGTTTGTTTATTACAAGAGTTTTGATTGAACAATGTATTGTATTGTTACGAGTTAATAGTGAGACATGTGGCCTAACACTTATTGTGTGGATGCATGTAAGATTTACTGCCTTATGTTATGTTTTAGTATTCTTGCAATTGATAACTTGATTGTGTGAGTCGTGTTGTATGTACACATGAGCTAGTGTGCCCTCCTAACTCCATTTCAGAAGAAAGGTGCGAACATACCAGAGCTTGCACTCCTCAAGAGTATGCAATCAAAAATGGATTCTATACATCTAATGCTAAGAATAAATATTGAGTAGTAACAATTTTTGCAGTTAATTCATTCTCAGCTGAATTATTGACAGGCACACTAGTGTAATGTATATGTACATTGTTAATGCTAAGCTTACACGAGCTTAGTGCTAAACACATGGTATTAACCTGCTTAGTGACAAGTAACTGTTGAGGTTACTTGTCACTAATTGTAAGTGCATTATGGTGTTGTCGTCTTGTCAGTTAGTAAATAGGATCGGTTCCTATTCACTTACACGGGCAGAGTAACTAATACTACTCCTGCGTGTTTACACGCTATGTATTATTGACAAGTAACAACCATTAGTAACTAAGCTCTTGTAGACTACATAACACTTATTGGAACTATACTATATGCGGTAGAGAGATTTGTCAAAACTAGCAAGTTAATGTACGTACTACTCAATGGTAATAGTCCTTTTTGTGGGATGCCTACATATGCATAAATTGTAAAGTTCTATGTGTATTCACAACTCAATTTAGATAGACCTAAAGTTAAGAATTTCTAAAATACACTAATAAGTAATAATCTTTGAGTGTCTTTTAGAAATTGAAACTAATAGTAAAGATTTCTCAGTTATTATGAGTTATGACACCTAATAACGAGATGCTGAAATAAAACTCGAATGCGACAGTGATTTGATCACTTATATGTGCTTCGAACAGCAGGAAGCGACTTCCGAAATAATTTAAACAAAGTAGTTTTAGAACGGGTTTAACTTCATAAGAAAGTCCAGGATTGTACCTGAAATTGCAACTAAGAACACGTGTTTAGCGAACTGAAGAAAGCCTGAGATGCTGTCATTGGGTACAAATTATACAATCTGAATGTATGATGAAGTTAATCAGTTTTGTCGTTGATAAAAACGGTTGATATCAATATGACTAACTAATAACTTGACTGAGAAGAAAATAACAACTGGGCAATCAGTTTTATTTTGTCATATTGTCTTTTGTAAATGTGAGCTATAGTGGAAACTTATTAAAGTACTATTTGGCTTAAAAGTACTGTAATGTCGAATGATGCAGGCATTTTTTTTAGTAGACGGGGAGGGTCAGATACTGAAGAATAGCTAGAGGCCCGCTTTCACTAAAAACAGGATAATTCGACTTTTGAAAATCTTATGTCTTATCGGAAGTCGACCCCGTCAATGATAATAGTAAAAAACAGCCTCTTGATATTTCAGACGTGTGGGCTTGTTTTATCGCTATTCCTAGAAGATTCTGATTTAGCAGGCCATGGACATTTATTAAAAAAATCGCCTGTTTATCCAAATAGCGCTGCGTTGCTCTTGATACAAAGATTTCAGATAATCTGATTGCCGTATAAAATCGTAGCCTATATTTTATTCGCAAAAACTGCGATAAGCGTGCGTCGGAAACGGCGAAACGCACTCACGACAAAAACTCGAATAGTTATTTATGTAATAGTTTGATTTTCTTATTGTTAAGTAAATTGATTAGGAAAGACGTAAGAGTTTTGTTAGATTGCTCATCGAGTGTATAATTTGAACGTCCTAAGTTGTCCCAAAGTTTATATTGTAACTTGCACACGAGTAATTATTTATTACAAAAATAGTGCCGTAAGCTTAAAGATTTTTTTCAATAACACGCAATTGGAAAAATAATAATATAAATGCTTTTATTTAGCGTAAATCATCACAAAGTTTGTCATAAATCATATTTCTTCATACATTTGTCAAAACTTACGTTTGGCCAAAATTTCAAGGTTCGATGAGATTTTCTACATAATCTACATTTTTCTTTTTTTAGAAAAATTAGTGATAGCGACATTTTTGCTTTTGACTTACAGAGGTAACTCTGCTGCGCTCTGGTTCTGTTGACTTTATTCGTAATATTTGGTTCTGATGTTGGTATTCGTCCATTTGTATTTCTAATTGAAATAAGAAAATATGTTTCTAGGATTGTCCACAATTTATTGTTTCTGCCTGACAGCCCTGACAGACCACGTACAAATTGAATTGTACTAAACTTAGTTAAAATCCCATCATACCATCGAGTGTGATATAACAAATGTGTCTCCATCCCCGCACTACGAATCTGCAACAAAATACACTAGGATAGTACAATTTTTCTACACCCTACAGCAAAAAACAGATTTTGCTTTAAAATTACAGTATATTTTTCAGTAATATATTGTTTCTCAAGTTATAGCCGATCTCTGTAGAATTTCCTTTACAGTATGAAATAAAATCATCGGGTCAACGGACTTATATAAGTATTTATATAATATAAGCGTACGTGTGATAGAGACTGCATCCCTGATTAGAGAATATGAAAAAAATAATGATATCTAGGCGGTTAGCACGTTACGTTGCAACATATGATGTAACAGTCAGTTTGGGCTTACGATAGGGCTGTGCTAACTTGCGAGCGCGTTTGTTTTTGCACACGATCATAAGGCTTATTATGTAGTGAATATGGTCGTAATTAGCGGAGCGAAAATATGTCAGTTACGCAAGGATTTCTTCGTTTTTGAGGTTTATTGTTTTTCGAAAAGTAAGAAATTACACCCAATTCAATATTTCCACTGTATAAATCCTGTTTCTTCCTTCTGAGAGTATTTACAATTGGTTTGCTTTTTTAACTGGAGTTTCATCCACGAAAAACCTCTAAATTGCACGGTATCTAAAAACTGCAATTTTCTGTTATGTAAATAATATGTAATCACAACTGAAAAAAATAATTCCACAAATTATTGTGAATCGCGTCCGGTTTACGATCTTATTTCTTGCGTCGTCGTTTACACAGCCTTACTTGTTGTAACGTAACTCGCAAACAACCTATATTGAATGTCCGTGTCGTGTGTTCATATAAAGTGAATATAAGAACAAAAACGTCATTAAAATATTAGAATCTAAATACACATTGTAACGCTTATTTGGAGGACGCACGACATAAGGTTTTGATACGAGTAGAAGAAATTATACGCTAAGAAATTTTTATATATAAAGTTAGTGATAAGTACTCCGCTGGTGGGATAGCCGTGATCACCAAATAAGTAATTATTAATAATAGATGTTTAATATAAATAATTGTTATAATTAATTATCGTTAAGGTCCGCCAGTCTTATGATTTAAGCTACTAACTGACGCTCTGCTACATACTTGTCTTAAAGTAACATTAAAAACGCTTTTAATATTATTATCTTTGCAATAACGCATGTTCTGCGGATTTCATTACAAAACGACCCATCCCCATACGATGGTTAAAGAACGAGAGCAAAAATTAGAGTTATGAGTCATTGTCATGTGAGCTCAGTCGGTCAAAACGTACCCTCACTACATGGGGTGGATGACGCGAGTTCGAATCCCTATCCCCACATGATTATAATTTTTCCTCTCGTAAATTTGTAATTTTGTAATTAAAAGTGCTCTTGTCTTATGAGCTAGTATACTGCCGAGTTATCTATATAACTTCCTCTACAGGACTGGCCGACCTTGCAGATATAAAAGTAACGTTTAAAATGTAATACCGATAGTGCACTTGATTTTTACTATGTATTGTTAGGCTTGTATGGTTGAATGTGTCTATACCCATAGATAAACACATAAAGTAATTCTCAACTGATGTATTGCCCAAAATGGCAGTGTTCTAATTTTATGTTCTAAAAATGAGGTAAAAAAACTTTATATTGATAGTTTGTCCGCACGGCGGCGCCATACTCAATCCTGCAAGGCCTTGTTATTTATATGATAGTCTACGAACTTCACGTTAGTTTCACATATACATAAGAAAAGTTAGACTATATTAAATATAAATATCCCCAGATTGTCCCCTATAATCCTCTTGCATGACTGTGACACTTGTTTATACTGCTCTTATTGTAGACGCTGTCCTTAATAGTGTATTTAAAATACCTAGTGTCTAAGTTCCTATCCTATTGAAGGTCCGGTAACATTGATTTGGCTTGCTTTTCTGATCCCTACTTACCTTACTAAACTAATTCAACGAATACTACTTAATTATTCAAGTTGTTTTAGCTGAATTAGCAGATCTATATAATCTTTTTCTTACCTTTACGTTGACTAATTTTCTATGGATTTCATTCGTTATTAAAAATGTTGCCTGGAGGTTACAGATTTCAGTTTTAAAGCGTAAACATAATATTGTTATTTCCTATTTTCGTGTCGATAAAGAGTTATTATATCTTATATTTTTAAAGAGATTGTCCATAAATACAAAATCTTCAAGGTTTATAAGATCTATTTAGAACTGTGTCACAGTACTTAAATAATACTTACCTACATTCAATTATTATTTAATTTTCTTATCTAATATTGCTGGTATAAAACATGTTACACATTAGTCTTTGGTTATGTATGCCTTTATTCGTTCTCATGTTACGCTCAGAATAGTTCTCTAATAGATTAATATATTTTAACTTGGTACATTTTGTTATACAAAGCCTGAAGCTTGTCTATAGATAACTGTTCAAAGTAAACTACAGCTAGATAAGTTATTTGATGTTTGATAAACCTGATATATGAGATTATTGTTAAAGAAGATATTAATAGTGCGTTCGATTTGCGACGATAGCGTTTGTAGCAGTTTCAAAATCGGCGTTTCAGTTTAAGCTTTAGGATTGCAATTATTTTGATAACTTTGATATTTTTGCTTACCAATAATTTGCCCAATATCGAACGACCGATACCACTTTTCGACAATAGTTTTAATTATGACATATAACGCGCGCTCGTGCATTGATTTAATGTATAAAAGTATTATAAGCTTCCATGCAAATAAATAGAATATAAATTAAATGCTACATACAAAATTAGGTTCTCAATACGTTTAACCGCGTAAAAATAAAGTGATAATACGAAGTTCCAACTTTCAAAGGCGCAGTTGTCAATAACGACATTGCTCGAACATGGTATAAAATAGCATTTCGCGTTGTCATTTATAGCCGTTTTCGAAGCAATCCGAACGGTGAGCGGTGTACGAATACGTTCAAAACACTAATTTTGCCCACAAAGTATGATAAATGCCAATTTTTGTGGGTGTTATTTTAGCTTACATTGGGCAATACGAACGCCCTTTATGTATATAATAATCAGCGAAGCATCGGATTAATTATTATTGTGCCGATTTCACTCGTGTGAAATATAAAAGCTGTCTCAAAGTACCTTTTGGATACTTTTTTACTTTATCTACGGATCAAATGTATTCAGGCTGTAGATTAGATATTAGTAGTAAAATTGTGCTTACTTTTTTGTACAATATTAACATAATATATTAGAGGCTATCTCTAGGTGGTGTGAAATGCACGGTCATCTTATCGCCCTTTGATTTGAAAGTGAAATTGTTAGATGATATGTCCGTATTATCAGGACCGTATATATATCCCATAGACTGGCGCGGAGAGCAAAGCAAATGTTGATAATATTAAAACAAAGCTTTAGGTCATTTTATTGCGACTTGTTTTACAAAAAGAGCACGCTTGCAAGTCGTGTAATTAAAAAAAAAAAACTATTCATACAATGAATTCAAATTTTATATGAAATACTTTTAAAAAACTGCTCTCCGCGGCGGTTTATTTAATACAGACACCTTCAGGAGATTTCATCTCACGTTCCGCGTGAATTGCCTTAGCCCAGTAATTTTTTCACGTAGTCTTGCACTTTAGCAATAATTATTTAATATTGTATTTTTTAAGTGTTCATCTATAGATATTTTAATATAATTTTAACTATATAGTTCAACAGAATATCAGATGTAACGTGTAACGCTATTAACCCTTAGTCAGGCTTTGGGAATCGTTACGATTTTATTACAGTTTTCAACAACCACTTGTTAGCATTTATAAATTGGTTATAGTAGGTTGGTATACCGTAAAATACATGTATAAGTTACTCACTATACTTAACCCTCTAAAAATAATTTTATTTGCATTGTGATCCTGCCTATATTGCACAATGAAAATCCATATAGTTTTTTACATGAAAGATAATCATCAACCATGAAATTAAGCGTATTTTTGTATAAAGTAAAAGGAGTATCAGGTTTTGTAACAATTAATAAATATGAAGCGATTAGGAATTGCAATGGACTACAATAAATAAATAATAATTATATTAACAGTATTGTAAACGGCTATTTTCCTACGTAGCAGCGTTATGAGACTTAATATTTATTTTGACATCTTGGACCCTATGCGCTGTCCAATAAATAATAATCAGTAGTGATTTAATAATGAGTGAAATAAAAATATGAATTTTGAATATTTCTTTTATTGTATACCATTGACAGGATATCGTTTTTTTGCCTAAAATCTGTTTATTTTTAGAAGCTGAATAGAAGAAAGCTGAAATAGCTAGCATTTTACCACTATGACACCATGTGAAGTGGTGATGTGGTCGAAGATGTTGTTCAAGCTTACCTACCTACAATAACTGGCTCTCAATTAAGTTATAACTTTTAATGGATATTACATAGTTATGTCGAATTAGAAACCTGTGGATATATTGTGTAGTTCAGCCCTGTCAGCCAGACAAACCACAAAACAGCTATAATACTCACGGTTTCTACTACCTGTTACATCAACAGGATAGAAAATTCGGTCACACTGTTCCCTACTTGCACCGGATCGAGTATGTCATCATGGTGCGATAAGAGCGCGAGCTTTGCTAACAACCTATGTTAACTAAAGTTCTAGCGGAAGTTAAAAAAGTTCGGAAATCTAATACCAAAATTCAAACACAAATGCAAAAATCTCTTAAATTCTACATCAAGAGCTATGAAGAGATGAACACAAGAGTTACTATACTGGAGGCCGAAAAAATTATCAGCGAGATGCATGTTCTTAAGTAAGAAAACAGAATTGAGTAGTTGGAACGCCATGCCAGAAGTACCTGCCTTGAACTTAGAGGTTTACATACCATCTATGCCACACGTGGCCAAACAAGATTTAATAAACATCGCGGTAAGATTGCACTTCAGGACTAGAATTGAAGTGAAACCCAACTTATTCAAGATATTTAACGAACTAAAAGCAGACAAGATGGAGAGCGGCCAATACCTCATCGTACAGTATAGCACCAATTTACAAAAAATTTGCTTCCCTTCAAGCAGTTCGAAAACAATGTGTGCAATACCACTGATAGACTAACGCCCGGTTTCTCGATGGCTATTCAAATAAAAAATTAAGTAATCATGTGTCAAATCTCTTGTTAAGTCGAGTTCGGGTTGCAGGAATACTGATCAAGTACTTTGAATGTAATCTCTGATCAGTTAACACAGCAGTCAAATTTGAACACTAATCTCTAGTTAAATCGTAAGTTGGGTTTCTAAACGAGCAATCAAGCTGAAATGTCATGTCAAATCATTTGTTAGCTAATCTACCGAGATCGGACGATTAACGTGTAAATTACCAACTTTGCTCCCTATTTTGCTGTTTTCTCAGAACTTTATATAAATATCCACTTCTGTTACTATTAGCGGACTATTTTGACATTCCTGCAAAGTGATTAAAACGGAACCGTGAAAACATATCAGCCAAAAAGATTTTTGTGCACAATACAGACACAAATAAAACTATACTTGGATTGCTCTTTATAGTGTAGGTGATTGAATCCTCTCTTTCATCTTTGTCATTGACTAGTAGCAGTGAAGATGAGCAACCAGGTCTAGAGTTTATCGCCAAATAATGTATCCCATGGAACATTATAGTGACGAGGAGTTCAGGGCCAGGTACAGGCTATTATACTCAACAGCGAGCATTTCTCGCGTTCCGTGTAATTTTTTCTCCTTGAAGTAGCCATTAGAATAGAATTTAAAAATTAAACAATATCAAATAAATTGCACTCGCTTAGGATCAGTTTTTGAAAAATTCACCCAATTGCCGCCTTTTAATTTGTCAACATGACACGAAAGTGAATGAACGATAAATCATATTGAAGGGAAAAAGGGAGGTTGCCATATACAAAATTTACTTTCTCTGATCAGTTAACATTGATTTCTAATTAGTTAATTTTATCCTAATCGCCCTTTCAGCAACCCAATTTGATTTGACAGTGCTGTTAACTTAGCAGCTTTGTTAGTTGATCATTGATTTGAATAGCCGTCGAGAAACCGGGCGTAAACACCGCATCGCTAGGCGTACTAGGAGATAAATCTCCAGTATTTGTCTCGGAATTGTTAACACCGACTCACAGTAATATTATCTATATTACCGTGACCGAGTGCTTAGGGATTGTATTTTTTAGCTCGGGATCTAGCAAAGACGTGTAGGTACGATTTCTGTTGGTTAGTCAATGGAAGAAATTTTCTCCGGAAAACTCAAGGCTCTCCTATAGTTATAATCAATAGTGAACAACAACTAGAGAATATAAAACAAAAAACTGATATATTATGATCTGAGTGCCTCTTATCTCTACATAATTGCACACCAGGTTGTTAATTGTTAAATAGCATTATTAAAAAATATCTATACGGTTACACACTTTAAATCAGTCATAATTTACAAACACAACCGCACATATAATAAAACCATAGACTTAGGATTATATCGCTGCGCTCTAGTAATTATTAAAATTAAAGTAATAATAATACATCACATCCTAATCATATGAATAAAACTAATACTATTTGTCGAACAATATTTACTATACCTACACAGTCCTTGGTGCATAAAGGTCCGCTGCCGCAGTGCATGCATTTTCCAAGTTTTTCATCCAGACGCCTCGTGACTTTTTTTTAGTACTAAGTTGTTTTCCAATACCTAAACTTATCACCCTCATATCCACATACTCCAATATATAACTTGTACCATACAAAAATAACATTTTCATCCATTTATTTTGAGAAGTCCGAATAGCGAAATGTAAATATTTTTTGACAAATTTTGAGGTTATTATTTCTATATTGAGAGAGTTATATTTGTGTTATGTGAGTTAATGTTATTGAGAGAGTTATCTTCGCGCATTTGTGAATTACAAAAACTTTGAATCTGTATTCAGAGAGAGCAAGTTGTCTTGTAACCACTGAGTTACTATTTTTAGACCTTTATCTGTACGCGTCTGTGCCTATTTCCACTTATTACCAAACAAAATTTACGCAGTGTCATTAGCGTATAATATTTTTCCATTATCTCATTTGAAATTACACAAATCATTAACATATGCCAAAAACAGCGTCGGGCCCAACACACTTCCCTGTGGGACTCCAAAAATTATAAAAGCCTCTTCACTTATTACACCACCCACCTTAGTTCTCCCTTTCAAATAATCTTCCATTAGACTCAGAGTACTACCTCGAATTCCAATCATCTATAGCTTTTTTATAAAAGTGGGAACAGACACAGTGTTGAAGGCATTGCAAGGTCGAGGAATATTCCTACAACTTTCTTATGGTTGTCTTTTTCAGTAACAATATAGTTCGTAGATCTGACACGGCATTTTAAGCAGATCTTCCGGCTCGGAATCCATAATGATGTGGTGATAAAATTTTATATTTTTTTATAAGTTTTCAGTTGAGTGTTTATATATTTTTTCAATTTTTTTACATACAATAATATTATATTTACGTACTCAAACATATACGAAATGTTATACAGTTAACAATAGTAGACCCCAATCTTAAATGTGTTATAGATAGAAGCAGATTCCCACGACATAAGATTTTTTTCTTAGCGTGGGCTCTGCATGTAATTTAAATGTAAGAAAAATAATTCCAATTTAGTGGTCCAATTGTAATAGAGTTAAGAGTAGCAACTCGTAACTATATTGTGAAATAAATTATTATAGTTTTAATGCTACTAAAACCGTTCGGGGACAACAGGAATTGACGGCCATTCCCTAATTTAAAAGAAAATTAAACATTTTCTGTTTAGAAACACATCAGTCTGTTTATTTTAAGCAATACATATAAATAATGAAATGCATAAAATTATTTCAGCTAGTTTCAGAATATTGTATTAAATAATTATTCAAACATATTTCAGGCTACAGTGATATTATGATGCATCTTCAGGTAGTAGAGCTGTGTCTGAGACTCGAGTTCTTGCAACGATTTCACCACCGGCGCCATTTGGCTCACGTGATCCTGGGAAACAAAGAAACCATTAAAGGCGCACTCAAAAATCATCCAGTCAAGCATACAAAGTTTATATTTAGTTAAATACATAGGAATTAGTGACAACTGTCAATGTCCATCTAAATTAACATATACCTTTTCAACCTACGGCTGCCTGGAAGAGATTGCTGCCTAGCAATAAGGCCACTGATTGTAATAATATTATGTTATTTGAATATTTCTTGTAACTAGTTTTAATAATGTTAAAGTTCAATAGTGTTATCTATCTATCCTTCAATAGGCTTAAGAATGCAAAGCTGTTCGAAGGAGAGCTAAAACAGAAAAAAGGACAGCTGGCGGAACACACGGCTAGATGCTTAGCGACAGATTTACTCTTAAGGATGTAGGTATTATGATGGGTTATTTAGCTAATGCCCGCTCAATAGCCAACATTAACTAAATGCCCAACATAATATCTTGTATAATATAATTATTTGTCTTAGCATATATTTTACTGAAGTATGTATTATTTTATTATGGTATGTATTATATAATGTATTAATAATATATGTATTAATATTTATTTTGTGTAGATTCTTATTGTTTAATCAACTACATACCACTATCCGCAATATGCATTTAATTCTAAGTCCATTGAACGGTTGCCTATAAGAAATTGCTCTTAGCGATAAGGCGGCCAATTGTATAACAATTTGTTCGTGTGTCTGTATAGTATGTTTTAATTGTTCAAATTGTGTTCAATAAAGAATATTTGTATTGTATCTTGTGTAATAAATCTGTCGCTAAGAACCTAGCCGTGTATTCCGCCTGATATTCTTTTGCTTCAGCTGTCCTCCTAAGAGCATTCTCCAGCAACTCCTAAGGGGCATTTCGCTAATGTAAGCTGTCGAGGAGGAATTAGCTAAATGGCCCAAAATGCAGTGCCAGCAATCGAGCAGCAGCAGAAATCGAGAAAATATTCAAGAACAGTGCTTATTAGAACAATACAATGGTGGATTAACCAGGACTTAAAGAAAATTATCAAGGCAGATATGCTTGTTGCTTCAAATTAAATATGTTTTGCTAAAAACCAGTTCAGGTAAAGCTATTCAGTAATATTGTCAGCGGACAGCGCCCTAACGCGCGTATTCTTTTCGATGAAACTTTGGTCCACGAGCGTAGATTGCGTAACAAATCGTAAAGGCATCCGACCACGCAAACTGTTCCACATATTTTACTACAAAACATTCGCAGTTTGTCTAGTTCTCAATTCGTGTCGAATTAAATATTATTATATCAGACGTACTGCTACGCAAAAATTACACAACAAATAAATCACCATCCCACAACTTGAACTTTTACGGAAAACCTATCGTGCCTATATATTTGTGCTTTAACATTGTAATTTAACTTCATATATAGATGTGTTATCTGTACAAAAAAAAACCATTAAAATAAATTGATAATTTTGTAATCATTGGATAGAATGTTATTGTACTACCAACGCCATTAGAAATCCAAAGAGTTAATATAGCTGCAAAAGAACTCAATTCTAAGATACATCATAGTTAATCAACTTCATACTAGATGGCACCACTAGAATCAGATTGTAAAATAAACGAACCCTCACAAAGCTCAGCTTTTTGCTGGTATAAACATATATAAGTATATATTTATGAATTTATGTGGTCTTATAAGTAGTACTCACCTGGTAGCCCGAACCGATGTTCGTTCTCTTTTGGCCGTAGATAACCTTTCCATCGAATTCGTTGGAAGGCACTTTTATGTCCTTCTCAACCTGCTGAATTGTAACGTTCAGGTGGTCTTCTATATCCGCCAAATACTAAAAAACAGAAAATACTAAATCAGTACCACTTACTTCAACTGGACTAGTGTTTGTGCCGACTGTAATCTAGAAAATAAATACCTACATTGCAACCGACTTCAACATTTAAAAGAGTGAGTGAACTTTTTGAATTCGGTACCATGATAGTTCAAAAGTACCTATTATCACAATATTGTGCACGTAAAACATTTTTCGGCCTTTTTAGTGTCCGATGCTACTTACGGGATCGATTGGCATTCACTGGCAATTGCTATATCATCGACATAGGAAAAATTTGCAGTTATTGGAGTGTATCTCAAAAACGGCTTGACCGATTTTGATGAAATTTTAATGGGACCACACGGCAAGCATCAGCTTTCAAATAAAAAAGAAACATCAAAATCGGTTTACACAGTAAAAAGTACTGAGGTAACAAACATAAAAAAAGAAGATACAGACACATTGAGTGCCTCCTTCTTTTTATGAAAGCGGTTTAAAATAGAAGAAGAATCAATGTTGAATATACGCAGTTGAAATGCAAGCTTATAGAAGTACTTATGTATGGTTGACTTTGAAATACAAAAGGCCCCAATCATGGAAACTTTAAGGACATAATATAATATAGAATATTTCCCACCATGTAATGTAACTTTGAATTGAATGGCATGGATTATAATGTATAATGTAATATAATGTAGGTCTTAAAATTATTTTATTTGATTATATCTTAAAATAAATGTTGAATTAAACTGACTAGATATCAAAAATTTAATTAGTGAATAGAATCAGGCGTTACTTTGCGAAAATCCATATTTAATAATTATTTGTTCATATTATAAGTATTATTAACATATACATAGTTAAGAAAACATTAAATTAATATTTTCGGATAACGATTCCGCCTAATTTTCTTGTTGAACAAACGTGACGTGAGAATAACGATTCCGCCTAATTTTCTTGTTGAACAAACGTGACGTGAGAAACTCCACGAAGCCAAACCGGAAAATTAGCGGTATTTTGGCTAAAAGTATTTTAGTTTGTAAAATGAGAGTCATTTATAACATTATGTTAACACTTATGTGCTAGTAGGAAAAGCTCTAAAATGATTGCGTACAGCTAGATAAACATAAAAGGCTTTGCATCTAGGTTAAGTTTTTTTATGTGATAGTGACGGAATAAGCACAAGGCCCACCTGATGTTAAACGATAACTACTGCCTATAATAGATGCATTCAACTGTACTGCACCCAGTACCTTGAAACAAAGCTGTTAATCAAGTGACCGTAATTTTCCTGACATACCTTTCAAAGCGTGGGGTGCCGGTTTGCCCGTGGGGTGCCAGGCTAGAATGTCACCCCCCATCTCTACCCATGGATTTATTTATTTATATATATCAGATGCTTACTGTGCTTACAGCTAGCCAACGCGCACAGTAAGCCAATTAATTAGAACTTAAAAATATAAGGCATAATTTTATAAATACGTGAAATTTTATACAAAAAATATCTATATCAGGATACCATACAATCAGAGCGTTGAGCAGATGGAGGGCTTGAGCTGTAGGAGCGAACTGAGATGTTTGCGTGCGCGTTACTGTCGACAACGTGAACAGAGAGCGAGGCACACTCAGTTCACGTCGCGGCCGTTGCCGGTCTGGTACAAATAAGAAGCAACGAGATATTATCCACCCGGTTGTTAAGCAGCATATAGTAGTGTACTAATAAAGCACACTTACGTCTGAGCTCTAAAGTATTCATACCTAGCATACCTGATACGAAAAGAGATGGGTATAGATAAGGATAGTATCCATATATCTTTTTATAAAGGTAACGGCCGAATTTTTTTTGTAACTTTTCGATTAGTAATTTATATTTGTCCTCGTGTGGATCCCAGATTATTGCATTGTACTCTAACTTACTTCGGACGTATGCATTAAATAAAGTAATAATCGTGTTCCTATCTTTAAACCTACCAGATTGCCTCAAAACAAACCCGAGTGACTTCGATGCTCGGCCACATATCTCAACTATATGAGCATTCATTGTTAGTTCTGTATCCAGAGTCAAACCTAAGTCTCGTATCTGAGAAACTCGCTCCAATGGAACACCTTGAATATTATATTTGTATAAAGTGGGTGACTTAGAGCGAGTGAAAGTAATAGTTTTACACTTTAATGTGTTAAACTCAAGCTGATTTACGGCACTCCACTTTACAACGTTGTCGATGTCTCTCTGTAATGCTTTGCAGTCAGCTGCTCCATCGATTCTCAGGAATAGTTTGAGATCGTCAGCAAACATCAGACAACGAGCCGAACTGACGACATTTGGTAAATCGTTGATCATTAACAAAAATTGGGTGGGGCCAAGCGTGCTACCTTGACTCACCCCAGAACAAGTTATATATGTGTCTGAACGATGACCAGAGAGTTGAACATATTGAATTCTATTAGAAAAATAGTTAGAAAAAAATTTGAGTAACTTTGGGGTGAACCCGACGGAAGAAAATTTCCTTAATAAAACATCATTATGAACACGGTCGAATGCCTTTCGAAAATCGAAATATGCCGCATCCACCTGACCTTTCTTATCCATTTCATTGACGGTATAATCAATAAAATTGATATGATTAGTGACTGTAGATCGGCCAACTCTGAACCCGTGCTGCGCATCAGTGAGCTGAGTATTGACCTGTCTGGTAATGTGACGGTTTAGAATAGTCTCAAATAGTTTACCGAATGTTGACAGAACGGCGATTGGTCGGTAATTTTCGACGATACTTTTGGAACCGTCCTTGGGAATAGGAGTGACCCTAGAGATTTTCCATTTAGATGGGTAAGTAGAGGAAGTAAGATCTAAATTAAAAATGTGACATAGCGGCAGTTTGAATACATTATAGCAGTCTTTGACAAGAAAATTCGGGATTCCGTCGGGACCTGCTGAGGAATGTGCCTTGAGACGGCGAACAGCGAGAAATATATCTCTAATACTAATACTATCCACCGCAATGCTTGAGGAACACAAAGATGTAGCTGTTTCTTGCTCGGCCACGTCAGTAGATAATGTGGGATAATTATCTAAAAACACAGACTTAAAATAACTTGCGAAAGCATTCGCAGCATCCACATCAGATACGGTTCGTCCATCATAAACAAATTCTTCGCAGTGTTGCCTTGTTGACTGATGATCTTTTACAAATTGCTAAAACTGTTTTGGATTTTGTCGTATATTGTTTTCAGTTTGACTAATGTAGTTACTATAAGCTAAATCAATCAGTTCCTTGACCCGCTCTCTATAATATTTAAATATTTTTTTATTTAATTGTTTCTGCTGTTCGTTAAATCTTTTTAAGTGAAAATATTTGTTTTTAATATTATTTATTATTTCTGAGGTAAACCACGTAGGATACTGATAACGAGAACATAAAGAGTGTGTTTTTTTAAAAGGCACATAATTATCTAAACATGTGTTTACTAGATCATAGAAAATATCTACAGCTATATTTACGTCCTTACAAGTAAATATATTATCCCATTTAATTGAAGCTAACTTAGTATATAACAAGTGGTAGTCGGCTTTCCGGAAATTCCACTCACGGTAACCCTGCGTACAATGTGCATTACCGGGTGAAGGTTGCGGTTGTTGCATGCGGGAAGAGATACGCTGTCGTTGGAGACGAGCCGGGGGCGCAATGCGCACGCTGACAGCTAACGTGGGATGATAGAAATCCTCGGGAACCACAGGTACGGCACTGCCACTCACCTCGATCCACTCATCGCTCAGATTGCTAAGCACCAAGTCAAGTACTCCACCGTACTTATTACTATATGAGTTATGCTGTTTTATCTTACAATAACTTAACATACTATTATAATGCATATGAACATTTTGACTGCAAGAGTTCAAATTGAAGTCACCTAAAATTATTATGTCTAGATTAGGATATTTTGTAACCACATTTTCTAATACATTAAACGTATTTATATACTTATCATCAGAAGACTTAGGTGGAACATACACAACGCAACAAATATTTTTTTTAAACTTAAATCTAACTATACCTATCACGATTTCTAATTCATCAGAGTAGCCATCAATATCTAATATCTGCTGCACCTTGTACTTGTCCTTCAAAGCCAGTAGCGTTCCTCCCCAACCAACATCGCCAGTGCGATCATGTCGAAGCAGCGTATATCCAGTGGGAATCACTTCTGCATCATAGACGCCACTCACCAAGAAAGTTTCAGTTAATGCGAATAAATCGGCAGATTGTGACAGAATTGCCTATTTACAACTATCTAGCTTAGAACGTAGGCCTCTAACATTTTGGTATATTATTGTGTAGGTTTTACTTTTGATTATCTTGATCGGCTTGTTGTGGTTTTCGAAATCCATTACTCCATGGTTTGATGTACACATCTTCAGGCCAGTTTTGAGGCGATAGATATAATTGTAAATTTTTTGTTGGAACGGTCAGTTTAAATGAAGCATAATCCCCTCGTGATTTCAAGGCTTCAGCAGTGCATACATCATCTTGGCAAATGCTTTTTAAATGCGCAGTTACTTGGTCTACCGTAGTTCCGATTTTTACATAATACAAGTGTAGATAAGCTGTTCGCTCACCTGATAGCGAGCTAGCCGACGATCCCGGTGCGGCCGTACCACGAGTCGCATTGGTAGGTACCGAACGACGAGGACGCCGATGTTTTACCTCAGTCCATTCGAATGCGCTGTTAATACCGTTTTCATTCATTGGCGGGCCACTGGACTCCGCAATGGTTACGGAATTAGTATTCGACGTCGGCGCAGTCGGAGTGGGAGGCGCGCTGTGCACTCGGGTGGGCTCGGCAGGCACAACAAGGTTGACGGTTGCTACGGAAGCGGGAGACGTTTTCTGTACTTCTTTATTCTTCCGAGCTGTCACGGTACGCGCCGAGATAGCCCGAACTCGAGCTTCGCGCATTGGTCGCTGCTGTACTTGAGGCACATTCCTACCCTCCGAAGTCTCCCGTGTGTTGTTTAATGCCGGTGCACTTTGATTTTTGGTATCGCAAATTAATTGAGATATAAGTGATTTAAGCTCAATAATAGTGTTTTCTAACGAAGAAACTTTATTTCCAAGGCTAATCACTGTGTTCGTGAGTTCATTTCGTGGACATTTTACAACTTAGAGAAATTAAATACGCACAGAGCAAAAGAGAATAACCTGCGGCCACGACGGGTGTGGGGTCAATGGATGTCATAAGAGGCGACTAAGGGTAAGACACCAGACGGCAGCGCTTTCTGAGGAACTGATATCTCACACTGCGATCTGCAAGACGCCTGTCAAGCGTGGGGATTATAGCAAACCCCCCATATTGGGTGAGGCAGTGTTAAACAGTGATCCAGCTGATACAGTACAGCAGTACAGTACAGTACCTTTCAAACAGAAACGGTAACGAGCATTAATTGTTGCTTAAAACCTTCGAACACCTCGTTACTTACATTCCGGTGATATGTTGGTCAAAGCTAAAAGTAAATACATACTGTAATAGCCGGATCGTCCACTGCTGAACACAGTCTCCCCTTTTAAGGGGGTATGTTCCATAATCCCCACGCTGGGCAGGCGTCGTGGGGATCGCAGTGTAAGTTGGCAGTTCTTTAGAAGGCGCTGCTGCCCACCTTCGAGTATTTTTGCCTTGGTCGCATCTTACGACACCCATGGGATGATATGGGGAGGTGCAATTCTAACCCGGCACCCCACGGGGAAAAAATAGCATAAAGCAAATACATATGGGCAATAAAATAAAGTAAGGTGATTCGTACCTGCATCTCATTGTACCAGACGCAGCATCCTTTCGGCCTGTCGTCAATGAGGTTGGTGTTCCAGCAGTTGCGGCCGCGGGTCGAGCACCACTCGCCGTGGTACCACACCTGGAGAAACAATAACCGCGTCCATATCAATATAAAACGGTTTAATGAGTAGATTCAGTAGGATAAGCGGAATAGTCACTAAATATTGTTGAAGTGTTTTATTAAAATTATAATATATATATTTTGAAGCGCTCGTAGCGATGTTTGCTTAGCCATTCTGAAACGATCAACAAAGTTAAGCAACGTCCGCCTTTGTCAGGAGCTGGATGGGTGACCGCTGGTGACATTACTACTGGGCGCTTCCGTGCTTCGGAGGGCACGTTAAGCCGACGGTCCCGGTTTATGTCTTGAGAGTGCAGTCGTTATGGCATGGTGGTAGGGCATTTTGCGAATGCCCGCCTGGCTAGCTACCATCCTCTAGTAGAAAATCTGTCGCCAAGCACCTAACAGTGTGTTCCGACAGCTGTCCTTGAGAGGCAGTAATTCTAGGTTAGCCTGAACATCACTACTTACCAGGTGAAATAGTGGTCAAAGGCTAACCCTATCATTCTTAAAAAAAAATATTAATTATTTTTTTTCTTAAATATTTGCTATTTTTATAACGATTTAATAAAGATACGAATTAAACAATGCGCTCCAAATTATTACATCTATCTCTCAATATACGCACTCAATATACGCACTCAATATACGCACTCAATATACTAGTTAAAACCGCCTAAGTACGGTTCGGAAAACTACTAAGGAATAGTCGTCAAACTCAAACTGCATTTAAGAAATAAAGATTTTGTTACATTCTGTGTTGGTATATGTGCAAAGTTAAAAAAGTGCATAAGAATGTCACTTATACTGTACTGGACCCCGAGGTGTAAAATGATCATAGGCCTATCTATTTCTCGAAAGAATACTACTATGTATATCTATGATAGAAATACTACTGTACCCCAACAGCTTGACAAGGGTAGGAATTATGGCAAACGTCATACCTATTTAATGAGGTGAAAATAAAATGTATTTATGATTTTCTCTCTTTTTTATAGTGGCAATAGGATATAAATACAGTATTGCTTCGCTAATTTAGCTAATTATTTTTTGGTGACCGCGGTCATCTGCGACGACTGCGACCCCCGGAGTGGCCGCAGTATTAGCGCTTTTCACTGACGTTTATAAATAGGTGTCTGTCTCGATTATAGCTCCCTATAATTAATGTAACTAAGTATATACAGCAATAAAGAAAATTAATGAAATACATCTTTCCTTAATAATTGGGCTTAATAAGTTTTACCAACATATAATTTATTGCAGACGACTATCCAGACACTGGTAATCCGCCAAAGTTTAAAAAAATATCATTTGACCGGATAAGCGAGACTCTACCGCTGGTGATACGAATTCTAAATGAATCACGATATGTTAATTTTTTTTCCTTACATACTAAGAGCGGGAAATCAAATATTTAATTTCTACTTAAATTCAGCTGACGTTCGGTATATGAGACATAAAATAAATATTTTTTTCCAAATTTTACCTTCT
Organism: Plagodis dolabraria; assembly: GCA_963854805.1. Classification (NCBI taxonomy): domain Eukaryota; kingdom Metazoa; phylum Arthropoda; class Insecta; order Lepidoptera; family Geometridae; genus Plagodis; species Plagodis dolabraria. The sequence continues at coordinate 13,083,444 of OY978461.1, forward strand.
CCGGTACAGTGGAAACCAAACTGATGGCCAAACCCATGCGCTCCGCTCGACCGACGCGACCGATACGATGAACGTAGTTTGACTTCTCGTCGGGCAGCGTTATATTTATCACTGGAATAATGTCATTTAATTTACACACCTTTCGTAATCACAAGTTGGCGAAAGAGCTTCACTCAGCGTTTTTAAATAGCTATCTCACAAAGCTTGGAGGTACCAGTAAAAACATTCAAGATCAACAATGCAGGTAGGTACACACTTACCTCAAAAATATACTTAGAAATCAGAATCATAGCTGAATACAAAATGTCATCCTAATCGTTACAACCGTTTCCGAGATCCGAGATATTTATATAAAAGAATAGGTTGTTTAGAGATATAAAATTTGGAAATAAACAGACTAATAATCATCTTTTTTTTAATTATCTTTATTTAATTTAGGGACTTTTGTCTCTTGACATGTCAGTCCCATCGTAACCTTAGTATTTATGGTATCTCATACATATCTTATACATTCTTAATGCATTCTCTGATGCAGGTTCTGCCAAAGTATCCATGTATGTACATTTATGTCTAAAATACTTAAAGGAGAATGCCCATTTCACTAGGAGACTTAGGTCCCCTGAAAAAGTTAAGTGTCCTGATTATTTCTTTTTTAATTTGTTAATAAAAACGTCTAATTTTAGGATCAGTAGCCATTTTTCATATTTTTACCCTGGTTTAAGAGTAATTTAAATTTTAAGTTATAAAAATTATCAATCATCTAGATATTAAGACCATAATACTTTTTAAACAAATCGAATGATACCATAAGTATCAAAATCCGCAACCTGATAGTTTAGGAGGTAGTATCAACAACTTTATTCTGGTCCTTAATAATTATTCAGATTTAATATTAATGCCCAATCCTCTTCTAATTCATTGCTTTTTTCTAGACAATATAACAATAAATATGGCACTATTTTCTCGCACATGCTCCAAGTAGTAAGTTTTTGCCTGTTTGTATTGATAAGATGCTAATGCGAATCTGCTTAAATCATTTACATTTAATCTAGGAAACTAATCAGTACAGTACAGTAAGTCCAGTACAGTAACCGGCAAAACACATGAGTTTTTTGCCGGTTAGGGTATAACTTGATGCTATTTAGGAATAGAATAGACATTTCAAAAGAAACGATTATTTTCTTTCACGCTATCAGCTCGTCATTGACTTGACACTCTTGACAGTAGCTCGTAAACTGTAGTGTTGCCAGTTAAAATGTTTTTAAATCGAGACATACCATATCGATTTCTCCTGACTTAAGAGTAGGTTAAGACAGCCGTGTTTCCACGCTAAACCATCACTGATGCTTTTATATATGACTGCTATAAATCGTTATTTTATTATATTTTATACTCGCTGAATTCTAACGTTCACCTTGCTACTAGCCCGGCGGCACACCTAACAGCAAGCCATATTGTATTGAATACCAGGCATCTATAAATATACATCTTAAAGGAGTTGTAGCGGAGTTTGCTTACCCGTTCTTAATCTATCAGCTAAGTTAAGCAACGTCATAATCTAATAAACGTCATAATATGTCAATATCATGACTTAGGTCATGAATCATGTATCACCAGGTGAGATAGTGGTCAAAGGCTATAAAAATAAAATAAAAAACATACATAAACTATCAATAGTACCGATAGTATATTCAATAAGTAGTATACTTACGGTATGGATCGTTTCTGCGCTGTCGATAGATATTCAATCATAGCTATGTATTTTTAATCGATCTAAGATTCTGGAAAAATGGGAACTATAAACAACTGGACTATGTATCTAGTTGCCAATAAATAAAAAAAATTTAGTGCATATTATCTTTGGTTGCTAGTTTTGAAATAACAGGAAATAAATAATTTATAAAAATTGTACTCTAAGAAAACTTTTAATGCTAGGCTGAAAAGAAATACGCTGATAATGAGAGAAGAGCAATAAAAATATGTAACGATTTTAGCATAATATTTTAATAGGACACTCCGCCATATAGGGGACCTGCCTTTGAACATTCTCCTTTAAGGATGTTATTAGTGCATATTTATCTACAATAATTTATCTATTGTAGAGAAATATAAGTCAGTGTGTTTAATACCAAACACACTCAATACAACTCGTGGAAAATATAATTGTGATAAATCATATTAGTCACATTGCCCACGTTTTTCAGTCTGTCAAATACATAATTCTTTTAAATATAAGTCCAAATTAACTAGTTCAAAATATACTTACTGAAAGGTAATCCAGAAATGTCGATGCCTCTGGCCGCTACATCGGTGCATATTAGGAACTTGACCTGAGCTCGCTTGAAGGTCTCAAGGTTGGCCTTCCTCTCGTTCGGCTTGCGGTCGCCGTGGAGACAAACGCACGAGAACTCGTTACCGAAAGACTTGAAAAACCGTTCCAAGTTGTCGCAGTCCAGTTTTGTGCGGCAGAAGATCAGAGCCCTAGGTAAAAATGTGATATTCAGTATTTCCACATTATACTATAATTTCTCGGCCAATTTTTGATTAATAAATGTAAACCGCCATGTCGTGTGCCACGTTAAAATTGCTCAACCCTATCCATAAACATCCTGTGGGTGTCGTAAGAGGCAAAGGTAGGAAATATACCAGGTGAGCAGCAGCACCCGAAGAACTACCATCTTAGGCTGCAATTTTTCATTTCTTTTCAGATACTTTTAAATAATAGTACATTGTTCACCGAGAGGAGAAAGTGACCGATTACCGTCGAGGGTGTCGTTTGAAGCCCGAGCCGTAGGCGAGGGCTTTAAAACACCCGAGATCGGGAATCGCACTTTCTCTCGAGTGATACATAGTGCTTTATACTACACCTACCTTTTATTTTATTTTTCTACGAAAACTGAATCCTCAAACAACACACAAATTGAAAATGGCGCCAATGGCGTCTGCAATTTTCACATGTTCTTTTTTCAAATTGTTTGACACCATCCAACACACAGCTAGTGGCCAGTGTCATTTTGCGAACTTGGAGATAAAAACTCACTGTAAAAACTTTTTGGCTTTTGATATTTAGGTTATCAGCGCATATAGTCTTACCCAAAATTAAAAAAGAAAAACCACGTAAGAAATGGATTTTCATACACTTTTCTCTCCCGCTCAGATGCGTTTTCTCCCCGCATATTTGTTCGATATGCAATGACGTACTTTCTACCGTAAATTTGATAAAGTATCAAGGTACTTTCCGAGCAGGTGTAGTATAAAATATATTTTATATTTTATTTAAAATTATTGTTTGTCACTCGGTGTAAATTGCTGCTGTCGTAAATAAATTATTTTTCATTTCATTCATTTCAATCCACAACACGCCTGCCAAGCGCGGGGACTATGGCAAGTCTCCTAATGGGGAAGGAGTAGACGTCATGGCTGTTGATAAACCAAAGAGAATACGTCAGTGGGAAATTCTTATCATGTTTCTACAACAATTTAAAGCAATTAGCATTGAAAAGAAGCTATTTATTATTTTGTATCTAAGAACTATGTCTTTGTTAACAGAGCAGTCCATTATGGTGCAGTACTATCACTTGCCCCGTGGGTTGCTGGGCTAAAATTTCACTCCCCCATTGCTACCTGTGGGTGTCGTAAAAGGCGACTAAGGGTAACATACCGGAAGATGGGCAGCAGCCACTTCTGAGGAACTGCACTCTATGCGATCCCCAAGACGCCTGCCAAGCGTGGGGATTATGGCAAAGCCCCCCTTAATTCAAATTCAAATTCATTTATTTCAGGTAAATTAACCCATAAGTTCATTCAACATGCAGCACAATAAATAAATAATTAAATAGTAATCAATGTCATCAGTATAAATGTCATAATCAAAATAATAATAAAATAAAATGAAATAATAATAAAATACAGTATAAATGTCACAATATAAAAATAATATAATAGTCTTGTCCCTACAGATAGATCAGTTTAATACCTTCGCTTCGGCATTGCTACAGCAACATGTCGGTTGCAGCAATGCCGAAGGAAAGGGCAATCGAGCCTGGCCGCAATCATCGCCAGGACGGCGTTGGAGCTGGCCCGCACGCGACGTACCAATGAAATCGCCCGTTTGCGCATAGTCGCATGAAAACAATCCGTTCGCGCCTCCGCAAACATTCCTGAGGCACTGCAGTACCGGGGCAAACCCAACACCGCCCTGAACGCATTATTATATTGGACGCGGAGGGCACCGTAGCTTTTTTCAGTGTAATTAGCCCACAGACTGCAAGTGTAGAGCGATGTACAGTAGGCTCTAAAAAGAGTTACCTTGACCTCATTTGAGCATCGTGCAAACCTGCGGGCTATCATATTCGCTCTTACGGACAGGGCCCTCCGCTCCCGGTCAATATCTGCGTGGTCCTTGAGTTCACTCGTCACTATGTGTCCCAAGTATTTAAATTGTTCGACTCTTTCAAGGGGAACACCATTCAAAAGAACTGGCGGAACGTTCTGAGGGCATCTCGCCTTTTTGGTCTCAAAGACCATGTATTGGCTCTTAGTGACATTGTATATTAACCCATGGCCACTTGCGTACTCCTCACAGGTCCGTACCAGCTTTCTTTTGCCACAGACCGAAGCGCTAAGCAGCACCATGTCGTCCGCGTAGCTTAAGTTGTTAACGCATGTTCCATCTATATGACAACCAACGTGTTGACTGCTTAGCGCGACGATGAGGTCGTTTATGTACAGATTAAACAGCGTTGGGGAAGACAATCCACCCTGCCGGACACCACACTCAAGCCTATATGGTTCCGACATTGTCCCCGCCCATCGGACACTGTTTGACTGGTGTGCATACCAATATTGGAACACGCTGACGATATCCTGGGGCAAATCAGTGCTCCTCAGCTTGTTCCAAAGAAGGTCGTACGACACCAAGTCAAACGCCTTAGACAAATCGAGGAAGCATGCATAAATGGGAGTCTTACGTTCAGTATAGTATTTGACGGTGTGCTTAAGGCACAGTATGGCACTTTCAGTCGACAGCCTAGGACGAAACCCGAACTGATTATCGTGCAATAATATGTGCTTATTCAACTGTGCGTTAAGCAGACCGTCAAATACTTTAGCCGTTACCGTAGCGAAAGATATGGGCCTGTAGTTACTTTTGTCAGTGAGATCACTAGTTTTATTTTTAACAACAGGCACCACCACGGTTTTCATAATATCGTGTGGTAAGTATGAATGGCTAACGCATAACGAGTAAAACATGGCCAATACCCTAGAGATGTGCGGTCCAGCATATTGCAGGTGCTCAATGCTGAGTCCGTCGTGGCCCGGGGACTTTCCTCGCGACATATGCCGAATAACTTCGCCTACATCTTTTTTTAATGGTAAAGGCTGTGTTAACTATTGGAGAACCAGGCTGATACATTACATACTATCGCTTGCTTGACCAGCTTGAGCAGCTTGACCGCGTCGGACAGTATGAGAGGCGTTGTGTCACCACAAACCTATATCCAAGTAGATGCCACATGCGTTTCACTGTATGTCAACCTAGCGTATAAGATTTATTGTAATTCATATGACGTCACAAGATTAATTTAGTAATGTAAAGTGAGTACCACGCGAATTGAACAAAAAAGGACTTTACCAAACCGTTTCAAAGGCAATCGCTCGAAACAGTTAATGCCTCCACCGCCAACGTCACATTCACGCCGCTTATCTCCGACAAATTATAAGAGTTAGGGGCACAGATTATGACAGGCAAGGTAGAATTTGAAATAATAAACACTCACCTATCCATCTTATGTTCTCTGATAGCGCGGATGCAGTACTCTCCCTTGAGCAGTTTGACTGCCTCGGAGAGCGTCTCGGGCGTGGTGTTGCCGCTGCGGATGTTGTCTTTAGCGTGCACGCCGTCTGTCTGGACGTGTCTGTATCACAATCATAATGTTATTAGCAATGTGTAAGATGGTGGAAGGAAATTTAAAAGGTTCTTAGCATTTTACCAAAAACCCTGTATAATTATATGGACTAAATACATTTTCAAAGGTGAGCCGGTCGCCCGCGGTCGACCTTGTAACTGTATATGCTTCTAATGCTTACACGCAAGGCCGACCCTAAGTTCAGCTGAGCAGTCGCTCTAGGCACCAAGTGGCCAGAGCTTTAAACCTCGCAAGTCTGCCCTTGCATAGCTTTCAATTGAATAAAAGTTCACTGCGCACGCTGATGGGGGGATGGGTCACAAAATTTGGGACCATAGTTATATTCCAAAAAGTGATAAAATTAATTTGATGTGACACTGGTAATTTGCGTTTCATCATTTATGTATGAGTGCGCGCCGCGCACCCCTCTCCGCTCGCATTTATTATAGCCAACGACGATAGAGCGTATGATATTTATTATTTGTTTATATTTATTTATTTATTTGTATTAATTAGATTATTACTCACTACATTAAGTACCTAACGCTTTAAAGAGAAGAAATAGCGAACATAAGCTAGTATTATAGGTCAGTAATGGGCATAGTAGGTATAGACAATAATATTGGTTATTGGTCTTCTATAGTATGGGTCAAAAAAAACATTAGGTTTACCTATTCCAAAAGCTAATGAAATTCCCTTGTGATTTGATATGACACAGGAAATCAGCGTATTTTTTTTCATTCTTTTCTACGCCGGCCCCTTTAATTTTTCAGATTAATACGTTGTGATCTGACAAAAAATGTTACTTATTGATAAGGGTCACAAAAAAATATGTAAACCATTATTTAAGTTTTAAACGCCATATTACCGTCATTTGAAAAAAAAAAAAAAACTGAACCGACAATAAAAAATAAAGATTTAATAAACCTTACAGTGAGGAAACTCAAAAAAATTACACAAGCGCTATTTAGGACATATTCTCTTCTTTCTTCATTATGTTTAATTTATTTTTCTGGTTTATTATAATTATGTACTATTCAATTTATTTATTTTTATTTTCTATCATGTTTAATTGTTACAAACTTTGTGCCATGTTTCTATATTTTTAAAGATTTTATTTATTTTCTTTTTTTGAATACGACGTACGTCGTCACCAACCGGTCTCACCGGAAGACCAACGCTAGTCGTTTACGACTAGCATTATGTTGAGTTGAGGCCGTTTTGTGACAAGAGACTACAAGAATTTGTTTTTGTTTTATATTTTGTTTGTAAATTGGTTTGTTTTTGTTATGTTTTTGTCAGTTTTTTGTCACAAATAAAGAGTATTTCTATTTCTATTCTATTTCTATTTACAAACTGTCAAGTTTACATGAGGAAAAATGTTCATCTCGTAAATTTGTGATTATGTAATGTAATCGGCAAAGCATGCGTTATTGCAAACATAAAAATATTAAAATTTAATAAAACTGTTCACAAAATTTTACGAGAATCCGTTGAAAGATGCGACTTGTAGAGAAGAACAACCGGGCATACGAAAGCATTTTTGTGAAGCTGAAGCAAATACGAATTTTGTAAAATATACTCACTTGCGAAGAGTTTCCCAAACGCGGTCCTTCTGTGGGTCGACGTGAACAACAACGTGGTGTACAGTCTCTGGCACCGCGTCTTCTCCCTTCAGGTCAACCCATGTTGGGAAGTGCATCAGTTTCTCCTGGAAACAGATAGTTATTAGTCATAAGGGTATTAAACCCTTTTATTTCGTTACCATTCTCTGACTAGTGAGGATGTCGCCTGGTAATCAATTCTCCTTTTAGAGGCATTATTATCACAGCAACCGGAACATCCGCCGTTGAAGAAAGGTCTCTCCCTAACTCACACTGGGAGGGATTTGGCATAATCCCCAAGCTTGGCAGGCGTCTTGAGGATCGCAGTATAAGTTGGCAGTTCTTCCGAAGACGCTGCTGCCCGGAACTGATACAAATTTTGTACTGCCAAGTTTGATCCAGCCCTCGAGCCTAAGTACTATTTCTAAGATTCTTTCCATTTCTTCCGTCCGTAGCAGATGGCCTGCTGAGTCTATAACCACCTATAACTAGGGAGAGAATATTCAGGTAGCATCCGTCGTAGGATATCTTCGGTATATTTGTGGAGCAGTTCTATATCAGCTTCAGTACACCGTTTGCCTCAACTATTATGAGGAAAGAACAATGTGTGTATGTTGAAATGAGAGAGTAACTTACCGCCATTTTCTTGACCTCAAATGCGTGTAAAGTTGCGGAACATACGACCATCTGAAGCCGCCGTCCGTCTGACGTTATCTTAGGGATTTGCCTGTGAAGACGCTCGATCAGTTCCGTATAGCCCGCCTTCAAGAGACCGTCCGCCTCGTCAAGAACAAAGAAACGGCAATGCGTCAGCGCTAAGTAGCCTGGATGAGAAAAATATATTGTGGTAATATATAACATACAAAGTGATAAAATTATTGCTGTCTGTAGTGAGCGAGTGAGAGGTTAGCGCCGCCATTTTCATTTCGATTAATTTCTTTATTAAACCGGGTTATAAAACTATTTCATAAAAGGTCTCTTTAAAAGTGAATATTCTCGTTGAGAGCCATAGATAAACTTACCACAATCAGGTGAACGCTTATGATGTTTATGGGGACAGTTCAAAATTAAATCATTTTTTGGTGATGCTAAGTCGTATATCTTATGTATCTTGATCGCGTAATACGCGACATTCGGATTTTTTTTGTCAATTTTGTTTAAAACTCATTGTTGACACTCTAGATTTTTGAAATTAATATAATTTTAGAAATTAACTATGTAGGTAAGTAGATGTTCGGTAAACAATACAAGCGGTTTTTGAACGTGCGGACGCGAATCTTGTTGTCCGTGTTATCTGTGATGGATTTGTGAATGTGTGCGGCCGATGAGGGTGCCGGCCGCCTCGTTTTGAATTTGGAAGGGAGTTCGACCGGTAGGCTATTCGCACGAGGACGTGTCAAAATCGAAGCACGCGGAGTACATCAAATTGAGGTCGCGGCGATTACATTTGTTACGGGTAAAAATAATTTTTAATTATTAAATATTGTACGTTTTTATGAGTAAATTATGGAATCATGTGGTGTTCCATGACTTTTCAAGATACGAGCAATATTATTGGTACTAGAGCACAGTCAAAGATGTTTTGACTTATATCGTCTTTAGTCCTTAAAATATTGTGATTTGATAACAATATAAAAACTATATAAAAACATTATAATTAATATCAATTATATATTCTGGGCAATTTCGGGGCTCCGTAAACTTGACTCAATCGAAAAAATCGCAAAGTTAATATTTACTAGTACTTTAATATATTTAAGAGCCATTTCACAAAATCACGCTACTGAAGTTTAGGTAAATGCCAGCGCATCGCTTACACAAGCGAAAGAAGTGAGGACGGAATAGCATGACTGTGAGTAACTTATTTTGATATTTGCACTCATTAATAAATAAATATAAGTTGTGATATAAAAAATTGTGTAATTGGCATGAGTAAATCATGATAATATAGAGTTATGTTAAATATTTTTTCCTGACCAAGAAAACAGAGTTAGTATCACAGTTAATTGAGATTATATTAATTGGAGAATGCACTTTCTTCTGATATAATATATGTTTGGAATTACTCTTTATCTAACGCAATAAATCGTGTTGAAATGCGTATATAATTCGTGAAAATTGGCGTAAGGTCTTTAATTTTTATTCCATAATTATGATTAATTATCGATATTCTAGTACACTATGTGTCAACAAGATTATATGCCTGATGTATAGATTTATTTAAAAGTTAATTTGATGAATTTTTATACAAGAAATAGAGCTCAGAAGATGGCTATGCGTACGTTAATTCGTAAAACAAGGTGCGGGAGATTGGTCACTACAAAATACTTGAAGTAATATTTGTAAATGTGGTACATTAACTGAAAAGGGAACAGATTATTATATTTTTATCAATTATTCAACAATTTGTAGACCTTTCCTATTAAGCGCTTAAAATTAAGCGCTTAAAATCTTCGATACACGCATCAAAATGTGAAATGCCTCTTAAACTTTGAAATTATTTTATTTATACACTGGCTGTACCCGCGACTTCGTTCGCGATTGCCGTACCTGCAGACTAATTATTCACATTTGTGCACTGTTTATCTCATATTAAGCAACACTGTGGTCTACGGTGAAGCACTCTTATAGTAAACCATAGCTCAGAATGGAAATTTCTACTTTGGATTTCAAAACTCCCGGGTTGTATTTTCCAGAAGACAGTAGTTAAGTAACCCAGAGAGCTCTTTCCCGGTTCGCACAATAAATGTTGAAGCAAAGTACCTTGTGCGTTTCTTTAGAATTTCGATTTTAAAACGGCGGTTTGTTTGGCGATAGATTGTTTTTTTTTTATTTCTCATTCTCGGAAAGTAGTGTTTGTTTGATCTGAGTAGCGGGTGGGAGACGCTCCTTCCCACCTAAGGCCGGGAAAAACATTGGTGTAAACAAAGTTATATGTCTATGATTTTTCGTTGTAAAATATTCTATTGTTGTAAAACAATTAATAACAACTATGTTTGGCAGGGTAGTAACTAAATATAAGGTAAAAAGTGTAGGTTAAAAAAAATTAAAACTTTCCCTAAATTTCATTGTTCTAACTCCTAGTGTATCTTTGTATCTTCTACTCATGTTTATTATTTTTAGTAAATATTTAGAAAAACTACTATTTTTTTACCCTCCTCATATTTTAAATGAAAAGTAGAGTGTTTAACACGGATGTAAGTCATCGATTCCTACTTGGACTATAGCCGCATTAATTTTAAAAATATACTGCTCATGTTATTAAAATCAAAATAAATAATATAAAAAAACATACTATATTTATATCGTTATTCCTTATATTAGTAGTGAAAAGCAGAGAGATTCTTGTTCGGGCTACAGCCGCCCGAAAATATTTCAAACAAAATTTTACGTAAAATTTCACAAATAGTTCAAACCTCTCAATAAATTTTTTGTAGGTATGTTATTTCATCAATGAATAATTTTTAGAAAAGCTACTTTATTTACTTTCTTTAAATTCGATATGAAAAGTAGAGAGCTGACCGCGGGTGAAAGTTACCAATTCCTTTCGACCCTTGTATAACAGTCTACTAAAGTTGTGCACTTCCAACTTTAAACGGATTAAATCACGAATATTTATCATTATTTTTGTCCCGACAGTCACCCCGTGACCACGATCACTACAAAGTGTTTGAAACGTCGGGACAAAAATAATGATAAATATACGCGATTTAAACCGTTTAAAGTTGTTTAATTACTAAGTGTAACAATCGCGAAAACCTAAGACAACATTGTGCACTTTCATTGCGCAGTCTCCGAAATGTATCCGTCAAAAGAAAGATATGTAGTTTAAAAAACTGATTGTGGTGAATGTACCACATTTTAGAGTTTTATCGTAGCAAGCTTGCAAAACTAAATAAGGGTGCCGTGCTGCCCGTGGGGCGCCGGGCTGCCCGTGGGATGCCGGTCTGTCCTTGGGGTGTCGGGCTTCCCATGGGGTTCCGGGCTGCCTGTGGGCTTAAGATGAGCCGTACGTTCAAGGGTTTCTCAACATTCCGCGGTCCAAGTTATTTAAAACGAAATATTTAGTTTGTGATATCTGTAATTTCTGAACTGCAAAACTGAGGACATAAATAATTAAATAACCACTATTGTAACAAAAAAAGAATGATTGAAATCGGACTACGCGTTAATAAATTACAACTTAATGTACATTTTGACTTTCATCCCCTTTCCCAAGAGAAGTGTACTGAATTTCGGGATAAAAGTATCGTATGTCCTTTTTCGTAGTATGAACTCGAATCGTGCTAAGTTTCATTCAAATCCATTCAGTAGTTTTGGAGTGATGCGAGGCCGGGATACAGACAGACATCCAGAAAAAAAAAAAAACAGTTTTTGCATCAGTATCAGCTTCAGATTGCTCTCAAAACATATTTTCAAAATATCTGCAATGTACAGAATTGGACCTGTTACAGTTTTATTATAAGTATAAATAGATAAATTTAAGCGTCTTACCCTTCGCGCTTCCCTACCCGCCTTCTGCAACCTGTTATAGGTATAGATTAGACTGATTAGAGCATTGCATGTTATAAAAAATATACGTAGGGAAGTTGTGCTTATCGTAATAAAAAATACTGTGTTTTATCGTTTGAAAAATCAGTCTTTTGGAGAGGTCCGACTACAGACCTATCTATTATACCTATACGATAAAGTGCAAACGCCAGCTTAAGATGAGCCGTACGTTCAAAGGTTCCTGTACATTCGGGTGTCAAGTCATTTGGAACGTAATATTTAGGTTGTGATGTCTGCAATTTCTGAACTGCAAATCCGATGACTTTGAAATATTTACGTGATAATTTTAAAGCACCACTATTCTAATTAAAAAAATCGGCCAAGTGCGAGTCGGACTCGCGCACGAAGGGTTCCGTACCATTAGCTATACAACATTAGACTTCATATTTTAACCTTTTTAGGGTTCCGTACCCAAAGGGTAATAGCGGGACCCTATTACTAAGACTTCGCTGTCCGTCCGTCCGTCCGTCCGTCCGTCCATCCGCCTGTCACCAGGCTGTATCTCAAGAACGGTGATAGCTAGACAGTTGAACTTTTCACAGATGATGTATTTTTATAGCCGTTATAACAAAAAATACTAACAATAAAATAAATATTTAAGGTACCCCCTAACAACAACCTTGATTTTTTTACCGTTTCTTGCTCGATACTAATAACGGTGACTGGTAGACGCTTTAACTATTCACAGAATATTTAGTTTTATGTTTTCTTTAAATATAATTAATTAAATTAGAATAAATAATTAAGGGGGCACCCATGCAATAAAATTTCAGATAATGGTACGGAACCCTTCGTGCGCGAGTCCCAATCGCATTTGGTCGGTTTTTATGTTTTAACGTGCGTGAGTCCGACTCGCACATGGCCAAATTTTTGTATATTTGTTATAGCGGCAACATAAATACATCATCTGTGAAAATTTCAACTGTCTAGCTATCACCGTTCTTAAGATACAGCCTGGTGATAGATGGACGGACGGATGGACGGACGGACGGACAGCGAAATCTCAGTAATAGGGTCGCGTTTTTACGCTTTGGGTACGGAACCCTGAAAAGAACGTATGAAATCGGACTACGCGTTAATAAATTACAACTAAGTGTATATTTTGACATTCGTCCTCACTCCCAAGAGAACCATACTGAATTTCGGGATAAAAAGCATAAATTATCCTCGTAGTATGAACTCAAATCATGCTAAGTTTCATTGAAATCCATTCAGTAGTTTTGGAGTGATGCGCGGCCGGGATACAGACAGACAGACATACGGACAAAAATAAAAAAAAATGTTTCAGCATTAGTATCAGCTACAGAGTACTGTAATATTTTTTTCAAAATATCTGCGATGTGCAGAATTGGACCTGTTACAGGTATAAATAGATAAATGTAAGCGTCTTACCCCTTGCGCTTCCCTACCCGCCTTCTGCAACCTGTTATAGGTATAGATTAGACTGATTAGAGCATTGCATGTTATGAAAAATATACGTAGGGAAGTTGTGCTTATCGTAATAAAAAAACTGTGTTTTATCGTTTGAAAAATCAGTCTTTTGGAGAGGTCCGACTACAGACCTATCTATTATACCTATACGATAAAGTGCAAACGCCAGCTTAAGATGAGCCGTACGTTGAAAGGTTTCTGTACATTTTGGATGTCAAGTTATTTGGAACGTAATATTTAGGTTGTGATGTCTGTTATTTCTGAACTTCAAACCCGATGACTTTGAAATATTTACGGGATAAATTTTAAAGTACCACTATTCTAACAAAAAAATCGGCCAAGTGCGAGTCGGACTCGCGCACGAAGGGTTCCGTACCATTAGCTATACAACATTAGACTTCATATTTTAACCTTTTTTTGTTTTAACGTGAGCGAGTCCAACTCGCACTTGGCCTACTTTTTGTATTTGTTGTTATAGCGGCAACAGAAATACATCATCTGTGAAAATTTCAACTGTCTAGCTATCACCGTTCTTGAGATACAGCCTGGTGACAGACGGAAGGACGGATGGACGGACAGACGGACGGACGGACAGCGGGACAGACCGTTTTTACCCTTTGGGTACGGAACCCTAAAAAGAACGTCTGAAATCGGACTACGCGTTAGTAAATTACAACTAAGTGTATATTTTGACTTTCATCCCCTCTCCCAAGGGAACCATGCTGAATTTTGGGATAAAAAGCTAAATTATCCTACCTTGTAGTATGAACTCCAATCATGCTAAGTTTCATTGAAATCCATTCAGTAGTTTTGGAGGAGGATACGCGGCCGGGATACAGACAGACAGACAGACAAAAATAAAAAAAATATAGTTTCGGCATCAGTATCAGCTACAGAGTACTGTACATTTTTTTCTTTCAAAATATCTGCCATGTACAGAATTGGACCTGTTACAGTTTTATTATAAGTATAGATTTTAAATATTGGCAAATTTATTTTGTAAGCAGTTTATGGTATATATCTATGAATATTTTAAATAATCTATAGATATAATAGTAATACCTAACCACATAATATGTACTGTTTGGGCAGGGCTCTTTTTGATCCCCGTAGTCCCAAGCTGTACCACGATGTCGTGGCGTATTCGACTGGGCTCCTGCAATGTCACATGAAAACACCAGCCGATATATGTGCTATTAGGCACGTGGGTATAAAATGGCGGGAACGACCTACTTTCGGACGCTAGTCGCTCCGTCGAAAGGGACCTATCGCTAAACACCCTACAGCTAGAGAATGATAATTCAGCTACCAACACGGAATTAGATTAGGATACGTCCCTTGATCTCGATGGTGAAGTAGTGGCCCGCCAGCAGCAATCCGTTGCTCACCCATACACTAACACTGAACGCCTGGCGTCCAAATTAATAGTCACACACAAAACACCAATGTTTGTCGTTATTAATATATATGGCAGTCCGCTGCTCTAATCCACCAGGTCGCCGCGACATCAATTTGATATACTCCGCGTGCTTCGATTTTGACACACGTCCTCGTGCGAATAGCCTACCGGTCGAACTCCCTTCCAAATTCAAAACGAGGCGGCCGGCACCCTCATCAGCCGCACGCACACATTCACAAATCCATCACAGATAACACAGACAACAAGATTCGCGTCCGCGCGTTCAAAAACCGCTTGTATTGTTTACCGAACATCTACTTACCTACATAGTTAATTTCTAAAATTATATTAATTTCAAAAATCTAGAGTCTTCAAGTCTAGAGTGAATAGGTCTATCTAATAATCTTTTAGGCAAGCATGCTACATCTTCGCCCGAATCAACACTTTCCATCAGGTGAGATAGCGGCCAAACGCTTGCCTATCATGCATAAAAAAAAGTCATTTTCATGCAATTGATAAAATACCCATAGTAAATACCGTACTGCGTAGATACCATTCTGTATAAATTATCAGAATGGATTAGAGGAAGCGCAGACTGAGCAACGAATATTTATTCATAATTTTATTTTTATATTCAAGAATCGCTCTATAAGGAAAGGCCTCCTCCAGATTTTGCCAATATATAAGGTCATTAGTACTCTGTCAATGTACCTCAGGGAATAAGAGTATGGAAAAATTACAGCATATACATTATACATACCACTATAAAGGTGTTAACCTAACGCCCAAGAGAATGTTCTTGACAGCGTAATTGCAACTGGTAAAACCGGGAAGAAGACAAGTTTAAAATCTTAGTAGATACCTCCAGATATAAGATCCTCAAGACGTCCAGGTGTGCCGACAACGATATCGACCCCGTTGTTCAGCGCATTGATCTGATCCTTTACATTGATGCCGCCGACCACCAGCAGTTCGCTAACTTTGGGATTCTCCAAGTACTTCTTGAACTTGGTGATTTGTGCGCAAGTCTGCTCGGCCAACTCTCGGGATGGCTGTATAGATAAACGTATAGTCACATATGAAAGAACATAAGCAACACACTGTAAATAATTTATGGTCAAGTACACGTAGCGCTTTCCGGACAAAAGTAAATTCGTCATATTTAACCGACTTTAAAAAAATAGGAGGTTCTCAATTCGACTGTTTTTTTTTGTGTGTTCCTCATAACTTATTATAGTCTATACCGATTTTTATATTTTTTTATACTTGAAAGCTGGTTCTTGTCATGTGGTCCATTTAAATTTGAGTGAGATCTGACGGGGTATTTGAATTCTCATAATAATGCGTGTGGCTCCGACTACATTGATGATGTTCTCATAATGAACAAAAAAACTGTATACGAAGGTTTGGTTCATTTACTTAATAATGCATTTTTTTAGAATATGTTCTGTTTGAAGTCAATATTTTTTGTAGTAAAATGTACTTCGACTACATGATCTCCTCATTTTCACTTGTTGATGTAAAATGAACAAAAAAAAGTAGTATACCATGGTTTTGTTTACTTACCTCATAGTGCATTTTTTGTTTTAGAATATTTTCTGTTTGAAGGCAGTTTTTTTTTTATTATCAACTGTTCAAACTCCATGACAGTTTACATGAATGTCATTGAGATATCCGTCTGATGTATATATTCGTTCTTATGTTTTACCAGTTTACCGTTTTACTATTTATTTCATCGGTATATGTTAAAATAATATGTATAATTTTGCGAATTAGATAAAAAGGTGATAAATTAAGAATGAAATAAACTAACCTCTATAATAATGGCCTGGGGTGCATTGGCGACCACTTTCGTCTCAGTAGCAGTGCCAGAAGCTACCACATTGTGTTTTATGTTTTCCTTGGGAGCTTGGCAGATGGCAATGTACTCCGATGGAGGTGGAAACTGAAATGAATAAAAATATATTTCATAAGTAAATATATTTCAGTAGTATGTTATTTAATTTTTATTGGGGAATGGGCAACAGTTTTCAAAAGTATCTTGTATGATATAATGTGAGTTTGGAGTCTAAAGGTAACAGAGGAGGGTAGAAATGAAAAAAAAAACAAACTAGAGAAAAGAGTAAACATTTTTAGAGTTAAATAAGTTATTTTAATATTGTTATGTTTGCTATAACGCCTGCGGATTACATTACAAATGTACGAGAGAAAAAAATATTATCATGTGCGGGATTAGAAACCGCGTTCGCGATGGATGGACGCGGGTTCGAACCCCGCACATGACAATATTTTTTCCTTCGTAAATTTGTAATTTTGTAAAAAACTTATACTTCAGCTTCCGAATTTCAAAATAGTTTTTGGCAATTTAAAACTCGTATTGAACTCCTACGCTATCTAAGTATAATATTCTCGTCGCGATTTTAAAATGCTTGATGTGCTTAAATTATTTCGTAAAAATATTTATTTCCAGGCGACCTCAATACATATAGGGGTAAAACTATACAATGCTATTACCCTGCCATAAGTGACATGGCATTGTATTACTGCAAGTCTGTGCAAGCAAGGATACTGTAAACATAAACGTGCATATCAATGGAACAAACGTTGAGGACTTTACTTTTAAAAAACATTTAGCTTAAATTATTTTACTATTTCAAATAACCTAATATTGATCTTAGGTATAATGTAAGGCCAAAAACTGGTGGGATGTTTCTAACAACACTAGTGTCTGTCGATGACTTCATGCGAGAGATTTAATATTTCGGCTGAAGGACTTGTATCCACGATCAAGAAAAAAAGAAAAAAAAACAGATGACGCCATGTCATGTCAGTCTTTAATCGTTGTATACAGGGTTACTGGTAACTTACGCATAACCTCTTAAGAGCAATATCAGTACATCACAAGGAACAAGTTTTGATATATTTTTTTTCTAAAAACTCAATTTAAAAAATCATCAAGATATTCTTGTACTCTCTAATAAATTTTAAATCTATTTCGTCGCAAATGTTAAAGCAACAACGGAGCAAGTGTTGCTAGGTTACTCAAGAGAGCTACGAACGTAGCTACACGCACAAGCGTAAGCGTAGTCAACCAAGACGCACCGTAGATACTATTAGTTATTCTGTAACACAGCACGATCTACGCGGCATCTCCATGGTATGGAGTATGGATATCTTTCGCCTACCTACCTACACCATACTTACATTTACCGTCCACCGGATGTTTCTTATTACATGTACACTGGGTCCACAATCCCTTCATACTTGACTGGCTAGATTAAAAAATAAAATTTGTTAAGATACAAACAATCTATTAGGTACAAGTAATTCAGCAACAAATAGCATCAAAGGAGGCGCGCGGTCGCACATGTGATGTCTAATTGTCTACCTGTCGCGTAAGTAGCATTGGCACGATTGCGTACTTTTAGGTACACAAAAACTTCACACGTTTTTTTTTTCAATAAAAATGCCACGGTCCCCCATCCAATTCATGAATGCAGCGGACGTTGCTTAACATAGTTGATCGGTTAAGAACGGCTAAGTTAGTACCTACGCGCTACGCTATGAACGCTTCAAACTTAAACCTAAGTTCGAAGAAATTAATTGTAGATTATTTTTGAATGTAGGCGTATTTAAAGAGTGGAATCATTCTTATTTTACAATCATTGGACTATTTACAAAATATTTACGTACCATTTTACAAATTATCACCCCTCAAACTCAAGTCCCGGGGGTGACGAAGTCTATCACGTGCAAATTGTTCAAAATAATCACAGGTACAACCCACACACAGTCCACATCTGAAATACAATTGTTCTTGAACCCAGGAGAGTACGGGTTCATGGGGGTTTTCGTGACACCACAAATGTTCGTTTCTAGTATTAAACAGTCCCACTCTCCCAAACGTATCCTCATCGGTCCACAACACAGTCGGCCTCTCGGCAAGCAGCATGTTGCAGAATGTGACGCGCGCTGGTTTGTCACTATCAGTCAGTTCCTAGACTCGATGAAGGTGGAACGGATATTTTCCTTCACTGTCCATGCGAACCATTGAGACACATCGAAGTGTTGAGCTGCATCATTTGTGTTCGCTGTGGGGTAAGCCTCGAAGAAATCTAGGATTGCGTCGTGAATAGCGACACTAACACAAACACACACACAAACACAAACTCACGGCAAGCTTCAGACACGTTGTCTCCACACCTAGCATAAACACGCACCATTTTGGTGTATTCAATATTGGTAGGTAGGTATATCGATATGCCATGTGCATCGATCGCGATACGTCACTTAATACGTCACAATCGGAGCGCGCGCGGCGAAATTCACGACTGTCGAGTGAAGGCTCGGCTCGGCTAACTAGCTCAAAGACAAAGGACAAGTGACCGCCCCCTTTCGCCTAGCCGCCACCCCTTTCTCTGCTAATTCTTCTAAATACCGACACCGACACATCAAACACGTGCCGCGTGCCGAACTCTGTCTTAAACTGTACTATGAGTCACAGATTATGCCAGTGGTACGTGTCCGTAACTGACATAGAGATTTTAATGGTAACTGATACAGAAAGCTTGTGAACCTAATACCTATAAGAACTTCATACTCAAGGCTTAGGAATGTCTACATTAAAAAGTAATTATTACTTCTTTGCTTATGCTAGAACATATGATATGAACATCATAGGTAGGTATCCATCGTAATATTATTATGTTTGACTTTTATGTTTTTACAAAACTATACGTAGTTAGGTAGGTACCTACCTACCTATTATTGGTTTAAATCTTACAGCCTATTGTTCACGCTGTTTATCTCTAATCTAAAAATACTTTAACAGTACCTACCTAAGTCCTAAGTAGGTATATCATTTCACATACATAAATCGAAGGGTGTTATTTCAATAAAGGCCTAGGTAAATTAAGTGCCTACCTTACGATAAAGAAGTACCTGATAAGAATCCATCCCAGTGAGTAAAGGTCAGTAAAGGCGGTGGTATTACTATTAAATAATTATTCTGTAGTAGTACCCACCTAGACGTCTGCCTGATAAGGATCCTACCAAGCAGAGATCGCGAAATGACTTTACCAATTAAGACCTAAACGAGTTCAAAATCATACAACTAATTTCACCAAAAGAAAGTCCAGACGCGCCGGCGCCGGCGTCGAAGCCGGCGGCGCGTGGCGGCTGCTACCAATTCTTTTGACTTTGATCTGCGTGCCACATGCCGCGCCGCGGTATTACTAAGTTAATATTATAATTAATTCTATGGTACCTATTGCTACTATTTACTGTATTTTAAAGAAAAACTCCAAAAAACAAGCGCGTGCCGGTAGCGCGGCGGCGGCGGCATGCGAAAGGAAGATCAAAGTCAAAAGAATAGCGGTGGCGCGGCTTTTGGTCCGGGAAATCCCACCCGTTTTTTATCTTAGCCACGCGCTTGGTCTGCTCTCGGCGCGACAGCGGCAATCGATCAGTCAGTCGCGCTTACGAGTTAGGTACGAATTGAGATGCGTTGGGGCATAGTTATTCACGATTTCGCGAATAATAAGACGATGTCATTTCAGTAGGTGCTTCATTTCGAGTACTAGTTCGAGTGACAGTGAGGTGTGGTGTGATGATATGTGCTTGAAACCTGCCGCCACAGAGGACAGAATACTGAGGATATTCCCGAACATACCTACATCACCAAGCCGTGTGACAATGCCAATGCATTGTCACACGGCTGGCAACACAGCCACTTTTATCCCAGATCGTGTTCGGCAACAACAATTTCGGTCGTTAGCAATAGATTTTCTGATTGGTAGGAAATCTGTCGTTTAATAACGCCATCATTATGCGGTAGAATTTCTAATAGACAAACGTATAGGTTGGTACTACTTACTGCCTTTATTGACGTTATTTTAATTTAGGTTGTAACCGTTAACGTAAACGAGCCGAAACTGTAGGTAACTCTTAAGATGTTATAATGTTAAATAAAAGTTGAGTTGATAATTAGGGTTTAATAACGCATACCCATAGTGTTATTGAAATTACTGACTTCTTATGTGACTGAACCTAATAACAAATGAAAGTTGGGTGCCACGAGTACTAGTAGGTATTGTATGGGTTACGTGCGCAGGAGATCACTGTGCCGCGCCGCGCCGCCGCGCTGCCTCGCCACGAGGCGCTCATCTCCGTCGTTGTCGTGTCGCGTCATTGTCCATGCGCCTTGTACTTATCTACCTGCTGACTGCTACATACACAGCATCGCTAATGTGCACGTGTACAAGTCCTAGTGAATATGTATGTGACTTTGTTCAGCAACGTAAGTACTTCATATTTATTTTATGGGTTTGTCGCTATTTAATTTACTAAAGAACTTTTTAAGTATAAAGGTATTGTGGACCCAGTGTACATACACGTAATAAGTATGAAACATCCGGTGGACAGTATGTATGGTGTAGGTAGGTACCGTGGAGAACCTTCGTAGGCTGCGCTTTGGCTTGGTTGACTACGGGTGTGCGTGTACATGTGTGCGTGTCTACGTACGTAGCACTCTAAGTTACGTAGCGGCACGCGCTCCGTTTTTGCTATATCGTTAGTTACGTTACGAAACAGATCCAAAATGTGTTAGAGAGTACAAGAAGATCTTGATGATTTTTTTTATAAAGTTTTCAGAAAACATTTTGAGCTAAACTTATTCCTTGTGATGTACTGAAATTACCCTTAAGAGGTTATGCGTAAGTTACCAGTAACCCTGTATATGGCATACCCCGGCTATAGGGGTAGATGGCGCGGGCTCGAATCCCACACATGACTATATTTTTCCTCTGGTTGTAATGTAATTCGCGGAACATGCGTCACTGCACATATAAAAAACTAATAAAATCATTCTTCTAAGTTTGAAAGTAAGGTTATTTTAGTGACTGTTATTGCGAACTTACTTTGAACGGTGTGGCACCGAAGTTGAAGCTCATTTCAGCATTCTTGAGAACAACAGCTGGGAAGTAGCAATCTGCCTTCCTTGACTGGTCCAACTTGAAGGCCACTCCAAGATCTTCACCATTCTTGGTGTATCGAATCTCTCCATTGTTTAAATTTAAAAGACAACCTGAAAATAGGCATTTTCATTTTTCATACTTGGAAAGTAAGCTGAAGTTACCAGATCAGAGGGATGAAAAAAGTACTTTCGAGAAGTTTCTAGGAAACGTATTTCTTTGCTTCTATTTAATCGATTTTTGCAGAAAACTGAAGCGTAAAGTTACCAGTCACGCTAGCCTCAAAATTTTGTTATAATATCAACATCTCCTAAGAAAGTTTTCTTCTAGGTCTTCAACTTTAGAATTTCCGTTTACTTCCCCTTACTAAGTTTAAAATACCCACTCCATATAACTGTATGATACCAAGGTTCAAAAAAGTTGTAACAAAAAATAGTTATGCAACAAATCCTATAATAATAACAATGCTTAAATTGAGTAGGTTAGGTACTAGCTTAAATATAATTTTAATTAATGAATTAGGATTGAGACTCCCTGCCAGTTACTATGAAAAAAGATAGGGGGGGGTTATTGCGAAAATATTATACTTCGGAATAACCTAAAAAGGGGTAATAACGAAAACAAAATTCAAAGTACAGCTAGTATGTTGTGTTCCACACACAAAACGATAATGTACCGTAAAAACAGACACTTTTTCAAATAATTTACCACAATTACGATATAATTATGATGGGGTTATTGAAAATCACCAAAATTATCGCAAAAATACTTGACACGCGCGTGATACACTCAGATATATGAGGCCAAGAAGAGAATATCGTCACGGTAATGTTATCTATACAGTATCTTAACACGGCTCTGTCGTTGAAATAACCACCTACAACCGCGCTGTACGTACAGCGATAGGGCTACCCGCCTCCTGTATTTTAATTACATTTGCCTACTTTGTGTTTCCATTTAGTTTAGTGATTGTATTATACTTTTTTTTATATAAACAAATAACATTCTTTGTGAAATTAACAGGAACTGTTCACTAAAATTGCGTGTTGTTAATTGATTAGTAGGTAAATTTAATTAAAAAGCCATGTTTATATTTGAATAAAAAATCAGTCTTAAAAATTTGCGACCGAAAAATATTTGTGCGACGTACGAAATACTTTATTATTAAATTTTAAAGTATACAAAATCCACATTTTAATATATAGCTTATAACTACCCATTTCACTCGTATCAATCACGTTCCTTTACTCTATTCACTTTTTTTATTAATCGAATATAATTTTACTTACTAGTAAGTAAAATTATTTTATAGTATTACCTTTCAGTTTCCAGGTTATCTTAAAAAAGTTATCTCTGGCTGCGTTTTTGACAAATTCATGCAACCAAAAACAGCACAATATATCCTACTCGTCATATTAAATATGTAATATGCACATAAACTTATCTTTAGTGAAAATATTGCGCTTTTATTGTTAAAAAAATAACACACCGTCCATTCGTCACTTAGGCACAGACGCGACTGTCTGAGTACTGAGCGCGGGCCGAGATCGAGGCGCGTAGGTATAACTCGCGTTTCGTCCGTTTCTATGAAGTTGAAATACTGTATAGATAACATTACCGTCATATCGCTATTGAAGAAAAATTTTTTGAACTCTCGGAATATAACCATTTTCAGAGTGACATAATTTTTATTTATTTATATTTGATAGACTTTGATCACTATCTCACCTGATGGTAAGATACGATGTGGTCGAAGATGTTATTAAGGCTAACTTAGAATTACTAGCTCTTTAGGATTGCTGCTGGAACACAGTTAGTTGCTTGGCAAAATATTTTCTACTTGAGGGTAGTAGCTGGCCCGGCGGGAATTTGCAAATGTCCTACCACCATTCTATTACGACTGCCATCCTAAACATACAAGCGCGACCGACACACAACTTGACGTGCCCTCTGGAGCACGGAAGCGTTCTGTAGTAATGCCACTAGCGGCCACCCATCCAAGTCATGACTGCCACAGACGTTGCTTAACTTAATTGATCGATTAAAAACAAGCAAGCTAAGCTCCAAGCACATCAAAGACAAATAACCTGGCGAGCTTCAAAAAAAAAAAAACTATGAACTATAAAATCAGTTTCAAAAGAGAAATGATAATATTAAATACTTCAGCTGATCGTAATACCCATAAAAAAATCATTAAACAGAGATAACATACCAATTACATCTTTTATTCCATATGCAGTGCCATAATCATCGAACTGCTTAGCATTGGATTTCTTTCCTGTGCCACCAAAACCATAGCCGAGTCTGTCGGTGCCAAGGTCTAGTCTTGCCTGAAACAAAAAATGCAAATAAGGGATAATTTCCTGTATGTCATTTACCACGATATCAGTCTTGTTTAATAATTCCTTTTCCGTATATAAGGCCGAGATAAAACCCGGCAGCAGCGGCATCCCGTCGAGTATCAACTTAACGTGATCACGTGCCTTGAGACGCGGCGTGGGCGCAGAGCTAATACGCTGCAGCGTCACAGTTTATTTGACCCGGAGTGTACATCAGTATTGTGAATATATCGTGATGGATTATTTTATAATTTACTGCCTGGAAAAGCCACAACAAGATGTAGAATACTAAATATGATAGATCCAGATTGTTCGGTGGTCTTGACCTTTGCATAATCTGCCATGCTCGCGGGAATACGCGGCGGGTTGCCGCCATACGCAATTCATGCGCATCCGCAGATAAGGAGAACAATAGAATTTATAATATGGACGATACCTTTCACGCGGATACCAATGAGTTAACCTTTCAAATTCGGATGTAAATATATTCACAAAGGTATTTCCATCCTCTACATATTGTATATTGCGAAAGACAGTCTTTCATTCATTGCAAAAGTGTTGGAAAAGATCCTCCTTACTTTAAACACCAGTTTTACTTTCTGCAGGTTTTGGAGAAAGTATATAGCTTTCTCCAAAACCTGCATGTCCAGTCATCTATTTGGAAAAGTACTTAAAATACATAATTGCAGTATTGATTCCATTATGTGATAATACAGAGTGCTCTTGTTATATACAACAGGGCTACCTGTATAAAATACCTGGAAAATTTATTATATTAACAACAAATATGCTCAAAACTAAATAGCTTTGTTAGTTAGTAGTTCCACTAAAACAGATTGCAAAGACTGTGTCAAAAAAGCTGTGAACACTGCTTACTGCAGGCATGTAAACTCAATTTTACACTATGGTATTATTATCTGGGGCATATGCACAGATATTGAGCAACTCTTTATAATTAAAAAACAATGTCTAAGAGCTATTTACATTACATACAACTTATGGATTCCTGTAGACCATTATGTAGATATGATAAAATATTGACTATTACTTCGTTGTATGTTGTAGAAGCTTTTCTACTTGTATATAAAAATGAAGCCCTTTTTAAGAAATATAGTGCGCTAATCTGTCATTTTATATGCTCCCGATAGAGGCACACACTCTGTAGGCTTTTCCTAATCATAGAAAGTGCAGAGGGCTTTAACTTTGAAAACCTTTCCCCCATCCTACTAATATTTTGAATAATGAATTAAGAGTTTTACATGTTCGTTAGTTGTTTGTGTACAATGCCACTTAAAAAACTAACAAAACTTTGATTTTCCGTAGTTGTTACATTACTATGAAATAATGAAAAGCATATGCTCAGAATTTTGTTCCTTCGAGTCTCGTAGCAAAACATAGTCCTTCAATTTCTCACCCAGATACTTATAATAAAGTAAAATAAAAGTAAAGCTAAAGAATCTATGTTGGCCTGCAAAAAGACCTAACCAGTGGTTTCTTAAAGTTGCCTACAAAGAAACTGGTGCACATTAACACTTTGACAGCCAAGCATTTTATTTATTTCCAATCTCTGACAGCCGATCACGTCCCCTGTCCATGACAGTTTTTTTTTGTTAGAGATGCTGATCACGTACTGCGTACATGTGTGAATTTCAATACTGTTTACTCTAAAACAACGGCCTGTAGGCGTGATCCGCGTCACGTCAATGCTTAGATTATTTTTTAGGCTACACACACAAACGCACTTCAAATACTTGCGGTGTGTGGGGTGCGGGAAACAAAGGATCGACCGAGTCGGGTCGACTCTCGCGGTTGCCCCGGCGTAGCTAAGCGATCGAGACGTGTGACAATTTATTGGCGCGAAATGACTTCGCGACGACGATTTCGTCTGGATTCGGATATTGAGGAGGACACCACGACAGAAACTGAAGGTAAGCTATCGATTTACTTGTGTTTTTGTAAGCTTGTAATAGCTTTTGGTTTTGAGTAAGTACCCACGTTTTGTTTTTCAGAGGGAATTGACGAGTTTATAGCCAGTCAAGAATTGTGTTATGACCCGTGCTTCAAAAAATACCACGCCAGGAAAGACTACACGGCATAAAATTTGAAAAATGTAGATATAAGAGTTTTTTTGTAATCCTTATTCTTAGTTGATTTTATAATAAAAAAAACAATTATACATGTTTTTCTTATTTTATATAATAATATAAGATACCCTCAATACAATGAAAATAAAATCATGGCCTATTATAGTCTTTTTTCTATAAAAGTAACAAAATGGTCAAAAAGTGCTGGCGCGCCCAGAATGGTACGCTAATTATATATGCTGCTAATTAGGATAAAATTAGCATCACGTGCGTAGTACGTGATCCACTGTCAAATTGTAATTGACCAAGAGAGTGCATAGTGCGAGCGAAGCAGTTTTTCATTAAATTGTAACAAAAATGCTTTCGTACAGGTCGCATTTCTCAACTGTCAACAAATTTTGTGAGCAGGTTTGATAATTCCACAGAGTTTATTTTTTGATTCAGTTTTTGGATATTTCCAAAATGACAGAGAAATGGGGTTTAAAATCTTTGAAAGATTCCGAAGGACAGTTATCTGCAAACAACACATAAAATACATAGATATAACTATTAAGTCGCCAGACATAAACATTTATGTTGCAATTTATATTATACTAGAGGCCCGCCCCGCACCGATAATTACGACTATAAAATGAGTATCTTTAAATTTGGATCAAATTGGTGTGCAAATTAAATTTAAAATATGTTTAGTAGTTTACGAGTCCATCGCGGACAAACAATGTGACACGTAATTTTTATTACAAAGATATGGCTATATTGAGATGCTGATTTATCATATCTTTGGCAGCAATTAGCTTAGAGTATAAAAGGTTATTATTATTATTTATTTATTATCAATGGACAGGCAGCAATATGCTGATATGTCCAAATCATTGCAGTGATGGATTTATAGTTTCAAAGGAGATTTCTTTTCTGTAGATAGTCATTTATCCAGTTTATTATTAAAATTGTTTATTGATGTGGGTGACACAACATATTCTGATAGTTATTACCAAGTTCCAGTTATGCACTTGACTACTCTGTTACTCAGGAAATGGTCGTTATGGCCAATTTATATTTATTTATATTGAGTGTAAATTATTCGTATGCAGGCTGTGTTCGCTCATAGAAGGCTGTTAGACTTGCTATATTTGTGTTTATGTTATGTTTATGCTTTTTTGTTGTATGTCCAGTTTGCAAACCTAAATAAAAAAAAAAAAACAAATAAACTGGATTTTATGTCCCCGGATTGACCTTGACCTATCTCAGATTATATAAAATTCTTCTATATTAGGTAGGTTATAATATTGATTAATTATCTTAAATGTCTCATCTTAAAGATCACCCCTAAGGCATATTTCTTCTAGACTAGTGTTAGGAGTCTCTCTTCATAAGACTTGTGGCGCAGGGCCTGTGGTAATTTGGTTGCTTTCCTCTGGACATTTTCTAGAAGGTTAATATCTTTTTGGAAGTATGGGCTCCAAACTTGAAAACCATACTTTAGCAGGGGTTTGATATATGTTTTATATATTTTTAGAAAGACTTCTACAGTGAATAATTGGTTTGATCTCTGTATGACATATAAAAACGAGTTGGCTTTTTTCAGTATAGATGTGATTTGAGCTTCCCATTTAAGATTAGATGATTTTAACACTCCTAGGTTGTAGTGTGTAGATGTAAGCTAAGTAAGTAGGTATAATATAGTAGCTTTAAGTATTGAGTGAAGGCAACGTGTGCCAGCAGTAATAAAGAACATATTCATCTATTCGGACGTTTCACTTATCGTACGCCCTCGAACCACCAACATCACATGGCGACCCTGCCAGTCCCGGTGCAGTGAGAAGGCGGAGTGTGCTGCACCGGGATGGCTTTTCAAGAAAATGAGAGCAGAAAATTCAAGATGAAGAAATTAGCGAATAAAAAAAATAAAATAAATAAGGACAGTAAAATGAATGAAGAAATATGAAGCAAAATGAACATTTGAAGATAATTACGGAAAAATGAAAATATACAAAGGAAAAGACGGAGAAATTAAAAGACGGAAATGTCATGGGAAAATGAAGAAATTTTAAATAAAATGAAGAAAAATTATATTAAAATAATATGAAGATAGAAAATCCTTACATGAAATTTAAGAAATTTAAGATGATTTTTCACTACAAATAAGGAAAAATGAAGAGAAGGAAAATTCATGGAAAAATCAAGAAATTTTTAATAAAATGAAGAAAATTATATTAAGATAATATGAAGATATAAAATCCTTAAATACGAACGGATTAACCTAGGCGTTTGCGAATACAAGATGTATAACTCCAAAATAGAAAAAGAAGAGGTGTTCCTGAGCCAGAATGCGGCTGGAAACAATGATGCAACCACGACTATTGAGCAAATAAAATCTGATATCAGGAGCATGAATATATTTATCATCATAATTGGAGCGGCTATCGCATTGGCAATTATATACTTTTTGCGAAGAAATACAAAGAAATCCATCAGAGGTGGATAGAAGATGCCACAGCAGCGGGAGCGTTGCGGCGTATCCGCAATTCAATACGTCGGCGGGAGGAAACCAGCGATACCGGCGAATAAAAAGTGTAGTGTTTTTAGTGAAAATATATAGGCAGTGTTTAAATAAAGTGTAAGAAATTGATTTTTTTAATGGAATTTTTAGTGGACATATGCTAAATTTTACGAAAAGAGTGCGACACCATTCGTAAACTAGGAAAACGACGTACGGAAAAAAGTTGTGAATTGAAATTGGACAAAGTGAAGGACCTTTACAGTAAATATCAGGTAATAATTAAGAATTTTCCAACAAAACGGTCTAGCAATGTGGTAGAAATATGCAGCGAAATTCAGTTGATTTATAATAAAATATATAGTTACTACGGTACTGAAACTGATGTAATAATGGAAGCTTTTGATATAAAAACGGCAAATGCTATTATACCTTATATGGACGTTAAAGATGAAACTACAGAGAGAATAATAGAAGGTATTGAGATGCTGAATGAGTGTTTAAATCTTGATAAACATAAAAAACTTTTGATTAGTTACCTTTGTTTTGAAAACAAAATTGTCTAAGTCAGCAAAGTTAAAATTAAAACCAAGTTATCCAACCGTACAAAGACTTATTGATGATATTAGACAGTATCTGCTTACCAAAAAATCCGCGAACTCTTTGCTGACTCAGATGAATAATGTTACTCAAAATACCATGCCAATTTCCAAATACGGCGAGAAGTTAGAAGATTTGTTTATAAGTCCCACTATAGCGCAGGCCGAAGGAAACCCTAAGGCAAGCGAAATATTGAGGCCGATAAACGAGCAAATGGCTATAAAAAG
This sequence comes from Plagodis dolabraria, assembly GCA_963854805.1. Taxonomy (NCBI): domain Eukaryota; kingdom Metazoa; phylum Arthropoda; class Insecta; order Lepidoptera; family Geometridae; genus Plagodis; species Plagodis dolabraria. The sequence continues at coordinate 13,113,056 of OY978461.1, forward strand.
ATTTGCAGATGGCCTTCGGAACCGACGCCTTAGCACCATACTATCAGCACGCAACTACACCACCCTCAAGGACGCCGTGAGAGCTGCAGAGGATGAAGAGCTGGCCAGCCCCGGAACTTCCGGATCGGTATATTCATACACCAGAGGTAATAATTCATATTATTATAGGTCAGCACGAGGTCGAGGAAATTACAACAACTACCAGCAAAATGCGAGGTACGTAAGTAACCATAGAGGTAATTATAGAGGGAATCTGCAGGACAACCAGAGCCATCGCGGCTTACCAAGGACAAGCAGAGGTGCTTTTCGAGGTAATACCTACAATAATCAGTATCCGCAAAGGTACACCAGGTCGAACAGAGGCAGCTACCGAGGTTCTTTCAATAACCGTCAAGGTCAATGCTATGCAGTGGGAGAAGGTGACGAGAAAAAGGACGAATATATTAATTTAGCACAATTTTTTCGGACCTAACTATGTGTTTGTATGCCAAGGCTTAGATTTTGTGTACTTAAATTTTGAAAACAAAAGACTCAAATTTTTGTTAGATACCGGTGCTTCAATTTCACTAATTGTAAAAAGTTGCATATACCAAAACAATATTAGGACTTATTACGATAAAACTGTTATAAACGGCATTGACGGCAAAGTACAAGCAAAAAGCTTCGTTTACATTCCTTTTTGTACGGAGAACGGTGTAGAATTTCGCCACAAGTTTTATTTATTTGATAGCGTACCGTATGACGCCGACGGTATTATCGGATTAGACTTTCTTAGAACTTATAATGCAAACATAGACCTATCAACGAATAGAGTTACATTATATTCGCACGGAATAAGTTGTTCTATTAAAATTCATAAACGTTATGAACACGATATACAGTCTGAAAGTTGTATTACTATTCCAGCTCGTAGCGAAAGTGTTCACTTTATATACATAAACAAAAATTTATATAAAGATTGCGTTATACACCCTAAACAATTAGCAGAAAATGTTTTCATAGCAAGCAGTATTGTCACTCCGAAGAGAGGTATTATTCCGATTAAAATAATGAACACGGGAGAGACATCAATTACTATACCAAAATCTCATTTAGTAGGAAGTCAAGATTTCGATTATTTAGAGAAATATGAGGTCTGTTATTTACCGAACCCGATCGAAATGTGGAACGTGTTGAAAAGTTATTACCAAAACTAAAGTTATCACACTTAAATTCGGAAGATAGAAAGGAAATAGACATTATTTGCGCAAAGTATTCCGAATAATTCCGATATCTTTTTTTTAGAAGGCGATAAGTTAGGTACTGTGAACGTTATAGAACAATCCATTACTGTGAAACCGAATACGAAACCTGTGTATGTAAAACCTTATCGGCTACCGGCTTCTATGAAACCAGAGATAAATAAGCAAGTTCAGCAAATTCTCGATGACGGTAGGTAGTATCGAACCAAAAATTCATTTATCTATGTGTATTATGAAGGATCCATTTACCCGATTAATAAAATTATTATTGTTATAAGAAGAAAACGATTGTATAATTGAATACGTAAAAGGTATTTCTTGAATAAGTTCGGGGGCGCGTTCCAGTAAATGTTGGTCGAGCAATATTTGCTCTAAGGCACCTGGAACGACCTATTAAGGTCCTTTCAAAATATGGAATTGACAGCGATGTTTTAAGGTGATAAAATACAGTCTACATTTTTAATAAATGGGGCATAATACGTAATTAACCAATGTTAACATAGTATGCCACTAATCCTTGGCTTAGCTTGTACAAAATCTATTATTTATTGTAGAATCTGTCACATTTGACAGCTGGCCAAGATTTGGCCGATTCAAAAGGTAGTAAAAAATTGGCCAGGCAGATCAAAATTTGCTCTGACAGGTCGCCCGGAACGGGTATGATCAAATCTTGACAGGATCAAATTAAGTTCGATTAGAGTGCTGGAACGGCGTATATCTGCGTTTAGACCATAATTTGTCTTGGCCGACGGGTAGGAGGAACGCACCCCTTATCACTTAAAATCGATGAATGAAACGGTAATTGCAACGGTACTAACTAGAGCTCAAAAAGCACGAATTTTAGATGATGAGATGAGTGGGGTACATAGCACAAGGGATCCTAATATAGCTGCCGAACCGAAGTCTGGCCAACCTAGGGTCGCAGAAATATTACGGAAACCGAGTGACTTTGTAGAGTTAGATTTTATACAAGAAAATAATTTGAAAAAGAAAAATATAACGCATACTGAAGAATGTTTTGCTTATGAAGAGTCGACTCATACTTTATACGTAAACCTCAAATATATGTCGCATTTTACGCGAGTCGAGCTTGCGAATATATTGAGTAGTTTTTGTAGTAAAATAAACTTTAAAGAGTTTTTTATAATGAATAAATACGAAACAACATATAAAAAAATAATGTTTTACGTATGAAGAATCTAAAAATACTATTTATATAAACCTCAACTATATGTCGCATTTTACGCGAGTCGAGTTTGCGAATATATTGAGTAGTTTTTGTAGTAAAATAAATGTAAAAGAGTTATGTATAATAAAGAATGAAAATAATATAGAATTTATTAAAGAGTTAATAAAGGAGATAAAGAATAGAGAAAAATGGTCCGGACCCAATATAAATATATTGAGAGGAATAAAAAAATGTCTCCGATAGTAAAGCAAAGACATACCTACATATTACATGACTATCACTTATTACCTACAAGTGGTCATGCTGGTGTACGACGTATGATAAACAATATATAAGGTAAGTACTTCTGGCCAGGAATTGAATATGACGTACGACGGTACGTGAGCAAATGTAAAAAGTGTCAAACTAGTAAGTATTCCAAAAATACTACAGAACCCATGACCGTGACAACAACGGCTTCGACAGCGCTAGAAAGGGTATATTTAGATATAATTGGGCCCTTAGATAAGGATTTAGATAATAACGTCTATATTTTAAGTTTACAATGCGAGTTAAGCAAGTACGTAGAGGCTTATCCACTACAGAGAAAAGATACGGTAAGTGTAGCCAAAGCATTCGTAAGTAACTTCATATTAAGGTATGGTGTACCAGTATCCATTACCACCGACCGAGGAACAGAGTTCATGTCCGAGACAATGACGGAAGTATGCAAACTACTGCAAATCGAAAAGGTAAATTCTTCCGCTTACCATCACGAGACAATAGGTGCTTTAGAAAATACGCACAAACATCTTGCAGCCTTTTTGCGAACTCAATGTGACGGACATCCAGAAACATGGAGCCATTGGCTTCCATTTTGGTGTTTCTCATTCAATAGGTACTACTGTTCATACGGAAACTAAGTACACTCCATACGAACTGGTATTCGGTAAACCATGTAATCTTTCTACAAATTTAACCAGTAACAATGTTAAACCTTTGTATAACCATGATAACTATGCACTTGAACTTATGTATCGATTACAATTAGCATGTAAAGAAGCAAGGAATAATTTGATTTCCAGTAAGATTAAAAGAAAAGAAATATGGGACAAATAATGTAACCCAGTTAAATACAAAAAAAAGGTCCTTTAATTTTGATTAAAACGAAACAGGTAAAAAATTAGATATGTTATACAAGTTCATTTTTAAATTACCAAAAAAAATTTAATAGCAATATCTACTGCTGGTACTAAACAAGTACAACTAGTCAAATTTATTTATTACTTTTCACTAAAAAAGTTACACGAAGTTGAAATTTTCAAAAATTCCTTCTAAAATTATGGTCACTAAATAAACAAAACTACCACACACAAAAGTACAATTAATGAATGGAAACACATGATGCGCGGAAGTTACACATAATATTCATCTCTCTTTCTTATTTTCTGCATTGCGCGTGTCTGTTTCGGTAGGTACCTAATCCAAACATCTGTTACGTACTAGTAAGTATTTTTAGCATTAAATGAAAGATCGAATCTAACTTTCCTTTCCCTTCATACTTTGATCTTAGATTACATTACTTGTAGGTACCTAGTGAATTGTTTTGATTTAAATAACAATCGGATATTTAGGTATCTGCTTTAAGCTTAATAAGATGAACATCATAGCGTGTCAACTTTGTAGTAATAATAACTCACCCGCTTGTTTACACTGAGCTAAATAACTAGCTATCAGTTCGATGCTTACATTATTATTATATCACTTGTTTATTGTCAATTGCACGTTTCAAAAAATTGTTTCGTAGTGACATTAACGCTGTAAATGTACGCATTAAATGTACAGCTTTATTGACACTTTCACTTAAGTTTCATCCACTGTTTACACAGTTATTACCGACATAAATAAGTAAACACATCATTTTTTTTCAATTCATAGAAGTCCTTAATCGTTTCATCCGAATTGATATGCCGCGGTAGGTACTTACTAACATCGTCTTATTCTTTAGATGAAAAACTATCATGGCGGTTATCAAATCGCGGCGTGCTATAAAGAGAAACAAATTATACTTTATTAACGACGCATCATCGGCGCGTGCGGTACGCGACTGAAATCTGAACTTTCGGCGTTTTCTTTCGGCAGGATCATTTGCGAGGTCAAGGTGTATGACGTGAGAAGCGAGATGACCTCGACGAGTTTTGTTTATGAATGACACATTTTTATGTAGGGGTAATTACATATGTATAAACCGCGTGCATGTAGTATTTCTTAATGAAGTAGAGGAAACGGTGTGAATTAAATGCTTGGGCGTGTTAATCAATGAAGAGGTTTGACCAAATATTTATGTATATGTTGGATATTTTTTTTTTACGTAACTCATGTTTTTTTCTGTCTGTATGTTTTTAGTACCAGCAGCAGATGGACCAGTTTTTTTTTTTTGGTAGTTTCAAAATATTGTTGTATAATAGACCATATAAAGTTATAAGCGAAAATGAACCCAATGTAACCATACGTATTGGTAATAAGATTGATACCATCCATAAAAATAGAGCCAACATTTGTGTGACTTAACATCTATTCAAAATTTGCTCTATGTATAAAGTTGAGTTACTGTTGTATAGCACACCTTTACAGAATACATTACAGTTACACCTTACAACAATGTAAATACGATAACTTGATAACTTACCTACCTAAATGATTCATTGTGATGTACTCACATAATGCTTTGTTTAAGTTTGATATATATGAACCTATTCTATAACTGATTTGATTATTACAGTTAATACTTAAGACAAGAAAGATTTTGTTAAATGAATAGTTTAGTAAAAATATAAAGTTTAAATGTAAGTAATAAATTAGATAAATCCTATAAGAAACAAAAAAAAAAAAGAAAATTTTTAATTGTTTTCTTTTTTTTTTTCAAAATCACCCCGATGATGTAGTGTGTAGATGTAAGCTAAGTAAGTAGGTATAATATAGTAGCTTTAAGTATTGAGTGAAGGCAACGTGTGCCAGCAGCAATAAAGAACATATTCATCTATTCGGACGTTTCACTTATCGTACGCCCTCGAACCACCAACATCACAAGGTCTTTTTGCTGATCAACAGATTCTATATCACTGTTGTCTAACATATACTTTGCTCTAGGGTTTGGTGAGCCCAAGTGTAACACAGTGCATTTTGCTGCATTCAGTTTGATAATCCAATCCTTGGATTGTTTGATCATCTCCAATACTTACATATTTACAAATTGTTACATGTCATGTCACTTTTACCCACTCAAGTTTTCAATGATGTGTTTCATAAAGAAGGCATAATTAATCCTTTGGCATCTGAGATAGTGAGAACAATAGAATTTCATTCATATATGGACAATATGCCTACGCAGATGCCTATGAATTATACCATTGTTATTAAAATCATTTGTTGTTTCAAATAGTGAACACTTACAGCTTGAGTAGACCATCCTACACGGCACAATCCCTCATCAGTAACTATGGCTTCATAGTAATATGCTCCTTTAGTATGTACTCCTTTCGTAGCCCTGCATCCATGCCAGTTTTTTTGATCTCTGGACTGGCATCGAAGACCATCTGGCGTCACCGCTAACGCGTCTGTTCGATCGAAAAATGACATCGTCCAATCATTTGATATGGTCTGTATTAATTTACTGGACTTCCCTTCTTGTATATCCTTTAATGTCTCCCACACAATCTGAAGTATTGGTAGGCAGAATGCTCCAGTCTTGCCGCTGCCGGTTTCAGCCGCCATCAGCACGTCTCCTCCTCCCAGAATGAGAGGAATCGCTTCAGCCTGCACATCTGTAGGTAAGTTCCAGTCCATCTCTTCTATTGCCTTTGCCAGTTCAGAGAGGACACCAAATTCCTCGAAGGCTGTCATTTTGAAACCACGCAACACAAGTTAACACAACCACAAATTACGACCATACGTTCTCAGATACCGAAAGCTAAAATCTGTTTAAATAATTTACATTGTGTTGTGGTTAAAATCACTGGCCAGTGGTCACAGCTATGCTAAGAAAGTACTTATCACTTTGATGTTCTACAGAAAATTAGTTGTTCCGGCCGGTAATCGGTATTCTTCTTCTTCTTTAGATGGCTTTTCTTCTTCTTCTTTAGATGGCTTTTAAACGCAGGAGCGCGTTCCGAACCTCGGTTAGAGCGCACTCGGAGTGCACTCGGAGTGCAACTTTTCACTCTAACGTCGTTCACGACCTTCGGGTAGAGCGCAACTTTTTAACTATCAAAAGAGGTCGTTAAAATGTTGAATGTACTGACATGACCGTGACATTTCTTGATGAGTAAATTATAGGCAATCTATTATATTTTGCAGGTAACGTAGGTAGTTATTGCATCATAAAAAGTCTATAAATTTTGCACAATTCCCCGCCAAAAACGATATTTGAGGTTATAAAACAACCGGCCGTTCGGAACCTTCGAGTAATTTACAGCAACCAAACAACGCACTCTGACCCTCGGAACGCGGCCCAGCTTGGCGTGTTTCTGCCAGTGTCAGAGTGTGGCCAATGTACGGTTTAAATAAAGAATGCGCGGTTAATTAATAAATAATTAGGATTAGTTAATAAAGCAAAAATAAAGGTTTAGAAGTATTTAAAAACTAATAATAACATCTATAAACGAATATTATTCGACTTAATAAAATTACATAAAATATTTATAAACGGTGTAAAGACATATGAGAGAAGACATTTGAAGTTAACAGGTCTAGGGATATCAGGACTTAAAACATCATACAGAGAATAAGATAACTTAGGACACCAAAAGAAAATATGATCTAAGGTTCCATCTTCAAGGCCACATTCACAAAGAGAATGGTCCCTGACCCTAATTTTGGAAAGGAAAACTGGTGAGCAAACATGTCCCAGGCGCGATTATTGTAGAGGTAACCATTTTATTAGATTTTTTAAATATAAAAAACCATGGCTTAGTAGGTATATCTGGCTGAATGTCCCCATAATGTCTACCTTTAATCATTCTTGTCCTATTCCAAATTTCAGACCATTTTTCTCGAAGATTTCTTTTCGCTAAAGTACGTAGGTCTCTGGAAAATCCTTTTGAATACATGTCCAGGCCTATTTCAGCGGCTTGCTTAGCATAATAATCTGCATTTTCATTACCCTCAATACCACAGTGACCAGGAATCCAGGCAAGGGCTACCTCGATTCCAGAAGAGTGGCATCTGTAAAGGATTTCTCTAATTTTTAGGTTGGTGTGTAAGAGGTCTTTAGACCTAAATGGGAATTTATTAATGTCTTGCAAACAACTAAGAGAGTCTGAAAATATTATAGATTTATTTTATTTACGGGATTCTATATATTTGACGGCTTCTAATAAGGCGATTGATTCACCAGAATATACAGATGAATAAGGAGGACATTTATGACTCAGAACTATCCTGAATTTAGGAAACCGCAGAACCAGTCGATCCATTATCTGTTAACTTAGATGCATCGGTGAATATAGCCATCCAATTCGGCTATTGACGATTCATAGTATCATGAAAAATTTTATCAGCTCCAGGGGAATCTTTGTCAATACCAATGTAAGAAAATATTTGGTCTATATATTAAACAATCATAGGGAAAACTAAAAAGAGGATGTATAGGAAATTGATATAACGAAAAAGGCATACTTGATAGTTTATTAAAAGAATTTAAAAGACAAGAAGGGTCTTTATTACGCCAATAGTCTGAAGACCTAAATGGAATAGAAAACAGTGAAGTCTATTTAAAATTGGATGAAGAGAAAATTGAGCAGCTTGAAAAAAGAAACGATCACTGAGTAATTGTCGACGAAGATAAAAAAGAGCTTCAACACATTCAACTTGAAGAGCATTTATAGGAGAAGATTTCATAGCACCAGAAATTATACGAAGACATTTGTGTTGGATTGAAACAAAGGATCTTTACGAGATTTTACCGCATGGTTCTAAGAGAAATGAAGCATAATCCAAATGGCTTCTAATGATGGCATTATAAAGAAGTATTTGACTGTATGGATGTGAACCCCACCAAATCCCAGACAAAGCACGATGAATATTTATATTCTTTTCACATTTATTTCTTATATAGTCAATATAGAAAGAACCTGATAACTACGAGTAGACAAAAATCACTGATATAAATTTGAAGATCGGGAATTAATTTCTTCCTAGAAAAAAATACCACTTTACTTTTATCTGAATCTAAGGATAGTCCATAATTTTTTATCCATTCATTGAGATACATAAGAGCTGTATTAAGACGCGATACCAAATCTGACAGAGCCAGAAGCATAATATAGAGCTATATCATCAGCATATTCCAGTATTTCGCAAAATGAATCTACACTTTGATGTAGGTCATAAGTGTATAAATTATATAATAAAGGGCTCAAAACAGACCCTTGAGGTAAACCCTTCCAAATGAACCTTGGTGAAGAAAGTGTATTTTGGAACCTGACAGATATAAGTCTACCTATTAAGAGACTACCATGGAAGTAATAAGTACTACGTACAACAGGAATTAGCTGTTGTCGCAAAATTGAAGCCGAACGAGAGCGCAGCAACTGTACCTCTTATCCCTCTCTGGCAATGGTGACAATATTGAAATATGATTGAAGGACAATAATTTTATTATAAAAAAATATTTGTGATCTGACGTCAGCAGATCATTGCTTCAGATGGATTTTAATCAATATGCTAATGATGAACTTGCCCTTTGCGGCACTGTACATTTCCTGTTTTTGTTTGCTTTTCACACTCGCGTCATATAGGTAGGTAATTACCTACTGGCACGTTAATGTTATCTATACAGTATCTTAACTCGGCTTTCTCATTGAAATAACAACCTACAACCGCGCTGTACGTAAACATGCGATAGAGCTACCCGCCTCCATTATTTTAATTACATTTGCCTACTTTGTGTTTCCATTAAGTTTTGTGATTATAAATATACTTTTTTTTTATATGAACAAATAAAATTCTTTGTGAAATGAACAGGAAGTGTTCACTAAAAATGCGTGTTGTTTTTTGACTAGTAGGTAGATTTCATTAAAAAACCTATACTTATTTGAATAAAAAATCAGTCTTAAAAATTTGCGACCGAAAAATATTTGTGAGACGTACGAAATGCTTTATCATAAAATTTTAGAGTATTAAAAAATCCGCATTCTAATATATAGCTTATATTATATTACTATCTATTGCACTCGTGTCAATCACTTTCCTTTACTCTATCCCCTTTTTTATTAATCGAAACATTTTTTTCGGGGGATTAAAGGAAATACATGTCCATTAAAAAGACACACATTATGTACCGTCAACTATGTAGACTATCAAATAATGTTACTTACTAGTAAATCAAATTATTTTATAGTATTACCTTTCAGTTTCCAGGTTATCTAAAAAGTTATCTCTGGTTGCGTTTTTGACGAATTCATGCAACCAAAAACAGCACAATATATCCTACTCGTCATATTAAATATGTAATATGTACATTGTACATAAACTTATTTATAGTGAAAATATCGTGCGTTTATTGTTAAAAAAATTACACACCGTCTATTCGTTACTGCGGCACAGACGCGACTGTCTGCGTACTGAGCGCGGGCCGAGATCGAGGCTCGTAGGTATAACTCCGGTTTCGTCCGTTTCTATGAAGTTGAAATACTGTATATATAACATTACCGTGCTACTGGTCCTTGTGGTACATGAAATGCAGTTGGAATGAGATAAAATTACGATAAACTACCTATTGTGGTATATTTCATAAATTAGGTAAGAAAAAACAGTTAAGTGTAATTATTGTTAAATAAAACAGTCTTGTGAAGTTTCTGCCGCAAACCCAGTTAATTCCTTATATGTTTCATTCTTTCTAATTTTGCATTATGAGTTAAACTAACATTAGGATCTTTAGGAAATCTGAAATTGAAACAAAAGTTATTTTAATAGAGTAAGGATTAAAATATACATAGGTACGAGTATTTAATTAATTTGTTCTTGAACTATAAGTCATGCTTGATCACCGTAATTCCTCACTAACAAATTATGTTTAAAACTATTACCTCCACGGCACAAATTCTCACCATTTTTACTAAAATTCTTCAAAAATATCACGAAATCAAAAAACACTCCGTTATTAACGTCCGAGTCCGCAATTTCATGTGGGGTTGTCAAGTCAGGTGTCCGTATTTCATACAAATAAAAGAAAACCTATACGCCAATCGCAAAATTTTTGCGTTAGTAAGGCTTTACACGTAGCAACAAATAATATTGCTTATTAACATGTTGGTACAAAGTCATTAATTATGTCTAGAAACATTTTAGAAGTAAATGTTATTACTTCATTACATTACATCAATAGCACATTTTTCGACAAACAATGAAAGGATTGAAATCGACTTAGCTCGGGCAACTCTAGGTCACTGTTAGAACGAGACACAGTGTTCAGTGGTAGCCTTCTCACTCGGTTTCATTTTTATTTTGCGCGCAACAAGACTCTTATGACCTTACTATAAGGTTTTACTTTCTTTATTTTAGCTGCATCATGCACAGATAGAGCTCATTCCTGTTGTACGTAGTACTTATTACTTCCATGGAGACTACATATTCATTTTATGATATTCATATGAGTAGTATCCAACAAAGATACATCCCTACCCTAATCGCAACTGAATCGCGCGTTCAGAAATGGTTACCCATCCAATAATCGATTAACCGATAGTAAAGATTGGTCTCCGGTACCCATCCCAACCGGTGACTATCCGGTTTTATGAGAATCTGCGATAGCATAATGACGTCATCTTTGACGTCATCTCCGGCCGCAAACAACGCTCACAGAAAAGTGGTAGTGCAATGTGTGCACAAACGTCAAACTCAAATTTTGACAGATAGATGAGGAGATTTTTGTTGTTGTGGTTAGAATGTTGAACGTACAAACATCACGTTCAACATTCTATAGACATGTGATCAAAATGCTGGCACATATTTGGCTCAACGAATAAGCATTGCAATTCAACGGGGCAAAGCTGCCAGCATGCTGGGCACGCTGCCAACTGGGAGGGGGCTGGAGCATTTGGACTGCCTATGAGTCTGCTATGACTTATAGGTTGTCTAAATGCTTTTATTGTAGTAGTTGTAGTGTTGTTTATAGTTCATAGTATTTTGTTTAATAAAGGCATACCGCCGGTTATAAAAAAACAAACATCTATTCACAAAAGAATGCAATACTTCTATTATCAATAATTAACGTGGAGGTTATTTTGGGTCAATTGCGAAAAAGCAAATTGACAGTTAGCAAATGTTATAAGCGCGGCTATATATCGGTTCACATCGTTTGCGCGCAAACATTGCATATTTTCGTATTTCAGTTATGAACCGCGCTTTTCCAATGTATGCAGTGACAGCAGTGTTTGCGTGATTTAAACCATATTTAAACCGTAGTGTAGTCTGTGATCTGGAGCGCGTTCTGAACCTCGGTTAGAGCGCACTCGGAGTGAAACTTTTCACTCTAACGTCGTTCACGACCTTCGGGTACAGCGCAACTTTTTAACTATCAAAAGAGGTCGTAAAAATGTTGAATGTTTAACTGACATGACCTTGACATTTCTTGATGAGTAAATTATAGGCAATCTAGCAATAACGGTAGTTATTAGCTTTTCAAACATCATAAAAAGTCTATAAATTTTGCACAATTCCCCGCCAAAAACGTTATTTGAGGTTATAAACAACCGGCCGTTCGGAACCTTCGAGTAAGTTAAAGCAACCAAACAACGCACTCTGACCCTCGGAACGCGGCCCAGATCTATTCTATGATTTCTATGGCCACAGCACAGCCATTTTTCATTTTTTTTTACGAAATTAACTCCGGTAAATGGTTGCATAAACAACAATAAATTATGGAGATAGAATTGCCTATAAATTCTGAAGCTAAAAGACCTTCAACATTATCAACAGTTGGAAAAGCCCTAATTTACAGCACAGGCGGCCTAGCACTCGGAGTTAGCATAGTTTGTATACCATTTGTATCTCCTGCATTAAGAAAAATCTGCCTTCCTTACGTACCAGCGACAACCGAGCAACTTACCGGAATAATAAAAGCTTTATCTGGAAGCCGAGGCAGATTATTAGACGTTGGATCTGGAGACGGGAGGGTAGTGTTTACAGCTGCGAAACTAGGTTTTAATGCAGATGGAGTAGAACTTAATCCTTGGCTAGTGTTCTATTCAAGAATAGCGGCTATTTCAAACCCTTATTGTCGCGGTACAAAGTTTTACCGCCGAAATTTATGGAATTTTGACTTGAAGCCATATGACAGTATTGTGATATTTGGTGTAGAACAAATGATGGAACAATTTGAGCGAAAAATATTAAATGAGACAAATAATAATACAGTTGTGGTTGCATGTCGCTTTCCGTTACCTAATATGGTCCCAGTTGAGACAATTGGACATGGAGTAGACACAGTGTGGAAATATGTAGTCAAGAGATAGTTATAATTGAAATATAACGAATTAATTAGTTACATAATTTATTAGTAAAAATAGTTATTAAATGTAATATTTGCTATCATTTTATCAAAACCTTCCACTCCTTTTCCGACCAGTGTATTTGCTATCTAACGCTGTATCTTTGCCTTGTTTCCTCCTTCTCTCTTTCTTTTCTAAAATCCAGCTTCTTGTGCTCTTGATGGGTTTGCCTCTAATGTTTTTGGTCATTTCTCTTTTTGCATATTTAACTTGAAGGGATTGGTCAGTTTCATCTGTACCTGTAAATGTATATAGAAACATTCTTGAAATGTTGTCGTAAGTTCAATATCTACTGGTAATATTATTGAGAACACTACAATCTGGCTTATTAGAAAATAAAATATAATAATCTAAAAAATACAAAAAAATAATCTTCCCAATTTATCCTACCCAAGTGGTGTCAGGACAATATGCATTCTCCAACACAAAAATCTAATTAAAAATGATTTTGCTTACAATACACAGGCCAATAAAAAGATAAGGCCTCAGGTTTATGGACCGCCAGGTGCTCAGACCTCTTTAGAATGCTCTATATACTTCCTACTTCTGGAGTAATCAGGGCATTAAGGAGCTATCTTGGGTGCATTCTACCCCTAAATCACCTTTATTTACTAACCTAACTTTTTTCATTCTGAGACATTTGAGCACTTATCACCTATTTAAGTGTTACTACATTTTAGGACCATATTGGTATAAGTCTTATCAAGAACCATACAACCATAAATGTTCAAGGTAGTGCAGTGAGAAGCAAGTAAACCAATTAGCTTTCAGTATAGTTTCTTTTTCAGCATCTTTACAGATATTTAAGTGGTACTGTAACTTGCAAAAATTAACACTACCTAAAGCTTGTGGCAATGGAGCAGCTCCACCAGTCATCAGGACCAGAAAGAATTTCTTAGCCTTTGCAGAATTAGGATAGTCTATAACAACACCTCCATAGAAACCAGCCTTCATTGCTTGTGATGTGAGTAGATTCAGTTGGTTTTCATTCTCTGGATAGAACTGGAACACTGCTCTAGCTGATCGTGACTGCAAAATGATTCTGTAATTAGTTTGCCAGAAAAGAATACTATTTTTTTAACCCTTTTTCAGTTTGATAATAATTTTCCTCTGGACTTGGACGAAGTCCGCAAGGAATGAGGTACAACACATAAGCCATATTTATGTGATATTTATTTAATATTTTACTTACTAAAGAAGCATACAATGTGCTAAAAAATTTGTGCAGTCTCTTCACAGGCTGATGTGTTTTCTTGTCTGCATTGAATAGCCACTGGATGGCAGACACAGACACTGCACCATCAAAGCTTCCAGCTCTGAAAGGAACACCTTCGCCCATATCTGCGAGGACTAGGTCACCTTCTGTCTCCCGCTCCAGGGCCACATCTGTGAATATTTTTTACTGCTATACTATTCTGTCATTTAATAACAATGTGGTCTGAGATATCGTTATACCTAGACTGGGAACAGAACTGGCTCTCTCAAGGACAGCTACCAAGATTCACTGTTATGTGCTTGAGGAGACAGGTGTCTTAGGGCCCGTTTCAGAATGTCCTAATATAGTTTTGGGTTGCTATGCAACACATAAAATAACTGAATGATAAAAATGACAGTGAACTTGCAGCGCATTTCACGCTTTAACCTATGGATAGGCTAAATCGATGACTGAAACGCAAAGATAGTGTTTTGTTTAATTAATATGTATTGGGTAGTAAAAACCAGAACTTACTCAATCTGGAACAGGCCCTTAGTGGTACACTTTAAACTGATGCCTGCATGGGAAAAGGAATTTGGTTTATTTCTGTAAGAGAGTTGAGATGTTTAACAAACTCAACTTTTTATATTAGATCCCTTGCAAGATGCAAGTATTGTACATGTACCAGTGCACAATCGGACACCATACAATCCGCGTGTAGTGACCAACCATACCACTTACTATAAGTAACTGATTCAGAAATAATATTTGTATGGAAGGTGCAATTCTAAAATGAATGGGTACATATATTACATATTATTCAACTTTAAATCCCCTTTTGATCTCAGCATTTTAGAGAGGATTTATACATCCTCTTTACCATACTTTATGATAAATATTCACAAGTTGCTTGTATTTGGGCCCCCCCATACAAGTCAGGCTTTAGTGTGTCGCCCGACACACTAAAGCCTGACATCATTCTAGTACATAGAAATATTGCTACAGTAGGTTGACACTACAGTAGTGCAACAAGAGATTTTGTGCCAGCTTGATCTTCACAGCATGTTGGGAAAGCAGTTAAGTCGTTGTTGAGAGCTGGTGTATTCTACATCTACTCTGTTCTATTTTCTACCACATCAGAACAGCTTTATAAAAAAAATCATCAGATCATCTTTCAGGTACTGGACTAATAACTTTTTTGTTGGACCAGGTCTGATAATACAAATTTTGAGTGTTTGTGTCCCACTAGAGTAATGTCGAGCTTCAGTGAAGTGAGTCGCAGTACAGTTTTGTCACACAAGCATTAATTGCACATCCATTTGTCGAGCTCACGTAGTACTAACTTTACTGGAATTAGCAGCCAACTGTAAAAAGGTATTCTGGCAATTAGCTACAATAATTACCAAGCATTGCAGGTGATATGTCCATGCCAAGCCACATATGTCCATTCTCTTCTAGCACAGTGCCTGAAAGTCCTGATCCACACCCAATATCCAAGAGTAAGCAGGGGGTATCTTCAGGTAGCAGCAGCAGTTCTATGCATCTCTCTGTCATCTGTGCTTGGATTTCTATGATTCGGGTACTGTAATAAAAGAAGAATCATCATCTTCCTATCCTTATCCCAGCTCTTGAGGTTAAATCAGTTCATAAAATGTAGTTCAGTAACATAACATGCACTAATTGTAAGGGTTTTAGCTTCGATGTTAAAGCCAGCCGCCTTCATGTCGCCAAATCTCCTTGAGAATCGTCATTATTGGATGAGAGCCTATATGTGCAGCAACACAATTACGCGTCTAGGTGAGAAGTGGATTAAAGGTTTCAGGACGCGTTTTCTCTAGTCGTAGGTATTTCCATATTCGAACAGTCATGCATTCATATGCAGAACTGTACGTTACGAAAGGGACTTAATGATACGTACTACGTACAAAAGGATAATAAACGATTGATACTCATTCAGATAAACGTACTTCTGTGTGTATTTTCTGGCCTCGTCCTCATTGTAGAACTGTAAACATTGTAATTAAAATAAGTCATTGATCATCCAATTAATTTAAACGGCAGTTCTGAACTAATATCATTACTATTTCCGGCGGTGCTTGATGCTCGGGCCTTCGAGACATTTTTGACAACAAAAATTCTATATATTTCTATTTTCACTTTGTGAATACAAACAAAACCAAACAATATTTTAGCCACGAGAAATAACCTACAAAAAACAAAGAGAATTACTAACAAAAAAAATTATGTGTATAATCACCGACAAAGGAACGACCGGCTCGATAATTGGCGACCCGATTATGCATGCACGACCAGATACCTCAAGCACGTGTACTAAAATTATCGTGGCATGCATGGGCTCTAAATTATTGGGTCGATATGTCCACCCCGATCGCGGTACATACCTACAATACAGGGGCGCGTTCCAGTAAATGTTGGTCGAGTAATATTTGCTCTAAGGCACCTGGAACGACCTTTAGAGCTCCTTTCAAAATATGCAATTGACAGTGATGTTTTTAGGTGATAAAATACAGTCTACATTTTTAATAAATGGGGCATAATACGTAATAAAGCAATGTTAACATAGTATGTCACTAATCCTTGGCTTAGCTTGTACAAAATCTATTATTTATTGTATAATCTGTCACATTTGACAGCTGGCCAAGATTTGGCCGATTCAAAAGGTAGTAAAAATTTGGCCAGGCAGATCAAAATTTGCTCTGACAGGTCGCCCGGAACGGGTATGATCAAATCTTGACAGGATCAAATTAAGCTCGATTAGAGTGCTGGAACGGCGTATATCTGCGTTTAGACCATAATTTGTCTTGGCCGACGGGTAGGAGGAGGTCTACTCCCAAAAACGAAGTTCGAAGTTTCGTTTGACGGATCGCACCTTTTCTTACCACGAAACACTTTCGGATCCGAACTTCGATCCGTACTTCGTGAATTGACATATTGCCCGTATTTGACCCTACTCCCAAATGATATTTGACATTTATTACTTCGTATTTAGACAGTAAGTTGATTATGGATGAATGATAATCTCATGATAGATACGCCCTACTGTTGAGTCTGTCAGAGTCATCACTGCTTCAAAATATATATATTTATAATATGTATAATGGTGATGCGCTTGGTGGTGGAAGAAAAAGTTATGGAACATGAATGTACAAATACCTTTGTATACAAGAGTCGCCGTTACAATAAATAAGAAATCATTCTTGTGTTTTCAAGAATATGTTTACTTAATTTAGGAACGCGTTGCATGGTTGTTCATAAAATGCAGCGCGAGATATAGGTACTTACGTCAAAAAGAAGAAGCCCCAAAAATGGGTCTGCTACTTGAGAAAATAAAAACATTCTGACGAACGGTGTATTGAACATATGTGCTTATCTACTAATGTAAGTCCATGGTTGCATTATAGTTGTAATATTCGAAGTAGAATTTACGAAAGAGTTTATAGTGTTAGCCATCATTCAATTAGGTTCTTTGTTTGTCGACGACACAACCATCACTCTGAAAAATACTTGTTTACTAAGAAAACAAATTGTAGAATACATTAAATTCCACATACACATTCATGAATAAATAATTTATTAATTATGGAAACATTCTTCTTCACAAATTCTTTTTGGTTATTAGTTTTTGATTTATTCATCCTATCTACCATAAAGAACCTGCCCAAAGATTTCAATATCACTCCACTATAATATTTGTCTATGAATCCGAAACGAAGATCGTCCGTACAAGTCGCATCCGAAGTTATTTGGTAGTAGGGTACAAGTTCGATGTTTGTCGTTACTTCGATCCGAAACGAAGCTTCGAACTTCGTTTTTGGGAGTAGACCTCCAGGTCCTAGTTCCTACTTCCTACTGTCCGGCCAAATGTCGTTTACATCACAGATTACCTGTCCTCTGGTTTTACATCATGTTTTTCATTTATCAGGCAAGTAATTCTTAGGCATGGAAGTAATAAGTACTACGTACAACAAGAATGAGCTGTTGTCGCAAAATTGAAGCCGAACGAGAGCTCAGTAACTGTACCTCTTATCCCTCTCTGGCAATGGTGACAATATTGAAATATGACTTGAGGACAGTAATTTTATTACAAAAAAGATTTATGATTTGACGTCAGCAGATGATTGCTTCAGATGGATTTTGATCGAAGATGCTAATGATAAACTTGCCCTTTGCGGCACTGTACTTTTCCTGTTTTTGCTTGCTTTTCACACTCGCGTCATATAGGCTGGCACAGTTTACCTACTGCTCCTTGTGGTACACGACATGCAGGACTGAGATAAAATTACGTTAACCTATTGTGGTGATATGAAATATTCATTAATTAGGTAAGCAAAAACAGTAAAGTTTACATATATGTGTAATTCTAAATCAGATATTGTTAAATAAAACAGTCTTGTGAAGTTTCTGCCGCAAACCCAGTTTATTCCTTATAGGTATGTTTCATTGTTTCTAATTTTGCATTATGAGTTAAACTAATATTAGGATCTTTAGGAAATCTGAAATTGAAACAAAGTAATTTTAATAGAGAAAGGAATAGTAAATACATAGGTATATAATTTATTTGTTCTTGAACTAGGATTCGATAGTCATGCATGGTCACCGTAGTTCCTCACTAACAAGTTATATTTATAACTATTACCTGTGAAAAGATAAACCACAATCAGGATAATACTCTCCATCGCAAGCCTCCACGACACAAATTCTCCCCATTTTTACTAAAATTCTTCAAAAATATCACGAAATCAAAAAACACTCCGCTATTAACGTCAGAGTCGGCAGTTTCATCTGGGGTTGTCATGTCAGGTGTCCGTATTTCATACAAATAAGAGAAAACCTATACGCCTATCGCAAAATTTTTGCGTTAGTAAGGCTTTACACGTAGTAACAAATAATATTGCTTTAACATGTTGGTGCTAAATTATTATTTATGTTTAGAAACATTTTAGAAGTAAATGTTTTTACTTCATTACATTACATCAATCGCATATTTTTTGACGTTGTTCGTCAAAGGATTGAAATCGACTTAACTCTGGCAACTCTAAGTCACTGTTAGAACGGGACACAGGGTTCAGTGGTAGCCTTCTCACTCGGCTTCATTATTATTTTGAGCGCAACAAGACTCTTTCGACCTTAGCATAAGGTTTTATTTTCTTTATTTTAGCTGCTTGATGCATAGATAGAGCTCATTCCTGTTGTACGTAGTACTTATTACTTCCATGTTCTTAGGTCATATGCCCAGGTCGCCAAGTCTGCTAATTAATATGAATCTATAATGAACTTCAATTCGGTCAATTTTGACAGTCTACTAACTTCATATCGTTCATATTGATTCAATCTCGGTTTCATATGAACTTTTTCGTAGTCTACATCTTGATTCACAATTGGTGGCAAAATCGGTAGTCCACTATTTTTGACACATGTCACGTGGTACAAATTTCATAGATTGAGCCATAAAGTAACTTTGTATATACTGAAATCGTACTGAAATAGATATCAAACTTGACATCCCTAGGTGTTAATAGATTTTTTCGATGACGTCACGGATAGTAATTTCCATTTATAACAGATGGCACTGTAGCCTACCTACTACCTTAATCTAAAACTACACATATTAAATACTATTTAAATATCCTAAAGTCTTACACTAATTAAACTAACATAATACTTACAGACACTTACGTACATAATATTTTATATATATACATTTAAACAGACATTTATTTTATACATAATTTAACATTGGAACGTATTAACAATAAAGTAACGCAATTTAATAATTTACAATTAGTATTATCGCAATGGAAACAATTCCACACACAAAGGATCGGCTGAGCTAGGGCGTAGAATAAATAGCAGTTACTACAGCGGCAGCTAGGCCGGTTTGGTACCTCATCACCGCGCCTCGCCGCGCAGCGCCCGCGTCCGCCCGCTGCGCTCCCACCCGAATGCACCGGCCGGCCGACCGTCGCATGCGCTCTGGCGATAGCCGTCCAAACATACGATCACTGACTCATATCCGCGAAACCCGTGTCACTCGATCCCGCACCGCGCGTTCAAACCTTACGTAAATTGTAAACAAACTTTTGTTCGAGAATTATATTGTTTTCAATCGACTACATGCTATCATTGCTGCCTCCGCACTCCTTCTAAGTACGTGAGCGATAAATCTACGCTCCGCTACTGGTGCATGCCTCAACACGCCGCACCATAAACGGTGTCACCGTCAACCACCTACCACGGAGTCACAACCGGACCAGGCATACCACTGACCGTGACACCTAAGCTACAAAAATTTTGATGCAAAGTACAAGAGCAGTAGGAAAAGACTGGGGTGTTAAACCGAAGCTCTGTCGATGGATCCACATAGTCACTGTACGACCTGTCCTCACCTACGGCTGCGTAGTGTGGTGGCCACGAACAAGTCTAATGCCTACAATAAAGAAGCTGCAGCAAACCCAAAGATTGGCTTGCTCTTTGATCAGTGGCTGTATAAAATCAACACCATCAGCTGCTCTTGATGTCATCCTGGGTCTGACGTCACTGCATCTTCATATACAGCAAGAGGCGATGGCGGCAGCACTAAGGATAAAGTCAACAAACCAGTGGATAGGCACGGGACAAATCACAAACCATTGTCGAATACTAGACAAGGCCACTAAAATAATCCCCGAATTAAAGCAAGGAACTGACAAAGTGGCCAGTACCCACCTTGACAATAAGAAGTACAAACTGGCTACTGAAAACAGTGCCCTGGCAAATCTAGTGCCGGCATACAATATCTATACAGATGGCGCAAAAAACAAGACTGGTGCAGGTTGTGGTTACTACTCACCGGAATTTGGAATCTCAGACTCATAAGGGCTGAATAAGACCACCACAGTAATGCAAGCAGAGGCAATGGGATTACTGCTAGCTGCAAGGGCAATATCACATCTAGACATAACACCCAGTTTAGATAGCGACCGTGAGGATAAGTTCCTTCTTTTTACTACAGACAGTGCGGCTGTAATATATACACTCAGAAGACCAGTTACCAGATCTAGAGTCATAGCTGAATGTCATGTTGCTTTACAAAGGCTGTCAAAAAACTACAGAGAACTACAGAGCAAAAAAACAGGTATGTGATGACGTAAAGAACCTTTGCAAGCCATCAGCAATGGAAGTACGGGAACTACTACGTCATCACACCGAGAGAGAACAACAAAACTTGTGGAATAAGACAGAGGATTGTAAACAAACAAAGGCAATGTTCCCAACTATAAACAAGAAGCTGACAAATAACCTGCTGAAACTAAAGCGTGAACAACTACGCATCGTAGCAGGCCTTATTACAGGTCATTGTAACCTGAATTACTTTCTACACAAAACTGGAGCAACAGACAGTCCTCTATGTAGAGGTTGTATGCGAAAAGATGAGACCGTGGAGCATGTACTATTGCACTGCAAAGCCACGGAACAAATACGAATTACAACCGGACTACAAGAGTCATTCTCATCGACGACATCCTTACCACCATCACACACGTCACTGGAGCAGCTATGCCAGCGACCCAAAGTCCTTCTCCACTATATCAAGGAGTTGGGATGGCTTGGGTAGAAGCTGGCGGGGGGAATGCACAAAACACCCCAAGCGGGACGTCAGTGCAGGACATATCACCCCCAAATAGAATAAGAATAAGAAGACCGTGACACCACCATAACTAGTGACCCCTTAAGGAGTTCACCATAACTGGTGACCTCCTTAAGCAGAACAAGATATGACGGACAGCAGCGATTCAACGAAAACAGCCATAGAATTAGACGAAGGTGCCGGCGTATCCACACGCCGACCGAAGAAAATGCGCGTGTCCATTGACCATGATCGGGGTGAGTCTTCCGACTTAAAAAAGAAATAATTTGAAGGTTCCTGCATTTTCACCGGATGACCCAGAAATTTGGTTTGCACTTTTAGAGGGTCAGTTTGATAATTTTGGCATTACAGAAGACACTATTAAATTAAATAATGTCATAACGAACTTGGATATTTCACACGCCAAAACCGTCAAAGACGTCATTATGAACCCGCCTGGTATTCTGCGTTCGAAAGTGATAGTGATTAATTGCGTCAGAGAGATTTTTCGATTTTTTTAGAGTTTCTGGCTGTTTAAACCACTGTTTTGATTTATCTTAGTGTAGTATTGTATAGTGATATAGGTAAGTATATTAGTTAATAGTTTATTGTATATTTTTGTAATTTGAGGTTTTCATAACCTCAATTCATCAATTATGGATTTCGATCCGATGAATCCTCCCGATCCCCCAGATCCTTTAAAGCATCCGACTGCTGCTAAGCGACGTATTGAGACTGAAGTGCAACCACCAGCCAAGAAATCTATAATTTCGCCAGATTTAGCTTCTGCTTCAATTGAAACAGTATATGTAGACCCTTCAATGGTTGTTGGAGGGTTATCATATTCTCTTTCAGACAAAGGCCCTTTTGTAGTCCATGTTTCTCGCACAGAATCCGACCCTTCTGTTGGGACGATGATAAGACCCATCAAATTTGGCCAGTTCCTTAAAACTCACAAAATAAATAACATTTGTGCTGATGGCATCAAGAGAGTAGGAAGGAATAAAATATCTGTGGAATTCTCAACTACTTCTGATGCAAACAAATTCATTACATCACCGGTATTGAGTGTGAGCAAATATGTAGCGTCTATTCCTACATATAATGTAACTCGGATGGGTCTCATACGTGGGGTCCCAACGGAAATGTCCATGACTGAGTTTGCGAGCTCATTGGAGCTTCCAGCTGGGTGTGGAAAGGTCCTTAAAGCTCGTCGCTTCAGTAGAAAAATTGTAGATGAAGGGAAAGTCTCCTGGACTCCTACTCAAACAGTGGTAATAACTTTTTCTGGTCAAATGCTTCCTAACAGGGTATTTTTATTTTATACATCATTACCTGTTGAGATATATTTATTCCCCACCATTCAATGTTTCACATGCTGCCGATTTGGACACACAAAAACGCAATGTAGGTCTAAACCTCGTTGTTTCCGGTGCTCCAAGGAACATCCAGGTGATAGTTGTAATGTCACAGAAAAAGAATCTACTTGTCTCCATTGTTTAGGACAGCATTTTGCTACAAATAAATTTTGCCCAGAGCTCGAGAGGCAAAAGTCAATCAAAAGTGTTATGGCTCGAAATAGTATCTCATATGAGGAAGCTGCAACACAATTTCCAAGAGTATCCCGTTTATACGCAGAAGTTGCACAAGAAAGTCTCTCTTCATCATCTTCTTCATCTACCCTAACCTGTATAACTGCAAGTCCTTGTGAACCTATTCATAATAAAACTTCCAAAAAAACAATTTCACATATCCGTCCTCTAAATAGGTATATTCTTGGTAAATCTTATGATTCCACTGCACACCACAAAATTGTTGCAACTCCTGCATCAATTATGCCAAATGGTTGTGCTTTAAATGATAACCAAACATCAGGATCATCTCCTCAGCAAGAGAATATGATAGAAACTTTGTTATCTTTAGTAATAAATATAATAATGATGAACCCTAAACCGTTACCGTCCAACGTTGCCAACAAACTCTCACAGCTAGTTTTTATGTCTAATCATCATGGGTCCATTAACCACGTTTCAATGGAACATACAGAGTATGCGACGCAAGAAACATGAACTTGCACACTTGATTGTAAAATATCACCCGTCAGTTATTGCCATCTCGGAGAATTGGTTGGTTCCTGGGTCCCACTTTCGGGTTCCAGGATACTACTGCCTCCGGGATGACAGAGCTGAAGGGTGTGCTGGTAGTGCCTTATTTATTAAGTCCACTATTCCTTTTTCTCAAATTTCCTTTCCCTCACATCCCCATGGTATCAACATTGTTGGTATCAGATCTTTGAATATTTCCTTTATTTCCATACATATCAATAGATCAGATTCTACTCTTATTCCAGATATACTTTATCTGCTTTCTTCTGTTTCTTCCCCAATAATAGTCATGAGTGATTTTAATGGCCATCACACTATGTGGGGTTCTCACTACTCATCCACCTATGCTCATTCTCTTGTTGATGTTTTTGATGAAGTCAATCTCTGTGTAATTAACAATGGTTCTCCTACTCGCAGAGTTTATCCACATCAAAATCCGAAAAGTGCAGTTGATTTCCTCTCCCCTCTGGACGTTACAAGTGTTCGGTCGTCTCCACGCACCTTTTCTAATTATTATAAAACATACTAAATTTTACGTAAATTCCGTCTTCGAAAAATAGGAGTTCATGAGTTACCAGAAGTAATCCAAGTTGGCTACGAAATACACCTTCCCAAAGTGCTGTCACCCTGGTACAATCGGACGCGCGTGAGTACTATAGTGTACTACACTCAATAATATCAATGTGTTGAAGTTTACCTATAGTTACGAACTCACACACACTCATGTACTAGTCACTATTGGCTATCGTGTGAAGTTTAGTTCATCCATCGTTTCGCATACGTCACGACCAAGTGAACGTAGCCTCTCTTTCACTCGTGCACAGCACTAAACTGGTTTTGGCGTACGTAACTTAAACAAGAAAGATGTTTGGAAAAATGAACCGTACTTCACCACAAGATAAGAACTCCGCTTCGGATACGGATTTTGGCTCTAAAACCTCACAAGAGGATATGACCAAAAGAGGATGTACCCGCACCAAACGTATAAAGCGAATTGTTAATGAATATCCAGGAGATGCTTTTACTGGTTTCCAAGCAGAAATTCGAGACATGATAACTACTTTTACTTCAAACTTCAATGTAAGACTCGATGGCATAGAAAAGAGAATAACATCTCAAATTCAATCTCAGACAGGGGACCTGCAAGGATCATACCGGGACATAGAAAAGTCCATGAATCATATGTCAGGCCAGATAGCGAGTATTGACGCGAAAATTATTTTGTTAGAGCAGGACCGGAAGGAAACCGCTATAAGTATTGTACGTCTCGAAGACAAGATTGAGTCTGTGGACCGTGAGTTAGCAAAAACTAGCATAGAATTTAGAGGAGTGCCAAAAAAGCACCGTGAAACAAAACATGATTTATATGATCTCATTCAAAATGCATTCAGATTTTTTGAGCAGGATTTCTCGCATTTGTATATAAAAGATGTATATCGGTTACCTAGCAAACAAGACCAAGAGGCGTCGACGGTGGTCGCAGAATTCACGAACACGCTTACCAAGGTCAACTTTTTAACTAGTGTCAAGAAATACAATAAATCCCATCCACGCGAGCAGCTGCAATCGAGTGTACTTGGTTTTAAAGACAAGAAAAGTACAATTTACATATCTGATCACTTAACCCCGAAAATGAGACGCCTACATTACCTAGCCCGCGAGTTTGTTAAAACAGAGAGCTACGCCTACTGCTGGACTGCAAATGGGCGTGTCCTTATACGTAAACAAGAAGGGCAGCCATACATCAACATCAAATCAGAGTCACAATTGAATTTACTTAGGACGAACAAGTGACTGTACTGGCATAAACAATGCACGGATTCAAATTTTATGTGTATGAGTCAAATTAATATAACTAGTTTATTAATAATTGTTTTCGTATCAACTTATCTGTGTCAACGTATTAAAATAGATTGTTTTTTATGTATACTACCTTTAATTGTAAAATATGCTCAACTAACTATATTTCACAACACAGTACTGACTTTACATATTTTTTTTTTTTTTTTTTCTTTACATTACACAAAAATCAAAATACTTTCGTTATAGCTCTTATTTAATTAAATTAATTACAATACATGTGATCACTTTTTTAGAACACCTAGTTCAACATTGTAACTTATTTTTTTCTATATATGTATATACTTGCAATTGCACTCTTAAAGTACCTATGACACAGATCTATTGCAATTTAACGCCTAAAAATACTTGCATATTATCAGTAATACTAAGGACTCTATTATTTATCTTTTTATTCCAACAAATTTTACATCTTTGTACATGCCCTGAAGCTTACGACACGATACAATATATCAATCTAGACATAAAAACACCATATGTTGATACATTCACGGATATAACACACTTTAAGCTAGGCCGAGGCCTAAGCCATAGAACATTTATTATAAAAAATACTACGTACCTAAGCGTTAAAACTACTTCACATTTCGGTTACTGTAGAAACTGTAGAATTTCTACGACACAGTTAATCGCACAACCAGATTTAGCCCTAATTACAAAATGTAGGATAGTTTTCATAATACTAGACATGCTCGTAAACAGTGCCAAGCTCTTACTGCCACATTACCTTGCTTATGAATTCTTATATCTAGTAGGCTATGCTTATAAATATACCATTGTAACAGGTGAATTGAATATAAATAGGTATAAGTCGCAGAATCATAAATTTGTTACACGATTACTGTATGCCCTCACGTTGTTAGCATTGCGCAATTTTGAGCAAGTGTTTTTCTACCTACCGTCAAAATTGATATTTATATTTTTTGTTTATTTGTATTGTCGGAAACCGAAAGCATATTACACGACGTTGTATGTGCAGAGTTTTATGATTATTATGTCCTTGAAAGAACACTTTTGTTTATCTTTTATATCTCTAGCGACACTTAAATACTGGAGCACAATATTCGACTGCGTTGTCTACACTGTAGTTTTGGTGGTTTGGGGCAGTATGTATGCTCATCACCGTATGTATACAAGCAGATCGCAAACTTACAATTTGCAACAACTAAACTTTGCGTACACACCTTTGTATCTAGTATTAACTGGAAAAGGTTCTTACGACATTGAGCATAATTTTGTCGTTAGATGGAAAACATACTATTATTTTTTTATTAAATATTGCTTTTTACGGCATTGCGGAACTTTCCTTACTTGCTTAAAAACACACTTTATCCTGCGGCTTTTGGCGTTTTTATTTGTATACAACCAGTATAAAGTAAAAGGCAAAGAGACCAATCCGCTGTTTTTCAAAACGGTTCTTAATACAGCTCCACAGATTTTTTTTAAAAATTCTACACCATATAACGACTTTCATTTGATTGTATTATTTGTTTTGTACTTGCTCAATTTATGTTATGATTTTATAATGTTCTATATGATGTTACCGTATTTTCCAAATATAAATCGATATGAATTCTAAATGTCTAAATGAAGATTTGGATGACATTTGTTTAGTGCCGAATATACAAATAGAGAAACCTGAATTATGCCTTCAATTTTTAGGTAATATCCAAAACCAACTTACTGTAGTATCACAGAATATTAGAAGCATTCGGAAAAATTTTGAAATATTCCTTATACTAATTAAAAGACTAAATTTTTTGCCAGATATATTGGTATTATCAGAATGTTGGCTTGACCCTTTTTTCACTGCAATTAATATAAACAATTACAATTGTTTTTACTCTAAGTGTTACAAAAATCAAAATGATGGTCTAGTCGTTTACACAAAAATAGGTCTCCAGGAACAGGTGACCGAACCATCATTCCAAGACGCAGACT
This sequence comes from Plagodis dolabraria, assembly GCA_963854805.1. NCBI lineage: Eukaryota > Metazoa > Arthropoda > Insecta > Lepidoptera > Geometridae > Plagodis > Plagodis dolabraria. The sequence goes on from OY978461.1 coordinate 13,140,743, forward strand.
GCCTTTTAATTGATATTGATAACTCCTCAATTAAACTTATTTGCTTATACAGGTCACCTTCTAATAAAAATGCAAGTAATTTTCTCGATTCGCTAGATATTATTTTATCAGCCAGTAAGGGTGAGTGTACTGCTATCACTGGCGATATAAATATAGACATTAAGGAAGGATCCGTCGACCCAAATGCTGACGAGTACCTCACTATGATGGCTGAATATGGTTTCATTCCTTGTCACACACACCCTACCAGAGGACTGAACTGTTTAGACCATTATTTACTTAAATCGCGCCTCAACAGTAAAGCTGTGGTATGTTCAAGTGATGTTACTGATCACTATTCCCTAATATTTTCAATTGAAAGATCACCGAGTAAAACCAAACTTCATAAAAAAATGACAACAAAAATGGATTACGATGGAATATTAAAAGAAGTTAATGATATTGATTGGACTAGTTTTTATTTCCACACCGATGTAAATGAAGCTACAAATGACTTCATAAGCACTCTTAAAAAAATTATTAATTCTCATTCTCGATCTAGATACGCAAAACGGAAAAGATATGATCCTATTCTGCCATGGATGACACCATCATTACTAAAGTGTACAGTGAAGCGCGATGAAATGCATAGCAACGCAAAAAAATACCCAAATAACTCCAAAATACAATCAGACTATAAATTGTATCGTAATACGTGCAATAATATAATACAAAATGCAAAAAATACATATGAAAGAAATGAACTACTAAGTAATAAAGGTAACAATAAAAAAACTTGGGATACTCTTAAAAGAATTTGTAATATAAACGTAACAAAAACGCCATGTACAGACTCCAACTGATGAAAAGGAAGTGCTCCGAATTATTGGTACGCTAAAACCTAAATCAGCTCCAGGACATGACGGAATCAACAATACTTTTCTGATTAAGGCGAAACATCCACTGGCCAGTCCAATTGCATTCATATGCAATTTAAGCCTGGCTAGCGGCATAGTACCAGATATGTATAAACTAGCCAATATCACTCCTGTTTATAAAAATGGAGATACAAAACTTGCCTCAAACTACCGGCCCATCTCTTTGCTCAGTTGCCTATCAAAAATTCTAGAAAAAATGGTCAACATCCGTCTTCTGAAGTATTTAGAGTCATCTAATCTACTATCGGAAAATCAATTTGGGTTTAGATCAAACAGGTCTACAGAAGATGCTGTTACGAGTTTATGTGATTACGTAGCCGGCAGGCTTGACGAAGGCTCCAGATGCGCTGGTGTCTTCCTCGATCTTGCCAAGGCTTTCGACACGGTGTCACGGCCTATTCTACTCAGAAAACTAGAGGTTGTTGGGATACGAGGATTACCACTACAGTGGTTTTCATCTTACCTCTCTAATAGAAGGCAAAAAGTTTGTGTTGAGGGTATTTCTAGTGACGTAGCAAACGTTAATTTTGGCGTGCCGCAAGGAAGCGTATTAGGCCCGACACTTTTTCTACTTTATATAAATGACCTATGCACCCTAAAACTTTACCAAGGCCAAATTTTCACCTTTGCCGATGACACTGCGATTGTCTTCCATGGTCAAAACTGGAATCTTGTTAACAAAAATTGCCAGCAAGGGCTTGACACTGTGGCTAATTGGCTCAATAATAACCTCCTAACTCTTAATGTATCCAAAACCAAATTGATAGCATTTAGTATCTCCGCGAAGACAGGACCAATTCAACCTCTTGTAGTAAAAATACACAACTGTAAAGACAACCTCATCAACACCTGTGAATGTGTCACCTTAGAATCAGTATTTTCTCTTAAATATCTAGGAGTTATAATAGACCAAAACCTGTCCTGGAAATCGCATATCAATACTATCTCAGGCAGAGTGAGAAAACTTATGTTTATCTTTAAAAGACTGAGATTTGTAGTTGATAACGAAGTTATTAGGATAGTCTACTCTTCCTTATGCCAGTCCATTCTCGATTATTGTATTGTAGCATGGCGTGGCGCGTTCAAAACATACATGTTGACGCTTGAACGTGCTCAACGCGCTGTAATTAAAGTAGCCCACAAGAAGCCACGCCTCTATCCTACAGATTATCTATATCATGAATGTGGATATTTAAGAGTACGACAACTGTACATTTTGTCTGTCATTTTAAGATATCACAAAACAGCTCCACTGAAAGTGATCATCTGTCGCAGACACATTCGATGGAAAGTTCCAACTAGACCTCAGAGTTCTACCGTCGGGCGTATTCATGGACAGCACCCTATATATACACTAAACTGAACAGACTCCTTAATATACTACACCTTACGCGAACTAAATGTAAAAATACAGTAAAACAATGGCTATTGGATTTAAGCTACGAACAAATTGAACAAATAATCCAGATTGACAAATAATTAAAACTTTATAATATTTAATTCTAAATATATATTTACATAGTGATAAAATAAAATGAGAAATATAACAATAAAGAACCTACATCAAAATGTCAACATTGAATTAGGTAAAATTGACGTGAATTGACTGAGCGTAGAGGTTAATAATATATTGTGTAATAACGTGGTTGTTATGTATATGTATTTTTATTTCTCTTTTCTTTTTTAGTGCCATTTCTGAAACTCTTCTTGTGTCATATTAGTGTTGATTGGCACCTATTGGTAAATGTATGTATTAGTGTGTGTGTAACGTTAATTACAATGTTGTCCCTTATAATATTACTGACGAATTGTATTAAGACTATATTGCACAGTTATGTATATAAGTAATGTAATTCGTAAACACAGTTGCAATAATAGAACACCTGTAACGTTATAAAACAAACCCTTGTAACAAATAGGAAAGAAACTGATCTCCACAACACAGGGAATCCTAGTGTGGAGACCAGGGACTATATATAAATTTAATTAAGTATACTTTTATTTGCTACTTTATGTTTAATATATAAAGTACCTACATTAATTAGTTTTAAGAAAGGTAACATTATGGTTGTTGAAATAAATATATTATTATATTATTATTATTATTTAACTTTATGTTCTCCCACCCTTTCCTCTCTCCTCACATGGGAAATCCTTCCTTCGACTTATGGTAGTGACCACTTTCCTATCATCATTTCCATACAAAACAGAGTCACACGATACTGTAATCCTAGTCCTTCCCTAAAATACAATCTTTATGCAGCTGATCATTTCATACTCATCAGCTCTTGACCTTAAATTAGAATCCTCATCTGTTTATCCATTAGATATTGATCCACTAATTTCATATAACCTTTTTATAGATATGATATGAAAGCTGTTTTAGGAAGAAAAGAAGCAGAACTAAATTATAATTCTTCTATGACTGAAGTAAACTTTTTAAAGTACCAGGCAGCAGCAGCCAAATATAAAAAATTGGTTAGCAAAAGGAAAAAATGTGGCTGGGTAACTTATTGTGAAGGCTTATCCCCGAGAACTCCTTCCTCACTAGTATGGAAACAAATAAAACGTTTCCGAGGTTCCTTTAACACCCTAGTTGTTTCTTCAAATGACCCTTTATCGTGGCTAGAGGCCTTTTCGGATAAGTTGGCTCCTCCTTCAGTCCCCTCTGCTGATCTGATCTTATTCCTTTGGCCCCATCACCTCTTCCTTCTCATAATTGTTTTGACTGTCCATTTACTTTCCAAGAATTATCCCTTGCACTAGACGGACTGACTGACTCATCTCCTGGTATTGATGGAATTCCCTATTCATTTATTATCAAGTCCTCAATAAGATGTAAGCAAACCTACTTAGATATTGTAAATTATTTTTATGAGCATGGTATGGTGCCCGATCAATGGAAAATGCAAATAATTCTTCCTCTCTTAAAACCTGGTAAAATTGCTTCAGATCCAGGCAGTTACAGACCAATTGCTTTATCATCAGTTTTGAGTAAGATAATGGAGCATATGATTAAGCATAGACTGGAATGGATTGTGGAAAATGGGCTTAGTTTAGCAAAGACTCAATTTGGCTTTAGAAAGGGAGTAAGCACCATGGATAATTTAAGCATGTTGACAACAGACATAAACATTGCATATAAGGAAAAGAAATACCTTGTTTGAGTATTCCTGGACATAGCATCTGCTTATGATAATGTCCTTCTTCTAGTTCTCAGGAATAAGCTTATTCAGATAGGTATACCAGTAAAGCTTGTTCGGTTCATATGTAATATGCTGATAGAACGTACTGTGATAATAAAATACAATCAGCACTTTCTCCCTCCTAAGTTTATTTGGAGAGGTTTACCCCAGGGCTCAGTGTTGAGTCCTTTACTGTATAGCCTTTATACCTATGACTTAGATAGATCTGTTTTATCATTCTGTTGTAAGGACACTTCTCTTTTATTACTATAAATTAGATATAAACCTTTGTTACTATTGATTTTGTTATTAAACTATAAAAATATTGTGTCATTAATATAATAATTTATTTAAGTTGTCACCTTGAAACCTTTTACGATTAATCTGTGAACAACCTTTTTACATTATATAAAGTCTTATATTTTTGGTAACATGTTTAAAAAAACCTATGTTAGAGTATAAAAATATTAATATTAATTTTACAGTACTTGCATCGTTCGATTTCTTTATTTATGGCTTACTATTGAAACTTGCTAATTTTGGTTTATGTTCTTGGCAACATTGAAAGATGTGTGGCGCGAAAACGCCAGCCGCCAAAAAAGAGATATAACAAGATTAAGCGCGGGACTGGTTCACGATTTTTGAAGTAGTAGGACACATCAGATTGTATCTCAGTTATTATAACATATATTATAGATTTATGGAATGATGTGTTGTAGAGTATGAGAATATAGTAAGATCTATCCGTAAAGTTGGCGTTTTAAATTCCACCTGACCTTATCCCAAAACTGTGATATACTTCAATATGCAGATGATCTAGCTTTATATCTTAAAGTTCAGTCCATTGATGAAGCAACCAATAAACTAAATACAGCTTTATCATATCTTAACAATTGGCTTTTTGAACATGGTCTTGCCTTATCTGCTTCAAAAAGTTCTGTTGTTGTTTTTACGAAAAAAAGGATTATCCCTCCAGTTATTTTGTACATAGGTCAAGAAATCATTCCCCAGGTTAATAATACTACATTTTTGGGCATAAAACTAGATGTGAGAATGTCTGGCACCCCCCATTTTGAATACATTTCACAAAAAGCTGAAAAAAATGTTAATATTTTGAGGTATCTTTCAGGGGTGTGGTGGGGTTCTCATCCATACTCCCAAAAACTTTTATACAATGCCATAATTAGAAGCCATTTTGATTATGGCTCATATCTCCTGAATACTTGTAACAAATCTAATCAAGCCAAAATTTTCAAGATCCAATCAAAATGCCTGCGTATTATTATAGGAGCCATGAAATCTTCACCCATCAATGCAATGCAAGTAGAATGTGGCGAGCCACCCTTAAACATTCGTAGGCAATTTCTTTCAGATAGATTTATTTTCAAATTAATTCAAAATTACAATCACCCTCTCATTCCAAAATTAAAGCTTCTTCTTGACCTTTATGATTCTGTAAACATGGATAGTCTCCCATGCATTGTCATTAGCTATATAAAATTTACAAAACTACCTGATCCTCTTTGTCAATTTCCCATAAACCCCCTTTTCGCAACTTCTTATGAGGTACTTATTTCTGAGCCTAACATTTTACTACATTTTGGTATTGATAAGGACTGACCTAACGCCCGTGTCATATTCAGTGAACGGATTAATACCCAATATAGAGGTTGGCATTATTTATTCACAGATGTATCCAAACTATCTTCTAATAGTGTGGTTGGTGCAGCAGTATGGTTTCCCTCTTCCAAAATTTCTTTAAGCTTCAAATGCCCTTCATACTCTTCCATATTTTCTGGTGAAGCCTTGGCTTTACTGGAAGCAGTACTGTTTGTCAAATCCCATAATTTAAATAATTCTATAATCTTCTCCGATTCCAAAAGTTGTCCTTAAAGTATTTTGTCCAATCCATTTCGTTCAAAATCTCGTTTCCCATTGATTTTAAAAATTAGAGAGTCTCTTTTTCATTGGCATCAACATTGTTCTTGCTTGGATTCCAGGCCGTTCTGGAATTCCTGGGAATGAAACAGCTGATTCTTGCGTAAAAACTGCTTCACAAATAGGTTCCCTTGAGCACTTCAAAATATAGTCCCATGACTTATGTCTTTTACCAAAATTACAGCTGTTTGAATCTTGGTCTAAATATTGGGAAAATTCCATTAAATACAAAGGTAGACATTATGGAGATATTCAACCCACCATTCTAAAAACTCCCTGGTTTTTCAAATTTCATAAAGCCAATAGAGTAACCACATCAACACTTTGCCGTCTACGACTGGGTTATGCCTGTACTCCAGTTCACTTAATGAAAATTAGGATTAGGGACCACTCATTGTGTGAGTGTGGTCTCGACGAAGGAAACGTAGACCACATCTTTTTTGAGTGTCCAAATCGTTGCTTTTCACTGTATGATATCCTCCCTCCTGAAGTCTCTCGTCCAACATCAATGAAATGTCTTCTTTCACTTATGTTTTCCCCATTAATCAACCATGTATTGTTTAAATTTGTAAATATTAACAAAATTAAATTGTGGATATTGTTTGTTATATATATATATATATATAGCTGTATGTACTGTAACATTTATGTAGGTTAATGTTAGTTATAAGTATTTTAGAGATTATTTTAGTTATGTAGTTATGTCATTTCTTTGTTTTAGATAAATCATGGTCATCAAAAGTCTGGTCGTTTCTTCATTCTAAATACCGATCATATTCTAAATTAAAATAATATCTCTACGTGACTTATGAAACTAGCATGAACGGACATTGACAGAATTGTGGTAACATTAAACCGCAGAAGCCATTAACAAAGAAATAATAATAATAATAATAACCCGCCTAGTAGAAATAGATACGAGAAAATAAAGTGCGAACTTATGCGGCGCCTCACTGCTTCGCATGAGAAAGGTTAAGCAGTTGCTTACCCACGAGGAACTTGGTGACATAAAAACTTCCCAATTTTTGAGACACCTGCAGGGCTTAGCCGGACCGAATGTTCCTGAAGAATTTTTAAAGTCAATTTGGTGCAACCGTCTTCCCCATAACATACAAACGGTTTTAGCATCTCAACGTACACGGCGGACCGGATCCAAGAGATTACTTCTCCGTGGAAAGTGGCGTCCACCTCGGCATACAGCGCTCCCGCCCAACAATCGAGCGAGATTGCAGAGCTACGGAAAATGGTGGAGCACTTAGCCTTAAAACTGGACGAACACACTAGCACTTCACGCGCCAACGAGCACTCACGCCAACCACGACGTCACTCGTCATCCAGGCAACAAACGAGATCTACATCCATCTACCGGAAGTACCCTATGTGCTGGTATCACTCAAAGCACGGGGCGAACGCAAAACGGTGTGTCAAGTGTAACGAACCCCTCTATCTATGATAATTCTCGTGTACTCTGTATATGCCATAAAGTAACTTTGTATATACTGATATATGCTACCAGCTTATATGAAAATGTTTAATAAAATGAAATTTAATTGTGATATTCATATGTGAGATAACTTCTACCATTCTGAGATACTGTATCTAAACATACACAACAACCTAATTGTGGGGGACGCAGTATCTACTGACGGCGTGGACTGTATATCTGCTATATTTCTTCGATGTAGACACTGTATCCCTTACACTTGTTTGTGCTGGGTTGTTTTGAAGTCTAGGATAAATAATTAAGCTGCCGATTTGATGTCAGTAATTTACGGAGCGTGAGCGTCTTAGTTGGGTAATGAGAGACCTGTACACGCGACGGTGGCGCGACAACGAATGAACACTGTTTTCTATGACTATTCAATATTTCTATATAATCAAATTTATCGCATAATTGTTCGATCTGCTGGCTAATCGAAGCGTCTTAGCCAATCACAGCGCTTAGAGGCCGTTTTGACGAGTGAGAGGGCATGACAGAGATAGATAGCTCCAACCGTCGTTCTAACGGTCGTTTTGTATCCAGAATTCCCGGAATAGCGTCCAGGTTTTATGGCTTTGCTATTGGCTGATGAGATGGCGTCCCTAGCCACCGATGCAACGAACATTACCATATTAGGAGATGCGTCGGGTTTTGAGTGTGGCGTGGGTACGCCCCCCCGCGTCTCTTGTATAGCGTCATATAGCTACCTATAGTAAGACATTCCCTAACGGTTTTACGTGTTGATATGTATAACGCGGCGTTGGTTATACATACCTATATGCTACTATTTACGTTTATAGACCATATCGTTACATACCCACGGTGTCATATAGCACGGCGGCGGCTATATGACACACGTCACACCTATTGCGTATGCACGCTTGTAGGTACATAACGATGTTTATGCACGTATAACTCGGCAGTGGTTATATGTGCATTTTTGGCACATATGTGTACCGCATAACTATATGTCTATCGTACCTTTTTACCTTATACCTTTACCTTTTACCACCTTTTACCTTTATTACGTGAAGCTATGCATATATGTATCTCTGTCATGTGTTCCCTATATCTATGCCTATATACCTAACTTTTATCCCTATATACCTATGGTCTCGTTACCCAATGAAGATACACACAACTCATATACTTTATTTCCATAAACAATGGGTCCTTATGTGCTAACTAAGGCCCTACTATACACTTATATCTATATACCTGTGCTATTGTGTTCTCTCTATACTATATGTTTACAATGCTTCTTTACATTGGCCCTATTCTTGGTGGTCGCATAAGGCGACGCGACGCCTGACATTAAAATAACAATACGTTCCTACTCTATATTATACTATTCTTTATTGAACAATGGTAGCTACATAAGGTAGCGCCTTACAAAAACGTACATTGCATTTTACGTTGCTCCGCTTATTTTATGAGGGATTTATACTAATCGCTTAATGCGATGCCCTATGCTATGATATACTTAAAAAACATTGATTCCTTAAAGCTAACTTATCAATTTCAAAGCTTATCTACTATTTATACAATTCTATATGGACAGTATGATTCTGTCCTGCACATACTCCCACCTCTCTATGTGTCTGTACATAGAGATTAATTTGGTGCAGGAATGGTGGGGTCTGTCGGTAGCACGATGATTTTCTTCACCGGTCGTCGCAGGAGTCCGCCTCGGGTAGCGATGTCAGCCACACGTACTACGCCGTCGGCGCCTGGGTAGGTTGCAGTGACGCGGCCCCTGGGCCACGTGTTTCGTGGTAGCGTGTGGTCGGCTATGAGGACGACATCGCCGACTTTGACTGGCGGTCCACGGCTGTGGATGTCTCGGCGGTGTTGAAGCTCAGGCAGGTACTCCCGGAGCCAGCGGCTCCAGAAGATGTCGGCTAGGCGCTGTGAGGCGCGCCAGTGGGTGCGACCGATCAGGTCGCTGTCGTTGAAGGTGCCCGGAACCATGGATCGTCCGGAGCCACCAATGAGGAAGTGGTTCGGTGTCAGTGCTTCTGGGTCATCGGGGTGTACTGACACGTGCGTGAGAGGTCGGCTGTTGACCGTGTACTCGGCCTCGGCAACTAGGGTGGCCAAGACCTCGTCGGTTGGATGATGTCGCTCGAGAGTGGCGGTCAGAGCCCGCTTGACGGCCCCGACCATGCGCTCCCATGCACCGCCCATGAAAGGTGCACCTGGCGGGATGTATCGCCAGTGGATGCTCCGCTGACTCGCCTCCTCTTCTGTGGCTTGAAGCATGGCCTGGCGAAGTTCCCGGTCGGCACCTCGGAGGTTGGTCCCGTTGTCAGACCAGATTTCCGTGGGGCAGCCTCGGCGAGCGATCATCCGTCTCAGCGCCATTACCGCTGAGTGCGTTGTGAGGGATGCTGTAACCTCAAGATGGATTGCCCGTGATGTTAGACAAGTGTAGAGAGCGACATACCGTTTTTGAGTCGTCCTGCCAACCACGACTGTCACAGGACCGAAGAAGTCGTGGCCCGTGAAGGTGAAGCTCCGCTGATGATGAGCGAAGCGCGTCGGCGGGTGGTTCCCGGTGGCTGGCTGCGGCGGGATGGCTCTTCTTATTCGGCAGGGTATGCACCTGTGTACTAACATTTTCGTTATAGGTCTAAGTTTTAATACCCAGAAACGCTGTTTCATCTCGTTCACTATAAGTTCGGTGCCGGCGTGTGACAATTGTCTGTGCGTGTATTCTATTAACAATTGTACCTCATGTTTATTTCCATCTAAGATTAAAGGAAATTTCTCTATGGCAGCGTTTTCTAAACGTTCTATACGACTCCTGACGCGTAGAAGTCCGTCTGAGTAAGTCATCGATATTAGTCGTAGGCGGCTACGATTTGCTACGGCGTAGCCGCTCTGTAGCGCTCTAATCTCTTCACTGAAAGTGGTTTCTTGGCTACTCCTGATGATCAGGTTTTCAGCTCGGCGAATTAGTATGGCGCTTAACATCAGATGACGTGCCGGCGTCGACTTTTCTACTATCTTTATTAATTTAGGTTTTACCTTAGTCTGACGCGTTGTCCATGTTGGGTCGGACTCTTTGTTCTTTCTATTGCGTTTGTAGAGAGTCGTTTCCTTTCTCGTTCGGCATAATTCTATAAACTGTAGGACTCTGGCAGTGGTCCTCAGATACTTCTCCCACCGTGAAAACCTGGTGGCGTCTGGTAGTGCGGCTTGAAGTACAGGTTCTACTATTTTGGTATGCGTACATTTTTCCTCACCTGTAGGTATCTTTGTAGTCGTGCTTTCCACCGGCCAGTCTGATTCCCCTTGTAGTAGGAACGGCGGCCCGGTGAACCATCTATGTGTACTATTGAAGTCGGCTGGTACGTCACGGGTGGCGTCGTCGGCTATGTTTAACTTAGTGGGAATCCATTTCCACTCAGTTACAGTGCTATTTTCTTCTATTTCGGCGATTCGATGAGCGACAAAGGGTTTGTATGAACGTGACCCTGTTCTTATCCAAGTAAGAACCGTTTTACTATCTGTCCAAAAATACCTTGTATCCGGTTTCCGGTCGTGTTCTTCTATCACGGCGGATGCCATTCTGCTTCCCATTACAGCTGCCTGTAGTTCGAGGCGCGGGATCGATGTGAGTTTCAAGGGGGCTACTCGTGCTTTGGCGGTTACTATTGATAAGTTGACGTTTCCGTCAGGCGTTACTGCACGCCAGAAATTTACACAAGAATAGGCAGACTCACTTGCGTCGACTAGCGTATGAAGTTGGAGCGTCACGGCGTCGCTGTATTGTAGATAGCACCTTGGTACGGTGACGTCACGTAGGCGGTTAAGATGCTCCATCCATTCTCGCCATTGGGAGGCAAGATCGTCGTCCATAGGCTGGTCCCACTCATTACCTCGCCGCCATAACTCCTGCAGGATTTGTTTCGCTCTCACGGTGACTGGAGATGCGAAACCTAACGGATCGTACAACGACATTACGATTTTTAACGCTTGACGCTTCGTTGGCTTAGTGGTGGTAAGCGTTTCTTCGGGCACGCGGGCTAAGTCTAGGTTGAAAGTAAGCACGTCGGCGTTCGATTTCCATACGAGCCCCAGTACGCGTTCCACGCTGCTGTCACTGCCGTCCGATAATGTAATGTCAGTTGGTTTACCTTTTTCGTCGAGTTGCTGTAGTAGGTCACGTGAGTTTGACGTCCATTTCCGCAAGTCAAACTGGCCTCTGCTATGGATTTCTTTGACGCGTAGTGAAGTTTCTATAGCGTCCTCTATTGTTCTAAAACTATCAAGGTAATCATCGACATAATGATTACGTGTGATCGCTCTTACCGCGTCGGGGAATTCACCTTCGTATTTCCGCGCGTTGACGTCCTTCACATATATGGCTGTAGACGGAGAACATGTTGCACCGAAGATTAATGACGTCATTCTATATTCGGTCGGCGGCAGGGAGGCGTCCTCACGCCATAGGTAGCGTAGAGCGTCACGGTCGATTGGTCTTACCTTGACCCGCATAAACATTTCGGCTATGTCTGCGGAGACGGCGATTTTGTGTTGACGAAATCGCATCAACACACCCGGTAACGACTGCAGTAGGTCGGGTCCTGTTAGTAGATAACTATTGAGACTTTTACCTTCTGTCTTGGCGGCTGCGTCGTGTACTATGCGAATTTTCCCGGGTTTCAGTGGGTTGATGACTGCAAAGTGCGGTAGGTACCACGTTCTGTGTGGTGTTTTCTCCGCCGGCGCTAATTCAGCATAACCCTTTTCTATTAAAGAATTCATTTGTTCACTATACTTTAAAGCTAGATCCTTATCTTTGGATAACTTTTTCTCTATTGAAAGTAGGCGTCTTTCAGCGGCGTCATAATTATATGGCATCTTACTATTTTCGTTGGCCCACAATAAGGCGGTTTGATAGTGACCGTTGGGTAACTGAACAGTCGTCTGGTCGAGTATCCCCTGTGCTACTCTATCGGGATCGCTGTGCGGTCGCTTAGGCGTAATGAGCATGCTTTCTATTGCGAAGTGTTGTCGCAGCTGCTCGTCCATACTGACATCTCCCTGTATAAAATTTACCTTGTGGCCTATGGTGCGAGTTTGTGCGCCGTGTAGTACCCATCCCAGCGGGGTGCATGAAGCTACCGGTTGATCACGGCGTCCGGTTCTCATCTCGTCGGCTATAAGTAAATGCCAGTTGTCTTGGCCTATAAGCAGCTGCGGAATAGCGCCCTCAGTTAAGAGTAAGTGCTCGATGTCTTCAAGATGTGCACAGCCGGCTAAGTCGTCGTTTCTCACGTGCTGTGGTGAGAGTTTCAAACCGTCTATCGTACGACTCGCTATTTGGTATTTCTTACCGTTCTTTCCATATAACGTGACTGAGACACGGCGTGACCGTGCTGCCTTAAGGGTGGTGTCCCCGATCGCTTCTATGTTCAGCTGCTCCTGCGGTCCCTTTGCACCTATATTATTCGCTATACTATCATTCAGAAGGGTTACCGTAGAGCCGTCGTCGAGGAGCGCCCACGTGTCTATTTTGCCCTTAGGGCCTGCTATGGTGACTGGAACCACCTTAAGGAATGCGTGCGCGCATTTCCTTGTCCATGTGGAAGCGACTGCCTCCGTCTTTACCTGTCTTTGGTTGTGCAGAAGTCGGTGATGTGTGTAGGTACATCCGTCTGTGTCGCACCTCGTTGGCTTGCATGCATGCTGTCTATTACGGTGTTTTAGGCATTTAAAACATAAATGTTGTTCCTTTGCGATATCCCATCGCTTGTTGACGTCGGCAGCCAGGAACGTTTTGCATTCTATTATGCGGTGACCAGTATTATTACAATGTGCACATTTTACCGTTCTATCCTGTGTCACGTTGGTGCGTTGTGGTCGTCTGTTCGCTGTCTCGTTCCAGCTCGACGTCACGTTCTCTGGCTGAGCGAAGGGGCCGCACAAGTCTGCTTCGTGGTTCAGGAACCTGGACAGCTTGATGAGGTCTGGCTCGTCCAGGTGTTGTGCGGCGGCGAACTCGTACCACCGGTGACGTAGCGTGGGAGAAAGTTTTTCAGATGTTAGTTTGGTTATTCCAGGATTATATAAATAGTGAGTTTTATTAAGGGCTTGTAAGGCGGCTATAGTGTTAGATACTTTGCTTGCAAATATACATATGTCTCGTGGATTATCGGTGGGCTTCGTTAGGTTTCTCAACCGCTCAAGTTCGGTCGAGGCGATGGCGTCAGGCCTTCCGAAGCGTGCTTCTAAACATCTAATTATTTCTAGTGGGTGTGATCTATTGATTAGTAAACTTTCAACTGCCTCCCGTGCCTTGCCTTTTATATTACGGCGCAGTCTAGCGGCGTTTTCACTATCATTAAACATGCATGCAGTTTCATTATATGAGGTTTTAAACAATAACCAGTCTTGGTGTGAGCCGTTAAAGACAGGTAAATCAGTAAAATGTCGCGTGACTTGCGACTGCTTAGCGGCGGCTGTTATAGCGGCGGCTAGCTCTGCTATATCGGACTTGACAGAAGGGATTGCAACGGCCCTATCATTTGGCGCGGCAGTGGCCTCATTAGGGGAATAGCTATTAGGCGAGTACTCATACCTTTGAATTGGGTTTTCAGTTGGATCCACCGGCGGCGGCAGTGCGCGCGGTGGCTGTGGCGGCTGTGGCGGCGGCTGCAGCAGCGGCGGTGGCTGCAGCGGCGGCGGCTGGGGTTCCGCATACTCCGGCGGACGTTCTGTGTCCCCGGTGTTCTGCGGTTCTACTATTGCGAGATGCGTCTCGCTGTGATGCAACCAACTGTTGACCCGGTGATGTGTTGCTCCCCTGTCCGAGATTTCCGATCTGGCGTCGTCGATGTGCTCCGATTCTTCGGCTTCAATCGACACTATTTTTGCAGCGGCGAGCTCGACCTGTAGACGGGCATATTCCTCCTTTGCGCGAGCCAGACGCACTGTGAATGTCGATCTTCGGCTATCCCTCGAAGTGGACACCACTCTCTTGTACACTGGCGGCACTTTCACTACATTTATTTATTTATTTATTTATTAAGGTTTTCCAACAGACTTAACACTAAACAAGCATTTCATACAGAGTTCAATAGACAATTTATAGCGAAAGTCCAATTACAGGAAAACACATCATGCCTGACATAAAAATGGCTTATATGTGGAGTGAGTTTAAACAAAAATTGCGCAAAACCATCATAAGATGACGAATCACTGATGATGCTTCAACGCATATGCACTTACAATGTGTATTTTGGAAACAATTCAGTATCATATATACCTATATTTTAAAGATACCTTCATACAGTCTTTATCAATGAAATGAATAATACTAGGAAACAAAGGAAAATATAAGGAAACTATGAGACATACAAATTTAACATGCTAAGGAGATTTAGTGCTCCTTATATATTTTTTTTATATTTAAACATTAAATTTTTAAAGTTGAGCAGAGAACAATTTAATATGTCAATCTGCTCAGCCTTAAAAAGAGTATTATGCTCTCGACAGACTCTGTCGAGAACACTGTGACGTCCAACATTTGTTCTATACGTCTTAGGAGCAAATGGTTTAAAATTCACAATTCTAGCCCCCATACGGGGAACTGTAAAGTTAATTTTAGCGACGAGTTCTGGACAATCTATTAGACCATACAAAATTTTGTATAACAGAACCTGGTCCGTTATCCAACGCCGGTCTTCTAAGGTCAACATATTGAAATGAGCCAGACGCTTTGAATATGAGTTTAACTGAGATTTTTTTCTTTGATGTACAGTCAAAAAGAAAAGAAATCGCTTCTGAATTCTTTCTATTCTATAAATATGACAATGATATGACGGGCTCCAAACATTTGAACCATAATCTAGAATGCTACGAACTAATGTATTGTAAACGACTTTTAAAGCGAGTATACTCTTGAACTGCTTACAGTTACGCCAAATAAATCCTAGCATTTTATAAGATCTGCAAATAATATTATCGATATGGGGAATAAATGTCAATTTTCTGTCCAAGACAACACCTAAGTCTCTTATGGATTCTACTTCTTCTAGCTTAGATAACCCCAAAGTGTATTCAGTTGGAATACACAAAATCTTTTTAGTAAATTTAATATGTTTACATTTTTCTGTGTTTAAAGGAAGTTTGTTAACTATAGTCCAATTGAGAATGCAATCGAGATCATGCTGAAGTAATTTAGAATCATCAATGTTGTTAATCGTTTTAAACAATTTCAAGTCATCTGCAAAAAGAGAAAATTTTGAATATCTTACCTTTGATGCTATATCGTTAATAAAAGCCAAAAACAAGACAGGGCCAAGATGTGATCCCTGGGGAACACCACTATAAGCTACATATGCTTGAGACTCAAAACCGCAAACTACCACTTTCTGAGATCGACCAGACAAATACGAAGAAAACCATTTTAAGATTTGGCCATGGACCCCCAATGCATACAACTTGTTAATTAGCAATTGATGGTCAACTCGATCAAAAGCCTTACTTATGTCAGTATAGACAGCGTCAACCTGCTGGCCGTCATCAACAGCTTCAGATAAGTCAGAGACATAGCATACCAAGTTAGATACAGTTGATTTCTTACTGCGAAACCCGTGTTGTTCCGGAATGAGTAAATGATTAAGATGATTTGTAAGCAATACATGGTCGAGCCCCGCGGCGGCGGTGGGCTTTACGGCACTGTTCACTGCACTACTACTATATGTTTGCACTTCTTCACTGTGCACTATAACGTTTGAACACGGCGGCCCCGCGGCGTAGGGCGTCGCGGCGGCGGCGCGCGTCGTTAAGTTTGCAGCGAGTACCGGCGGCGTCGGCTCTTCCTGTGCGGACCCGGGTACCCCTGCGGCGTATGTACGCTCTCTTGGCGTTCTTCTACTATGCCCGGCGGCGGGCGTCGCAGCGGTCGGCTCTGGGCCGCGCCTCGCTGCGGCGCGGGCGGTCGTGGCTTGATGGGCAGCGTGGTCTGCTGCCAGGCGTGGCGATGATACGGCAACGGTAGTTGCTGCCGTAGATCCATTCGTTGTCGGCTCCGTTCCCTCGGAGCTCGTCGGCGTTTGAGGGGCAGCCCGTCTTCTTCCACCCGTACTCCTTGTCACTGGCATGATGATCGCTTGCTGTTGATTTTCCTTCTTCAAACTATTCGGCTCGATATGACCAACAATGTGGGGGACGCAGTATCTACTGACGGCGTGGACTGTATATCTGCTATATTTCTTCGATGTAGACACTGTATCCCTTACACTTGTTTGTGCTGGGTTGTTTTGAAGTCTAGGATAAATAATTAAGCTGCCGATTTGATGTCAGTAATTTACGGAGCGTGAGCGTCTTAGTTGGGTAATGAGAGACCTGTACACGCGACGGTGGCGCGACAACGAATGAACACTGTTTTCGTTTGTTTGTTTAGGGAGGACATAGATGCTGGCTACCGCCTGTGCGGTCGTCCAGCTCCACCGGGTTTTGGGCGAGGGCCTGGCCCTACAATAGCCCGGGAGGGAGAAGTGCCGAAGGCACTTCTCCCGAGACGGGCGTAGAAGGCGAAAAGCGCTTTCTACCTCCGTCTCCTGCGGACGCCGAAAACGTACCGCTACTATAGGAGGGGTTGACAGCGAGCTCAAGGGCACCACTGTGGTTCGGACCTCGGCTTGTCTCGCTGTCGAGAGACATGGGGGGGATCGGAGCAAAATGCCTCTGTGCAACTGCAGTGTTGCACAATTGGGCCCTACTGAATAATACTCTTTGACTATTTGGAGAGCAATTTATCGTGACCTTGTTTTTGCCTCGAGCTCGCCGGCGAGCTCGGTGTTTGATTGTGTGACCTCTGATTACCTCACACCTGGGGATTTTACCTCGACGACTTGCGGATAACGCTAAAGCTGCCAACGTAATGACTGCGATAGGGTCATCCGGGTCGTCTAATACCTGCCGTGGTCGGCGACGGGGGGGTTTGAAAAATGGGATAGAAGAGGCAGTCGAGTAGTTCGATGCCTGGACAACCAATGGGTTCGGGTGGTGGGGCGCTCGATCAAAGTATCGGCGGGCGCAGTCCTTATTGAACTGCGCTAGAGAGGGAAGGTTTAAGTCGCAATGCAACTCGGTGTTCCGGATATACCACGGGGCGCCGGTTGCATTACGAAGAAAACGGTTTTGGATGACTTGAAGTTTATGAAGGTGGGCCTCACTAGCATGACTAAACACTACTGATGCGTAAGTCATGATGGGGCGGATGCAGGCAGTGTAAAGTGTCTTCTTATTACTAAGAGACATTTTACTCTCTTTGCGAAGTAGGGGACCAAGGCGACCCATTATGAAGGCCGCTCTGTTACGGACGGTTGTTATGTGATCGTTAAAGGTGAGATGACGATCAAGGGTGACTCCGAGGTATTTTGTTCTAGGAACCCAGGGAATGGGTTCGTCGAACAAAATAAGCGGTTTCGGGTAAGGGGTGCGTGTCTTCTCAGTAAAGCACATAGCTGTGCTTTTAGCTGGGTTGACCGCGATGCGCCATTTTCGGAACCAGTCACCGATCTCGGTGATGGCCCGTTGCATGACGAAATAGGACTGTCTGTTGATATGCCACCCAGTGGTGTAAATGGCGGTATCATCCGCATATTGGGCTAGGAATACTTTGGGCTGAGAGCGTGGGATGTCACTGGTATACAGTGCAAAGAGAATAGGTGATAGCACGGAGCCCTGAGGGACTCCAGCTCTGACTGGGTGGGGGGAGGAGAGGGTGCCTTCCACGCGATAGCGAAAGCTTCTGGCTTTAAGGAAGTCTTGTAGGATGAGCACAAGACGTTCTGGCACGCCAAATTGGTATAGCTTGTAGATCAAGCCGTTGTGCCAGACTTTGTCAAAAGCTTTCGCTACGTCGAGGAAGACTGCTAGCGTAGTCTGGGGTTTGGGGTACTTATTGAAGCCCTCAATGATGTGCTCCGTGAGGCGGTGCACCTGTTGGACGCATGAGTGTCCGGGTCTGAAGCCAAACTGCTCATCTGGGATAAGGTGGTGTTCCTTAGCATGGGACTGGAGACGGTTTGCAAGTAACCGCTCGTAAAGTTTGCCTATGGCACTGAGGAGGCTGATGGGGCGGTAACTGGTGGGGTCAGATGAGCTTTTGCCTGGTTTGTGAATGCCAATGACATTTGCACATTTCCAGGTGTCTGGGAATAAGCAGTGGCTCATAGCAGCATTGAAGATGCTGACTAAGAGATGGATGAGAGGAGGAGAGAGGGTTTTAAGAACCCTGTTGGAGATGCCATCGGCACCGGGGGATTTGCGCGGTCGGAGGGCCTTGATCAGTCTCTCCACCTCAGCGTAAGTCGCTAAGGTGATTGGTGGGAGTTCAGAGGTGACCACAGAGCTTTTACGTTCGACTTCAGCATCCACCGAATCGAGGTGAGCTTGGTCAACGTGATCTACGTTAGGGGAACACTGAGCCTCTAGGCTATCAGCTAGGCACTCAGCTTTGTCTTCGTCAAAGAACGCTGGGACTAGTGGGACTGGTCTGTATAAGGGAGGCATGTCGTTATGGTTACTTCCTTTCAAGCCTCGCGCCAAGTCCCAGTAAGCATGGTGGCTTGGCACGAGGTTTGAAAGTTTATCGCCCCATTGTTGATCACGCAACTCAGACATGCGACTTTGAACCATGCGTTCAAAGTGGCGTTTCTTAGTTTTGTTCTCTTTACTGGGGTAAGAGTCGTAATGTCGGGTCACTGCTTTACTCTCCGTCACCAATCGTCTCACATCCGCTGGAATGACAAGGCGCCGGTCGTCCGGCACTATGACCTCCTTTGCGGATGCACCTACTACGGTGGAGAGGTGATTGGTGAACGAATCGATCGCAAGGGTTACGTCATCTTTTGTCAGGATGTCGTCAGGGATCTTGTCTAGGTCCGGTGAACTGATAGCCTTTAGGGCATCGCCTACTTGCTTCCAGTTCACTATCGTCCTAGTGGGGCGGGGGAGGTCAGTCGTTGGGTCGGGACCTAGTCGCAGTATAATGGGTCGGTGGTCAGAGTGAAGCTCGTGAACCACTTCTATGGAGCGTAACCGGAGTGTTACGCCTCTGAATAGTGCCATGTCAAGCAAGTCAGATCGGTGGTCTGCCATATAAGGGTAGTGAGTGGGCTCAGTGGGCGCAATTATGTCAAAGTTAAGTTCTGCGATTAGGTTTTCAAGTGCAATACCTCTGGGATTGTTGACGTTACAATTCCATAGGATGTGCTTACTGTTGAAGTCGCCAATCAGAATGACGGCGCTTCCTAATGAGAATAGGGCTTCTAAGTCAGCTCGGACGATCGGCTTTTTGCAAGCTTGGTAACAGGATGCTATGACTATAGGTTGATGACCAGTCATAGCTAGGAGGCAACAAGATGCTTCCATATTAACAAGAGTCGGGGTAGGTAGGGGAATGCAGTGCAGGGACCTTTTGTAATAGATAAGAGTGCCTCCCCCACGGGAGTTCACTCTATCATCACGTACCGTTCTGTAGTTGGCAAACCTAGGGTTCGCCTTCCCCGGTTTTAGAAAGGTTTCCTGCACGCATATGATATCGATAAGGTGGGTACAACAAAAGTCGTGGACGAGGTCACGTTGTTTGAAGAGGCCGTCAGCGTTAAATGACGCTAACGAAACTGAGTACGGTTTCGTGCGTTCGGTTGTACTACCCATAGTGGTTGTACTGGGGAGGGGCCTGGGGAACGAAGCGCTTAAGGGCGCTAAGTAAATTCGCGTGTTCCAATGTGTATTGGATCACGTCCGCTGGGGATTGAGCGTATTGCATCTTGTGGAATAGCTCTTGTACCTCATTGATGTCAACCGACATAGCCAGATCGCTGACTAGGTTGATTGCCTCTTGAAGAGGGGCAGCCATCAATGGCATAGGTGGAGCTTGTGGCCGGGAAGCGGCGCGGGGAGGCGCGCGAATGGTGTTGGCGACGGGTGCCGGGAGTGCGGGGCGAGCCGGGGCCGGTGCGCGGGCAGGGGCCGCGGCGCGGGCGGGTGCGGGTGCGGGCGCGGGTGCGGGCGCGCGGGCCGGGGCGCGGGCGGTAGCGACGGTCTTAACCATACTGGGTGGTTTAGACCATGCGTTACGGGCTGGGAGCGGCGCGGGTATTACCTGTGAGGCAGGTACTACCGTTAGTTTAGGGCTTACCCGTTGGTAACGGTCGTAAGAGGGACGGGTCGGCCTATGCCTTGCCACCCTGTGGTTCACTCGTGGTGCTTTAGGGCAACCACGGTAATTCGCGGTATGCCCTTGAGCACCGCATAAAACACAGCTGGGTGGGTCCGGTGAATCCCGGGTGCGAGTGCACGCTGCTGTCGCGTGATCGCCTAGGCACTTAACGCACCTAGCGCGAGCGAAGCAGAAACGGGAGGCGTGCCCGTATAGTTGGCAGTTATGGCACTGCGAGGGACTCCCATTTTTGTATGGGGCTTGGACATCGAGTCCTGAGAGGCCACAGACCTTTTTTAAATTAAAAATGGCCTTGCCTTCAGATGTACGATCTAGTACTACGAGTACTAGATCGTAGGGACTGCGGTCCTTCCCGCTGTACATGCGGTGAACTGCATGTACGGGGAAGTCTTGTGCCTTCAGGTCGGCACATACCGAATCGGTATGTACCTCCTTGGGCACACCGCGGATGACCACTCGGAGGACTTTCTCCTCTTCGAGCGCATAAGTGTGAAAACTTATGCTCTCTTTACGGAGGAGCTTTGTTAGCGCTCTGTGGTCGCTAATGGTGGACACTTGAACTTTAATGCCCTGCTGCGTGGAGCGGGCATTAGTGTAGTGGATCCCACGATCCGAAACTAAACGGGACAGCATGTCCCATTTGGTTTTGTCCTGAATGAACAGGGGCGGAGGCGGTTTTTCGCGGCGCGCGCTCGCGTCCTGAGGGGACGCGGCAGTGGTGGCCGGAGCGGAGGGAGGAGACGCGGGGCGCGGGGCGGGGGTCGGCTTCTTGCCGGAGGCGGGGGCCTTAGCGGGTGCCTTGGCGGGAGGGGCGGAAGTTGCGCAACTAGCGGCTTTAGGAGCACGCTTGCGTTTTCTGTCTACGACGGTATAGCCGTCGTTATCGGAGTCCGAGTCAGTGCGTAAGGCGCGACTCGGATCTACTTCCATCTCCGTTTCGGAGTCCGAAGTGGGCTCGACAACGGCGATGGAGGGACGGGTGCTCGCTGGCCTCCCGATCGGTGAGCGCGAGCGAGACCTCTCACGGGGAGGGGCTGCCACCGTGCGTCTGTTGTCAGGGCCCGGAGCGGGCGAAGTCGGGCT
Organism: Plagodis dolabraria; assembly: GCA_963854805.1. Lineage (NCBI taxonomy): Eukaryota > Metazoa > Arthropoda > Insecta > Lepidoptera > Geometridae > Plagodis > Plagodis dolabraria. The sequence goes on from OY978461.1 coordinate 13,162,556, forward strand.
GTCCTCTGAGAAGGACCGGGTCAGAGGAGGGACGATGGCCTCCGGAATTGGAGTTCCGGAGGGAGCGATGAGAGTGTCCGTGAGGCGGGCACTCTCTGCATCGTTAAGTGATTGCTGATGATCAGCGTAGAGTTCGGGGTAGCGGAGGGCGAAGGTCTGAAGGACCTCCACCTCACCGTTAGAGGGACGTTGCATCCTGAGGGGAATACTCAGGATGGCCTAACGGGTTCTGTCTCCCTCTCGCAACTCGTGAGCTCACTTGTGTGAGAGGGAGTGAGTACCTATGGTGTGCCCTAGTTGTGTACCCTCTCCGAGCTTTTTTCTCGGCGGAGAGGGGTGCTCCTAAGCGCTACTCCGGGGTTGACTAGGGGTGACCCCAAGGCCAGTAATCCCGGAGCCCAGCTTGCTTCGGCTGACCCGTGAAGCGGGAAAGGCCACGGTGCAAGGTTAAACCAAAACAACAACAGTGGCCGTTGTCACCGTAGGGTGTCACACTGCGACCGCAGCAAATGGCGGATTTGATCGTTCAGACGGGTTTGGCTGACGCTACCCCACGCCTGAACGACGTCGCTTAACAGCACAAAGTGTGTTGTTACGCGACTGTTACTATGTTGTGTCGGGTAGTAAAGTGGTGAAATGCGCACCGAAAAGTGCGGTCAAAACAAGACCACCAGCCCGATATGATGTTGTTCGTCCGAAACAAGGGACTTGGGTAGGTGGTAATGCCTGACGTCTTAGAGCGCCTCTGCGCGACGGCACGGCGAGCTCGTAGCTCGCGTTGCTCGGCGTTCGGCGGCTGCTCAGCTTCTGCACACAAAACAAAAACTTCGTCAGGGCTGCGTATTCCAAGGCACTGGTCTGCAACTAGCGTCGGAACGATGACCCGAGTGAGACGGCAATAGTGCGGGGACTATTGCGGTCTCACTGGGAGATACTGGCGGAGCTGTAGACAGGTGTGCACGGCGTGGCGGCACAGGTCGGAATGACACTGTTTTCTATGACTATTCAATATTTCTATATAATCAAATTTATCGCATAATTGTTCGATCTGCTGGCTAATCGAAGCGTCTTAGCCAATCACAGCGCTTAGAGGCCGTTTTGACGAGTGAGAGGGCATGACAGAGATAGATAGCTCCAACCGTCGTTCTAACGGTCGTTTTGTATCCAGAATTCCCGGAATAGCGTCCAGGTTTTATGGCTTTGCTATTGGCTGATGAGATGGCGTCCCTAGCCACCGATGCAACGAACATTACCATATTAGGAGATGCGTCGGGTTTTGAGTGTGGCGTGGGTACGCCCCCCCGCGTCTCTTGTATAGCGTCATATAGCTACCTATAGTAAGACATTCCCTAACGGTTTTACGTGTTGATATGTATAACGCGGCGTTGGTTATACATACCTATATGCTACTATTTACGTTTATAGACCATATCGTTACATACCCACGGTGTCATATAGCACGGCGGCGGCTATATGACACACGTCACACCTATTGCGTATGCACGCTTGTAGGTACATAACGATGTTTATGCACGTATAACTCGGCAGTGGTTATATGTGCATTTTTGGCACATATGTGTACCGCATAACTATATGTCTATCGTACCTTTTTACCTTATACCTTTACCTTTTACCACCTTTTACCTTTATTACGTGAAGCTATGCATATATGTATCTCTGTCATGTGTTCCCTATATCTATGCCTATATACCTAACTTTTATCCCTATATACCTATGGTCTCGTTACCCAATGAAGATACACACAACTCATATACTTTATTTCCATAAACAATGGGTCCTTATGTGCTAACTAAGGCCCTACTATACACTTATATCTATATACCTGTGCTATTGTGTTCTCTCTATACTATATGTTTACAATGCTTCTTTACATTGGCCCTATTCTTGGTGGTCGCATAAGGCGACGCGACGCCTGACATTAAAATAACAATACGTTCCTACTCTATATTATACTATTCTTTATTGAACAATGGTAGCTACATAAGGTAGCGCCTTACAAAAACGTACATTGCATTTTACGTTGCTCCGCTTATTTTATGAGGGATTTATACTAATCGCTTAATGCGATGCCCTATGCTATGATATACTTAAAAAACATTGATTCCTTAAAGCTAACTTATCAATTTCAAAGCTTATCTACTATTTATACAATTCTATATGGACAGTATGATTCTGTCCTGCACATACTCCCACCTCTCTATGTGTCTGTACATAGAGATTAATTTGGTGCAGGAATGGTGGGGTCTGTCGGTAGCACGATGATTTTCTTCACCGGTCGTCGCAGGAGTCCGCCTCGGGTAGCGATGTCAGCCACACGTACTACGCCGTCGGCGCCTGGGTAGGTTGCAGTGACGCGGCCCCTGGGCCACGTGTTTCGTGGTAGCGTGTGGTCGGCTATGAGGACGACATCGCCGACTTTGACTGGCGGTCCACGGCTGTGGATGTCTCGGCGGTGTTGAAGCTCAGGCAGGTACTCCCGGAGCCAGCGGCTCCAGAAGATGTCGGCTAGGCGCTGTGAGGCGCGCCAGTGGGTGCGACCGATCAGGTCGCTGTCGTTGAAGGTGCCCGGAACCATGGATCGTCCGGAGCCACCAATGAGGAAGTGGTTCGGTGTCAGTGCTTCTGGGTCATCGGGGTGTACTGACACGTGCGTGAGAGGTCGGCTGTTGACCGTGTACTCGGCCTCGGCAACTAGGGTGGCCAAGACCTCGTCGGTTGGATGATGTCGCTCGAGAGTGGCGGTCAGAGCCCGCTTGACGGCCCCGACCATGCGCTCCCATGCACCGCCCATGAAAGGTGCACCTGGCGGGATGTATCGCCAGTGGATGCTCCGCTGACTCGCCTCCTCTTCTGTGGCTTGAAGCATGGCCTGGCGAAGTTCCCGGTCGGCACCTCGGAGGTTGGTCCCGTTGTCAGACCAGATTTCCGTGGGGCAGCCTCGGCGAGCGATCATCCGTCTCAGCGCCATTACCGCTGAGTGCGTTGTGAGGGATGCTGTAACCTCAAGATGGATTGCCCGTGATGTTAGACAAGTGTAGAGAGCGACATACCGTTTTTGAGTCGTCCTGCCAACCACGACTGTCACAGGACCGAAGAAGTCGTGGCCCGTGAAGGTGAAGCTCCGCTGATGATGAGCGAAGCGCGTCGGCGGGTGGTTCCCGGTGGCTGGCTGCGGCGGGATGGCTCTTCTTATTCGGCAGGGTATGCACCTGTGTACTAACATTTTCGTTATAGGTCTAAGTTTTAATACCCAGAAACGCTGTTTCATCTCGTTCACTATAAGTTCGGTGCCGGCGTGTGACAATTGTCTGTGCGTGTATTCTATTAACAATTGTACCTCATGTTTATTTCCATCTAAGATTAAAGGAAATTTCTCTATGGCAGCGTTTTCTAAACGTTCTATACGACTCCTGACGCGTAGAAGTCCGTCTGAGTAAGTCATCGATATTAGTCGTAGGCGGCTACGATTTGCTACGGCGTAGCCGCTCTGTAGCGCTCTAATCTCTTCACTGAAAGTGGTTTCTTGGCTACTCCTGATGATCAGGTTTTCAGCTCGGCGAATTAGTATGGCGCTTAACATCAGATGACGTGCCGGCGTCGACTTTTCTACTATCTTTATTAATTTAGGTTTTACCTTAGTCTGACGCGTTGTCCATGTTGGGTCGGACTCTTTGTTCTTTCTATTGCGTTTGTAGAGAGTCGTTTCCTTTCTCGTTCGGCATAATTCTATAAACTGTAGGACTCTGGCAGTGGTCCTCAGATACTTCTCCCACCGTGAAAACCTGGTGGCGTCTGGTAGTGCGGCTTGAAGTACAGGTTCTACTATTTTGGTATGCGTACATTTTTCCTCACCTGTAGGTATCTTTGTAGTCGTGCTTTCCACCGGCCAGTCTGATTCCCCTTGTAGTAGGAACGGCGGCCCGGTGAACCATCTATGTGTACTATTGAAGTCGGCTGGTACGTCACGGGTGGCGTCGTCGGCTATGTTTAACTTAGTGGGAATCCATTTCCACTCAGTTACAGTGCTATTTTCTTCTATTTCGGCGATTCGATGAGCGACAAAGGGTTTGTATGAACGTGACCCTGTTCTTATCCAAGTAAGAACCGTTTTACTATCTGTCCAAAAATACCTTGTATCCGGTTTCCGGTCGTGTTCTTCTATCACGGCGGATGCCATTCTGCTTCCCATTACAGCTGCCTGTAGTTCGAGGCGCGGGATCGATGTGAGTTTCAAGGGGGCTACTCGTGCTTTGGCGGTTACTATTGATAAGTTGACGTTTCCGTCAGGCGTTACTGCACGCCAGAAATTTACACAAGAATAGGCAGACTCACTTGCGTCGACTAGCGTATGAAGTTGGAGCGTCACGGCGTCGCTGTATTGTAGATAGCACCTTGGTACGGTGACGTCACGTAGGCGGTTAAGATGCTCCATCCATTCTCGCCATTGGGAGGCAAGATCGTCGTCCATAGGCTGGTCCCACTCATTACCTCGCCGCCATAACTCCTGCAGGATTTGTTTCGCTCTCACGGTGACTGGAGATGCGAAACCTAACGGATCGTACAACGACATTACGATTTTTAACGCTTGACGCTTCGTTGGCTTAGTGGTGGTAAGCGTTTCTTCGGGCACGCGGGCTAAGTCTAGGTTGAAAGTAAGCACGTCGGCGTTCGATTTCCATACGAGCCCCAGTACGCGTTCCACGCTGCTGTCACTGCCGTCCGATAATGTAATGTCAGTTGGTTTACCTTTTTCGTCGAGTTGCTGTAGTAGGTCACGTGAGTTTGACGTCCATTTCCGCAAGTCAAACTGGCCTCTGCTATGGATTTCTTTGACGCGTAGTGAAGTTTCTATAGCGTCCTCTATTGTTCTAAAACTATCAAGGTAATCATCGACATAATGATTACGTGTGATCGCTCTTACCGCGTCGGGGAATTCACCTTCGTATTTCCGCGCGTTGACGTCCTTCACATATATGGCTGTAGACGGAGAACATGTTGCACCGAAGATTAATGACGTCATTCTATATTCGGTCGGCGGCAGGGAGGCGTCCTCACGCCATAGGTAGCGTAGAGCGTCACGGTCGATTGGTCTTACCTTGACCCGCATAAACATTTCGGCTATGTCTGCGGAGACGGCGATTTTGTGTTGACGAAATCGCATCAACACACCCGGTAACGACTGCAGTAGGTCGGGTCCTGTTAGTAGATAACTATTGAGACTTTTACCTTCTGTCTTGGCGGCTGCGTCGTGTACTATGCGAATTTTCCCGGGTTTCAGTGGGTTGATGACTGCAAAGTGCGGTAGGTACCACGTTCTGTGTGGTGTTTTCCCCGCCGGCGCTAATTCAGCATAACCCTTTTCTATTAAAGAATTCATTTGTTCACTATACTTTAAAGCTAGATCCTTATCTTTGGATAACTTTTTCTCTATTGAAAGTAGGCGTCTTTCAGCGGCGTCATAATTATATGGCATCTTACTATTTTCGTTGGCCCACAATAAGGCGGTTTGATAGTGACCGTTGGGTAACTGAACAGTCGTCTGGTCGAGTATCCCCTGTGCTACTCTATCGGGATCGCTGTGCGGTCGCTTAGGCGTAATGAGCATGCTTTCTATTGCGAAGTGTTGTCGCAGCTGCTCGTCCATACTGACATCTCCCTGTATAAAATTTACCTTGTGGCCTATGGTGCGAGTTTGTGCGCCGTGTAGTACCCATCCCAGCGGGGTGCATGAAGCTACCGGTTGATCACGGCGTCCGGTTCTCATCTCGTCGGCTATAAGTAAATGCCAGTTGTCTTGGCCTATAAGCAGCTGCGGAATAGCGCCCTCAGTTAAGAGTAAGTGCTCGATGTCTTCAAGATGTGCACAGCCGGCTAAGTCGTCGTTTCTCACGTGCTGTGGTGAGAGTTTCAAACCGTCTATCGTACGACTCGCTATTTGGTATTTCTTACCGTTCTTTCCATATAACGTGACTGAGACACGGCGTGACCGTGCTGCCTTAAGGGTGGTGTCCCCGATCGCTTCTATGTTCAGCTGCTCCTGCGGTCCCTTTGCACCTATATTATTCGCTATACTATCATTCAGAAGGGTTACCGTAGAGCCGTCGTCGAGGAGCGCCCACGTGTCTATTTTGCCCTTAGGGCCTGCTATGGTGACTGGAACCACCTTAAGGAATGCGTGCGCGCATTTCCTTGTCCATGTGGAAGCAACTGCCTCCGTCTTTACCTGTCTTTGGTTGTGCAGAAGTCGGTGATGTGTGTAGGTACATCCGTCTGTGTCGCACCTCGTTGGCTTGCATGCATGCTGTCTATTACGGTGTTTTAGGCATTTAAAACATAAATGTTGTTCCTTTGCGATATCCCATCGCTTGTTGACGTCGGCAGCCAGGAACGTTTTGCATTCTATTATGCGGTGACCAGTATTATTACAATGTGCACATTTTACCGTTCTATCCTGTGTCACGTTGGTGCGTTGTGGTCGTCTGTTCGCTGTCTCGTTCCAGCTCGACGTCACGTTCTCTGGCTGAGCGAAGGGGCCGCACAAGTCTGCTTCGTGGTTCAGGAACCTGGACAGCTTGATGAGGTCTGGCTCGTCCAGGTGTTGTGCGGCGGCGAACTCGTACCACCGGTGACGTAGCGTGGGAGAAAGTTTTTCAGATGTTAGTTTGGTTATTCCAGGATTATATAAATAGTGAGTTTTATTAAGGGCTTGTAAGGCGGCTATAGTGTTAGATACTTTGCTTGCAAATATACATATGTCTCGTGGATTATCGGTGGGCTTCGTTAGGTTTCTCAACCGCTCAAGTTCGGTCGAGGCGATGGCGTCAGGCCTTCCGAAGCGTGCTTCTAAACATCTAATTATTTCTAGTGGGTGTGATCTATTGATTAGTAAACTTTCAACTGCCTCCCGTGCCTTGCCTTTTATATTACGGCGCAGTCTAGCGGCGTTTTCACTATCATTAAACATGCATGCAGTTTCATTATATGAGGTTTTAAACAATAACCAGTCTTGGTGTGAGCCGTTAAAGACAGGTAAATCAGTAAAATGTCGCGTGACTTGCGACTGCTTAGCGGCGGCTGTTATAGCGGCGGCTAGCTCTGCTATATCGGACTTGACAGAAGGGATTGCAACGGCCCTATCATTTGGCGCGGCAGTGGCCTCATTAGGGGAATAGCTATTAGGCGAGTACTCATACCTTTGAATTGGGTTTTCAGTTAGATCCACCGGCGGCGGCAGTGCGCGCGGTGGCTGTGGCGGCTGTGGCGGCGGCTGCAGCAGCGGCGGTGGCTGCAGCGGCGGCGGCTGGGGTTCCGCATACTCCGGCGGACGTTCTGTGTCCCCGGTGTTCTGCGGTTCTACTATTGCGAGATGCGTCTCGCTGTGATGCAACCAACTGTTGACCCGGTGATGTGTTGCTCCCCTGTCCGAGATTTCCGATCTGGCGTCGTCGATGTGCTCCGATTCTTCGGCTTCAATCGACACTATTTTTGCAGCGGCGAGCTCGACCTGTAGACGGGCATATTCCTCCTTTGCGCGAGCCAGACGCACTGTGAATGTCGATCTTCGGCTATCCCTCGAAGTGGACACCACTCTCTTGTACACTGGCGGCACTTTCACTACATTTATTTATTTATTTATTTATTAAGGTTTTCCAACAGACTTAACACTAAACAAGCATTTCATACAGAGTTCAATAGACAATTTATAGCGAAAGTCCAATTACAGGAAAACACATCATGCCTGACATAAAAATGGCTTATATGTGGAGTGAGTTTAAACAAAAATTGCGCAAAACCATCATAAGATGACGAATCACTGATGATGCTTCAACGCATATGCACTTACAATGTGTATTTTGGAAACAATTCAGTATCATATATACCTATATTTTAAAGATACCTTCATACAGTCTTTATCAATGAAATGAATAATACTAGGAAACAAAGGAAAATATAAGGAAACTATGAGACATACAAATTTAACATGCTAAGGAGATTTAGTGCTCCTTATATATTTTTTTTATATTTAAACATTAAATTTTTAAAGTTGAGCAGAGAACAATTTAATATGTCAATCTGCTCAGCCTTAAAAAGAGTATTATGCTCTCGACAGACTCTGTCGAGAACACTGTGACGTCCAACATTTGTTCTATACGTCTTAGGAGCAAATGGTTTAAAATTCACAATTCTAGCCCCCATACGGGGAACTGTAAAGTTAATTTTAGCGACGAGTTCTGGACAATCTATTAGACCATACAAAATTTTGTATAACAGAACCTGGTCCGTTATCCAACGCCGGTCTTCTAAGGTCAACATATTGAAATGAGCCAGACGCTTTGAATATGAGTTTAACTGAGATTTTTTTCTTTGATGTACAGTCAAAAAGAAAAGAAATCGCTTCTGAATTCTTTCTATTCTATAAATATGACAATGATATGACGGGCTCCAAACATTTGAACCATAATCTAGAATGCTACGAACTAATGTATTGTAAACGACTTTTAAAGCGAGTATACTCTTGAACTGCTTACAGTTACGCCAAATAAATCCTAGCATTTTATAAGATCTGCAAATAATATTATCGATATGGGGAATAAATGTCAATTTTCTGTCCAAGACAACACCTAAGTCTCTTATGGATTCTACTTCTTCTAGCTTAGATAACCCCAAAGTGTATTCAGTTGGAATACACAAAATCTTTTTAGTAAATTTAATATGTTTACATTTTTCTGTGTTTAAAGGAAGTTTGTTAACTATAGTCCAATTGAGAATGCAATCGAGATCATGCTGAAGTAATTTAGAATCATCAATGTTGTTAATCGTTTTAAACAATTTCAAGTCATCTGCAAAAAGAGAAAATTTTGAATATCTTACCTTTGATGCTATATCGTTAATAAAAGCCAAAAACAAGACAGGGCCAAGATGTGATCCCTGGGGAACACCACTATAAGCTACATATGCTTGAGACTCAAAACCGCAAACTACCACTTTCTGAGATCGACCAGACAAATACGAAGAAAACCATTTTAAGATTTGGCCATGGACCCCCAATGCATACAACTTGTTAATTAGCAATTGATGGTCAACTCGATCAAAAGCCTTACTTATGTCAGTATAGACAGCGTCAACCTGCTGGCCGTCATCAACAGCTTCAGATAAGTCAGAGACATAGCATACCAAGTTAGATACAGTTGATTTCTTACTGCGAAACCCGTGTTGTTCCGGAATGAGTAAATGATTAAGATGATTTGTAAGCAATACATGGTCGAGCCCCGCGGCGGCGGTGGGCTTTACGGCACTGTTCACTGCACTACTACTATATGTTTGCACTTCTTCACTGTGCACTATAACGTTTGAACACGGCGGCCCCGCGGCGTAGGGCGTCGCGGCGGCGGCGCGCGTCGTTAAGTTTGCAGCGAGTACCGGCGGCGTCGGCTCTTCCTGTGCGGACCCGGGTACCCCTGCGGCGTATGTACGCTCTCTTGGCGTTCTTCTACTATGCCCGGCGGCGGGCGTCGCAGCGGTCGGCTCTGGGCCGCGCCTCGCTGCGGCGCGGGCGGTCGTGGCTTGATGGGCAGCGTGGTCTGCTGCCAGGCGTGGCGATGATACGGCAACGGTAGTTGCTGCCGTAGATCCATTCGTTGTCGGCTCCGTTCCCTCGGAGCTCGTCGGCGTTTGAGGGGCAGCCCGTCTTCTTCCACCCGTACTCCTTGTCACTGGCATGATGATCGCTTGCTGTTGATTTTCCTTCTTCAAACTATTCGGCTCGATATGACCAACAATGTGGGGGACGCAGTATCTACTGACGGCGTGGACTGTATATCTGCTATATTTCTTCGATGTAGACACTGTATCCCTTACACTTGTTTGTGCTGGGTTGTTTTGAAGTCTAGGATAAATAATTAAGCTGCCGATTTGATGTCAGTAATTTACGGAGCGTGAGCGTCTTAGTTGGGTAATGAGAGACCTGTACACGCGACGGTGGCGCGACAACGAATGAACACTGTTTTCTATGACTATTCAATATTTCTATATAATCAAATTTATCGCATAATTGTTCGATCTGCTGGCTAATCGAAGCGTCTTAGCCAATCACAGCGCTTAGAGGCCGTTTTGACGAGTGAGAGGGCATGACAGAGATAGATAGCTCCAACCGTCGTTCTAACGGTCGTTTTGTATCCAGAATTCCCGGAATAGCGTCCAGGTTTTATGGCTTTGCTATTGGCTGATGAGATGGCGTCCCTAGCCACCGATGCAACGAACATTACCATATTAGGAGATGCGTCGGGTTTTGAGTGTGGCGTGGGTACGCCCCCCCGCGTCTCTTGTATAGCGTCATATAGCTACCTATAGTAAGACATTCCCTAACGGTTTTACGTGTTGATATGTATAACGCGGCGTTGGTTATACATACCTATATGCTACTATTTACGTTTATAGACCATATCGTTACATACCCACGGTGTCATATAGCACGGCGGCGGCTATATGACACACGTCACACCTATTGCGTATGCACGCTTGTAGGTACATAACGATGTTTATGCACGTATAACTCGGCAGTGGTTATATGTGCATTTTTGGCACATATGTGTACCGCATAACTATATGTCTATCGTACCTTTTTACCTTATACCTTTACCTTTTACCACCTTTTACCTTTATTACGTGAAGCTATGCATATATGTATCTCTGTCATGTGTTCCCTATATCTATGCCTATATACCTAACTTTTATCCCTATATACCTATGGTCTCGTTACCCAATGAAGATACACACAACTCATATACTTTATTTCCATAAACAATGGGTCCTTATGTGCTAACTAAGGCCCTACTATACACTTATATCTATATACCTGTGCTATTGTGTTCTCTCTATACTATATGTTTACAATGCTTCTTTACATTGGCCCTATTCTTGGTGGTCGCATAAGGCGACGCGACGCCTGACATTAAAATAACAATACGTTCCTACTCTATATTATACTATTCTTTATTGAACAATGGTAGCTACATAAGGTAGCGCCTTACAAAAACGTACATTGCATTTTACGTTGCTCCGCTTATTTTATGAGGGATTTATACTAATCGCTTAATGCGATGCCCTATGCTATGATATACTTAAAAAACATTGATTCCTTAAAGCTAACTTATCAATTTCAAAGCTTATCTACTATTTATACAATTCTATATGGACAGTATGATTCTGTCCTGCACACTAATATTGAGAGTGTCTTGACTGAGATCATTATAAGGCCATGTCATCGTCTAGTATAGTGGTTAGGATCCTATATTGTGCCCATAAGTAGCAACTCAGTTTCTTTTCCAAAGGGCTTGATACGTGACCTACTCTATCTATGTACTCTCCAAGTGGTGTAATTAAGAACCGGCTGACTATCTATGTACCAAAGTTTGTTCTTTTACTTTATTTTATTTATATTTTTATTTTTTATTAAAGGCTAGCCTATCGGCAATAAAAAAAAAAAAAAAAAAAAAATTGGATTGTTAATGACCCTGTTAAGGTTATTAGTATGATTTGTTTTATTTTAGGATATTCTAATTCCATGTTTTATTTATTTGATATATCCTATAACTTTGATTCTAACAGATCCTAATAGCGACATAATAAATTGTAATATATCCTTCCTCATGCTGTCGTAGAGTAGTCAACCATTCTACGTCTCTAATTAGATGGTCTCCCACAATGGAACTGCACAGCTTGACCATTGGCATCAAAAACGATACTTTACATTTACTACCGTCTTAATTTGAAACTAATTTGAATGGATGATAATTATAAATATAAAATGATTTTTGTTTTATTTATTGTAACAAAATAATTCTAGTTTGTAACCTACATGGCTATCAAAGTATTTCCTGGACACTTGATAAAATATTCAATATTTTAACAATTCAGCGAACCCAAGGATGCTAGCCTACCTCCTGTAATCAGGGAAGTTGTCAGTATCTTATGAGTTAGATAGAAAAATGTATTGCATCATATCATGAGTCTACCCCCGAATTATTACTACTATTTCCCAAACAATTTCCTATGTTCCCTATTCCTACTCAAATGTACCTAGTTACCTAATTCCTATTCTTCTAGATGTAGTATTAGCCTAGAGATCTATGTCTCACATTTACTTTAATCATGTGGTGTGTAATGTAGCCCCATTTCCATAGCAATGGTAGGTAGGACAGCTTCCCCTCGGTGTAAAGAGGAAACCCAGCTAACAGAAGCTAGCTGAAAGTGGAATGGCAAATTCCAATGTATACTAAATGCCGGTGTGTAATACGTTCACATACATATGAGGCCGAAGCTTGGGATTGTATTGAACGAGGATTTGATACCTATGGTGTAAAATTTATTGTCGGCAGATATATATAGGATGACATCATCATCCTATTTAATGGCAAAGCTCTATTAACGTGGGCGTACATGTGGGTATCGTGCAAATGAGAAGACACACATCACTTGAACAATTGGTTTATTCCTCAATCCACAGTTTATGGGGGTTGACCCCCGCAATGACCTCCGTCCACCCCTTATAGCCATTCCAGTCCTCGCCTTGCCGAACACTCTGCATAATCTCGCTTTGTTCCTTTCTGGTCATATTCCATAATCCCTTTTGGCGTGTGTGCCATAATGTATCGCGTATGTCGTCTTCAGGTATACTGCTCCAGATACTGATGTCATCTTCCATCGTTATGATGTACACTGATAGTGGTATTCATTGCCAATGCTCGTTAGCATTGATAGACACTGGTTTCACTCCTTAGGTAGGTGTTGCCTCTTCGGCGGCTAGTACTAGACTGCCTTGCCAACTCCGTGTCTTGTGACGTAAGCTTTGAGTCATAGTCACACTCTGAAATGTGTATAGACTAGTAGCGACCACAGACTAGAATAACGTAATAATTCATAGTGCTGCCAGTCTCGTAGCAAACTGCTCACACTGCAACAATATATAATAAAGACTTCATTGCAATAACACCTATTATGGTTATTAGGGAACCCCACTTGCTAGGAGCACCTAAGCCACACTAGGATATACGACACTGAAGGGAACTGTAACTATTTCCCGAAGGATACAGCCGCCGGCTCGTTCCAAGCTCGGGCACATCCCGAGGGACGTTGTCTAAATCTGGAAGCTTGCACCCCCAGACCACGGTTACACGTGAAGACGATAATACCTAAGAAAATGAGGAATCATAATGTAGGGTAGAATGCGGGAATGCTTGGAGGAAAACGCTACGTCGTAACCTTTCTTCAGCGAATGCTGAATACTCGGATTACTAATAAATAAGCATTTTGTCAGCCATGCTAACTACTTTGCTCCGGGTTTCCCTTTTTAGAGGTACTAACCCTGCCAGTTTAACACTGGGCGTGCCTACTCCCTACCTAAAAATAGACCGAAAGCCCCACGTGTTGGGAATCGTACATACTTTTCTTCGGCCATGCCGATTACTCAGTCCCATGTCCTTTTGTCAGAATTTAACCAACTCGGGACTCCCTAACCCCAAACCGGTGTAACACTTCTCAATACACAATTCACTTTCAATTTTTACCAACGTGATATTAATTCACTTTACTAACTTTAAGAATATCACCGAAGACCGTCTTCGGAGCACCTCCCGAGAGCGACCTCGGAGGCTTAATCGCTCAAATCCTCCATTTTTTTCATTTCTTCACATTTTTCAGCCTAAACTGCACCCGTATCCCCACCCCCCGTCTTGCCATCTCCTTTTTTCTTTCCCCATACAAAAACTGCCCAATATTTTTCATTTAATTCTTCAATAATAATATTTCAACCGATTCTTATTGTCAAAAGTCCCCGATTTATGTGCGGTTCATGCGTTTGGCAACATAAAAAGCATCCAGAACAGCTCACTTCTCCCCTCTCTCTTTCTTTTTTTTTTTTTTTGGAAGACCTACAGCTTTCGTTTACAGTATAGTATCTTAAAAATAAGCACCATTCAGCCAATTAAAGGTCCTCGCGTCTATGTAACAGTTTATATAAACATAACGTGAGCATTCTTTCCGGTGCAAATCAAACAATACGAACTAACAAAAGAAACAATAAGAATTAACACCTTCTTTGCTTACTTCATACAAATACCGGCTTGAAAAATATAAATTAAGTAGGTACAATAAATATTACTTATCCAGTTGCTGATCAAGGACAGCTGCCTTACTGAATATATCTACGCTTGTGTATATATATATTTATTGTATATATATATATATATATATTATATATATATATGCAGATGAGTTGTTGCTATAGTTAGTTTAAATAGAAGTGCAACAGAGTAGGCAGCATACGGACGTGAAATGAATGAAAGAGATAGCAGTAGTAAGCAACCGAGACGCAGCGCAGCGCAAGCGATGCGGACGCGACGGAGTGATGGCGTAAACAAAGGCGATGCACGCTGCAGTGTCGTGCATCGAGCAATACAGGGATGCATAACTGTTTGTGAAATTTTACAAAGGACAAACCACACTAAACTGCAAAATACTAGAAAGTAGTAGTTTAACCTATAGAAACACCAATACACGAATTAAAATCATTAAAATACAAATAAAGATTAAACAATTTTGTAAAATTTTTCTCAGAATCCAGTTGATTGATCAAAAAATTTATTGCTCAGCAGCTGCCTTAATGAATTTACGCTTGTGCAAAATAAATCTAAAGACTTATTCTCTTTATATAACACGTTCGCCCTTTTGCTTACTCTGTGCAAATATGAGTTATTACAATAGTTAGTGTTAGCAGTGTGGTAAGATAGTGGTGGGTTGAACCTACACAACTTAGAGGGAGTGTTAATGTTAATTTTACCAATTAGTTCAGGACAGTCGACTTGGTTTGACAATATTTTTAATAAGAAAGTTACGTCAGAAATGTCTCTTCTTAGCGTCAGAGGTAACAGATGAAATTGTCTACATAGCTGAAGATAGTTTTCAGATTTATATGGAATGTGGAGTCTAAAACATAAAAATTTTAGAAATTTCATCTGTATTCGCTCTATCCGCGTAACGTATTTGTCGTAACGAGGGTTCCATACTTGTGACGCATATTCCAGGTTACTTCTAACTAAACTACAATAGAGAATTTTTAAAGTTTTGGCTTGTTGAAAGTTTACAGTACTTCTCATTAAGAACCCCAAAGCTTTAGAGGCTTTAGATACTACATAGGAAATATGCTCGTCAAATAATAGTTTTGAATCATGTATGACTCCTAGATCTCGGATGACGTGCGTTCGGTGTAAGGTTTGGTTCTTTAAAGTATAGGTAGAAGATACTGTGTTAATTTTACGAGTAAACGTGGTTACGGAGCACTTTGATGGGTTAAGGTCAAGTTTGTTTAACAGACAGTAATCATCAAGTCTTAATAGGTCCTCTTGGAGTCTTTGAACATCATTTAACGTTGATATTCTCATAAAAATTTTCATATCGTCAGGGAAACATAATAACTTAGAGTTAATTAAACATTTAGATATATCATTGACAAAGATTGCAAATAGCAGTGGACCAAGCAGCGATCCCTGTGGGACGCCACTGGGGATCATAACCCAACTTGAAATGTAGTTGTTGATAACGACCGCTTGTGACCTTTTGTCAATATACGATGAGAACCATCGAAGTAAGTCTCCACGGATGCCTATGTTATGGAGTTTGGCTAACAGAGTGATGTGGTCTATTCTATCAAAACATTTGCTATAGTCTGTATAGACCACATCTACCTGGTCACCAGAATCCATTGTGTTAGTTAGATAGTCGTTAAAAAGTATGAGATTTGAAACTGTTGACCGTCCCCTCAAGAAACCGTGCTGAACTGGGCTAAATGAGTTCTTGAGTGCTGAATATACTTGATTGTAGATGATTCTCTCAGAGACTTTTGATATGATGCATAACTTTGAAATTGGTCTGTAGTTACTAACATCTGTTCTCGTCCCTTTTTTATGGATAGGTGTTATATATGCCGATTTCCAGATGTGAGGGTAAGTGCTTTCTGTGATGGACCTTTGAAATAAAATAGATATGGGTAATACGAGGCTTTCAGCACATTTTATTAAGAAAATCGAGTGAATTCGATTGGGCCTGCACATTTCGACGAATCAAGGTTAGTTAGAGCTTTTAATATATCTGAATTATTAATTTTAATTGACCCGATATCAGCAAGAACGTCTTGTGAGGCTGGCGATTTAGTGACACTATTAGACAAGGAAGAACGTGTAGTTAAGAAAGTAGATAAAAAGTAAGAAGAAAATGCATCACAAATAGCTTCCCCTGTCATCACCACGGTGTCATTGTATTTTATATGGTTGGGAATACTGTTAGACTTAGAACGAGCTTTTATGAAAGACCAAAAGTATTTAGGATCTCTTGTTATCGAGTCTTCAACAGTATTAATATAGTTGCTATAGCATGAAAGTTCTAGCTTTTTAGCCCTATCTCTCAAAAGTTGAAAGTTTTGTAGGTCGGATTTATTACAACACGTTTTGAATTTACGTAGGAATTTAAATTTTTCTTTGATAATCTTCTTTAAGGCGGGGGAGTACCATTTCGGATATGCATTACTCTTAACTTCTTTAGTAGGTATATTTATCATGAAGTTTGTACATAATTTCATAAAAGCAATCAACAGCTTTGTCCAGCGAACTATTGCTAAGTTCTGTACTCCAGTATATTTCAATTTCAATTTTTGAGGCCAAACGTAAATCTTAAGGATATTTAATTATCCCTTTAAGTATTACATTGTATCTAATTAATATATACTGGTATAATTCTGAACTCCGATAAAAGCATTATATTGCATTATCAATTGCCGTTAGGCATTAATGATAATGAGACTTCTAAAGAAAATATATTTTTAGGATACACAATAGACAGCACAATTAGTCACAAAGCACATATTGATAAATTTGCAAGAAAATGGCGAGCGGTATTTACGCTCTTCTTAAACTTTAACTATAGATATAAAATCGCATATATCCGTGTGCTATGCATATATACATTCAATAAATATTCCATTACTGTTTGGGGTAATGCTACATAGGTAAAAAGAGTTCTCAAATGTCAAAAACGTACAATAAGAACAATTAACGGGCTGAAAAAGCGTAGCCCCGCAAGGGAGCACATTAAGAAAGACAACATTTTGACAGTTGTTTCTCTTTACATCTATAATAGTTTATTATATATTCATGAGGATAGGGATATTCCAGAAAAGTAGGAAAAGTTTTACCTTACAATCTGCGTTATAATTAAAAGGGAATTATAAAAAAATAATAAAATTCGGGTTATACCAAAAATCATATTAGCTAAAGTAAACAAGGTCGATATTCGAAAATACTGATGTGTAATAAGTTGAAGTAAGAGCTTGAGCCCCTTAAAATATAGTTTGTTCAAACTAAAACTAAAGATTTTTTAGAAAAGTATCCCTTCTAAACATTAAAGAATTAAAAAAAAAAAATCTTAGGACAAGTGTAAACACTAAAAATGTTAAATGTATTAAGTGTAGAAATATTAGAATTATTACATATAAATCAATTATTTACATAGAGTATTAGAATTTATTATTATAGTAGTAGTAGTATAATATATTGTATGTGTGTGTATTCAATGTACCTTGGACTTGCTTGTTAAAAAATTTACAAAAGGGCAAATAAAACTTCTTTATATCTCTATTTTATTTCAATACTTGTCTAATATAAAAAAAGACTGGGCATTTGTGACAATAATTATTATTTTATTGTTTAAATTAAAAGATAGACGAAAGATTTGTATTTTATTTCCCTTATACTACCCGACTATGGAGTAGTCGTTTAGTTTTTAAATTCTCATTCTGAGTATTTTATTTTAAAACTAGTCAAATGTAAAATAGGACTGGACACTTACGGCATTTTTTTTTATTTGATTATATTTTACTTTTTGAGACAATTAGTTTGTCATTATGTTGGGATTCTCATCATTTAATTTTTAGTATAGTTAATAAAACGTTTCATAGTACTAAATTTGTATCCATAATGCTATATGTTTTCCTATTAACTATCTTGAAATTTTAAAAGAACATTGCCTAAATAACACATAAAAAAACTTATTTGAATTGGTCATTTTTTATTCATATAATTTTATTAAATTGTTAATATTTAATCTCTAGGTTTATAATTGGAATATGAAAAGCATTTATTTTTAAATAATACAGAAAAATCGATTTTTTCGTAGAAATCGATTATTTATTCGCATAAAATCGATTATTTTAGAGCAAATAATAATCGATTTTTATTTAATCGATTATTTTCCATTACTCTCACATCCCTAGCGGGCAGACTGGTTTTCGTTGCGATTTCTTCTCGCGATCACATAATTTTGTGCCAAAAATTTATAAAAATGTTTTCAACACAAGTTAGTAAGTAGTTCATTAGAGTATTATTAGCTATTTTT
The DNA here is from genome assembly GCA_963854805.1 of Plagodis dolabraria. NCBI lineage: Eukaryota > Metazoa > Arthropoda > Insecta > Lepidoptera > Geometridae > Plagodis > Plagodis dolabraria. Next base: position 13,181,018 of record OY978461.1, read on the forward strand.
AAAAAAAGAATCATTGCATTTACTTCAACTATGCCTCTTAAATTAATAAAAAACAATCTAAAAAGGGTCGCCGATTACAATTTATTACATAAGAACTAATTAGTTTTAACAAAAACTAATCAACTAATTCACTCAATAAAGAATTAAAGAATATGATATATTTTTTTCGCACATTTTGAACTCATAGTTTCAGTACAAGATTCCAAAATTGCGCGTTTCACTACGGTGATCGCCTTAATAAAAGTTATTACTCAATTAACGAATATGACCGTTATAATAAGCGTTCAAGTGTTAACTTATTAGAACTGTTATATGTGTAATTCAAATTGACATTAAATTTCTTTTAATCTATTCTTGTTGCTGTGTAAATATATTATTGACACTGTTAATTAAAAAAATAACCTCTTTTTGCGCAGTTGGATAAAAACTATCCTATGTTTTATCTCGGGTCTCAAACTATTTTCATACCAAATTTCATTCAAATCGGTCCAGTAGTTTTGGCGTGAAAGCGTAACAGACAGACAGACAGAGTTACTTTTTTACAAATATGATTCAGATACATTTAATAATAATTATGTCTGAAATAACTTCCATTTATATACTTACTTTTGCATACCATAAAGGTAGAATATGGAGAGCTTTTGTACAATTAAGAACTTCTTTTACCACCCATGTTCATGCAATAAATATATTTGGGGCTGGGGGCTGACACTGGGGGAATCGGAAACATTGGGGGAATCGGCACTGTCAGTAGCATTATATGTCGTTGACGTAAATACCCCGGTTTAGAAGTATGCTAAGCACGCGTGCCATGAACCCTTCACCTTTCTATTGCTTTTCTTTTCTGTGGTTTCTAGCCCGTTATCATATTATTGACCTAAAAAATATCATATTGTTTTCATACTATACATTAACGTATTACTGTATACTTCTATTTCCGATACCACCACTGCGTTATAAATGTCTTACAAAATTTCGCTTATTTCCATATTTTTTTTATTTCCATTAAAATAATATAGAAGACGGATAGTAGGAAATAAAGAAGCGTAGATCATAACAATAATTGAAAGTAACAAGTGCGAATAACGCATTTTCCATGTAATTTTACACGAATGTGAAACGGCTGTTTGAGGGCAGTTTGCTACCTCTTAGTTTATTCGAGTATTTAAAGTCATGTCTATACGTAGTATTATTATATTACGTTCTATGGTATAATGAAGAAAAAAAATAAACTGTACCTAAACATAATTTTAATCGAAGAAACTAATCCCGTTATCACTTTCGGATGTATAACTCTCATTTTCACTTCCGTCTTTGTTGCTGATGTTGATGTCCGTGTCTAATTGGTTTTCCAGCATTTTCATTTCCTCTTCTTTTTCATCGTACTTTATCTCCTCAGCTTCATATTTTGTATCATACACAAGAAAGTAATGCATATTAATTTCTTTACAACAATAATTATAAATTTTCCTTTTTATTATATCTGTTATACAACGGCATTGACCATATATGTGATATACATTTGGAAGTATTTTCAAAAGCAGCAAATAAACATACCGGTTCTCACAATTATCAAGCATACTGTTCAATACAGCTGTCATTTTAGTACAAACTATTCCAAAGTTACTTAGAACAGTAGAAAACACTTGATTATAAATTAAGTAAACAGACGGAAAAAAATCGACGACGTCATTTGTAAATTGTAGAACACAAATTTTCGCAAGTTCTTGTGTAGATTTATAGCGGATTATTTTGTAGGTACGATTTAATTCTCTAGAATCAGAATCTGTTTCTTCGTCATACGAATCTGTTTCTTCATATTTTTCTTTGTAATTATTCATCATATCATCAAGCAGTTTTACGTAAGCAACTGTCAGCCTCCAACGAGCCAGAACTTGATAATCATGGTGTTTTCTTAGCAATCCTTTCTTAAGCGTATTGTGAATGCTTTCAAGGACCTCCACAGGCATTACCATTTTTTTTTCGAACACGAAGTGTGGTATTCCCTTGCATAGACGAACTAAAAGTTCCTGGATACCATGTTTTATGTTTTCTTCCTCGTTAAGTGCCCATTTAGGTACACATTGTTCAATCACTGGATACACCAAATTGTTATACTTTTGTATTTGCATTTCTGAATTTTTTGAGTTCAGTAAGTAACACGTAAGGATATTCATATAAACAGAATTGTTGGTTGAAATTATATCATAGATGGATCCTAAGAGTGAATTTTCAACGAAATTGCAATCCAGGTATTCTATAATTTCTGCTGCATACTTAATTAGAGCATCAAGGTTGTTTGCTAAGTCAACCTTTGGAGGTAAAGATTTTAGAAACAAATAAGATTTTCTAAAGCATTCCCCTACGACAATCTTGGGAACGTTAGTGATGTTTTGTCCTAAAGTTTTATATATTTCTTTGTTTTCTTCTTCATTTAACTGGTCAATAAATGAATTCAAAACTACCCAAATGTCTTGGATCGATTTAGGGTCATTCTCGTTACACAGTAAATTATACGTCCTTATAAAAGAGATAGCACGAATAGAAACGTTTCTTGATGTTTTCCAAATAATTGGTAAACGATCTATAATAACATCTGTTGTAAATTTAGCAAACGCTAAGCGTATACCGTGTTTTCGTAGCGAAACGGGGGCTTTTAACAAAATTTCTATATATTTCTTAATGTCCTCTGATCTTAAATTGTAGTATAGGGTATTGAGAGAGAGTAGTGCGTACTGTAAATAATCTCCTTTGGCATACCACAGCACTACTTCAGCAGGTAGCTGCGGTCGAGCCAAATGCATGTGTTTGGCAATATGCTTTCGGAGACTTAAAATAATTTCGTCATCATCATTCCATTGCACTTTGTTCTGTTCTGGAGTATATTTCTTAACATAATTGATTAATTTGTCTTGCGGCATGAGTACAATGATACCGCGTACGAGTGCTCTATGTTCGGCTATGTTTTGAATGTATTCCAAGTTCATGTCCAACCATTCTACAGCTAGCGAGTCTGACCAATAAATTCGTAGTTTTCGTAGAAACCTTTTAAGACAGACGTCACTATCACAACGCAAATAGTCCATTTCACTTTTGTGACGTGCCAACAGTCCTGGATCGTGTTTTAATGCATTCAAGCACACTTCTTCGCCGGGATGCAAAACTAGCGAGCTTTCAAACAACGTTTTTCTGTATGATTTAACCATTTTATAAACGAACGGTAAATTAATATAAGGTTCAGGAAGTTTCCACGCTTCTCGGTAGCGGTGGCGCCGCCTTCGTAATTTCTTGTTTCTGCGTTTTCTGACCTGCCTTACAACTTTGAACCACGTAGATGCTTTATTGATATTTCCGAGCTCTGCGATTTTATCTACTACTATTTGATGATGTGTTGCTTCCCGACGCCATACCGTGATTAAGGTCCATACGTTTTTAAGCAGCTCAATGCTAGCGTGCATTCCTGATTCGCTATCTGTGGCTTGTTTCTGCAACTTCGTCACCGAAAGATTGTATAAATAATTAAAAAGTTTATCTTGTTCTTTATTATTCAGATTAAATTTATTATTTTTCAGAGTTTGAAACTCAAACTTATCTTCCACAATTTTGGGTACAGGCTGATCATTCAGCACTTTATAAACTATTATGGCAGCTAAACACATTTGCACATTGCATTCGGATTCTGCATATACTCCTAAAGAATGAAACAGCGTATTTAATGTGTTCCAAGTATCCTCATCGAACCTGAACACATTGTGTTGGGAAAGGAGACTATTTACAAATTTGATTTTGTACATATTTATTTCATTCGCATGCTTGTCGCAATAGTACTGTAGTGCCGTTTTCAAGTTGTTCATGTCGTAGCCAGCGGAAGTTAATATTACGATCAAATATTCGTTTCTCAGCTCAGGCGAAGATTCGGCAACTATGTATGGCACGATTTCTGCAAATGCTATGTCAAAAGGCACGAATTGGAACCATCTATATACAGTTTTGAACGACAATGGTTTTTGTGTATAGGTTTCTCGTTCGAGTGCATAAAATAGTTTTTGCACATCACTTAGGCTATCTGACTCATCAGAGTGCTCAGATTGATTGGAGCGATCAGACGCGCAATTGGAATTATAGTTAGATTTATCGTCATCAGAGTCACACTGAGATTCATCAGGATCAGAGCTGTCATAGGATTCATCAGGATCATTATATAGAACGGTTCTTAATAATGGTATTATTTTGTCACGTTGCATCTTTATTAAAAACGGCGACAATATTTCAAATATATCAGTGTGATGATAACAGTGCACTCCTATTATTATGGACCAGTGTTTTTCTACAAAACTCTTTAGTTCGTCTTCCTTTATGAACTTTACGAAAGTTTTTAAATCTATGTGATTAATATAGCGTCCCATATTGCTCAAGATTCGTTGAGGACACTTTTTCATTAAGAAGTTTGTGTAATTAGCGTTAAATGATATATATCTGAGATCATAAAGTCCATCTAACATGTTTAAAAACTCTTGACAATTACTTTTTATCAAGAATATTACTCTGCCGTAAATCCAATAATCGTATATTCTGTTATAGAAAACTTGTAGAATATTAAAATGTTTTCGCAAGATTCTTTTCATCAGCTTTAGCGGGATATCTCTAGCACTTTCGTTAACGATAGTCTCTATAAATGCTACCGAACAATTTTGCAACCAGCGCAAAGAAGCTTCTGGCTTAGTTTCGTTGACATATGTATAAAAATTCGAAACTCGAGTCTCATCTTTTAAATGTCGTCTTATGTGAAGCATTAGTTTAGTGATGGCTTTCGCGTTCATTTGAGGGAAGAGCTCGCTGTGCAGATACTTAGGGTTAATGAGATGTGCATACTGCGGGTCTGTAATGAGCCAGGTGCTTTTTTTGATAGCTTTTGACACATATAGCATATCTTCGCATTTAAAAACGTCTAGAATGTAATCCACATTTCTTTTGCTGCACGCGATGTCGATTTTTATCATGTTGTCAACGTCATCATCGTTATAGCTGATTTTGGGTAAGTCTGTTGACTTCTGCGCAATAGCTTCCTTCACCAACTGGTTGTAATATTTGTGTCGTTGCCCCAATGTGTCTCCTTGTAAAGGTGCCATCGCCGATTAAAGCTCTGTAAAGAAATGAAATACTAAGTTAGTCTTTTCAGTATTAACTCAAAGACATTGAGCCGCTGATGAATCATGAGGATCCTCAGGTCAATGGATAAAAATTCTTTCAGTACATCAGTACTTCAGTACTACGAGTAATATTATAAATGCGAAAGTAACTCTGTCTGTCTGTCTGTTACGCTTTCACGCCAAAACTACTGGACCGATTTGAATGAAATTTGGTATGGAGATAGTTTGAGACCCGGGAAAAAACATAGGATAGTTTTTATCTGACTGCGCAAAAAGAGGTTAATGTTTTCGCGCGATAACCGACATACGCGCGGGCGGGGCCGCGCCCAGAAAGCTAGTATTTTATAATAGGCATCACAATAATCATTTGATTACATAGCTACATTCCGAAATAGAATTAAGTATTTGGGATGTGTTTAGATTGCTTTGTTGTACTCGTATTTAGATGCTAAGGTTGAGTTGCATTTTTAAATAAAAATATTTTTCTATGGAAGTTGGCGTATTCACTTGCAGCCGTTTTGATAATTTTCGGATGGTGTTGAAATTTTATGCGAAAAAGAAACTCATTCACAGAATCTTGAAATGTTAATACTTATTTTATTAATAATGCCCTATCCATGTCAGAACGACTAGGTAGATACTAAACAAATCGACCCAGTAGTAGAATGTCATCATGATATCTCGTGACATATGTCCAGATAGTTCTGAGACAAAGAAGCTGTGAGTTGTGCTAAATTATCTAACGCTATTAATTACAATGGGTCTGAAATTATATTGAGAATAAAAATTCATGAGATGGGATTTCAGTTCACTAAAATGTAAGCTACCTAAACTAAAAGTTGTTATGGAAAAGCACTATGCAACTCTCAAACTAATTGAATACCTAGATTAAATATGCAAATTTCGCGAAGCAGAGAAAAAAATATATGATTGAGTATTACATGCATCCCAGACAAAAGGAAAAACTTGGGAGTGCTGATAAGCAAAACTGAGTAAAAAAGCCGATTTCAAACGGTCAACGTTTGATAATAAATCATGCAGGAAACGAAAAAGGCTTCGTAACCGGAGCCTTTTTTAACGTATAAATCCACGGACACTACCAGTGATTATCACATACATGATGAATAACGATAACAACACGAAAGGGCTGGTTAATAATTAATCCCAACTATACCCAGTGATTCTGTTCTGGTCGTCAACACCGCACCGTATCACAATAAATATGTTGAAATACCCCCCCAATTCAACACCGTTAAACAGGATATGATCAACTGGTTAGAAAGACACGCAATTCCAGTTGATCCAAAATTGACAAAACCCCTGATATACAATATTACATGTACACGTATACAATAATATTATATAAGGTGACTATTAATTCATCAACAATACTGCGGGGGATGGTGTAGAATCGATAACTGAATGTGATCCACTCATAATTAATTTTCACATAAACAAAATTAATACTAACAATTGCCTAAGCTGTGGCGCGTTGACTTTGAGAATGATAGCGACGACAACACTCGCGGCCGCCGTGGACTAGACTCACACATACACACACGTTCTAGGTATTCTAACGCATTGGTAGGGCAATGAACTCGGTAGGTATACCTACGCATTGCGAGGGCAATGAACTCGGTAGGTATACCTAGAACGTGTGTGTATGTGTGAGTCTAGTCCACGGCGGCCGCGAGTGTTGTCGTCGCTATCATTCTCAAAGTCAACGCGCCACAGCTTAGGCAATAGTTAGTATTAATTTTGTTTATGTGAAAATTAATTATGAGTGGATCACATTCAGTTAACGATTCTACACCATCCCCCGCAGTATTGTTGATGAATTAATAGTCACCTTATATAGTACAAGGAGACGTTTACAGTTTTCCGTGGACAATGTACTTGCCGAACATAGGTACGTTGCGATTGACATCATACCAACAGGATTTTAATCCAATTGTAAATATAGGTATGGTCTCAACTGAAAGGCTATGTAGCCGCTAGAAACGTAAATATGAATTAAATTTTACTTGAATAATGTGTGAATGAATATCCAACACGGTGTCTACACCGTGTTGGATATTAATTCACACGACAAGTCAAACCGTATTTTACTTTAGTCGACGAACTGAGACCTGTGACCACAGAGAAAAATATTAGATTGGAGAAATCCTCAATGATCCATTGTGTTTAAAATTAGGTATCTATAACATAACGAAACATGAATCGGTATACTAAACATTATTATTGTTTACGAGATTATTTATTAATTTTTTTTTGTTTCATTCAGTTGACTACCTATTAGAATTTACGTGTAGCGTTCTATTTTCCGTGAGGTGCTGGGCTAGAATGTCCTCCTCAACCATTTTTGAGGGAAGACCCGACACACGATGCCACCGCTTGCCAACACATTTTCGTGAGCATGACTGTTCCGAATGCCTGCACGAATCCGCTTGCTAATGGGGGAGAAAACTATAATTAAACACTAAATCTTTACACGCATTACAATAAAAACTGAACTTTGAAATGTTCTTAGTCAAGCCCAAATTAGTTTATCGTACTGAGCGGTAGAAGTACCAATGATGTACGTCCTTTTTCCAATTCGTTCTATCATAGTTCTGGATTGGCTAAACCTCGGACATGTTCCGAGGACTTACTTGTCTCAGAAGGGTCCGCCACTCCCGTCATATTTTTATTTGCATATTGTGAACTTTTAGTATAATTTATCTCATCCAGTTTTGTATAAAGCTTATTCTAACCAGCGTGAGCGCAGCTCGTGAAATAAAATAAGATTTTTATATATATTTGGTATGTCACAACTTTTAAATTAGGCCAAGTAGAACTGACTATTGTAAATTATTGGATATTGTATATTGTAAAAAATTTCAAATCAAAGCTTACTTTATAAAACATTAGGTTCATAGAAAATATTGAACTCTGCGCTTCGCTAGGTGTGAATTTTACTTAGATTAGGCGACAGTTATTTATTTCATAGAAATAAAGAAAATTATATTTTACCTAAAAATAAACAGTATGTTTTATTTTAACTTAATGAACAACTCAATATTTTTCTTGAGGAAAGAACTGTCGCCAAGCACCTAATACGGTGTGTTCCTGCAGCTGTCTTTGAGGGTTAGTGGCAATTCTTTAATAATCATCGGGAGAGATTTTGGTCAAAGGAGCCCTGACCTGACGTCATCCTGAACAGAGATCTTAGAAAGGAACGAGTCGTTCTTTCAAACACTTTCAGATAAAAAAGTGTGGTTTATGTATGTATATCTATATCACTTGCTCAGTGAGCGCGATCCAGATAAGTATTATCACATAAATTCTAGGTTAAGCCTGTTAACATCTTAGACCATATCATCACTTACCATCAGTTTAGATTGTGGTCAAAGGCTTACCTATTAGCCCCCGATGGGGGTGATTGCTATAATCCCCACGCTTGTCAGGCGTCTTGAGAATTGTAGTCTAATACAGATAAAAACTGGGTTGATAGTCTTTGTAGATAAAGATGGCAGTACTTCAGAAGGCGCTGCTACCCGCCTTCGGGTGTTTTTTCCCTTCGTCGCCTATTTCGACTCCCACAGGAAAACTACGGGGCATACAATTCTACCACATCATTGTAATCTAAGCTGTTCGGGTTACTTTTAATTTAGATGTAAATTTATCTTTTCTAGTTTTTATTATAAACTGGCCCTATATAAATGCCTTCGTAATTTAACTATATTTATATTAATATAAATATAGTTAAATTATTTATTTATTATTGTGTTCGTATAAATTAAAGTATTAATATAGCTTACGAATATATGCGGTATATATAATAGAGAATAGGCGGTATGCCTTTATTAAACAAAATACCACAAACTATATACAACACTAAGTCATATACACTGTAGCTTGATTATATTAATTATTATCAAGAAATTAATAAATAAATATTAATTATTATTAAAGGCAAGGATACGGAAAAGAAAGATTTTGAAGTATTTCATTGACAGCAAGTTGCGCTCGTTAATTGAGTTTTTTATCTTGTATTCTTTCACGGCATCTCCTTATTTATTTTTACAATATTCAATATATTTACTTAAAATAATAAGTTAATATGGTCAGCTATTGGTCGAAAATTCTTGAATACGTAAAGTAATTTTCTTATCCTACCCATGAAAGCCTAAATATGACAATCCCATCTTGGATGATTATCGACAAATCCTAGGTAACATATAATATACTTCATCTAATAATAGATATAACAAGAACATTTAATTTGTACAGTACGAGAGCAAATGTTACAGGAATAATTGTGCCTACATTTTCAAACAAAAGTAGAGAGAAGGATCTGCAGTGGTTATATTGAAACATATGTATGTAGTATTTTGCTTGAATATGACTATAGGCTCCACTTGCAAGAATTAAAAACTGTTTATCACTTTTGCAACTCTTGCCTCAGCGTTACTTTTCACGTTTGCCAATGATTTGATATGAAATTATCTTCAGCAAACATAATAAGTTTTATTATTTTGATTCTATAATGTAAAGATAATAATTTTATTGTTTTTTATTGTTGTAAGTAGTTTGGAGTTTACTCTATTACCAGAGATCGCTGAAACTAAAGTATTAGACCACCCTGAATAATAAATTACCAATTTTTATTCTATATTTGGTTCTAAACTATTTATCGAAAATTCAAGTTTGCAACCAATATGAATGACCCGAAGACCCGTGACAGTTGGACGGATAAGGCTTGTTATATGTTCGTATTATATGTATAATTCTTTATCCAACGATTACTTAACGCCGAAAATATCATCATGGTAGTTTTTATTGTAAGTTGTAGAATTTGTAAATTTGTAGCAGCTTCGGTCGGATGGTCCAGACATGAGATCCAAATTTTGAAAACGATAAAATAAATAATATTGGGTAAATTCTTAGTTTCACCTGCGCCGTCAATCGTAAAAATTTCAAATATCTATTTTCAGAGTCTGGTCCTGTCAAGTTGTATTTTGTACAGCGTATCTATTGTCTTTGCCAGTGGAAACAGGCTCTTAAAGACAACTGCAGAAACACACAGGTGCTTTGTGACAGATTTTCTACTTGAGGGTGAATGTGAGCCACATAGGCATTCTACCTCAAGGTAAAATGCCATACCATATCACCATGTTGAAACGACTGCTATTCTAAGACAACATTCGGGGCTGACCACTCAACCTGCCCTCCGAAGCACAGATGCACTTTATAGTAAATGCCACTAGCAGCCATCCCTCCAAGCAACTTCACTGCTTAATTCGTGTGCGTACTCCCAGCGGCAACATGTAGAATTACATGATTTGAGCTTAGCAGATATTTAGTGTATGAACTGGTGTATAAGTGTATGGTAGTTTTTAATTTGTGTGTCAAGCCATTCATGAGATATTTGCGTAAAACACTTACTGAAGAAAAACTTTTTCTTCAAAACGGCCGCACGAAGATTAGAAGTATGCCAATAATTTGAGTATAACGAGAGGTAAATGTGTGCGTTTAAATGGAATTTGTGTGTCGTAAGACTCTGAAGATATGCAAGATGCCGCCGGGGATAAGTTTGGCTGTTCGCTGGATATCCTAAACGGTTAAGCGCACAATTACGATTATTCTTACACAGGTCTCTATGAATTTGTGTGTAATGTTTGTGAAAACAGAACTCTAAAAAACATGACAATTTAGACGAAAAAAATTATAAACATAAGGTTTTTAGGTTCTATTACTTAAAATAGATGTCCTCGAGACTTTTCACGTCAATATGTGACTTTTAGTAGCTTACATTATCTTTCCAAGTGTCATTTGTATAATATGAGTAGTTAATGAGTTTCGTCGAAAAAACCATTCCTAAATCACGCCCATTTTCGCCATTGGATTTGACGAGTTTTATAAAGGTTCGCAAATCAAGAGGTATCACAACAATTAGTACATTTATCCAATTATCTGCCTATAAAATTTTAGTTCTATTGAGCTAAAATTTTATAAATAAAGAGATAAAGTTAAAAACCCACAAGATACGAAATTAGTGATAAGCCGACCAAGTTTCAATGGTAGCAAAAAAGTGGCCGTTGCCGAAAGTGTTTTACGTAAATATCTCATGAACTGCTTGACACACAAATTTAAAACTACCATACACATTTACACCAGTTCATACACTAAATATCTGCTAAGCTTAAATCATGTATTTCAACATGTTGCCGCTGGGAGTACGCACACGCTTGATTCAGTACATCGACTGGGCAAGTTCTACTGCGAACTTTAATCATATAACTATCTAAAAACATACATACTTATTATAAATATTTTACAGTATTTTGTGAATGCTCGCCTGCACGTATCAATCAGTCACCAAGCACGTTACGATGTGTTACAGAAGCTTTCTAGTGAAAACTTTGATATCCATTTAACATTTAGAATAACAACCATAAATAAACATGTCTGCGATCATTCCTTGTGATTCGATTCAACGCTAACCGATTATTCTGTCTCTAGAATATATGTGGTAAAATAAAAAATAATGCTTATTACTCGGGCAACAGCTGTCTCTGATGTTAATCTTAGCGATAAAAAATATATTATGTAATATATGTTTTATTTTGTTATTTGTATATGTATGCAATAGCTAACGTAATTGGTCTTACTTGTTATGTAAAATAAATCAATAAATAGTTGGTCCATCTTTATCTTAGAAATTTGCAATTTCATTAAAAATACATATCATAATAAATCAGAAAAGTTTCAGACAAACCAAGCAATTACCCACTCAGGTTTAAACATAAATTAGAAATACCTAAGTGCAGATTATTGATGTAAATTAGTGGTTCCCATGCCATCCCCATGGCCATAAAAATATTTAGTAAATTACCGAATAAAAAACTAATTACCAAATTAAATAACCGAATTAAAGAATGTTGGAAATGAACATAACCTTACTAACAAACTTATTACCCCATAGAACAATACCTATGTGACAAAACTTATAAAAAAAATCAGGCCGCTCCACACAAAGTTGCCATACCCAAACCTGGGTCATTATGCAAGTAATGATATGTAAATAATTAACTTCCGCAAGTTATTTCATACTAACTAATACTCATTTACTCTACAGGTGACCACATGCCAGTATGCAATTTCTCAGCTACCTTACTACGTATTGGTAGTAAAAATAATAAAATAAATAAATTCTAGCCCATTATTCGTCTTTTGTTGCGGTAAACGTTCTACACAATATATAAAAATGTCAGGTTTGTTACTTATTTCACTTACGACCTAAAGACCAATGACTTACGGACGGACATACAGACAGACATCGGGCACTCATAAATACGTCTCCGTTTTGCGTTTTGGGTTGAGAACCCTAAAACAATGTATCCGAACATCCGAACGAAAATCTAATAAAAATAGGTACTTATTATGAAACGCATAATTTTATTCCATAAGCGAATAAAAATGATCACAAGAACAAAATAATTATTTAGATGCAGTTCTGGATTTAGTAGCAGATACCTAAAGTTGATCAACTATTTTAGTTACACTGTGACGCTAATAGCGTGCGGCTGGGGACATCGAGCGAGCGACCTGACGCGCGCTGTGCGACTAGAGCGCAGCGCTGCGTAGTGTCAATAGCCTGCAACTCTCGCACGCTAAATTCGCCTACTTATTGACTAAAACAGTGCCTTAAGATACCTACATAATGCGCAATAAATGATTTGATTTGATTGATGCTCCACCGATTACATTACAAAATACATCGAGAGGAAAAATTATAGTCATGTACGGGATTCGAATCCGGGCCATCCACCCCTATAGTCGGGGTATTCTTTGATCGCCAAGCCAACATGACATATGGCTCTATTTTGTTACGTAAAGTAAGTCTCTACCATCATACTTTGCTGACGCTAGAGACTAACTTTAAGTGAAATGGCATCAAAATTCTGACACTAATAAGTATAAAGGTTTAAATTTTACTCAAAGCGGCCACTGCGGTTAAAACGGGAACTTCATTAAACCTCTAATATCTAAACTCTAATAAGTAATAACCAACGCCTTTAAGTCACGTGTCGTCAATTGAAAATCAACTACAAAATCGCACGAAATGGTCAGAATGATCCACTTAATTTTTTTTTACTGCCGCCAGGTTATCCTTTTACTGCAATCTCCCCTGATGGTAAGTGATAATGTGGTCGAAGCTAGTAAACAGGGTAAATCTAGAATAAGAACAGTTCCTTAATGACAGCTGCCGGAACAGTAACGCACCGTTAGATTTTGTACTGGACAGAAAGCCAGGCAGCCAGCAGGAAAATTTACAGTAATTAATATATTTATATGGGGAGTTAAATTCTACGAAGCACTCAGTCACAGTACTACACAGTTAGTATTACACTGTTAAAATAAGTTACTTATGTAAACAGCAAATCAATGTTTAGGATAATCGCATCGCACACGTGCAGTTGAGGCAATCATTTGACCCGCAGCTCACAAACATACTCGTATTTATCTTATCAATGATGTCAATGTTCTATTAAAAAAAACTGTTAAGAGTAGAGTGCACTGAGCGCTTTCCATACAAACGCAGTGTCGTCATATTTATTACTAGTTTTTGAGACTAGATTACCCATACAAAACGATTTTTCGAATTGGAAATCTGGCAAACCAGAAGCATTGATTAGACTTAAGGACAAACATGCAAATTTTCACCGAGTTTTAACACTTAGTATTTAAAATATGACGAAACTACTTTTGTATGGAAACCGCCACGAGCACTCTAGCCTTAAACCTTTCGTGTGGGGTTGAATAATAGGTTTTCTGAGCCAATTCTAAAAATATACCAACCATTATATTTCAGCCACTTGTTTTGAATAAGAACAAAAAACATTTCAAATTGTACCTATACCAAGTTGAGATTCCAAGTTGACTGCTCCGGATACGATGCGGCTTAAAACAAATGATAGCTAAAATGTACATGCGCGTTTCCTGCTAATGGTTATGCAAGCAACACAAAAAATTTAACGTATGTCCGAGGTCGAATCAAAATCTATGTTTTTATGCTCTCCGTGGGTTGCGTTGCGGAAAGCATCCAAGTAGTAGTTATACTACGTGATCCAACATGTAGATTGCGTGTTTCTGAAACAAAGTTTTTGAGTATGGGCCCGTCGACAGAGCCTTGCACGGATGACATGAAACAAAGTTCTGTGTTCAAGTTTTTGCTCAATGTTTCGAAAAACATTGGCAAGAGACGCACCTCTATGATGTGGTATATTTTCTAGAACCGGCTCCTGAATCTCTTTCATTTAATTAATACTAACGATAGGGTTCTAAGAAAAGATATACAAAAAAATATGAAGTCATAAAGTAGAGGGAAATATTTTTAGGAACTGCAGTCAAGATAATTGTTTTGACATCAAATAAATGTGTGCTAAACGGCTCAGAATAGGCATCAATTTGTGGTTTTGGACGATATTGGGATCGTATCATACGCCGGCAACTTTGTGCGTCCGTAGATATACTTATATTTTCAGTGACCTTATTCTTAGATAAGAGCTACATGTTTAAGTAGGTATGTAGATAAAAATTGAAGTCGAGCAACGTTAAAGCCAAATAGGTAAGATCGATGCCAATTGGTTATGAATTTGTATTTATATAATTATATAATTGTTAATTTATTTATGTAGGAAGGTGTCTATTTAAAGGGGATTTCGGGACTAAGCCTATTGTTTTTGGTTTTTATTGGGTGGTAGTTTGCTATTTTCGTGTTTTAAAACAAATCGATTGATTTATTTTTTTGTATTTCATTGATTCAGGCGTGGTGTTTGAATATCGATGTGGTGGGCTAATGTGAATATAACATAAGTATATATTTGTCATTATCTCTATTTATGGTGCTTTCCGTACACAAGTCAATGGTAAGCAAAGTGGGGAAAAAGTGGCCTTTAAGTGGGGGCAGTCAAAAATAATTCCCACGCTAGCTCCGCCCATGCGGCGCAACGATCCCCGCTGCACCGAACGAGGCGATGTGCAGCAGCGGCGCACGCGTCTCGCTTATAAACATATTTGTATACTTGATATTAGATTCGCGAACACAGATACCATTGAGACGATTTCAACTTTTTTTATAATCTTATTCACGTGACGAATGTCGATATATAAAGTAGTCGCTAAGCGACCAAAAGTCTCAAAAAAAAAAAATTTAGAATAAAAAAAAAAAAGATATATAAAGTAACTTTGTATATACTGCAATTGATGTCACGTTTTTATTTTTATCAACATTACTAATATTTCTTAGTAAGAAATTGATTATTTGATTTACTTTTCAAAATTATTCTTACGGTCGACAGACTTATTACTTATTACCATATGTTCATGTCTGCTCGACTTTATTGGTATATATTATTGGTATATCATATTATACATATTTAACTGACTTCCCAATAGAAAGAGGGTTCTTAAATTGACTTGTCTATTATTTATTTTATGTTTGACCACACATAACTTTTTTACTGAACCTTACAATATAGAAGATTATTTGTTTGCTAGTACAGTTTAACTCTTTATTGGTTTCATTTTAATTTCATCTACACCGGCGAACGGTTTGCCAGTTACAGTCAACTTACTAAAAGTAATTTGCCAAAATGCCTTGACGATCGCAGTGCTTCTAGCAACTAATGTAAGTGGCAACTATGAATATAGATGAAAGTTATTGTTCAATATTGATAAAAACACAAATTTGAGATCATATTGAACCGATATCAACCAGTTATTTCAGACTGTTTAATTTAAAAAATTGTTTTCATGTCTTTTTTTTTTAAAGTTTCTTTGCTATGTTGTTGCGTCGCAGTCTCCGTGTTTATAAAAAAAAACATACTGCACTAAACCAACATAAGTGAGACAAGGGTCGGAATATGATGGTGGTACATAACAGCCCAAACGGCACGATATATATTGATAAATGGGGTGTTTTTAAATTCTCCGTAGTAACGAAAGTAATGTTACTTGGCATCCGCGTGGACGATAATTTATGAATGAATCAACATTGTTCTCAGTATCTTGGAATGTGATTAATCAGATTACATGTTACACATCATTTGAATAAAGTAAAATACCATCAAATTGAATGAGCAAAATATTATATTATATTCGGTGAATATGGGTACAATTGACCTGAAATAAATGGATTTGATTTGATTTCATTAAATGTTACTTGTGGGCAATATATTTTACCACGACTCGTCATACAAATATGAATTATAGTTTTTCATAACTGTGCTACTGTACACGTTCCCATAATAATATAATGCAGGTTGTTTTTTTTATTGCTATCATATAATTTTTGACTATTAATTACTTATGTTGAAAATATGTTCGTAATTCGTATACATCCTATTTCGTTTAATTTTTCAGTTACAGTGGTTAACAGAAAGGTGTTATTTTACTACCACTCTGCTTTCATATACCAACTATGGTAAAAATTAGACCAACCAGATATATATCTAGCCACTTCTAAACAGCAGGATAAGATTTTTTTTTACCAAACTTGCAGAAGAGTCTACATACGCAATTGTAAGGGCCTTAAACTTTGGGATATTTTATGAAAAAAACACACAGCTGCAGAAACATTGTAGGGAACATGTTATACAGGCTTTTTTAATGAAACATGGCAGACAAGTGAGAGGTACTGGAACAGGTGACTAAATTAGACTTTAAAATAAAAATAGTGGATTCTTAGATTGTTAGTAAGTGGTATAGTCTACAGAGGTTATCGACAAATTAAGTTAAGATGTATATAAATTAACAAAAAATCATTTATAAAATAAAAAATATATTGTTTTCAATTTATACAGTTTTAATGATATGCAAAAGTGTGCGTGAGAAATAACGAGTATCGGAAACGGAAAGTCAAGTTTTTTCTTCAATTTTGCAGTCCCCGTGACCACGATCACTGCAAAGTGTTTGAAACGTCAGGACAAAAATAATGATAAATATACGAGATTTAAACCGTTTAATGTTGTTTAATTACTATGTGTAACAATCGCGAAAACCTAAGACAACATTAAGTTAAGAGCCCTTATTCCAGCAAAGCCATTTTACAGCCCTTTTCTCAAGGCTGGTGCGGCTAAAGTATAAAAGTTTTTGTTTTTTAAATGATGCAGGAAGAAAGTTTATTGTTTTTGTAATTGAGTGCATTAGCCAAAACAATCTCTCGGTATGATATCGCTACCCTTCTATATTTCTAAATATGATTACAAGCACTATCGCGTGCTAAGCGAAATCATATCAAACAAATTATTGGAGTACAAAATTATATGCCCAAGGCGGGAATCGAACCCGCGTCCTCCGATATCGCGTTCGATTTCCGCCTTGGACATAAAATTTTGTACTCCAATAATTTGTTTGATATGATTTCGCTTAGCACGCGATAGTGCTTGTAATCATATTTAGAAATATAGAAGGGTAGCAACATCATACCGAGAGTTAAGTGTTTGAAAAAACACTTCTTTCGATCAGATGAAGTCTTGTAGTCTGGTTGATGGCCGCGCACCGTCCCCTATGATGGTTAAAGTAATACAATTGGAGCACAAAGTTTCGGCAGAAATGCCAATGTCCACGTGGCTGAGATGGTGTTAAGCATCCGACGCGATATCGGAGGACGCGGGTTCGATTCCCGCCTTGGGCATAAAATTTTGTACTCCAATAATTTGTTTGATATGTATCTATCTATCTACAGCCGTTCCGCCAACAGGGCAGTTATACAAATATAATGAACCAAGGTATGCATGCACAAAGCAGGTATACAAACTACAAAACTAAGTTATTTGCCTATATGTATACAATTATGGTTAGAAGGACATAATCAAATATAGATACCTACATAGTAGTCCATTTAAATGTTACAATTTAAGGACCGAATATTGCAATTCCTAGAGGGCGCAATTTTACTTTTGAGACAAATCTAAGTTTGTGGGGTCGCCACCCTTGTGCCCCGGCCACCATCTTGATAAAAGGGGTGAAAACACTTATTTCGCGATATCTCGGAAACGATGTGTCCTACAAAAAATTCCACTGCACATAATTTGTAGCAAATTATTTTTCCTACAAATATGTTATTATAACTTTTTGCCCTAAATTAAAAATTTAAGAAGTTATAAGCAAAAAAGTGAGAAAATTTTCATATTTTTTTCTTGCTCTATAACTTTTTTTTCTTATTTTACAAAATAATACCTCAGACCAACATTTTTGATTATCTTTTGACGATTTTTTTATTTTATTTTAATTCATTTAACACACTGTTACAGCGCTCCAAAGTTGACCAGGTTCGTCAATGCTCATGAGAATCCGGTCAAAAAGAAATGTTTAACTTATTATATTTTTTATTGTAAATATATTCTTAAAAAAAATTGTTGAATTCGTACAACTTTACTTCTTCATTCCTGTTTTCCTTACCATAGAACTTACTAAATTTAACTTACGGAAGGATAAGCAGGTAGAAAAGGTCTGAGTAACCGTTTGGGTTCAAAGGAACATCTGCCTGCTACGACTATTATTATTATACGTAGGCTTAGCTGTTTCTTCTATCTCATTTTATTCTCTTAGTTGTGCTACATTTTTTGCAACGTGTAAACGTATTGAAAATTGTGGATATTATTTTCAGTTTTATCAATTAACCTGCGAGTTTCATAAAAAAATCCTGAGCAGATCATCTACGACATTGTTCTAGGATATTTTTTTTGTAAAATGTATAAAAAAGTTATAGAGCAAAAAAATTTATTATTGCTTATAACTTCTTTAATATTTAATTTAGGGCAAAAAATTATATTAATATGTTTGTGGGCAACACAATTTGCTACAAATTATGTTCTTACAATTTTTTTATAAAACGCACAGTTTCTGAGATATTGCAAAATACGTGTTTTTGTGCCGCATTGCCACGTTGTATGGCAATGCTTATCCTTTGTCCAAAGTATATGCCAGCATTTTGGTCACAAGTAGCGTCGACCAGACGTTTTGAGACGTCTTTGAATAATAGTTTGGCGCTCGGTCCCCACGGTCCCAGCGTTTCGACCCTAAAAGGCACAAACATGTAACAAATACTGAGATTACTATATTTGCGCCTTTCGAGGCCTTCTGCTAGTTCAGCCGCCGCACCGGCCACTTTTTGGGTAGCAGGAATATGAGAAGGTGCTAAGGTATCGACACAGGTAGCGTCCCATACCAGAGGCCTTCCCATCCTCCACGGAACCAAAGTCATGCCGTCCGGCCTTTTACCATCGCCACGTACAAGGCCTAAGCATTTAGTTATATTACAAATGTGCATTTAGCCTTCAGTTTGATAATATCAATCAAATTTTTTATTGATATATATACCTGCAAAATACATTTTACAGATAATCCGTTACCTGAAGCCTTCAGAAAAGCAACTGTACATTTCTGTTTGTCCGACAATCAATTTCACACAATTTGTTAGAATGTGTAGATAGAATTTGTTAAAAGGTAGAAGTAAGGATAAATGTCGGGAGAGCAGTCGAATGACACCTGTCAAAAATCCAAAATGGCGATTTCAAGACGGCCACCATACAAACTGCTCCGCCCCTGCTGAAGCTCGGCCTTCAGAAAGGGGGTGTAGTGAATATGAATAAATGAATTTAAATACATAAATTCAGATAATTTCACGTCAGATTTTTTGCACGTCAAGAGTAAAACATCGCTCTTTACCATCTATCTAATACCCTAACTAATAACCGAAAAGGGGGCAAAGGCGAGTATAATACATATCAACGATGGCATACGCAAAGGCATATTGCTTCAGATAGGAGGCCGGCCATAAAATTTAAGTCTTACTCCGCACAACTATGTCAATGCGTTGTCTTTTGTGAAGGTACTCAGAAAAAATATATTGTTTATACCGACCCTACAGAGGTGTGACAAGTGCAGGGCGATAATAATGTAAAGTTTTTTTTTTGGCTATGGACTGCCGCGCAGCAGGTCCATGGTTCGAATCCCGCCGCTGGCTTGAGCTTCACCGCATGGTGGAAGGGCATTTTAGCGAATGCCCGCCTGGCTAGCGACCACCCTCAAGTGGAAAATCTGTCGCCAAGCACCTAACGGTGTGTTCCGGCAGCTGTCCTTGAGAGCCAGTAATTCTAGGTTAAGCCTGTTAACACCTTCGACCATATCATCACTTACCATCAGGTGAGATTGTGGTTAAAGGCTTACCTATCAGCAATAAAAAAAAAATGTATATACACATTTATACGTTTTTGTTATTTAAGTTTACCTGCTGCTCTGCTATGGATAGGTCAAAATATTTTTTTGCCTAATATAGGTATTATAATATTTAAATAATATATTTAATATTATTTCGTAAACGAAATAATATTTAATATATTTCGTTTACGAAATTTCCTGTGAATAAAATGTGCAAATTTAATAATACTTTATTCAAAGATTACTCACTTATTTTCATATAGTGGAAGAACACAGTCTAAATTTATTATATGAGATGGCGACTCCGACAGTTCTCCCTGTTCCGAGTGATCTCGGACTTTGACTGATTTATTATTTTTTTTCCTGAGAAAGAAGGTGCATTTTATGAGCACAGTCTATTTTATTATATATATGTACAGAATCTATTTATTCCACTCTATTATATTTGTATAAATCGTTACTTATATGTACATGTCTAAGTGATAAAATGTATATTTAAAAGTACCTATGCAGGTGACTTTGTAGATAATCTCTTGAATATATACCTACTTGCCTGATTCTGAATATTCTTTCATTTATATAAATCTACATTTAGTCTTGAGGGACATGAACAATGTTCGATGTTTTATTGCGATATACCCACCAAACCAAATGCTTTGATTTGCTACGCTTGTGTTATTATTATTTAGCAACACTCAACTCCATTTACGGTTGAACGTCAGCTGTACTTTAGAGCCAGATAATTTTAGTTATCACCTGTTTGGTACCTTCTACCACATCACTTACCATCAGGTGAGACCATAACTATACATTACCAGATATTATTATAGTATCCAACTAATCGTACTTAGATTAGTACGACATTTTGTTATTTTATAGCTCCATTACAGTACTATAGGAACCTAGTAACCTAGTAGGTATAGAATCTCTTAGTTCGATAGAGATAATATGTTTCATGAATAGAATAAACACCGAAATACAAACGAATATTAAATTTGCATAGGTAAAAATAAACTGAAATATTATACGCTCTCTCATAATTCTTGCAAAGTCTTTGTATCGACTCTTCTGCTTCGTTTTTTATTTTTTAGTTATCTTTATTTCCCATATTGATTGATATACCTACCAAGATACGTATTTATACTGCACAGCACAGGTGATAGCGCGCGAGCGATAGGTCCACGTCCAACGGCGCACAGCGCGGCACTGAAGGACAGCTCTTACGCATTGATTTTATTTCGTAATCCTAAGCTAATAAGGTTGAATATCGAATCTTCCGATTGACCGTAATCCTGCACAGAACTAAAGGTCGTAAGTCTAAAACACTATTTAATTTATTATGACAATACTAATTACTCTAGGTAAATTTTACTTATACAGCGGATAATAAACTACATTTCCTTTCTATGTGTGTTTATTATTAATATGTAACTGATGTAGTTTCCAAGAAAACTCCAATAATTTAAAGAAAAGGCTTCATTTTGAAAAATTAAAACTATCGAGTAAATTTCTTTCAAATGTGTTTCTGACTGTACAACTGATAGAAAAAGGTTTGAAATATCAAATATTTAAGTTTTCGTGTTGATTGCATATTTCAGTTGCTTAAAAAAACTAGTCGAATGAGAGTATTTTTTCCGCAGCCTCGTCTTAATATCCCAAACTAAGCTTATTAGGGTATGGTTGGTGAATACACGCAGATGGTACGGTGTCCGATGCTGCACTGGTGCCGCGATTTAGTAATTGT
The DNA here is from genome assembly GCA_963854805.1 of Plagodis dolabraria. NCBI lineage: Eukaryota > Metazoa > Arthropoda > Insecta > Lepidoptera > Geometridae > Plagodis > Plagodis dolabraria. The sequence goes on from OY978461.1 coordinate 13,203,122, forward strand.
GTCATGAATGCGTAAACCGCTGACCGTATATACGCAATGTACAATGCTTGCATCGTCCACTGTAGTTTTGCATGGTGGTAGGGCATTTTGCAGACACCCTTTTAAAGTGGCAGTTGTATATTGTAGTTTGGTAATTAAATAATTACAAAATGCATACAAAAGGCACGCTCGCGTCGCTCGGTCAGCTCGCGCGTTGTTGTGGTCACCAGTAAATATAGTACGCTCCTCGCTTCGCTCTTCGTTACACCTATTGTAACTTTGCTCTGACTTCATTGAACTCCACTCCGTGAAACTTTTTTTCACTCTTTTTAGTGACTCTTGCTACTTTCGGGAATTTCGGGATCGATTGTCATTCATTATCAACGACTATATCATCCAGATAGGTAAATATTCAGTTATTGGAGTGTAACTCAAAAACGGTTTGACCGATTTTGATGAAATTTCAATGGGACCAAACGACAAGCATCAGCTTTCAAACATAAAATAATTTTTAAAATCGGTTCTCACAGTCAAAAGTTCTGAGTTAATAAACATAAAAAAATCGGCCAAGTGCGAATCGGACTCGCGCACGAAGGGTTCCGTACCATTAGCTATACAACATTAGACGTCATATTTTATAATTTTTTTGTTTTAACGTGCGCGAGTCCGACTCGTTCTTGGCAAACTTTTTGTATTTTTTTGTTATAGCGGCAACAGAAATACATCATATACTTTATAATATATACTAATTATTTTTATGGGTTTGTGACAGAACATGCACTATTCCCTCCTGATGTTATGCGGTAACCTCAGCCTATAACAGATGCATTTCAGACATAAGCAAGCAAGCATTTGCAAAATGCCCCTCCACTATGCAATGAAGCTCAAGCTGGCAGTGGGGATCAATTAATAGAACTGCGGCACCGCAGCAATCCATAGCTACAACCGCTAAGCTATCACTTCTTCATTTTATTTATCTAGCAACCTATTATATACATGAAATATGTGTATGTCTCCAGCTTACTCAATTGAAATTTCTTAATTCTGAATATGCCAATATTTAGGGCAGATTTAGTGCAATTATGAATACCAACTCAAAATTTAGGTGCCAAATAAACTTCGATGCTACACGTGATTATAAGTGTGTTAGCTGGCGTTATGGTCTCCAGCTGACACATGCTGTATATACGAAACGGCGAAAGGTGTGATTATATACTATAGCCAGGGATTTAGCGCATAATTTGTGCCAGTGGCACAAAAAAATTGAAACACCTTACTTGAAAACTGTAGTAGTAATGACCCGATTACAACGTGTAAGCTGGGGACCACGTGTCTACAGCTGCTCATCTGTATCTTCTGAACGAATGGGCCTACGACTTTGTTTAATATGTCAAAATTTAGAGCCAAATTTGTGCCATCGGCACTAAAATTTTCAAGTCTGTGGCTATTAAGGTTTTGGAGCTACAAGCTCAAATAAACGTGTAAGCTGGAGACATGTCCCCAGCTAGCACATGCTGTACAGCTCAAACGGGAAAGGCTAGACTACTGTTTAATATCTTAAAATGTTGGGTAGAATTTATGCCATCGGCACCAAAATTTTCAAAACAATGGGCCTCATTGTTTTTGCGTAACAAGCAAAAACATTTCTTCCCGCCTAAATATTTAAATATTTCGTTAAAAATGTTACTGTACGCGGCGTTGCCGTCCCGTTCGCTGTAACTGCAATCTGTTTTGAACCTTATTTCTATAGTCTTATATCTTATACTAAACAGAAGTTGTGAGTGGTGTGGTCTATGTCAGCCAAAATCATAAGTGAGAAAAGATTTCTTACGAAATGATCGACTAAGACACCAAAGCAACACAGCAGTTGATACATAAATTAATATAAATACTCATGTTGCCAAAAAAAATGCCATTCATTTGTAGTCCGGTGAATGGGTGGATCAAAACGTTTATTTTGAACAAGTTTAAGTAAAGCTGAAGCTTATAAATATAGAAGATGTTATAACATTAAATCGACAGTTACATATAATTATTTGAATGAACCGTGATAGATTATATTAAATGGTATTATAAAACTTATAAAAATAATTGTTAAATAAATTGATTGTAGAAATATACAATATTGTAATGATAACTCGAAGTGAATAAAGCAAATACAATGAAAAAAAAAATGTAAACGAAAAAAAAATTATATATATATATATATATGTGGTAGCAAACATTATATGTGATGGAAAGTATTTCAAGATTTTGTGAGTGAACGTCCGTGGAAATTTTAAATAATAATAATAAATATTTTGAGAAAACATTATATTACTAAATGTAATGACTTTATGACGATATGACAATATGACTGACATGCTGGTCAGTCTCTGACCTTCCATTAGTCCCGGTAATACCACTGGCAGCGTCTGGTAGGACTAATATACGTTGAAGGTCAGGGGCTAAAAGGAAGTTAAAGGTCCCGGTAATACCACTGGCAGAGGGTGATAGGACTAATATACATTGAATATCAGAGGCTAAAAGCACTTTAAAAACATGAACATAAAAAGTACTGCTGGTCGATCACTGTCCTGATACTTTACTGGAAGTCATGCGCAGCAGGTGATAGGTAGAGTATGACAAGGCCAGAGATCTGTTATATACTGCTGGTCGGTCACTGTCCTGATACTTTACTGGAAGTCATGCGCAGCAGGTGATACGTAGAGTATGTCAAGGCCAGAGATCTGTTATATACTGCTGGTCGATCATAATATTACTGGATTTGATGATAATATTACTGGAAGTATATTTTATAAGTAGCGAAATTGATCTCGTGACAGTGTAAAGTACTTATTAAAAATAGTTTATAATATGTTCCTTATTTATGATGTGTAAAAACATAGAAGATTTTATTATACTTATTGCAATATGTATAGATCACTTGAATCATTATTTGATGTTATTAATACTGTAAGTATATTTTATAAGTAGTTTAACTGGTCATGTGACATTTGTTGAGATACTTATATAAAATAGTTTATATTATGTGCTTTATTTATATGTGTAAAAACATTGAAGATTTTATTATACTTATTGCCATACGTGAGCTTGAGATCACACAATTGTCAATTATAAAGAGTAATGTGTTTGTGACGGTAGTCGCTTTGTCACCTTGTGTGTTAAACTCACTGCGAGTAGCTTCAGTGTCTGTCGGACCGCCGTGCGGAGCGGACCTCTAGTGGTTTCGAAATAGTCTTTAATGACGAAGTGCTGCCCGATTCAGTGTCTGTCGGACCGCCGTGCCGAGCAGACCTCCGGTGGTGTGGAAATAGTCTTTAACGACGAAGTGCTGCCCAATCAAGATGTTGTGAAGTTAAGTAATTTATTATACTCTTTTTTGGTATTATATAACGACGAATATGTCAATCAATAATTGATAAGTGTAAATGAAGTGTGTAATGTAAGTAAGTATCACATTGTTAAAAGACATTTAAAAGAATGGCCTCGAGTTTCTTGCCCGTTCTTCTCGAAGTGGCTCTATACAACTTTGTTTACTGAACGAGGCAGTAATGTTAAAATATTTCAATGTTAAAATTTCATTAGAGCGTCGTAGACGCCTAAATTGAATAAATGGTTTTGACTTTGACTTTCATTATTCCAACTAACACATGCATGTAGGCGAAAACTAGCTACAAACGTGGACTTCCGCGTAATATATCCTTATTCAATACGTCGGATTTTCAAAACTCAGAATATCTAAATAGTTTCATTTCAGAACGAAAACTGAAAAACCCCTATTGCAACGATGGGAAGATAGTTTTCGAAACCAGTAACGTTTTAAAACGACCACTCGTCAATAGTGACGGCTTCAATAACTTTGAAATCCGGAAAGCATGCATAGTATAAAATATTTGTCCGATTATATTTAAACCTTCATGCTCCTAGCCTATGTCTCAACGGCGTTTATTTTGTATGAAAGCGATAACAGTTTCCAAGCCTATAGAAATAAGGTTCAAGACAGATTGTAGCTACAGTCATCGGAAAGGCAACGCCGCGTACAGTAACGTTTTCAACGAAATATTTAAATAATTAGGCGGGAAGATATGTTTTTGCTTGTTACGCAAAAACTATGAGGCCCATTGTTTTGAAAATTTTGGTGCCGATGGCACAAATTCTACCCAACATTTTAAGATATTAAACAGTAGTCTAGCCTTTCCCGTTTGAGCTGTATAGCATGTGCTAGCTGGGGACATGTGTCTCCAGCTTACACGTTTATTTGAGCTTGTAGCTCCAAAACCTTAATAGCCACAGACTTGAAAATTTTAGTGCCGATGGCACAAATTTGGCTCTAAATTTCGACATATTAAACAAAGTCGTAGGCCCATTCGTTCAGAAGATACAGATGAGCAGCTGTAGACACGTGGTCCCCAGCTTACACGTTGTAATCGGGTCATTACTACTACAGTTTTCAAGTAAGGTGTTTCAATTTTTTTGTGCCACTGGCACAAATTATGCGCTAAATCCCTGGTTATAGTATATAATCACACCTTTAGCCGTTTCGTATATACAGCATGTGTCAGCTGGAGACCATAACGCCAGCTAACACACTTATAATCACGTGTAGCATCGAAGTTTATTTGGCACCTAAATTTTGAGTGGTATTCATAATTGCACAAAATCTGCCCTAAATATTGGCATATTCAGAATTAAGAAATTTCAATTGAGTAAGCTGGAGACATACACATCATGAAATATGTTTCAAGTTGTTTCTTTTAATTTTGGTATAATATTGTTTGTTGTGTTACTTACCTTGTCAATTTGTGAAACAAAATCCACATGACAATTTAGTACCAACTATCACTGTCGCATCAAGTCAAGCAAACATTTTACTTTCGTATGTCTTTTTATTAACGTACAACAACTACCGTAGTATCTTTGAAGTCCCATGCCTCATATTCTGGCATAACATAGGTAATCCAGAGAATCAAGTGTAGTGTGAGAGTTGGTCTAGGGCGAAATCATATTTGTGTGCGTACTCCCAGCGGCAGCATGTTGAAATACATGATTTGAGCTTAGCAGATATTTAGTGTTGTGTATGGTAGTTTTAAATTTGTGTGTCCAGCCATTCATAAGATACTTGCGAAAAACACATGAAACAGTTCCGCTGGGAGAACATTCTCCCAGCTTCTTCTTCAAATCGGCCGCATGAAGTAAAGAAATATACTAATAATTAGAGTATACCGAGAGGTGGGTAAATGTTTGTGTTTAAATGAAATTTGTGTGTCGTAAGATTCTGAAGATATGCAAGATGCCGCTGGGGGAACGTTGGGCTGTTTGCTGGATATCCTAAACGGTTAAGCGCACAATTATGTAATTTGTGTGTAATGTTTGTGGAAACAGAATCCGAAAAAACATTACAATTAAGACGAAAATAAATTATACAAAAAATAAGGTTTTTAGGTTCTAGAGCTTAAAATAGATGTCTTCGAGACTAAGGACTAACTGGGAGAACGTTCTCCCAGCGGAAAGTGTTTTTTTAGGGGGACAGGGAGTAAAGCAAGGAAGAGCTTTATTTTTGACCATAACGAAGAGCGAGCGAAGTGAGCGTGCCGCGGCAGCGGCCTGCGATACGCCAAAGAATTGTTGATTGATTTTGATAGGCGTTAATCCCAGCAACCAAAAAAAATTTCAGGAATTTATTTATATATTAATATTAATATATAAAAACAAATCTCCGCTGAGGGGGCTTCGAAGGGGAGGGTTATACACGTATGCTGTATCATAAGATTCATAAGCTTTAAAATATAATTATAATGTAGCATTCCCTAGAATGAAACAAAAGAATAATAAACCACTTAGGAAATTGACAACGAAAGGCATCGAAATATCCAAAGATAATTTGGTTAAATTAGATATTTTACAAAATCACCAACTTTGGGAACATAGAAAGAAAAAAAATAAAAGATTAAGGGCGAGACCGTAGTCAAAATAATTTTTAATTCGGGCGGAGCTCATAGAAATGGGCGTTAACTTTTAACTCATAAAAATATTCAGTCGCACGGCGGCACTAGTCACCGTACCACGGATAGCGTCGCTAAAATTGTAGAGTTTCGTGCGCTATTAGAAGCGGGAGAACAGAAGTGTAGATAACAACATTTTTATCTGCAGTTACTGCAAACCTCTAAGGTAAAAAAAATATTATCACTTGTAGGTAATGATATTTTTTTAATAGACTAAGCGAAGCGAGGTCTCGGTGGAGGTCTGAGCAGTGTATATTTCCCCGTCAATGAATCTCGATTGCCTTAGTCGATCTTCTTGAAATTTGGTAGAAAGGTGCCTATTATGCATATCAACAGAATTTGCAAGTAAGAACCTGTAGGAGCTTAATTGGTTTGTGGTTTGCTGAGATTATAGGGTCCATAAAACGAGGTTATAATTTAAAATTCAAAAGTATTATCTCAATATTGTGCTCAATAAAGTACTTTGACTTCATGAAGCGGTACGAAACACGGTAATATTATCTATACAGTATTTTAAGTCGGCCCTGTCCTCGAAATAACTACTTACAGCCGCGCGGTACGTAAACATGCGATAGGGCTGCTCGCCTCCAGCATTTTAATTACATTTGCCTACTTTGTGTTTCCATTTTGTTTTGTGATTGTAAATATACTTTTTTATATAAGCAAACTAGTGATTCGCCCCGGCTTCACACGAGTATTTAACAAAAAAATCAAAACTTATATATTCAACATATAAAAAACCAGTTATTGTGACATAACTGTAATAGTTAGACTTATAGTACTGCGGACTTTTTTAATCGACTTCCAAAAAAGGAGGAGGTTCTCAGTTCGTCTGTATTTTTTTTTTTTTTTATGTTTGTTACCTCTATCTCTTGACTGGGTGAACCGATTTTGAAAATTCTTTTTTTGTTTGAAAGCTGACGCTTGTCGTTTGGTCCCATTTTAAATTTCATCAAAATCGGTCAAGCTGTTTTTGAGTTACACGAAAAAGATTGAAAAAAACATTTTAACAAAAAATGGAACCGACTTCAACACCCAAAAGTGTGAAATAACTTGTCGAAGTCGGTACCATGCCCACAATATTGTGATAATAGGTACTTTTGAACCATCATGGTACCGACTTCAACAAGTTATTTCACACTTTTGGGTGTTGAAGTCGGTTCCATTTTTTGTTAAAAAAAATTTATAGATGTCTTCTATAAAATTGGAGTATATTACTTGGCTTTATTTTCAATGATTTCCGTAGCGTATGCGATATACCTAACGATTTTTTTTGGTATTTTTTTCGCACTTTATGTTACGTTATCGAAGTTTACATACGACCTAACTTTTTGAAAATCTTCTATAGCCTATGTTCATCAGGGATAATATTGGATTCTCATGGTGAAAGAATTTTTCAAATCGGTCTATTAGTTTCAGAGCCTATTCAATGCAAACAAACAAATGCACAATCAAATTTTTCCTCTATTAGTTTAGATAAAATACTTTGTAAATTGAATAGGAAGTGTGTAAAAATGCGTGTTGTTTTCATTGGTAGTAAAAAATATTTGGACCTCGACTGAAACGTATTGTAACGTCCCCAGACCCTTACAATTTTTTTTTTAAATCCCAAATATTTGAAATTCCAAATATAATTATTTTAAATTAAATAATAATTAATAAAGAAACATTAATAAAATAACTAACTAATACCACCTAACTTAAAACTGATCCCAAACACTGAACTGAAAACTGATCCCCAAAACTGATCCTATTTTTGCTTCAACTTAAAGATCGTGCTTGACTAAAAATTCTGATCCCAAATTTTCAAATTACTAAAGAAGCCTATAGTAACATGTAAAATAGTTTTCTTTAATCTAAAATTATTGTGATTTGAAATATGGCATGTGAATCGTCTAGTATAGTGGTAGGACCTTAAGAAGTGACCTATTGTATTAATCCATTTTCTTTTAAGGTGATTAAGAAAGAACTTGTCTAACCTAACAGATAATACTCCTAAATAATATGTACTTAACCTAACATTTAAATCTATTAAATTAAAATTTATAATTAAAATAAGAATCATAAAGATAGACCTATTATACTAGTTATTATACTATAGTATTCTTATAGTAAAATAATTGACAATCACTCAATATAACTTAGAATATTATTTGTTCATTTAATGATGTAAAGGAATAGAATTTGAATGTATTATTAAATTAACGTAGACATTCTGAATTAGTGAACAAAGAATAATAGATATCTCGTAAAATATCGGAATTAGGTATTTAAGACCAATAGTAAATTATTAGGGAACCTGAAGTCTAAAACTAGGTAAATCATTGTAAGAGATGTTACATAAGAGATAAATGTATTATATTTCTAAATCATAATTTCAGGAAAAGCAATTATAAGTGAAGTACCAATACGGTATTAAATCGTATAAAATTAATTAAATCGTTAGAGTATTAATTCATTAAACGGCTAAATAATTGTTTCTTAGAACAAAATAGAAATTACGGGAAATTTAAATGAAAAACATTGAATTTATTATACAAATAGATAAAAGCAGATAAATGAATCCTAAAGTAATTTGTACAGAACCCAAATCTAATAATACGTGTATAAATTATTATTGTAGATAGTCTCAAATTAAAAATAGGTATCGGGAAAACCAGACATAAAATCTAGATAAAATAAGTAATATAGAATTTGGCTCAAAATAGCGTAGTATAAATAACTATACATTAGATATGTTTTGGCTATTGTAAGGAAAACAACATGAAACTAGAATTTACTTGATTTTTTGTACTCATAATAATATATTGTCATGACTCCTAAGACTTCCTGAGATTTCCCCAAAAATTGCAAAATATATTAAAGCTTAACAATAACAACCTAAGATGCATAACTGCTTATCTAGTATAGTAAGTGAATTATATTAGAAGATATTTTCTCTAAAGTTCCTAACATAGTAACCTAGACCTCTAGGAAACTAAGACTATAATTTATTTTATTATGTTTTGTGAGAGACTGATAAAGGAAATATACTAAAAATGGATAACCAACGAACTCCGTAATCACCTTATATTGTAGGCGACTTCAATCATTTGAAGATCTAAATAAAAGAAGAGACTAAAATTAATTTAAATTATATACTACAAAATCCGTATTATGTAATTCTAAACGAACTTAAATCTATCGGAAATATAAAGGAAACTATGAGATATTGAATATTGTAATCTAAAATACAAATTGACCATTTACTTCCTCAACGTATATTCACAACGTTGTATTGTAAAATGGATATTAATATAAGATAAAGTATTGCACAAAATTGTTTGATGAAATTTGATTAAGTAAATTGAATTATTTTAAAATTGGTCTAATTTAAAGTGAAGGAGAATGGACTAGACTGATAGTTCATAGTTTATTATGACTCTGACTTCGACACTATTAAATTTTGGAAGTATAACGTTTATTAGAAGTAAACTAGCAAATAGGTATTTTATAACATTTTGTTATTGTAAGATTTTATTATTTGATAAGTTGCAACTTTGATGATTAGATGGATCCATCGTATTTTAGTTAGCAGTTTTAAGGAAAAGTTCAAAGTCTTAAGTGCCAGGGACTTGCAACCCCTGGAGTACGTTTCAGAAGGCCTTCTTTACGGCGCACGACGCCAATGCTCATCGGTTCACTTAGGTAAAGCCTTCTCCTTAAATCAAATACTGCTTAACTTCCTAATTTGAACACATTATTGAATAATTCATAATATCCATATAATGAGTGTCATTGATTGATTATTTCTCAATTTACTTTTACATATTTCGTACATGACATCATGTCTAGTTAGTTAATATCATTGATATGATACCTTTCGGTTTGAAATAGAATGTTATTTAAAGTATTATGGTACAATCCATATTATTATTTAATTTCAATGAAAAATTTGGTTATATATTTTAGGACTTACTTTGCCTAAGTTTTGTAAAATCACGTGTTTGTGATATCAAAAGTGAATTATATTTAAACTCTGACTCAAGTACTCAAATATGAATATATAAAGTTTAGATGAGTTATTTATATTCCCTCTGATTTTCTCATGTCGAATATAACATCTTTCATCCTTACAGCAGAAAGACTTATTGAAGTTGTGGTCGCATTTGCACCAATATTCAACAATGTATCATCATGGTTGAATATAATTTATATTTCATATTGTTGTTTACATATATACGAGGACTTACATGCCTCATTCTTGTCGTAAAGGTGTCAATCCATATTGGTTGAACAAACTTAAAGCATTCGTTATATCAACTTAAATACTTGAGTAGAATAATCATACACATTTATAAGTTAGTTTAGACAAAATAAATTTTCTGGAACAATATTCACAAGACATTGAGGTAGGATTAGGACTCAAAATCAATTTAATTTACTATTGCAGTAGATTAGAACTGATAGACCCAAGAATAATAGTGTATACTAGTTGAATAGTGTATCAATCCCGTAAATTTTATAATACTCAAATAATTCAATATAAACTTACGTACATAAATTTTCTCCACATAATTTTTATGCTCTCCATAAATCGTTTTTTTAGTATGATTTCTTTCTAGTATCTTCTCATAGTAGGCAAATCATAACTATTTCTTATATTTTAGATTTAAGCGAAAATTACTTAAAAAATACTATGAGGATTTTAATTTTTCATGTCATTTTGTATTCTTGACAGATCCTCTCAACATTTTCAAACTATTCTATGCCTCTTTCTTTTTAAACATAAAATGAGGTCACAAAATTTCTTTCCAGATTTAAGACATCAAAAAGTTTAGCATACACAAATATTGACTATAAAAAAGTTTTTTAGGATGAATAATTTATTTCTGATCTTTAGATTATCTACCATATTCAATTACATTATTCATATTTAGTGACGGAACTTCCTACTCAAGGTCTGTTCCGTTACAGTATGAAATGCTTTATTATTGAATTTTAAAGTATAAAGCTTAATCAAAAATTGTTTTGGCAAACATGGACAAGGTGGAGAACAGTGAATATCTTTTACTTGGTTATAGATACCTGCAGCTATTTTACAATTAATATGTTTAGTTTGGACGAATTCATGCAACCAAAAACAGCACAACATATCCTACTCGTCATATTAAATATGTACTTGAACTTATAGGAAGTAATCCGCACCAACCACTGGGTTACTGTCATATACTTACCAACTCTAAAACAGAAACTTGCAATTTTACTCTTGATCATATTTCTATATATCTATAGATAAATAAATATTATGCATAGGTATAATTTCAGTTATAGAAAGTCATTTTGCAATTTTAGAGTTTATTTATGAGATAACATAATAAATACAAATAATAATAAAATAAAAGTTCAAAATTTTAATAGAAGTATAATCCCAATGCAATGCTCAATAATAAAATAAAAGATAATAAAAATAATAAAAGATAACTGTAATGAAACCGCCATATAAGATTCACCCTACCGCTACTAAAAGTGGTACAGGCAGAATCGTACCAAGTTTCAGAGTCACATTGGTTAAAGAGCCCCACTCGTAGGTGCTTCAGTTATCGCGGCCATTCATCATGGAGACCAGTTGAAGATATGGAAAATACTCCCAAGTCAGACCTCGGCCTTCGGCCTCGCAAGTCACTCACACGAAACGGACTGCAGTCTCGCCTTGCACTCGCCCTTTGAACTCACGCACTATCCGTGCTCTAAATGTAGTATGATGAAGAAGAAGAGCTCGTATGGCAAATCCAGAATGATGGAATTCAAGATAGCCACCATGCAAAGTACTCCGATCACACTGAAGCTCAGCTTTACTTCAGGAGGATCGCATTTCAGCATTTTTTATGGCAGCCATCTTGAATTCTGCTATTTTGGATTTTTTTGCATGTCATTTGACTGCTCTCTCGATTCCCTATGTCATTTGTTCAAAACTCCTTTACTTATCTGTAACCGTTTACCAGATACGTCATATATCTTCACTTGGCAGGCGTCATTTTTATGATTTCCCATTATTATCATATCACGAAAACCACTTTGTTATTTTCAGTTTAGAATACTTTCTTTCCCCATGACTCCTTCCCATAGAACAATTTAAGTCAATGGTTTCAAAACATCTATGTATGGCGGCCATCTTAAGAAATGATGTCATCGAAAAATAATTTCTAAATTCGGAATAACGACGCCTAAAACCACCCAGATATTGATTTTCAGACGGATCGGAGCAACTTGAATTTTACCTGCCATCTTGAATAATATGTCATTTTGGTTTTTGTCAAGTCTCATTCGACTGCTGCCATTAAAAGTTGTACGAGAAGAATTGTACCGGGTCACTTTTCCTAAGGAACCCCACTAATTAAAATATATAAAATAAAATTATAATAATAGTACACATTATCACTTTTGCTATGAAAATTGAAACTATCTACAGAACTACAGAAGTAACGGTTCAAAAGTTACGGGTACATGCTTTTAGAGGTAGTACGAAAGAACAGCGGAGTTATACAGATGTAACACACATTTCAATCCGACTAACTACATACTAAGTATTTAACTTTTAAAGTCAAAGAGATAAAAGAGATATAGGTAAGTTCCCTTTAATTGAATGATTGGATATATAAATACCTAGAAAGTAGTTGGTCGTCTTTTGAAGCGCTCGTAGCCAAGTTTGCTTAGCCATTCTGAATCGATCAGCAAAGTTAAGCAACGTCCGCCGCGGTCATGACTTGGATGGGTGACCGCTGGTGACATTACTACTGAGCGCTTCCGTGCTTCGGAGGGCACGTTAAGCCGTCGGTCCCGGTTGTTGTCTTAGGATAGCAGTCGTTACAGCATGGTGGTAGGGCACTTTGCAAATGCCCGCCTGGCTAGCTACCACCCTCAAGTTGTAAATCTGTCGCCAAGCACCTAATGGTGTGTTCCGGCACCTGTCCTTGAGAGCCAGTAACTCTAGGTTAGTCTGAACAACATCCTCGACCACATCATCACTTACCATCAGGTGAGATAGTGGTCAAAGGCTAACCAATCAGGCATAAAAAAAAAAAACCTAATAATAACAAAATGAAATATTTTACCAAGGGTTTAAAGTCTAGATACCTACTAAAATAGGAATTAACAATGCCGTGTCTGAACTTTAATCAACTCGCTCAAAAAAGTTATTATAAAGATTTTATAAATCAATATAAACAAAAGTACTTCCCCGATAAATCTTTTACTTGAGTTTCAATAATTTATGACTTCCAAATTAACATATGGTAAAAAATATTGTAATATTTCGTAAAATAAATGCACAATAATGATGGCGTAACGAACGGCACAGATCCCACGTCCAAACGGCCCGAGCGCTGCGGGCAGACTGATTTTCGTTGCGATTTCTTCTCGCGGTCAGAGAATTTTGTGGCAAAAATTCATAAAAATGTTTTCAACACAAGTTAGTAAGTAGTTCATTAGAGTATATTATTAGCTATTTAAAAAAAAAGAATCATTGCATTTAATTTAACTGTGCCCCTTAAATTAATAAAAAACAATCTAAAAAGGGTCGCCGATTACAATTTATTACAGAAGAACTAATTAGTTTTAAAAAAAACTAATCAACTAATTCACTCAATAAAGAATTAAAGAATATTACATTTTTTTTTCGCACATTTTGAACTCATAGTTTCAGTACAAGAAGATTCCAAAAGTGCGCGTTTCACTACCGTGATCGCCTTAAAATTCTAAGGAAAGATTAAAATTCTATGTTTACTGCGAAAAAACTTCAATATAGCCATAGAATAAAGACATCACATAACAAAATAAAGGAAACTTGGCAAATAGTAGGAGAACAGGTGAGGAAAGGAAAAAAGCAAGCATCTAAGTCCACAATAGAGCTTATAAAGGATAATAACACAAATGAAAATATAACTGACCCCAAAACTATAGCTAATAATATTCAATATTTTTTTTCTAAATATTGCACATACTCTAGTACTAATGACATTAATATAAATGCTACAGATTGCATGATGTACTTACATAAAATAAACAAACTGTCATTTATAAATTGTGACAGAGTTGAATTTAAAGAATTACGATATATAATCAAAAATATGAAGTCTAAACAGACAACTTATATATATGACATGAATACAAAAACAATCAAAGAATTATTAATGAAAAATGACCACCTGATTGAGTTAATTTAACACAACAAAACATTGTTGTCAATAGTTGTATTGAATGTGGAATCTTCCCTAAAGATCTTAAAAAGGAAAACATATTACCACTCCATAAAAAAGGTGAATATTCCGAGATAATTAATTATAGCCAATTCGTATATTACCAACATTGTCGAAATTGTTTGAGACAATAATAAAAAACAGAATCGTGACATGCTTTGAAAAAAATAATATATTTTCATCTGAGCAGTTTGGTTTTTGGAAAGGGCGGTCCACAGAAATGGCAATAAGAAAAGTAATCACTAAACGAGTCACAAAACTGTGCCAGTATTTATTGCGATCTATCAAAAGCATTTGACTGCCTTAGACATGACATACTTTTAGTAAAGCTAGAATACTATGGATTTACAGACGCAGAATTGAATATGATGATTTCTTATCTAGCCAATAGATCCCAAGTAGTATATGTAAACGGAAAAAGTTCAAATTTAGGTAATGTTAACATAGGAGTGCCTCAGGGGTCAATCCTTGGCCCTGTTGTATTTTCAATTTACATTAACGACTTGGCCAAATGTTTTCCGGAATGGAGTTTTGTCAGTCTTTTTGCAGACAATACACACATTGGGACCAAAGACAAGAATAAAAATGATTTAGGAAATAAGGTAGACCTTGTTATGAACATACTCAAAAACTGGTTTAGAGTTAATGAAATTATTATGAATGCTGATAAAACCACAATAATGGAATACCAAGCAAAGAAGGGTATAGAGTGTAATTTCACAGTGAATGAAAACAAATTCTTAGGTTCATATAGATTCACTTAGCAAGAAACTTTCTAGTGCAAACTATGCATTATTTAGGCTTAAACCAGTTTTAGATAAAAAAAAACACTGATAACAATTTATTATGCCTATGTGCATTATCTTATTAGTTACGCTGTTACGGTTTGGGGCAATGCTACAAATATTTAAAAAATCCTTAAATCTCAGAAGAGGTCAATTAGAATAATAAACGGTTTGCAAAAGCGTGTTTCAGCTAAACCATTTTTCATAAAAAATAAAATCATGACAGTAATATCTCTATATTGTTACAAGAGTCTTATAGAAATATGCAGTGAAAAAGAAAATTTCCCTAAAGTAATGGACAGTACAAGATACAACTCAGCCCAAGACCAAATTAGTTAAAGTAAAGAAGCAAGGTATTTATAATAAAATAATTATGTATAACAAACTTCCTCTTAGTACAACTAGACTGCACATAAATGAGTTTAAATCTAAAATAAAAAGATTCCTAAAATCCAACCCATTTTATTCACTTAACAAATATATGACGATGCGCCTGACTGAATCCTCATTTTCACATTAAATAAAGATTAATATATGACGACTGATTGAGTAGATAATTAATGTAAATCTGTAATTTATATTAGTATAATGAAAGATGTATAACGTAAATATTATAATCCCCAGTGTACTTGTTACAGATTGTACTGTATCAAATATTTCAGTAATGAATATCATAACTTAAGCTTCTGAAATACTAAACTAAATGTATTGGACTTGCCGTGTATAACATTCAAAGTTATATGGTTAATAAATTTTTCTATTCTTAGTTATGATTCATTGCATACGTATCTAGAGGCGACAATATTAGTTTTGTCTAAATCTCTACTTTGAGGTTTTTTCAACCGCAACTATTTTATTGGGTTATATGAAAATAACTCAAACTCACCTGTATCTACAAATCCACGTAAAATCTCGTCGCATTCACATGTATTTTCCCTCAGAAAGTAGTGATAAAGTGCAACCACAACTTTGTGTACTGTAAAGTCCAAACTGCAACATAGGCTTAGCTTAGTTAAAAAATTATCGATATTTATTGAAATCGGTTATTATTTTTTATAATCACATTTTATTTTCGATTTTTTTTTGTAATATTATTCGATTATGTTGATTACATATTGAAATCGATATCCAGAAACATCTCGTATCTATGCGACGGATGAAAAAAACTTGAAGATAGATTTATAGTTTTTGAGACCAAACGTAAATCTGCAGGATGATCGTTTTGAGTATTATATTATATCTAATTCATATATTCTGGTATAATTCTGAACTCCAATAAAAGCATTATAATGCATTATCAATTGCGGTTATTCATTACTGATAATGAGACTTCTAAAGAAAATATATTTTTAGGATACACAATAGACAGCACAATTAGACATAAAGCACATATTGATAAAAATTTGCAAGATAATGGCGAGCGATATTTACGCTCTCCTTAAATTTAAACCATTGTTAGATATAAAATCGCTAATATCCGTGTACTATGCATATATACATTCAATAAGATATTCCATTACTGTTTGGGGTAATGCTACAGAGGTAACAAGAGTTCTCAAATGTCAAAAACGTACAATAAGAACAATTAACTGGCTGGAAAGCGTAGCCCCGCAAGGGAGCACATTAAGAAAGACAACATTTTGACAGTTGTTTCTCTTTACATATAAAATTGTTTATTAGATATTCATGAGGATAGGGATATTCCAGAAAAGCAGGAAAAAGTGTTACCTTACAATCAGCGTAATAATGAAAAGCGAATCATAAAAAATCATGAAATTTGGGTTGTACCAAATATCATATTAGCTAAAGTAAACAAGGTCGATATTAGAAAATACTGATGTAAAATAAATAAGTTAACAAAAAGCTTGACCACCTTAAAATATACTTTGTTCAAATTAAACTTAAGAATTTTTTTCAAACAAATCCTTTCTGCACATTAAAGAATGTATGTCAATGCAGCTTTTAGAATCTTTGTTCTTAGGACAATCGTAAACACCATAAATGTAATTTGTATTTAACTGTGTTAAGTGTAGAAATATTATGATAATTAAATATTATTCAATTATTTACATAGACAGAATAAAAATGTAATACATATAAGTAGAATATATATATTTATCAAAAGTATCTTGGACTTGTTTGTAAAAAAATTACAAAAGGGCTATTAAACTTCTTTATATGTTTATTTCAATACGAGTCAATTATAAAAAAGGACTGGGCATTTGTGACAATAATTATTGTACAGTGTCGTAAGTACTGTACATGTGAAGTTAGAGTAGAGTTGAGTTGCGGAGTGCTGGTAGTGGAGTTGAGGTTTTGAAGTAGTTGGAGTCAAACACTGCGTTCACCGTTATTTTTAATTATTAGTTATTAAGTAAGTAGAATTACATTACAAGTAAGTGTTATGTTTTCATTAGGTATTATGGTATTATTGGACAGCAATAACTATTTAATACTAGTTAGTTAGCGGATGTGGTAATGGCAACACCGAGCCGTCAGTGGCACCACCATTTTTGACGGTATTAAACATACGACACACTCTGTGATTGGCTGGGTGATTGCCCGCTAAAACGAGTGGTGATTGTTGTCACGAAGTGAAGGGCGAGGCATTATTGAGACGACCACCAGGCTGGAAACATATGAGTCGAAGGGCTGTTCTGTATATAACAATTCAGAAGTGTTTTAAACCCTCCACAAAGTGAAGTCTTGCTGCGGTCTAAGTGATTGTGGGTACTGTATCAATATTAGGTATCTAGCGTCCCTGCAAAGAATTTTGTCTTATCTTTAATGTTGAATTTCCTTTAGTGTAAATTTAATATCTACTCGTATGTGGTTAGATTTTGAATTGGTCTAACATTTTCTTTCGTATTGTTAGTGCACATTATCTACCCGCAATGAACAATATTGCAGATGATCGCTTATCATCATGTGTAAGTTATTTTTTTATGCTTATGTATAGTAACTAACACGTTGCAATAGCACGTGGAACCAATAGTAGATTTTAATAATATATGAATACATTCGGATGAGATATGAGAAATAATGAGTTTTGACTATTTTGCCAGCTTATCTTAGGCTAAGATTCAGGGACAAGTCGAAGCGTGAACTAATGCTTTAATCCGTCAAAATGTAGTGGTTAGCTTCATAATTGTATTCAGAGACGTCTGGTACAGCGTTTAAACTTAGCGCGTGCTATGCTAAGCCAAGTATTGGAAATCGACTACTTTAGCCTGTCTCAAAGCAGGAGTGGCGCCTTCAGTGAGACACTGAGGCGTATGGTGCAATAAGTTCTTCAAGAACTCTTTGTTTTTAAATTGAAAAAGGCACTTATTTTGTTTCACTCACTCTAATGACATTCTACATACCGTTGTTCTTGTCCTTTTCTTTTTATATCAGGATGCACAGATAAACAAGAACCGGTAAACGTTCCATAAGTGAAAAATGTGCCATAGATAATAGAGTGTGATCTAAACAAAGAGCAAGGTAAGTAGGATTCAGACTATATCTCTGATTATGGAATTTAAAGATTGGCTTATCCGACGCTTGGCTAAGACTGGTCTTTGACCGTCTTACACAATTATCTCTGAATCTCAGCTTTAGAATAAAAAGAAGATCAGTTAGTAGAATTAAATAAACTTTATTAGACTATACCGTAATCCCGGCGACAGAATGGATTTCTGTATTTTTTTCGTAGCTGTAAATTGTATTTTAATTTACACCCTTTCTGTGACCCTGTCAATGCATTTGATAGGTACATTTTGTTTTTAATTCAGATTTTAGTTTTGTGATACTATTCAAATTTATTTTAAGTATTACGTATCAGTTTCTGTTGATTTTATGATGTGAGCGTGCATCATTTGTAAAAAGACGTGAGCGTGCGTCATGTGTAAAAAGACGTGAGCGTGCGTCATGTGTAAAAAGACGTGAGCGTGCGTCATGTGTAAAAAGACGTGAGCGTGCGTCATGTGTAAAAAGACGTGAGCGTGCGTCATGTGTAAAAAGACGTGAGCGTGCGTCATGTGTAAAAAGACGTGAGCGGGCGTCATGTGTAAAAAGACGTGAGCGTGCGTCATGTGTAAAAAGACGTGAGCGTGCGTCATGTGTAAAAAGACGTGAGCGGGCGTCATGTGTAAAAAGACGTGAGCGTGCGTCATGTGTAAAAAGACGTGAGCGTGCGTCATGTGTAAAAAGACGTGAGCGGGCGTCATGTGTAAAAAGACGTGAGCGTGCGTCATGTGTAAAAAGACGTGAGCGTGCGTCATGTGTAAAAAGACGTGAGCGGGCGTCATTTGCAAGACGATAACTGATGAAAAGAAGAAGTAAGTTTGCATTATTTATAGGAGGACGTGAGCATACCACTTATGAAAACTGAGTATACATTGTGTTAAATGAACGTGAGGATAATCTTTGCTTATTAATAACTTTGTATATGTTATTTCGAGGAAATGTGAGCGTGTGTTATTTCATGCGTTAATTTAGATAGAATTGCAAGACGACGCAGACGCGAGCGTGCGGCTTGATAAAGAAAATTCATGCATGTATAGCATATTTCTTTAAAGGATGATTTGATCATACGCGGTGCAGGAAATTAAGAAAGAAATATTTCATCGTTATAGAACTAAAATAATTCTACTTTGCTATGGATGCGAATGAAGTGGCTTTGAATAACTCGTGCGAGTTTCATTAGAGTGATTAGACTCAAAGTAAGATATAAAGTAAAGAAGAAATTATATCAATGACTACCACTCAAGAGGAATATTTCTGTATGAACTGATGGAATGTAATGTTATTTATATATTTTAATGATTTGAAGCTTTTAAATCATTATTAGATAAGAAAATATGTCGGATATATATTATAAGAGATACTCAACAACACGCATTAATGATCATAATTTCTTTTAGTATCGTTAGATGATTCTGAGAATAGAGCAACAACAGATTCTTATTTCATATATATATGCATATTTTTAGGGTATTGTTTATCAAAAACTTATATTTTGTAGAAGTAATGGGCTAGATATTATGTTTAGTGCGCAACCGCCTGATCAGTGATTCTAATGAGCAGTGTCGCGAGACATATGTAACGAAGGAAGCAAGTATCAACTTGGTAAGTTGATGTTACTGAATCAATAATAATAATGATAAGAATTTTAATAATAAGTGTTAGACGTTAATTAGTTCTTATTAGAATGATTAACGCTTGACCAAAATTTGACCCAGAGAACAAAAGACCACAACATTGAAATATGGTTGAAAAAATGAATAAGTATGAATGATGAAAATATAATTGAGAAGACAGAAAAACATTTAATTTTGCCATTCAGAAATTAGCTAGTACAGCGAAAAACTGATTATATCCTTTGAACAACCTAAATTTCACTTGGACAGAATGGCAAACAAGTTTCATCGCGCTTTCCCTATAGAAGATAATTTTATGGTAGCTGAAAAAAATTGTTTATTAGATAATGGGAGTATGAGAGGGCATGTCTTGCCCTTGAGTTAGCCTGTGGCATCGAGAGACATAAGTCTACGTTAAAGCATAATCTAAAGATATACCTAGATATCGCATATATCAAAGTGTGTGTTTTTTCGCTATGATGATTGACTATTTGGATTATGAAGTATTAGCAGATGAGATTAAACCAATCCAACACAAACCTATAGCTGTTGAACAATTGCAATGACAGAGAATGTCCATGAATCTAGGCAGTTCTCGATTTGGCGAAGCTATTTTAGAAAGTTTGACAAAATATTTAGATAATTTTCATGACCATCTCAAAGGTACTATAGATAAAAGTATGATGACGATGGGCAGATGATAAATCAAAAGCTTTTACAAGTTATGAGTGTATTTATTTAGTAGTAGTTTTGGCACTTTCGAACCCAAAGTTGAAAACGGAATCTTACACAGATGTAAACTCACAATGAAGACTTTGAAAAAGTAGTGTAAATGTTACACATGTTAATTTATTATATCTAGAAAGAAATTATAAGGGTTAAGATCAAATTAGTACGACGACAGATAACTAAGTACAAAGGTAAACTATATATGTGTGAATCATGTTTGCAGTTTAGTAACAGTGAAACAAAGTATCAAACTCATAACTGTTCTAAAGTTGTAACGACTTTACCACAAAAAAATAGTATACTTGGTTTTAAACATTATGAGAGAAAACAAAAGATAAATTTTATAATTTATGCTGATTTTGAATGTCTCTTGCTAAACTATGACAAAGATTGCTCTCATAACTATCATAATTTAAAAAAAAAACATCAACCATCTTGTTTTGGTTATTAGATTTGCTGTTCACATGACCCAAGTATGAATAAATACGTTTCTTATAGAACACAAGATTGTGTTGAAGTATTTATTACTACACTGATTGAAGATATAAAGCAAATAAGCAAAATATTGAGAGATAAAAAACCTATGTTACCTTTAACCAAAGATGAGAAAGACAGTTTCGAAAATGCTTCTAATTGTCATATTTGTGGCCTCTTATTACTCGGAGATTTGAAGGTTCGTGATCACGACCCCATTACCTCCAAATATAGGGGCCCGTCGCACGTGTATTGTATGTTGATTTACAGGGTATGTCCATTCATACCTGTGGTATTTCATAACTTATCGAACTATGACTCTCATATATTCATTAGAGTTAGCTAAATATAACGGTAAAATTACAATTATACCTAAAACTAAAGAAAAATATATAAGCATAACTAAATATATCTGTAACAAGAATGGTGACCACCCAATTCAATTAAAATTCATAGACTCCTTGCGGTTTCTCAGTTCAAGTTTAGATATCCTGAGTAAAAGCTTGAATGAAAAAGATTTTTTTCAAGTAAAAGACGAGCTTAATGTCGAACATGTACATTTGCTGAAAAGCAAAGGAATTTATCCGTATGATTTTATTAACTCATGGCAAAAATATGAGTATAAACAAGTTCCTCCTAAAGAAGATTTCTATAACACAATAAAATTGGAACATATAACCAATGAAAAATATGATTTTGCTCAAACTGTTTTGAAAGAGTTTAACATCAACTCATTGGGCGAGTATAATGACTTGTACCTATAATGCGATGTTTTGCTATTGTGTGACATATTTGAAAAGTTTCGAGATGTAAGTCTACCGTACTATAAATTAGATCCAGCATACTACATCACCGCACCTATTTTTAGTTGGGATGCTATGCTACTTTATACAGGTGTTAAATTAGAATTGATTCATGATCTGGAAATATACCAAATGATTGAAAAGGGTATTCGAGGTGGGCTAGCACAGTGTTCACTACGTCATGCAAAAGCTAATAATATTTATTTACCAGAATTTGACGACTTCAAAGATTCTAGCTATTTGATATATCTCAATTACAACAATTTATATGGTTATGCAATGACAAAAAGTTACCTATTTCAGATTTTAAATTTCTAAATCAAAATGAAATTGATAAGTTTGATGTAATGAATGTATTAGATGACAGCAATTGTGGGTTTATTCTAGAGGTTGATCTAGAATACCCAAAATATTTGCATGATCATCATAGTTTGCGCCAGAAAAGTTTGTACCCATAGGAAAAAAGACAGGAAAACTAATAGCTTACTTGTATAATAAATTTAATTATATTATTCACTATACTCACCTCAAAGAATGCATAAAAAATGGACGAGTATTAAGAAAAATCCATAGAATACTGAGTTTCAGACAAGAAGAATACTTAAAGAAATATATTGATTAAATACCCGTCTTCGGCAATCGTCCACTACGATCTTTGAAAAAGATTATTTTTTTAAACTCTTAAATAATTCAATATTTGGCAAGACTTTAGAAAATAAACGCAAACAGGTTGGGGTAAAGTTACTTACCAAATGCAATGATGATACCAATATCACGAATAACTGCTTGGTGCGAAAAAAAAATAGTTTCTAAGTCTCATGTGAATTGTATTTGTATGTTTTCTGAAAATCTGGTAGCGGTTCAGTTAAAACCCGAGAAAGTTATTTTAGACAGATCAATCTATATAGGTTTTGTCGTTTTGGAATAGGCAAAGCAGCACTTGTATCAATACCATTACAATGTAATTAAAAAGAAATACGCTAACAATGTAAAGCTTTTCTATACAGATATCGACAGCCTGCTCTATCTGGTTTATACGGATGATATATACAAAGACATAAAAAAATAATTGAAATGAATTCAATATAAGTAATTTTGATGAAAACAATCCTTATTACATCCCGCTAGGAAATGGTAAAGTACCTGGAATGTTTAAAGATGAACTTGACGGCCAACAGAGTGATTGAGATTAATCTTGAAAATTGTGCAAAGAGTGATCCAGAAAAACCACTTTTTAGAATAGAATATTATTTATTTGCTTCAAATGCGAGTACATTAGATGTTTTGAACAAATCGAACTAACAGATTATGTCCCCAAATTAATAGCATGTTACAATTATACTAAAACAGTCTAATTTTAAGAATAATTCTTATTGTCCTTTGAGCACAGTGATTAACTAAACATAATTAGAACACATGAAAGTATTCTATTAATAAGTAAAATTTCATCGAGAGAGTAGCAGCAACCATACTTAATTTTTACACGACTGCCCAAAACATTGTTTGCACATTAGCGAAAATAAATTATTTGCAAACTTTAAGAGTTCACTTGTTTATTAAACAAGTACAACATTTTACACACTTCTTAGAATTTATGATTGCAATATGCTTCATTCTAACACGTATTATGTAGGTATATTCAAATGAAACGCCAAATCAGCTTACAATGTTTTTTTTTTATTTTTAGTATCATACGGATTCAGAAAAGGCCTAATGTTATGTTTATATGTTGATTGTTTTGCATAATATTGAGTATATTAAGATAGAAAAAACACCTAATCAATAGATATGAAATTTCAAAAGACAATGAAATAAAATTAAAATTAATGAAAATAATAATTGTAATAATAAATAATGAATCTGTTTAGTGTCATTAGAGATAAATATACTTTTTGGGTCATCAACAATTAGAAGAAGAATCTTTTAATAACCTAGTTTTAAATATGTTTGTTATCGTGCGCCGGAGTCTGCACGATGTCCGATGGCCGAATGTTATGTTTTCATTAGGTATTATGGTATTATTGTACAGCAATAACTATTTAATACTAGTCAGTTAGCGGATGTGGTAATGGCAACACCGAGCCGTCAGTGGCACCACCATTTTTGACGGTATTAAACATACGACACACTCTGTGATTGGCTGGGTGATTGTCCGCTAAAACGAGTGGTGATTGTTGTCACGAAGTGAAGGGCGAGGCATTATTGAGACGACCACCAGGCTGGAAACATATGAGTCGAACCCTGTGGTTCAAGTCACGCAAATATGCGCTATTTGCACTGTGTGCACGCAAACGGTCGGTTCATGACTTGCTAAACGGACACCGCGATAGCATAATGACGTCATCTTTGACGTCATCTCCGGCCGCAAACAACGCTCACAGAAAAGTGGTAGTGCAATGTATGCGCAAACGTCAAACTCAAATCTTGACAGATAGATGAGGAGATTTTTATTGTTGTGGTTAGAATGTTGATCGTACAAACATCTGTTCACAAAAGAATGCCTCAAAATGCAATACTTCTATTATCAATAATCGACGTAAAGGTTATTTTGGCTCTATTGCCAAAAAGCAAATTGACAGTTAGCAGATGTTATAAGCGCGGCTACATATCGGTTCACATCGTTTGCGCGCAAACAGTGCATATTCTCGTATTTCAGTTATGAACCAAGCTTTTGTAATGTTTGCAGTGACAGCAGCGTTTGCGTGATTTAAACCGTAGTGGAAGTGCTGTTCTGTATACATATAACATAAGTAGGCAGTTCACAATGGGTGCGCGTGTGTGTAGTTTGGCGTTCTATTGAGCACTCGTCGTAGTATTTTACCGATTGACGTATAAATTTAGTTTAGTTTAGGGAGGACAGAGATGCTGGCTACCGCCTGTGCGGTCGTCCAGCTCCACCGGGTTTTGGGCGAGGGCCTGGCCCTACAATAGCCCAGGAGGGAGAAGTGCCGAAGGCACTTCTCCCGAGACGGGCGTAGAAGGCGAAAAGCGCTTTCTACCTCCGTCTCCTGCGGATGCCGAAAACGTGCCGCTACTATAGGAGGGGTTGACAGCGAGCTCTAGGGCACCACTGTGGTTCGGACCTCGGCTCGTCTCGCTGTCGAGAGACATGGGGGGGATCGGAGCAAAATGCCTCTGTGCAACTGCAGTGTTGGACAATTGGGCCCTACTGAATAATACTCTTTGACTATTTGGAGAGCAATTTATCGTGACCTTGTTTTTGCCTCGAGCTCGCCGGCGAGCTCGGTGTTTGATTGTGTGACCTCTAATTACCTCACACCTGGGGATTTTACCTCGACGACTTGCGGATAACGCTAAAGCTGCCAATGTAATGGCTGCGATGGGGTCATCCAGGTCGTCTAATACCTGCCGTGGTCGGCAACGGGGGGGTTTGAAAAATGGGATAGAAGAGGCAGTCGAGTAGTTCGATGCCTGGACAACCAATGGGTTCGGGTGGTGGGGGGCTCGATCAAAGTATCGGCGGGCGCAGTCCTTATTGAACTGCGCTAAAGAGGGAAGGTTTAAATCGCAATGCAACTCGGTGTTCCGGACATACCACGGGGTGCCGGTTGCATTACGAAGAAAACGGTTTAGAATAACTTACGTATAAATGCAATGTGCGCTGCATATATATATGCAACACAGATTGCATCACAGTTAATATGTAGTAAGAAATGTACGTTGGATTGTACAATTATTATTATATTATTGTTTAAACTTGAAGATTAACGAAAGATTTGTATTTTAGTTCACTTTTTGAGACTATGGATTATTCGTATTTTAATTTATAACTAGTCAAATGTCAAATAGGACTGGACACTTATAACATTTTTTTATTTGATTTATATTTAAGTTTTTGAGACAATAAGTTTGTCATTTTGTTGGGATTCACATCATTTAATTTTTTTTATAATAAAAAAAAATTCATAGTACTTTTGTATCAATAATGCTATTTGGTTTCCTAATTCATTATCTTGAAATGTTAAAAGAACATTGCCTAAATGACACATAAAAAAAAGTAAGTTAAATTGGTCATTTTTTATTGATATAATTTTATTTGATTTTTAATCTGATAAATTGTTCAAATGAATCTCTTTGGTTTATTATTTGAATATGAAAAGCATGTATTACAAATAATAGAGAAAAAAACCTTTGTTTTTCGTAGATATCGATTATTTATTTTAATAAAATCGATTTTTGAAACATCGATTATTTGTCATCAAAGAAAGATCTATTTTTATTTAATCGATTCTTTTCCATTAGTCTCACATCCCTAAAACAGCTGCCTTCCGTTACACGCCAAAAGCGTTTTTGCCGATGGATGGCTGTCGTTAACATTCCGAATCAACGAAATCACGGCAAGGATGGTACACTTGACGTCACAGATTATGTCATTACCTTTACCGCCATCTTACGATTTTAACAACCACTCTAAAAACTGAAATCACCGTGATCGGCAGTGCTATTATGTAACTCTCGGTGGTCTTCGTGAACGTCAGAGTGGACATCAATTTTTGAATTAACCGTCATGACGATTACCAGTCTTTCTGATGACGATTACCAGACTCTCTGAAGACGAGAGAATGAACGAAACTAGCCACTTTTGACGTAAAATTGGTATTATGTAACTCTAATGACAGCTTCAAGACCACTACGAAACGTCAAATGAAGAAGGGAGCTTTATTGCTCACTGGTTGGCGGGTTTTTATTGCAAGTTTGCGTTGAGATACATAATAGAGATTTTCTTATTTTAATTGCAAATTCAAAGATCCATATTGATTTATAGAAAATAATCACTAGCTTTTTTCTGATTTCAGCCACTCATTCTGCGGAAATTTGGACTTGCGTGTTAATTAACACTTGTGAAAGTCGAACAGGATTTTTCTTTGTTTATTTTGATATATTTGCTTATTATTCATGCTAGCTTGAGTCAACTATTCAATTTCGATATTAATCTTTGATTTCAGGTAGCAATATGGCTGGAGCTATGTTGTTGGCAGCTGCAGAGGAAGAACGCCTTAAAAGGCTGTTGATCATTGAGCGCAGGGTACTCAGGCAGGCTAGCAAGCGTCTATTGTTACCTCAGAAGGAATTTGTCGGGCATTACCGTCTACGAAAAGCCGATTTCCAACAACTCTGCGAAGATTTAATTCCGCTTTTACCGGTAAAACAGCGCACTAGCGCTGTACGGCCAGAATTTTAAGGTACCTTAGTTACATTCCTTTTCAAATAATGTACAGTGTTTGATGTTGCTAAATATGACGTTGATACTGTCTTGCAGATATTGGCAGCACTGGCATTTAATGATATCAAAAGAACATTGGTGTCTAACCAGCTAGGCCTGTCACAAGCCTCTGTGTCACTCTGTCTAAGAGATGTCACCAAAGCCCTGAATAACCCAGAGATTCAGGCCAAATATATAAAGTTTCCTATGACTATGGTAGAGCATGAGGACATCACAAGGTGAATTTTGCAATTTATAAATATGTACCTATCTACTTTTAGTTTTCTTATACTTAATAAGCTTTTACTCTGATGCATATGCATCAGAGCAAAAGGCATGTGTTCACATCATTTCATGTACATTTAAAGATCTAGATACTATAAAATGCTGTCATATATAAAATCATGTTGCAATCATTCGTCCCAGTGAAAATGAAGAGGCCTACTACAATAGGAAGCAATACCATTCATTGAATGTCCTAATTGTATGTTGTTTGAGTTTTGATGTAGGTAAGGTATAACACAAGACATGTTTTTATAAACCTACTTACTAAAAAAACATTTGTTTGTTTAGATTTGTGATGCTGATTTGCGCATCCTGCACATAGATGCATCTTTTGGAGGTCAGAGCCATGACTCTCATGTCTGGAATAATAGCCAAGTAAAGGCTCTGATGCAAGACATTAATGCTGAAGGGGAAAGGTGTTGGCTTTTAGGTAAGTAAACAAATTTAAGGACAATTGGTTGCACAGATACACGTATATATATAATCATACCAACCATTCATAAGTGATTAAATGAATAATGTATCAAAACACCACAGGTGATTCGGGCTATGCACAGCGACCATGGATGATGACACCAATCCTCAACACTGTGCCAAACTCGCCTGAAGAATTATACACCTACAAGCATGTTCGCACATGGAATGTGGTAGAGCGTTGTATTGGTGTGCTGAAAACTCATTTCCAATGTGTCTTGGCACACATGTAAGTAGTTTGTTGTCTTCCTACCATCACAACATCATATCCAAAACTTCCAGCAGAGTTTTACTTTTACTTGAACTTATATTCCTGTATGACTCTGATATGCCTGTCTCATCATCAACATATTTTAATAAATCATTTACAAAACATGCAGTCTTCTTGTGGAATGCACTACCTGTTGATATCAGACAAGCTAAGTTTATTTCTTTATTCAAAGATATGGTGAAGAAGCACTACTCAGTAAACATATGCTGAATATTTTACATATGTTCATTATGTTTTGTATAAGATATGTATGTATTGTATTATATAAATTGTAGTACCTATATTATGTAATATTATAATGTATTGTATGTAAATATAATATTATATTTAGTTATTGTATTTATGTTTTAATTATATAAATATAGTTTATGCACAATTCAAGACAATTATGTGTGCTGTGCATATTATAATGTATAAATACATATGTTTTATCATTATTTATTATTATTATTTTCTCTTTTCGGAATCCCTAAACCGCAATATTATAAATCCTCTCCATGCAAGGTTGCCTGTAAGAAATTGCTTAAGCGATAAGGCCCTTTGTCCAATCTAATATATTAATTTGTTTGTAATAATTTTATTGTTTTCCTTAAGATTGTTAATGAATAAAGAATTTTGTATTGTATATCCCTTTTAAAATTTGTTTTTTTTTTTAAATAGGGTGATGCACTATGCAACCGTCAAGGCAGGGAAAATAGTCAATGTGTGTGCGGTCTTGCATAACTTTGTGTATGACCAACGCTTCGCCAATGACGATGAAGAAATTCTAAATGACCGGTCACAACAGCCAGAGCCATGAGCGGCGGAACCACCAAAACTTAGATGGGGAAAGGCAAGGTGTTGTGCAAAGATTGTGGTCCAGTAGACACCTCACATAGGTAAAATAGTGCAATACAACAAGAGTGTAACAAACATTGCTGTTTCATGACTCTTTAAAAATATCTGATTTTGTTTTTTTTTTTTTTTACAGGTTGATGCACTATGCATCCCATATCAAGGCAGGCAAAACAGTCATACTGTGTGGTCTTGTGTAACTTTGTATTACAGAAGGAGGAAATCCTTAAGAAGGACATAATAGGATGAAAATATTAATAGGAACATAATAAAATGAAATTAGCAGAAGAAAAAATGAAGTCACAGAAGTCATTTCATATAGCTTATTAGTAAAATCATTTTAAGATGTTTAAACAATGTTTCACTGACTTTTTCACTAGATTTTAACTAGAGTAATGTTTTTTAAGAGTATGTTTGTATTTAAGTATGTATGGCTTAATTCTTTGTAACCCTCTACAGCCTACACTGGAACACCGATTTTGATGTGAGACATGTCAGGTTTTTTTTAAATAATTCTTTTGTATGATTATATGATACTAACTGCGCTCCGCGGTGTCACCCGCGAGATGATGGTAATGATAAGTAGCCTATGTGCTATTCCAGGGTATGAACCATCTTAATTATAAATTTCATGCAAATCCGTTCAGCCGTTTCAGCATGAAGGCGCAACAGACATACAACAAACTTTAGCCTTTATATTATAATATTTTTTATTGTATTCAATTTTATCTCTAAATTGTAACTTAGTATTCTATCAGAATAATAAAATTAAAGAATGTACATATTCTAGTGTAAGATAATATATGGAATTTTTGCTACATTTTAAGATTCTGCACAAGAGTTTCTTGCTGGTTCTTCTCTGTGGATGTAATCATACTAGCTGAATAAAAAGTACAATACTCAATAAATTCTTAATCATTTATTTATAAACAATACAAAATACAGCAATCCTATCCTAAAAGGGCGATGAATCTTGCACCAATGTCCTGCTTGGGGTGTATTGTGCATTACCCTCCTGCCAGCCCAGCCCCAGCCGCTTCTTATCTTCAGTATCATGTATGGAGTTGCAGTGGAGCAACACATTCTACAGTTTCATTCTCATGCAAGCAGCCCTGGCACGGTGGACTCTGTTTTTCCAGTTTTGTGTAGGTGATAGTAGGTATAGATCGCAATGGCCAGTATTGATCCCAATCATCACATGGAGATCTGCCCTCGTGAGCTTAAGTAGATTATTAGATTATTTTTTGTTTTATATCAGGAAGGACACCGCATATTTAGTCAGACTTCTTGTTCCATAGATTTTGTAGTTGTTTCTCAGTGTCGACATGCAACAGATTCTGTGATTCCTTTGCTGTGGGCTTACAGAGCTATGCAACGTCTGTAGAGATATTCTTTTTCACTCCTTCCCTTGACAAGAATAACTGCTCTATTATTACCCTGATATGAACTGTGGCTCTTATTACAAGTCACCGTTACATAATACAATTATGTCTGCTAGATTTTGTAGCGCCAAGTGACAATCGGGCATGACTCTTGACCTAGCTGTTGGTTTCCTGAGTGCATAGGTGATTTCCGCACTGTCATTGGTAAATGTAAGAAACTCGTTCTTGATTTATCTTCTTGCGTTTTGTTTTTCTTGAGTAGAGGGTTGCCGCCAGCTCTTCCCACTTCTTCGCTTTTATTTGTTTTTCTAATGGGCACTTATTTATAATTCGGCCCACTTCCAAATCGGTATTCATTTCCATGAACTCTATTATAAGTTGGAGTTGTATGTCAGATATGACTTTGTGTGCAGGCATCCTAAAATGAAAACTGTTATCACACTTTTGTTATGAGCCATGTAATTGTAACTTTTAATCACATCATCTAGTTTTACTTTGCTCACTTCACAATCACAAGTAATCTAAAATCATCCACTTCACGAATGTTTTTGTTTATCGCGCGAAACATAGACTGATGTTAACAAAAAAAAAAAAACTATATATATCTTGCGTTTCGATATTATTTTAGGAGATACATTATTAACAGCGTATCTAAGATTGTGCGAGTTATATTATGTACTTTAATGATATATAATTAAATGATTTTACTTCCTATTTAAATAATTATATAATCACAATATAATTACCATTTTGCGCCTTACAATTCCATGTAGTGCCAAATGGCCCTAAGATAGGGCCAGAAATTTCACGAAAGCATAAACGAAACGCACAAAAGACCCAATCTATTTCACTTTTGTTAGTTCATTCAACTTCCATCGTCAGTAAAAATGATAGATAATTCCCCTGAATCGCACCCCAATTGCCTTC
Source organism: Plagodis dolabraria (assembly GCA_963854805.1). Lineage (NCBI taxonomy): Eukaryota > Metazoa > Arthropoda > Insecta > Lepidoptera > Geometridae > Plagodis > Plagodis dolabraria. The sequence continues at coordinate 13,234,651 of OY978461.1, forward strand.
GTCTTGAAGTTCACCAAGAGTTAGCTAATAAGCCTGCCGGTCCGTCAAAACGACATTTGCCCGAAATTTGTTTATGTGAGTGAGTATACATTCTGTACATGTGCGCTTTGACGGTGAGCCAAACGTTAACGTGGCCGTGAGCTATGCGAGCGTGATTACGACCGTTCCCAATCTTTGGTAACATTCGACCGCAGTTTTAATAATATTTATTCCGGATTTCCATAATCGATAAATAGCTTTTGGCGTGAAACGGAAGGCAAAGAATGTTACTATTTATATAGTACATACTGGAGACGATATAAGCCGATCACATAAACTGGCGACCTGAGATTTACCAGCCTGATAATTGGCGACCACGTACCTATTTCTCGTCTGTGTACATGATTTATCTGGACCGGGGCTATTGAGATACCAAATCCTTGACCGTATAATAAAATCATACCAAGTGATAATACCCAGCCAATAGTCACCGACCAGTAATTTACCGACCCAATATATTTGCGACTCAGGGACTGGCGTCTAGTAGTTTACGTGGATTATCGGGCTGCGAGATATCGTGTCATTACGATATTTACCGACAAAGATTCGACCCAGGTAACAGAACTGCCAATCATATCCCATCATTAAGAAACTCAAATTTAAATTATTTATTTCGAACCCAAGCGATATCATAAATTAAATGAAACACGATGGTAACCGCGAAAGTTTTTTTTAGAAAAACTTATTGTACTTCACAAGTTCTTCTGTTTCATCGTAAGTAAGTGATTGAAGCCATTCTTTAAGTTTCATTTTACATTGTTGAGAAGGAAGAGGGTAAATATTAATAATTTTATTTATTTTATTATATAACGAGCTACTTATGCAATAATAGTGTCGGCCTGCTAATGGAGTGCGGCGATCGACTGCTTTACAAACCCTATCCGGTCTGCGTTTAGATTTTATAAATTGGGAGTCATAGTTTAGTTCAGAATGCTTGCGGAGAACTGTGTACAATATAAATAGCTGTCTGTCTGTAGGGACCTTGCAGAGAGTGTAGAGATCAATTGTAGGGAATCTACGTGGTTTATGTGAGAGAACTTTGAGAACTGATCTTTGTGTTCTTTCAGGTTTTAACATGTGTATTTTAAAAGACTAACTAATAGATGATGTTTTCATAATATATTATTTACGAGGTAGTTAATTTTGAGGTGCAACGGTTTTTTAATTACATATGTATTGTAAATTTGAAAATTAACTACATCCAATTAAAATGTCGTACATCGAAAAGTTGTATTAGAAATAACTTAAGGAATGGCTTACATCTACCTATGACACACCTAAACATTTTTTTCACGCCCATTCCTCCATTTCATTCAGATATACTACATTTTACAGTCAGTTCAGTCAGTTGTTTTATCCAGTTAATATCTTATGATATATAATAAATGCTAAATATTTTAAAGATATGGCATTTTTTATACTAAAAAAGATGTTTTTACTTAAAAATGGAACCGACTTCGACTCAAAAGTGTGAAATAACTCGTTGAAGTCGGTACCATGATAGTTCAAAAGTACTTCGACAAGTTATTTCACACTTTTGAGTGTTTAAGTCAGTTCCATTTTTTTTCATAAATTATCCTACAATGAATATAGGATATAATTAATCCTATTAGAATTATTGAAGAGTTATTAATACAATTGTAATCAAGCTGTTTAAATATGTGACTATGTGAGTTATGACGTAAAATGTCTTATAGCGTCCTACAGGGCAGTGTTCTTGGCCCAATATTATTCTTGACTTACAAAGACTATTTATGCAATATGAAACTAAAAATGACACTGTTATTTTATTAAGTGCGCTTACATGCCAAAAAGTTAAAGAAATAACGGAAAATAGATTTGCTACAAGTCGTTAAGTTTGTTGGACGGCAACATTCTAACACTAAACCTTTCAAAAATGAAGTGTATGACTTTTACTAAAACAGCATCTACACAACCATATATTTACTATAAAATAAAGGCTTAATTAAACAAATTAAGGCATTCGTAGTCTTAAGTCACAATGCGACTGTTTACCTCTAATAAGTACTGACTCAATAAGGTATTTAGACGGAACAATTGTAAAACATCTGTGGTGGAACGAATACATTAGAAATATGTCATTGCGTACAAGAAAACTCACTAACGTATTTAAAAACCTACGGCACATTGGAGAGTCTACTTTTATTAAATCAGTGTATTTATGTCAAACCATTTTAACGAACAGTATTAATTATTCAAATTCAAATATTTATTGGCCTTATTATTGAGAATGTCTCATTGGGCAAGTCATGTTTACAATAAGTTTTAAATTATATCAAGTCAAATTACAAATAAGATAAATACAACATATTTTATGAAAATTATCAAACAAGTATATACCTATTCCAAGTCAAAATTAAATATCCTTCATCTAACTCCAAATAAAAATAATTAATAAATATCAAAAACTAATTGATGCCTTAAAATCTATACAATACAATTTATGTCTTAAACATTTCATATTATAAAATTATGTATCCAAAAAATTTATGAAAAGCACATAAAAAATACAAAATGTCGTTGAACGTACACAACAAATTAGAATAATTCATGAAAGACCGTCAATTTAGAAACCATTCAGTATTAATTATCATTAGACTTGTACAAGAATGAAGATTGTTGTACAAGTCTGTTGCTGTGCGTTGTACGGTTGTTTAGACGCAAAACCATAAATTCCTGTACTGAATAAAAGGGATTTAGGTATATAAAAAAACTGTTTTAATACCCTCCTTTTAAACTCGTTATTATTTAATTTGGAAGCTGATTGTACATTGATATTTTATTACAAATGCCTTCTCTCTTAACTTCTTCTAATTCGTGGGGTGGGACAACGAAATACCTACTAATAAACCTAGAAAGATGTCAGAGACCTGTTATAAAAGTAGTAAACTCAAAGAATTATTGTTATACGACATTCAACCTTCATCATGATTATCGGGAATATGAAGTACCAACTGTGCGACAACTGTATATACAATCTCTTACTTGTAAGCAGCATCCAAAACATGTAATCGATGAAATCAATTTAAGGCGCCCAGACCTTGTGGACCTAATTCCTTACTGTAGGACTAAAGTTGATCAAAATTTTTCCCATTTACGCAAACCATATAGCAGTGCAACGAAATAAGTATGACGACTAAATTTAAACATTAAAATGGATACAATTAAAAAAACACACATTTATTTGCATAAACTCAAATTATGATAAAGGCAGCTTAAAGGTATTATCGAATTTGCTAATACAAGAGGCTCCTCGGCTCCTATTCGGCTCCTATATGAATTAAATATATATCCGGGACACCGGGACAGTTGCATAATCTTTATCAAGCGCAAGTCCGGCCGTGTATGGAGTACTGTTCTCACCTTTGGGATGGTTCTGCCAAATACCAGCTGGAGACACTGGAACTATTGAGAGGAGAGCCAAGAGACTCAATAACGACGACCAACTTGTAAGCAAGAGACTGCAAAGTCTCGAGCATCGCCGCAAAGTCACTTATTTATCGGATACATTTCGAGGAGTGTGCCACGGAACTGCATGATTTGATTCCGCCATCCCCATTCTATAACCGGACATCCAGGGATACTCAGACGCGCCACCACTATTTTATGGTTCATATTCCATTTACCCGAACGAAGCGATTTGCGTCTTCGTTTATCATACAAACCGCCAGGGAATGGAACACCCTGCCTGAGTCTATGTTTCCGGTTGTCCAATATGGGGATCTTCAAAACGCGAGTGATTATATACCTTCTGGGTATATGCGCTCCATCATTGACCGCATCATCACTTAACATCAGGTGAGATAGTAGTCAAGTCATACCAAGTACAGTATAAAAAAAGTTATCCTTGTTCCTATGAACTGGGTGAATACATTTATTAACTCTTGAAGAATATAACGTCTTGAGGGTATTGTAAATATCGCTATATTTAAAATTGATATCATGAAACATTTAGAAATTCCAGTCACTAATGTAAGCGAAACAATGATTCGGACAAATCTTTTGGAATACCTAGACTGATTTTCCATGTTATTATGGAAGAAGTTCAAAGACACTGTATCTGATGTATTTTTTGGGCACTGTACTAGAAAACGGAACCCTTTTACTAAGACTCGGGGGTCTATCCCTCCCCGTCCGACTTTTAAAGGGCTGAATCTTTGGAACGGAATTAGGAAGCAGGTAATTTTTTTTAAAGAGTATGTGTTAGTATGGTGGATTGCCTAATAAATAATAAAAAAATAAAAGGTGGCCCCTAGATGAAACGTTTTTTTCTTTTTGCTCTATTGTAAAAAACAGATATACATACAAGCGTCGAACTTAAAACGAGTAGTGTAATATCTTAGATATAACGACATGTTCTAAGAAAACAGGAACAGTTCCGCTAAGGACCTGAATGAAAAGCATAAATTTTTTGAGTACATTCTGCATTTGCACGAAACCCTCGGTGTGGAAGTGAAACTCGCATTTGGTCGATTTTATTTATGTGAGTTTCACTATTATTTGCCAGTTTAAAATGTTTAACTTGGTAGATGCTTTCTTACAACGAAATCATAAAATATCCCAAATCGTACTCATCAATCGTACCCATATCTCAGTGCCTTCAAGAGAAGATCGACGCCAAAAAATCCGAAGCAAGGCAGAAGCTCAGTCCGGAAGATATGGGAAGCCAAGACGAACGCAAAAAGGCCTTCATGCTCATTGTCAGCGCAGCCATGCATGGCCTAAATGATAAGATATCCAGAACAGCGGTTGATCACCGCAATTCACAAAACCCTCCAAAAAACATCCCAACAACCCGCAGACAAAACACACTAGATCCAACAAAGGGCAAGTCAGCCCGCTAAACCCCATTCCAGCAAGACCACAGATCACGCATCAACACATTATTCGAATTCCTAGCGTTAGAGAGAGCAACTAAAGCAGAGAGAGCAACCTTACCACTTGCAAAAACATCATGCAAGCCTATCTCTGGGAGAACGAGGGGTTGCTTAATGTGAGACTAGCGGGGACGGAAGCAGCCATATACGACAATGAAAGATCCCGGCTCATTAAGGGAAGTATGTCGGGTCGCTATATGACTGCATTCAGCTCCACAGCAGGCTTCGTTACGCTGAATGAAGATGAGACACAACATACTGGCAAACCAACCTTCGTCACACCACCAGACGATCCCCTTGTGGGCAGTACAGTGGCAGCCAGGTGTTCATGAAAAAATCATCGAAATGGCTAAAACCAACATATCTGTCACTTATATCAAAAGTTAAAAGCTACCCACGAACAACTGAATAGTTTAATACTAACACCATCATCCCATTGCTGTGCTTGCTTTCATTTCATAAATGCCATTAGAATCACATTATGAATAATGTTGCAGCGAAGGTCCTGAAAGGCAATCGGCCGGCTCAGGAGCGCACTCAGTGTCACAAAGTAAGTTCATTGGGTAACATTTTCCACTGCACTGCATTGATAAATTAGAAACCTTTGTGATTTTACTGTCAACTTTGACCAGTTTCCTATCATAGTTCTTAATTCTACGTTTGTAGATATATAAGCATTGGTTAATGTTGGCAGAAAGTAGAGATAATTTTGTTCGACGATAATTCAAAATATATTTTGGGTATGAAAAGTCATATATCTCGCAGATCAACACCAAGAGTAAATCTTTTTTCAAAGTCATTATAGAACTAATGCAAAGCATGAGAAAATATGGTGGCACGGTATAGTTGCAGTTTTAATCGTTTTATCTGACATTAAGAAATATTTGTATCGAAGTTCTCGGGTTCAAGAAAAACACCCTAAAATGTTGAAGTTGCGGTGGGAGATTTTATAGATTCTGTTTAAGGTATGATTTGTCAATGTCACCATATAGACAATTAGTTGACTTGCGTCTGGATTAAGCGTATTGCACAGGATGCATTCAATGACTGATAATGTGGCAGATGCGACGCGAGACTTTATTTAAGTTAATTCTAAGTCAACTCTTCGTGAAGTAGGGGAAGGGAATGAAAAAAGTGTTTCAGAAATAACATTACTGGGTATTTAATTGACATGCATTTATTTCTTGTAACTAATTAGTGACGGGTTTTTTATGCAATCGGGGAAAAAAAGCACAAAGCCCACCTGGTGTTAAGCTGTAACCCCTGCCGATACAGTTCGTCACAAGTGGCAAACTGCACTGCGCCCATCGCCTTGAGACATAAAGTTAAGTCTCATGTGCCTGTAATTTTACCGGAACATAGGAATGTGAACATTACTGCTTGGCGGTAAAAATAGGTATAAATAAATATATGTCGCCGATTTTAAAATATTGCCACGATAGTTCCTTCTTACTTTTCCGAATGATTTCGATCCAATTTTGTTTAATTTTTGGACTCAATTCGGAAAATGAAAAAATAATTAAACAGTAACACTGGTAAGTGACCAGTAAAGCGTGAACAGTTAAGAGGGAACTTAAATTTGCCTTTGTAATATCAATAATAATATGGTTATGATTCAAGTCTTTACAAAACAACGTTAAAAACAAAAAAAAACATCATTTACTTCAATATCTTCGAAACCGAAAATCCAATACCAATGAAATGAATATGAGTCATAATTAAAGGTATCAGCTTTCCAACAAAAAATAAAATGACGGAGTTATGAAGTAACAAAGATTTTATCAAATAAATTAATTTAAAAAAAATACAACTGTGTTGAAAAACTGGTCTTTTTTGAAGTCGGTTGAAAATGGACTGAATGAATGAAATCCATAAATTTGCAATTAAACCACTGAACCAATTTTGATAATGATATTGCGTCGTAGGCATCTACGACGCAAAATCTGTATTTAAAAAAATTACAGTCCAATTGAGAATCTTCTCTTTTTTTTTAAGTCAGTTAAACACATTGATCAAATATTTAAAAAGACCTATAAGCAATACGTTGTGTATTATCACCCAATAATAGGGTAAACCTTATAGGCTTAATAACGGCAACACCAATGCCACCACGCCGCAATAGTTCGACTGACAAGTCAAGGCGTAGTTTCGTTGTACATATGGGTGTGTAATGGTGTTTGTACACGGCGAGGCGTAGTTTTACCGGCCTCACTGCTCTTTACACAACATTCTGTCTTGACTTTTTATTTGGTCTGAGTATGAACTATATACAACACTACAGCTACTACAATAAGAGCATTTAGATACCTATAAGTCATAGCAGACTCACAGGCAGTCCAAATGCTCCAGTCCACTCCCAGTTGGCAGCGTGCCCAGCATGCTGGCAGCATTGCCCCGTTGAATTGCAATGCTTATTCGTTGAGCCAAATATGTGCCAGCATTTGATCACGCGTCGCATCGACCAAACGCTCAGATAGGTTTTGGAAAATACGATGAGCTCCCGGTCCCCACGGACCCAACGTCTCCACACCAAACGGCTCAAATATATAACCCATACCGAGGTTAGCATATTTGCGCCGCTTGAGTTGCTCCGCCGAAGTAGCCGCAACGCCAGCCCTCACGTTGGTTTCAGAAAGATGTAATAGGTTATATATATATATATATATATATATATATATATATATATATGTATATAATATATATATTATATTATATTATTATTATATATATTCCCAGTAATAGGTTAGATATCATAATATTGGCTGAGCGTGATATTCGATAATAGGAATACGAAAATACGATCCTAATATAACACCTCTAAAAACAATTGCCAAAAAAAACTTTGTACCATAGAGATAAGTAAAACACTGGGCCGCGTTCCAAGAGTCAGAGTGTAATTGTTTGGTTGCTTTAGCTTACTCGAAGGTTCCGAGCAACTCGGTCGTTTTATGAACCTCAAATATCGTTTTAGGCGGGAAACTTTGCAAAATTTATAGATTTAAAAACAAAATCTCTTAAAGAATATGTTTATTCCTAGCAGAATTACAGTGGAATAGAAAACGAGTAGAAATCTCACAAATATATTAATAGATAACATACAATTTCTCATAGAAAATTGAACACACAATAACATGTCAAGAGAACATAAATATTTCGATGACATAACAAAACCAACAAACATTGGTTCCTTAGCAACCAGTAGACTATGGTAGTAGTCCATCCTCTTTCTCTACACAGATGCTAAGTAGGTTGGTATATCACCTCAACAAAAACTACCGTTACCTGCAAAATAGGAAAGAGTGTCTGTTATTCTCTCATCAAAAATGTCAAAGTCATGACAGTTAAAGATTCAACATTTTAACGACCGCTTTTAATGGTTAAAAAGTTGCGCTCTACCCGAAGGTTGTGAACGACGTTAGAGTGAAAAGTTGCGCTCCGAGTGCGCTCTAAAGTGCACACACCTTTCCAAGGCTCGGAATGCTCTCCAGTGACCGGAGACTATGGCGCACAGATTACATACATAGTCCTCTGACGGCCGGCTGGTGTATTGTTTATATACGCCTTATCTCTCAGTAAAAGAAAAAATAAAATATGCCGAAAGTTTTAAGTCTGAAGAAGGTAAGTAATTAACTGTACAAACATACGGAGATATTGCTGTGGGGCATAGAATAATACCGACTTTGTTTTATAGGCGCAGCAGACTGGTCCTCAGAAGAACCAGAAGTCATTATTAAGTTTCTTTAAAAGCTCTGCATACAATAATACCCAGGAAGCTAAACCTCCTACCAAACCTGCACTTGAAAACGATGAGAAATTATGTGCCAAAAGGAAGGCTTCTTCACCAATATTGTCAAGTACAAGTGAGGCACTTGATAAAGAAATTCAAAGTACAGTTAGAGAGAATCACAACAAACCAAAAAAACTTAAAGCCAGCTCTCACAAAAGTGTTTTTCCATCAAAAAGTTCACAAAGTATGCAGAAGTCTCCAAATAAAGAAAATGGTTACTTAACACAGCTGAAACTTTCACCTAAACACTCAACTAAAAAGCCAACCTTGCAAGGGTCTCCCAATAAAGAAATTGACATTAGTCGTCTTTTAGAATTTGATGATATTGCCTTTTTAACAGAAACTGATTTTCCTAGAAGGCCACTTACTCCTGTGAATGTAGATATAGAAAATCATGATGAAGTTTTGAATGTTCATTTAAGTAAAAATTTCATTGATAAAAAGCAACATGTTCCTGTAAACCAATCACCAAATAAAAATCATGTTAATACAAACACCTATGAACGAAGAAAAGATGTTACTCCTAAAAAAAGCCCCTTTAAAGGTAAGGTACCACAATGTTAATTTGATGATGACAAATATTAGATAGTAACTGGGTGCCACTGCTACCAGTTTTGACACAAGTGAAGCATTGCTCTTTACCTACACATCTAGAAACTACTTAATAAATTGCCTAAAAGGCATAAATAATATCTGCATCATATTTTTTTGAGTAAACACAATAGCGTAATGAAACTATATGTCAACCATGTAACCTGATAAACTGGTTTTGAGGTATTATTTTTGAAAATAGAGTTTAATGTATGTAACCTCCAGTGGTACTTCATCAGCATTATACAGGCTTTATGAGGAAATTTATGAAAACAGACCGACTGGAAGAAAGGTTTGGAAACACAACAAAAAAAGGAGGGAAACAATTTTGAATTCTTTTTTTTTCTTATACTATTTTACCTACAACTTTGGATCTTCTTTTGATGCGATTATGTACTTGTGGTCTATACCAACAAATGAATAACACCTTTCTAGGCTAAATAGTGCAAGAGTAGCTACAGGATAATTAATATGCAATTTTTTGTAGTAAAGTATGGTATATACTGTACTCCTTAAAATAGCAGTCTAGCCAATCTAAGAAAACAGTCTTTAGTTACAATTCATAAATCATATTTATAACAAACAATCAAAAATCTTACATTATTCAAAGTATTGAAAAATAACAAGCAGTCTGACACAAGAAATTCAGTACTGTTTTTAAGACCTAAGTATGGTAGAAAAGAACCAAGATATCGTGAAAAATATGATACCAAAGCCTTCACCTTAAATTATCGAAAAATTTTCTTGTTACTAAATTGTTCTTGTTTTAAAGTTACCGTTATAAATGTTGCCATTTTACATATCTTCATCCTACTTCAATCATGAAATTTAAATCTGATGCTTTCATTGGCTTCTTTGCGTGACCATATTTACTGTTAGTACTTTTATACTATAATTATATTATTTATTATTATTCTTATAATTATTACTATTATTATTATATTATAATTTATAATTATTATTATTAATTTTATATTATAATTACATGTTTTAGATTTTGTCTATATTTTTCCAAAATGTTTGCTCCAAATCTGATGATCGCTGAAACATCCATCTCTAAAGACTCTATTTAGTTGACATTAATCCATAAACATTTATAGGAACTTCATGGGATATATCTATGTAACTATTGGTAGGTACATTATGTTTATTGCTATAGCAAACGGCATCCCTCTTACATTTTCAATAGCTTGTAAGAATATCCTGTTGAGCAAGCGCCCTCCTCTTGATTAGGGGCAATGTTTTCCAAAGGAATAAAAAATATACGTACTCAGTACTTGACTCTGTATGATAATGTGAGATGTTGACATCTCTGTCAAGTTTGTTGGTGCTAGTGATAGGAACTAGACTCATTATATACAGAAATGATTGTCATCTTACACTGATCACCAACATAATGTAAACTTATACCTTATACCAAGAAAGACCTTAGTTGCCATGGGTGTCAATTACTAGTAAATGTTGAAAACTGCGTTACTATAGTCTATTTTTTTTAACAAACGAGTACCAAAAATTTTACTGTGTTGCCATTGGCCCACTTAATCAACATAAAGTTCGTTCCACACAAACTCTGTAGTTACATGTAGGCGCGTTGAAAAATATTGCTTGTAACAAATCAATACTAAAATTGCAACTTTGATTTAGGATGAAAAATATGCTGTAGCTAAGTCAACAAAACTTCTCGTCATATGTTTGCCGATGTATCACTGTGAGCTTAACCCAATTGAAATCTACTTGTTTGGCCTAAAATGAAGGGCTACGGCAGGAAATAAAAAGTTATAAAATGTATGAAGTATGAATGCTTTACAAATATACTGTTACAAATATTAGTGGATAGATAAAAATGGTAGTCATGTACAAAATATGTTAGAGCAATTTATTATTGACGTAGTTAGGTATCTGCAGAAAGTTCATCAGAAGGATGAAGGTAATTTTTAAGATAACAAGAATTGTAGTAGAATTCGTTGATTTATATGTTCTAGTGCATAATATATTATATTATATACTATTACAATATTGTTTAAATCATAAACGCAAACAGAAAATTTTAATTTGAATATACTTAGTATGCAAATTTAAATCATAAAATAATAAGGTAATAAATAAAAATTTTAGAGGTATTCAATATAAACGGGCCTTAACAATTTAAAACAAGAACAAAGGCATTGACCAATGACGGCAATGACCCATCTCACTCTGTCAATATCGGAAATGTGCGAGAAAAATACTCAGTACTCGTTTGTTAAAAAAAACAGAAGAGAGTACCAAAAATTTTACTGTGTTGCTATTGGCCCACGAAATCAACATAAAGTCAGTTCCATATGAACTCTGTAGTTAGATGTAGGTACTCAGTTTATTCTTAATTTTTTTATGTTTATTCTAAATATTGCTTGTAAGAAATCAATACTAAAGTTGCAACTTTTGAATTAGTTATTATTTAAATTTAGTAAGCAAAACAAAGATTAATTTGAAAAAAATAATGTTGTAGCTAAGTCAACAATTAATCTTCTCGTCATACGTTTGCCGACGTATCACTGTGAGCTCAACCCAATTGAATTTGTTTGGTCACAAGTGAAGGGCTGTGGCAGGAAATAGCAAAAGTTATGAAGTCTGGACTCTTTTGTTACAAGGAGTAGCTAAAGTGGATAGTTAGAAATTTTGGTCATGTCTCATTAATGTGATAATCAAAATAGTAACCAAAATGTACAGAGTCGAGAATGATGTACATGATAGAGAGACAAATTACTTAGCAGTCTATGGATTCACCGTGTGAATCGTGCCGGGTCCATAGTATTGCAGAGGAAGAGGCTAGCCTGTAGCCTGGGACTTGCAACCCAGGTGTAGGGTTAAGAGGCCCCTTTACATTGCATCAACGCTCCCCTACCCGCTCCAGCCTCCTCCCCTACCTAACCAAATTTGGTAAGATCCTACTAATTTATTTTATTTATTTATTTCACAAAATCCACAGATCTTAATTTAAAATTAACATAATCATGTAGTGATATTTCTTACATCCAATGACAGATTTATTTTATATTAACAAGCTTAATTCATAGAGAGCAAAATAAGGTAGGTAGGTATTGTTGAAACTAAATCAACATATGTTAAAAATAATTGAATTAAATTGTTTCTAATTAGGTACATATGCATATTTTAAAAATAATAAAGAAACAAGGTTATATTATAAGTAAGTTTAGATATTTACAAATTATTTGTTTTCAATATAGGTTTATTTTTTCTTATAGCTATTAATACGGAAGCATTTTGCGAAAAATACGTCCAACACGTTTTGCTACATTTACACAGTGTTTGCATGTTGTGTGTTAAAGGGTAGGTGTGTGTGTGTGAGTGTATTGGGGGGGGGGGTTTGAGAGTATGTATGTGTGAGTTATGTAAGGGATGAGAAAGATAAATAAACTCACTTTATTCGTTAATTATTAAATGTCAATTTTTTTAAATAACTGTTTATTACTGTTAAAAAGATCGATTGAACTAAATTTATTATTAAAGCATTTCTGCGTTCTAATGATGATTGAGTTAGCTGAATAATTAGTGTGTAATCTTGGAATATAGCTAATGCCGCCTTAGATACACATTCTAGGTAAGGATGGAAGTTACGGTTGTTCTTGGCAGGCCAAGGTCTTTAAGTAGGTTTATAGGGATTTCACTGGTATACCCCTTGCTCCAACTTCTAAAGCATATAAATTAACCACATAACCGTTTTTGGTTAAGGGACAGAATTCTAAAACCAGATGTTAGATTTTGTCCCCACTTCTCCTCGCGTGTTTACTTCGCGGTGTACATGGCGCCACGTCCGTAAGTCAACGGTAATATTTTATTTGATTAAAAATTTAGAGCGCTCTCTAGTAGAACTAGTAGAAACTATCTTGTCACACACGAATTTGATGTGTGCTGAAGCGCCATCTAGTACGCATACATGATACCAACCATTAGTTGATTGTATGCTGTAAATATCATAGTGTGACAGAGTTAATAAATTTACCATACCTACAGTAGAACAAGTTTAGTCTTGATTATTACCAACTTGTTTGATTTTTGCAGTTTTTGTGTATGTTCATTTTTAATGAACATGAACTATGGTTTTGATGAACATGAACTATGTATCTACTTTGATGCAAGGCGTAAGCTGTTACACAAAAGATGGTTTATTTATTACAAAAACAAGTATATTGTGTAAAATTTACACAGAAAATCATAAAAAATTTTTTTTACCCCTGATCAAAATACAAATAGCGGGTTATACTATTGGGTATTTTTAACTGACTTCAAAAAAAGGAGGAGTATCTTAATTCGTGTGTTTTTTCTTATATGTTTGTTACCTCAGAACATTTGACTGGGTGAATCGATTTAAAAAAATCTTTTATTGTTTGAAAGCTGATACTTGTTGTTTGGTTCCAGTTAAATTTCATCAAAATCGGTCAAGCCGTTTTTGACATACACTCCAATAACTGAAAAATATTTACTTATCTTGATGATATAGTCGTTGACAATGAATGAAAATCGATCCCGTAAGTAGCAAGGGTCATAAAAGAAGTGTTTTTTTTTTAAATAAAAATGGAAATGACTTTATCACCAAAAAGTGTGAATTAACTTGTCCAAGTCCAACACTAGTACCACGTGCACAATATTGTGATAATAGGTACTTTTGAACTATCCTGGTACCGACTTGAACAAGTTATTTCACACTTTTGGGTGTTGGAGTCGGTTCCAATTTTTGTTTTTTTTATCAAGTAGCGTAGTTCATTCAGATCCTGGCTTTGTTTCCGCTAACAATCAAGGGTACCTGCTCGTGTCATTACTACAAGTCATATTAAGATTTCACTAACAAAAAATCACATGGAGAATGTAGTAGGTAGGTACAGTTATTGTTTCAATTTGTTAATAATAATAAATACATCTCGTGGATGCTATTGTGTAGATGGGTGGAACAACAAAACTTCTAACAAAATAATACCATTATTGAAATCACCCAAGGAGAAAGATAAGTATTTTGTTTGAAAATTTATTACTTTGTATTACTATTCATACGTAATACCACAATATTACATATCGATTATAAAACCGTGGTATTACTGTTATTAACTGTATTAGTCAAAGATTACGAAAGATACGTTTATGTTTGTAAACGACACCCGTGCCGTCACTTGATGTATGTACTTGTATAGGTAGATTATGTTGCGAAGATGCACCGGAGTGCGACATAAAATCGGACATTCTATGAGAGTAGGGCTGCCATCCGTCCGGGTTTCCCTGGATTTAGCATTTTACCAATAACCCTGCATATTAATCAAAAAAATAATCGAAAGGTGAATGTTTCGAGATTTGTCTTAATAGACTCTTTGTGTAATAGTGTATATCAACAATGCGTCGTTCTTCTCCTCCATTTTCTATACTAGAAAAATAACAAACTTTTATTGATTTTCAAATAATATTTTTGGTGTCCGATATTAATCGCCGGTTTTCGGTACGCGTATCAAAATTCAATTCATCTGACAAGCCATCACAATTAACAATCCGCTAACTTTCAACGGGTTTCTGGAACGCATATTAATGAAAAATTACAGAACACCTGATTAAAATGCTTGTTTATCTATGATAACATGAAATTTGAAAATGTCGTTCAAATTCATTCATTCTCTAGTGTTCTGTCTTTTTTTAACACATAGCGTTGTCTCTTCTGTTTTGACATGAAATTAATCCCAAATCATTTTTGGCATCACCACCGTTACTATGGTTACCAATTAAATATGACGGATGATCGTAAACGTAAAACAACAAGAGAGAGGAGTTCGAAGCGTTCCTATTTGTCAAAATACAAGCCCATTTGGGCATTCACATCCAACAATACTATTTGCGCTCGGATTTCTAATTGACAGAGTCCAGTCGTGCGAGTGTACGCTCTAATCCCTAAAATGTCAACATTGATGGGTTATCGCTAGTGGAATTATCAAATTTCATTAATTTTTATGAATCCAGCAGTGATAGCTCAGTGGCTTTGGCTATGGACTGCCGCGCAGCAGGTCCATGGTTCGAATCCCGCCGCGGGCTTGAGCTTCACCGCATGGTGGAAGGGCATTTTGTGAATGCCCGCCTGGCTAGCGACCACCCTCAAGTAGAAAATCTGTCGCCAAGTTAGGTGCTTGGCGTTACCATTAGATGCTTGGTAATATATTTTCTACTTGAAGGCCAACAACTATAAAGCCTATCAATGATTCTCAAAACTCCCGCCCTCGCATCATGCGGTGAAGTGAAAGACCGCGGTGAGATTCTAAATGGACCTCCTGCGCATCAATACAAAATAATACCACTTCTAACATCAACGTGAATATGTTGTAGCCGCACATCAGAGCTTTAAACCATATCTTAATGCCCTTAGCCGAAAGGTGTTTTCTCAAAGAGGGTTGGGGTTTGGAAGGTCCATAACCTACTTATCTTGGAAATGCTTTTGTTGGTATTACAATCTACCCAGCTGCGGTTTGTTTAATGGCTGCTATGGTTATTTTATAGCACCCTATTGAGTAACAAATGAGCAGCAACACTATAATCACGTAGTCTTTAGTAATATATTTACGTAGTTCTATAATCGGACTCTTGTTCTAAAGTCAAAGTCAAAGTCAAAATCATTTATTCAATTTAGGCGTGTACGACGCTCTTATGAAGGTCAATTACAAATTTTAATATTGAAATATACTACATTGTACTGCCACGTTCAACCAACAAAAATTATAGAGCCACTGCTAGAAGAATGGGCAAGAAACTTGGGGCCATTCTTTTAAACGTTTTTTAACAATGTGTTAAGTACATACTATATAGTAAAATTATTACAATACTTTATTTACATTACGTAGGTGACAGGCGCTAACTTGGCAGAGGCGAACCAGTCCAAGCATTTTTGTCGTTTAAGTAATCACAAACTGTGTAGTAAGATTTCTTTATCAAAATATTCTTCACATGCAACTTGAATTTTCTTTCTATGAGCATTGTAATATGTTTGGGCAATTTATTATAAAACCGCTATTTTATCTTTATTCCTAGTGTTATAATCGTGATTGTCACTGTTTGATTTAAATTTGCTCAGATTTTTACGAACATACATAATATTTTCAAATATATACAGACTTGGTAAAGTTAAAATATCAATTTCTTTAAAAAGATCTCTCAGGGATTCCCTAGGATCCATTTCATATATGGCTCGAATTGCACGCTTTTGTAAGATAAAGATTGTCTCTATCTCAGCAGCAGCTCCCCACAGCAATACACCATAAGACATAATACTGTGGAAGTACGCGAAATAAACGAGCCTAGCAGTAGCTACGTCTGTTAGCTGTCTTATCTTACGAACTGCATATGCAGCAGAACTAAGTCTTCCGGATAGATCATGTATATGTGGATTCCACTGTAAAGTTGAATCCATTTTAATTCCCAGGAAGACTGTCGCATTGTCAAAAGAGAGTTTTTCTAGGCCAAGCTTAATGTTTGGTTCAACATAAGTAACATTTGGTAAAGAAAACTTTAAACATTTGGTCTTTTTTGAATTTAAGAGAAGATTATTAGCCGCGAACCACTTAGAGATCATAGATAACACATTATTGACTTGAATAAGTTCACTATCCCTCCTATCTACTTTAAAAATCAGGGAGGTATCATCTGCGAATAAAACTATGTCGCAGAAATTTTTAACCATGCAAGGCAGATCATTTATATATGTTAGAAACAGAAAAGGTCCTAAAATTGATCCTTGCGGTACTCCTATTCTTATCAAAGACCCGGAAGAAGTATTGCCATTTATTCTAACCTCTATACTCGCTCATCATACACACCGCTAGGGAATGGAACACTCTGCCTGAGTCTGTGTTTCTGGTTAATTACGTGAATAGGTATCTTCAGGGTAAGCGAGCTGCATCATCGATGGCATCGTCACTTAACATCAGGTGAGATAGTGGTGAAGTGCTACCCAGTACCTTCGGTATGAAAAATAGCAATATGTGTTTTTAGAGTAATCATACTTGATATAATTCTGTTCTTGTTCTATCTTATCAGTTATTAGAGTAAACGTTGTAGGTAGGAATGCTTAAAACTATTTTTATATATTTTTACGATATCAAGACGTTAATCTTAGAATAATTGGTCGATTTTGGGCAATTAGAATTAGTCAGTTTGACAAACCGTTAACGTACCGAAAAGCTTTTCAGAAACCCAAAATTGAAATAATTGTCGATTAATTGGAGATTTGACATTAGTGTTGACAAACAGTCACATTAAGTTTTTAGCAACCCAATCTGCGTATGACAATGGATTAACAAGCATTTAAAATAATTTGTCGCTGATTTGCGTTTCAGAAACCGGGGGTAAGGATTTTATTGGTAAGTAAGTTATGGGATAGTATCAATAACCAAGAAGCATCCTCCTATCCTACAATATATGGGGTTCTTTATATGGCTACCATATGTTGTTTATACAACACAGAAGATGTAACATTTAAAAACATAATGGCTATAATGTGTATAATTTTAACTTTTGTTGAATTACCGGCCGCCCCTTAACACCAAAACGTCCTGGGGAATACTCTCTTTGGTAGTATATCCGCTACACTTTGGTTATTAAGGGCGTTATAGTTAAGTCCCCTATAATGCACCTTACTCGATGTTCTTACGTAAGTATTGGTATGGTGCTAATTATTTCATTTTCTTTTAGTCAGTTCTTAATTATTATGCTATTCAAGAAAACCATGGAAAGTCTCATTCTAAAGCAGAAGCTTAGGCTTCTTCTTTTTGTATTAAGTTTTCATTTCAGAATTTCATTATCTCTATCGCATCAAACGTTTACGGCCATCTTTTTACTACTAATTTATATGTACTAATATATTACGTACTCGATAATACCATGAATATTTCAATAACTTTCCATGTATGAAAGTTTGTGTTTTCTATAGTAGTGGACAGAAGGACGGTGTTTACTCAACATAGCTTTGTTACTATGTAGTATATTGATAATGTTGTTCTACTGTAACTATTACGCTGTGGCAACTCGTGTCCATCCAAGACATACTTTTTCGAGATCTATGAAAAAAACGTGTTCAGGTAGCTAGATTAGGTAGTACCTATTTAATGTTCACGTTCATTAGATATACTAAACTCTCTAATTATATGAAAACATGGAAACTCGAGATACCTAATAAATTTGCAAGCATTGTAATCGTAAATTGAATACGCGTCAGAAAACTTAATTATACGTAAATATAATACGTATCAAATAAAAAGTAATACAAATAAAAAAGTCACCAAAAAGAATCTAGGTATGTGAGATTCGATCCACGGTACTCGATCTTCTGATTCGACTTCTGAAGTTACACACTATACAATCATTGACCAAGGTGTCGAAAATTACACACATATCGTTTATGCCTTACTGTCAGACACATTATATTGGTCCACGTACATACGTAAAATTATTATTGTATTATTAAGAAATATGTCGTAAAATTAAAATTTGACCAAAAAGAATCTCTTTACGCTGGATTCGATCCACGTGCCTCTCAATTGCGAAGCGATGTCACTTACTATGCGCTATTTGAACGACGATTGATTAGTCGAAAATTATGTACATAACCTTTGTGCCTTATTGTCAGAAACTGTATAAATTAATCATGATCCATCTAAAATAATTCATTTTTCATTCATTACGAAAAATTCTGTATATTGCTTATAATAATTATTTTAGGTAGCTAAAGTTGTACCTACGTCTTGTAAAATGTTTGAAGTGTTTATTTTATTGCGTTAGGGTTCACAATCATATGATAATTTCATTAATATAAGAGATATATACATAGGTACATGGAGAAAGGAAGCCATAGATGCATACCTTATTATGTCCATCATGCGTTTTTGACGATTTTTATACATCTTTTTTGCACTCCCAAAGCGTTTATTTATAATTTTACCCATGTTTTATTTTAATTGAGATCGCCGAGAAAAGTGACGCAGGTCCGACGCACGACGCGGCTGACCGCGATATGAGCGAGGATGATAGCAATATACGTAGATCGCTGGAGTAAATAGTGCGACATGATGTTAACGCTTCTCGGAATGAAAGGGCGTATGTGACATTTTGTAAACAGGCTCAGTACGCATTAACTGTGCTTTTTTTGGATTAAAATAATCAATGAAATTTATTGTACTTAAAAAATCAATATTTTAGAAAAAAAAACAAATTTTAAAACACTAAAATCTGGCGGAAAAAGTAGGAATCCTCTATTTTCAGAGGTGTTTTTGAGATTTTTTTCTATCGAGCCAATTATTAGGAAACATGTTTTGAAATCGATGAAAGTATTACTTATATCCTTGAGTATCGTGTATTTAAATTGCAGTACCATCCGGTACCTGGTTTATGAGATTTCCCATATCATGTTGGCCCTATTTCGTAATTTCCGAGCCTTAATTAATTCATGTTAGGTCATAATATTTGTTTGTTTTTAATGTGTGGTCTTTAGGTAAGTTTTTTTCCCACGGCACAGTAAGTTCCATAAGTACTATGCGTTTTAGATTTTTTGAGTATAGAAATATGTCTGATGTGAAAGACGAAACACCAACATCCTCAGGAATTTTGTAGTGTTTTTCATACGTGTCCATCAAAAGAGTCCAATCGGGAGCTGCGCCTAACATGGAGTAAGGCTTGGATTTAGATTTTGTAGATGACCCTTCTTTTACAAAATCGACGTGTCGTTTGTTCATAGTCAAACTTTTTTTTGCTCTAGCTACCGAGAGACTCGCCGCTTCTCGTATGATTTCGAGGGCTCTATCATGGCGACGTGAATAATTACCCCTATCAAGGAGCACCTTGCATCCTACAAGCAACCCTTCGGTGACTTTCCCCCATCTTACTAAGTTATTTTGGTCTGGGAGGGCCATCTGAAACGCTTTTAGATAAAATTTTAATAAGTCAAGTGACCAATCGTACTTATATTAAGGTACGCCACATTAACGCCAGAGGGATACAAAATTCACCTTTGGTTAGCCATTCGCTTTGCATTTCTAAGCTCATTGCATGCACTTTATAGCTCTCATTTTCGTCTTGTTCTAGAAAAGATTTTACAATGTCTTTATCCTCAACTTTCTTTTTCGACCCAAAACCCGCTTTGCTAGACTGTGCACCTATCATAAATTGTTTGTGGAATTGAAACCTCGAATGAAGGTCGGAGGTACTTTTGTCTTTTGGGACTGCATAGTCTCGAGATTTTAATAAGACGTGCGTTTTGGTAACTTTGAGGTGTTTATAGAGCTCCGATGGTTTCTTTAATTTCATCCCAAAATTAGTTTGATCAATAAAGTAGATGGGTCTGCCGAAAGTGCAAGCCCCAACCATGACTTCAATGTCGTTATGACGTTTACATCCAGCTTTGTTAAAAGGGATTTAGTAATGTTGTATACTAAAAAAGGCCAAGACATCTGTTATGTAGTTGTCATATATCCAAGCTTTTTTAATGTTACTTATTGATTGTTGGTCCACCATACTAAGGTCTTTTAGAAAGCTATCGACAACTGCGTCTAGAGATGGTGTGCGTCCTTTGTGATCTATCTTCCTACCAAGAAATTTAAATGGCACAGCTTCTGCAATTGTGGAAACACATTCTCCTCCTATCAAGAGTCCCGGGTCGTAAGAGGTAAATTTGGTATTCCGTCTACCCAGACACAGACCGTGGCATTTACATGGTTTTGTTCTCAACCCTTCAGTCCATGTGCAGAACTCATCCACTTCTCGTAAAAGTTCCTGACATTGTATTGGGTTCCGTGTCAGAATTGCAAGGTCGTCAGCAAAAGTTAAGATGGACTCTGTGTATCTGTTATTGATCTTAAACCGATAGCCTCACTTTTTTCATGACTAATTAGCTTGTCAATTGAAATGTTAATTACTATATTCAATGCTATTAGAGCAATTTATTATTGACGTAACCGCAGAAAGTTCATCAGAAGGATGAAGATAATTTTTAAGATTACAAGAATTATTATAGAATTATTTGATTTATATGTTCTAGTGCATAATATATATAGTATTACAATATTGTTTTATATCATGAACGCGAACAGAACATTTTGTTCCGAATATACTAAGTATGCAAATTTATATGATATAATAAACGTTTTTTTTTCTACAGTAAATTTTAGAAGTATGTACTAACTTATTCAATATGAACGGGCCTTAACAATTTCAACCACTTTGACCATAGACGGCAATGGCCCATCTCACTCTGTCAATATCGGAAGTGTGCGAGAGACATACACAGTACTCGTTTGTTAAAAAAAAATAGACTAGTAATTGACACACACAAACTAACGGAATCCGTTGCATTCACTCGGTTTGGAGTATAATCCGGGTAATGAGCACTAAACTATAAACAACTTTATATATAACCTAAGTGAGTATTTTGAAAAAGCAATACAAGAATGTGCATGAATGTAAATAACTCACCTCCTTCAATTTTGTTGTAAATGTTTAATATAAACATTTTTTATCAACACACAGAAAAACACGTCATTTTTAAGGGGTAAAATCAATATTGTCTAAAATTTTAAAAATTATGTGTCTGGATATAAAGTTGAAAGTGTCAACTATTACCTCAATGTCTACCACACCCACTGTTATGTTAACCTTTTTATTTTGAAGAGAAAGAGAAACAGGGCAGCTATCTTTAACAAAAAAAGTATAAATTTTAATCCAATCTGTTATTTCTGAAATTAGACTATTCAAATTTTAAACCTTACATCTATATTATTATTGTAGACTAGCTGTACCCGCGACTTCGTTCGCGATTGCCGTACCTGCAGACTAATTATTCACATTTGTGCACTGTTTATCCCATATTAAGCAACACTGTGGTCTGCGGTGAAGTACTCTTATAGTAAACCATAGCTCAGAATGGAGCTTTTTACTTTGGATTTCAAAACTCCCGGGTTGTATTTTCCAGAAGACAGTAGTTAAGTAACTCAGAGAGTTCTTTCCCGGTTCGCACAATAAATTTTGAAGCAAAGTACATTGTGCGTTTCTTTAGAATTTCGATTTTAAAGCGGCGGTTTGTTTGACGGTAGATCAAACATATTTTTTTTATTTCTCATTCTCGGAAAGTAGTGTTTGTTTGATCTGAGTAGCGGGTAGGAGAGGCTCCTTGCCACCTAAGGCCGGGAAAAACTCATAGTAAATGCTTCCTTCTCTTGGGCCGAAATGACTTGTAAAAATTGTAACCATTGGTGTAAACAAAGTTATATGTCTAAGATTTTTCGTTGTAATATACTCTGTTGTTATAAAAAAATTAATAACAACTATGTTTGGCAGGGTAGTAACTAAATATAAGGTAAAAAAAAACTAAAAATTTCCCTAAATTTCATTGTTCTAACTCCTAGTGTATCTTTGTATCTTCTACTCGTTTATTATTTTTAGTAAATATTTAGAAAAACTAAATTTTTTTTACCGTCTCCATATTTTAAAAGAAAAGAAGAGTGCTTAACACGTATGTAAGTCATCGATTCCTACTTGGACTATAGCCGCATTAATTTTAAATAGGTTCTGCTCATGTTATTAAAATCAAAATAAATAATATAAAAAAACATACTATTTTTATATCGTTATTCCTTATATTAGTAGTGAAAAGCAGAGAGATTCCTCTTTGGGCAATAGCCGCCCGTAAATATTCCAAACAAAATTTTACGTAAAATTTCACAAATAGTTCTATCCTCTCAATAATTTTTTAGTAGTAAGTTATTTTTTCTATTAATAATTTTAAGAAAACCTCCTTTTTTTACTTTTTTTAAATTCGAAATGAAAAGTAGAGAGCTGAACGCGGGTGAAAAATATCAATTCCTTTCGCCCATTGTATTACAATCTACTAAACTTTTTCACTTCCAACTTTAAACGGATTATCACGTATATTTATTGTTATTTTTGTCCCGACAGTCACCCCGTGACCAAGATAATGATAAATATACGCGATTTAAACCGTTTAAAGTTGTTTAATTACTAAGTGTAACAATCGCAAAAACCTAAGACAACATTGTGCACTTCCATTGTGCAGTCTCCGAAATGTATCCGGCAAAAGAAAGATATGTAGTTATAAAAACTGATTGTGATGAATGTACCACATTTTAGAGTTTTATCGTAGCAAGCTTGCAAAACTAAATAATTGTGTGTGATGCCGGTCTGTCCGTGGGGTGCCGGGCTTCCCGTGGGGACCGGGCTGCCTGTGGGCTTATGATGAGCTGTACGTTGAAGGGTTTCTCAACATTCCGCGGTTCAAGTTATTTAAAACGAAATATTTAGTTTGTGATATCTGTAATTTCTTAACTGCAAAACTGAGGACTTTGAAATATTTACGGGAAAATACATAAATTACCACTATTGTAACAAAAAAGAATGATTGAAATCGGACTACGCGTTAATAAATTACAACAAAGTGTACATTTTAACTTTCATCCCCTTTCCCAAGAGAACCGTACTGAATTTCGGGATCAAAGTATCCTATGTCCTTCTTCGTAGTATGAACTCGAATCGTGCTAAGTTTCATTCAAATTCATTCAGTAGTTTTGAAGTGATGCGCGGCCGGGATACAGACAGACAGCCAGAAAAAAGAAACAGTTTTTGCATCAGTATCAGCAAAGTCAAAATCAAAGTCATACCTATACGATAAAGTGCGACCGCCAGCTTAAGATAAGCCGTACGTTCAAAGATTTCTGTACAGTTTGCGTGTCAAGTTATTTGGAACGTAATATTTAGTTTGTGATGTCTGTTATTTCTGAACTACAAACCCGATGACTTTGAAATATTTACGTGATAATTTTTAAAGCACCACTATTCTAATTAAAAAAATCGGCCAAGTGCGAGTCGGACTCGCGCACAAAGGGTTCCGTACCATTAGCTATACAACATTAGACTTCATATTTTAACCTTTTTAGGGTTCCGTACCCAAGGGGTAATAACGGGACCCCATTACTAACTGGTAGACGCTTTAACTATTCACAGAATATTTAGTTTTATGTTTTCTTTAAATATAATGAATTAAATTAGAATAAATAATTAAGGGGGCACCCATACAATAAAATTTCAGATAATGGTACGGAACCCTTCGTGCGCGAGTCCCATTCGCATTTGGCCGGTTTTTTTGTTTTAACGTGCGCGAGTCCAACTCGCACTTGGCCAATTTTTTGTATTTGTTGTTATGGCGGCAACATAAATACATCATCTGTGAAAATTTCAACTGTCTAGCTATCACCGTTCTTGAGATACAGCCATGAGTTCTTGAGTGACAGACGGACGGACGGACGGATGGACAGCCGGACAGACCGTTTTTACCCTTTGGGAAAGGAACCCTAAAAAGAACGTAAGAAATCGGACTACGCGTTAATAAATTACAACTAAGTGTATATTTTGACTTTCATCCCCTCTCCCAAGGGAACCATGCTGAATTTCGGGATAAAAAGCTAAATTATCCTACCTTGTAGTATGAACTCAAACCATGCTAAGTTTCATTGAAATCCATCCAGTAGTTTTGGAGTGATGCGCGGCCGGGATACAGACAGACAGACAGACAGATAGACAGACAAAAATAAAAAAAATACAGTTTCGGCATCAGTATCAGCTACAGAGTACTGTACATTTTTTTTTTTCAAAATATCTGCCATGTACAGAATTGGTCCTGTTACAGTTTTATTATAAGTATAGATTGATGGCAGATTTCCGAGGCTGACATCCAGACAAAGCCACTATCAAAGATGACAATATTGTAAATAGTGCAACAAGTATAATAGTCCAACAAGTATAATAGTGCAACAAGATTTTACACAACTACAATATTGTTGTGTTGTGTTCGATTCTCGCAACAGATAAAAATTTTGTGATGACCGCGCACCGTCCCATACGATGGTTATAGTAATACAATTGGAGCACACATTTTCGACTCTTAAGAGTAAGGTTCCGGTGGCCGAATGTATTAGGCATCTGGCTAGAAATCGAAAGAAGCGGGTTCGATTCCCGTCCGAAAAAAAATGTTGTACTCCAATAATTTGTAAATGTGATTTTCGCTCAGCAGGCGGTCACAGCATGCTTGTAATCATATTTAGAAATATGGAAGTATAGCGATATCATTGCGAAACCTAAGTGTTTGAAAAAACACTTCTTTCCATCAGATGAAGTCTAATAGTCTGGTTGATGACCACGGATCGTCCCATATGATTGTTATAGTAATACAATTGGAGCACAAACTTTCCAATCGTAAGAGAAGGTTCCGGTGGCCGAATGGATTAGGCATCCGACGCAAAATCGGAGCAAGCGGTTTGCATTCCCGTCGGGAACAAAAAATTTTGTACTGCAATAATTTGTCAATAAAAAATTTGTTTACTTAAAATTTGTCAATGTTATATTTAAGAAGTCCAACACTTTTTTGATTTACAGAGTTTCATTGCTCTCCTATTGATGAATTAAATACAAATGAAAAGGCTCTGCAGGCTATTCTATCACCGTCCAAGAGTGGTTCTACTGTGAAAGCTTTAGACTTTGGAGAAGATAATGTTGAAGATGTGTTTGGTGATGAGTGGGGAATAGGAGATATTGATGAGGTACGATATGATACGATAACACTTTATTGACACCAAAAACAGGAAATTACAAAGAAACAATAACAATAGTTAGGCACGAAGGGCGGTCTTATCGCTAAAAGCGATCTCTTCTTGACGACCTTTGGATGGAGAGATAATAAATTGATTGAGCAGGGAGGGTGGTGCAAGTCTCTTATCACATAAACAAGTATATAATTTAAACATTAATTGCTGTATTACAATATAAATACATTTCTTACATAAATATCAAATTAATATACGATATATAGTATAATATATATATATAATACATACACAATAAACATATAACGAAAATGAAAAATAAAATAAATAAGAAATAAATTATAATAATAATGTCCGAGAGCAGTATTAATTAAGGGTGGAGAGGTAATAATATAGAAGTTGGGTTTTTTTTAAATATTTGATTAGGTCGCTGAACAAGCAAGAGGCCCCCCTGGTGTTATGCGGTAACTTGTGTCTATAACAGATACATTTAACACTCTGAGGCATAAAGTTGTTAAGTCCCATGTGTCTGTGACTTCACCGGCACTGATACTCTTCAAACCGGTTCAAAAAGCCATGTTCTTTCCTAATAACTTCCTAATAAATACGGCACGAAAAAAGAACTAGTTGACGCGCTCAATGTTGAGTTTGTAACGGCAGCAAGTAGGTACGGAGCACCCGCGGCTAACGACGCCAGTGCACTGCCTACGCTCGGAAACGAGGAGACCGCGAGCGACGTGTCTATTAGGTTAGAACCATTTTCTTTCGCGGAGATAGTAACAATAGTGACCAAGCGTATCGCTCCTAAAAAAAGTGCAGATCTGTACGGCCTGTCACCCAATATTTTAAAACCTGCAATAGAGACAATAGCGTCCGTCATGAGCCATTTATTCAGTGCCTGCGCTCGGGAAGGCATATACCCTGCGGCACTTAAAAAAGTAAAGGTCTGCCCACTGTACAAAGGGAAAGGAAAAAAAGCGGATCCCAAGTCTTATCGTCCAATATCCCTTGTCCCTGCAGTAAGCAAGGTGTTTGAGGTTGGTCTCAACAGAAGACTCCTTAACTTTGTAGTTGACCGTGGCATACTGTCACGGAGACAGTATGCGTACCAAGCCGGCCGCGCGACTACAGACCTGGTGCGGGAGGTGGTACGGCGAGTGCTGGACGCGCGCGAGGCGAAGCAGCAAGTCGCGCTGCTTTGTTGCGACTTGTCGCGCGCCTTCGATACTGCCGATCATAGTCTCATCGCTGCCAAGCTGAGCTTCTACGGAATCCGGGGCCCAGCACTGGCTTTGCTAACCTCGTTTATGTCCAAACGGATACAGGTCGTGGTCGGTGACAAAGGCCGCGTTATGTCTTCCGAAATGGAAAATGTCATGGGTGTTCCACAGGGCTCCTGTTTGTCAAATTCCCTGTTCAGTCT
This sequence comes from Plagodis dolabraria, assembly GCA_963854805.1. Classification (NCBI taxonomy): domain Eukaryota; kingdom Metazoa; phylum Arthropoda; class Insecta; order Lepidoptera; family Geometridae; genus Plagodis; species Plagodis dolabraria. Next base: position 13,262,011 of record OY978461.1, read on the forward strand.
TCTCCTGAACGACCTACCCGATGTCATCGACGAAGCCGAGATATATATGTACGCCGACGACGTTGCCGCGGTGATCACAGCGCCGACGCACGTTCGGTTGGAGTCGAAGCTGAACTCGGTGGCAAATAAACTCGACGGGTGGTTCATGTCGAACGGGCTAGCTATGAACAGGGACAAGACCTGCTTCCTGGCATTCAACCTGAATGGTCACATGACAAAGACATATCAGGTTGCAGTAGGCAATACCGCGCTCCAACAAGTACAATGTACGAAACTGTTAGGTTTTCACATTGACGGCGCGTTGTCGTGGGAGACGCACATAGAGGAGTTATGCGGGAAGCTTTCGAGCTCGTGCTTCGCACTCCGGCGGCTCGCGAGCACCGCCACCCGCGACGTCGTGCGATCCTGTTACTTCGCGACCGTCCACAGCGTCATTACGTACGGGTTGGAGCTGTGGGGCCGTGCTGCCGACAGGAACAGAGCTTTTGCAATGCAGAAGCGAGCCATCCGCGCCATATGAGTCCAGGAGGGCACCTCATGCGTAGAGCTTTTCCGGGAGAGTAAGATACTGCCATTGCCCTGCGAACTCATTTATCAAGTAGCCTTATTTACCCACACGCATCTCGGTGTCTTTCAACAAAAGGGTGAAAACAGTCAGTGGAATATGCGCAGCAATAAGTTGAAAAATCAATGGGTGACGCCGGCGCACCGCCTCGCTAAATCTGAGAGATCAGTTTACGTGTTAGGCCCAGCTGTTTACAACCGCTTACCTGCAGCCGTTCGAGATGCACCTTCCACCGTGACGTTTAAAAATAGACTAAGAACCTGGTTACAGGATAAACTGTTCTATGACATAAACGATTATTTAAAGTTAGACATGTCAATTTAATTAATTTAATTATTATTATTATTGTTATTTTGACTATTATTGTTGTTAACTATTATTGACGTGTGTATTATTATTATGTTATTTTGATTATTATTGTTGTTAACGATTTATGTTAACATGTTGACGTGTAGCAAAGGAACTATAAATAAATTATTTGTAATATGGTGTTTAATAATAATTGTTGTTTTATCAATTAAGATCAGATATAGAACAGTATAATCCAATTTTGAGTGAGTCTTGATTTTCTGAGTATGTTATTTCAATTTTTTTTTTAAATGTGTCCAAACATGTCATTATTCTATTGGACCACTAGGCTTAAATCATATTCCTGTGCTTTAAATGCTGTGTATTTAGTAGTTTTTTTAGATGGGCGCAAGTGCAGTTCGTCACTTGTGACGAAATACATCTGTTATAGGCAGAGATACCGATTAGTTTATAGAATTAGATTATATCTTTGGCGAAACTGATTACATTTGTTATTAGCAATTTTTTTAAAGGCGTAGGTATAATATATACATGTTTAATTTCTATATAAAAAAAAACAGAACTAAGTATTATCTTAACTGCGGTCACGTTCTTTCATTTCAAAAGACTTAAGAATAATACTAGTAAAGGAATTATGTGCATTATTCTTTTAGTGCCGCAAATTCCACAATTCCTGTAAAAAAAACTCATTACCAATGCGTCGATCGTAACATAACACTTAGGTACCATTTTCTATTTATTAACATCCAAAATCTATAATGTTAACAACGAAAATCGAAATTATAAAACAATCATTTAATGTACATAGGACTTCAAACAACGGATTCTGGCAATATTAGCAATTTGCACCAATTTAGCTTTGTTGAGTTCGGGTTTTATGTTTTAAATACTCGAAAATTCCTTTCCTGTTATTTGTAAAGTATTTTTATAATTATTTACAGGATGAAATTGAAGATTTAGATCTCACTACATTGCAACGGTGTGAAATTGTAAATGTTAAAAACTATGAATCTAAAATTGAACTGAAGTTGAAGAACTCCAATAACAAGAAGGGAACCTGTTTTGTTGAAGGGATTTGGTAAACAAACTAAATAATTATTAACAACGTTAATTTTAAACTTTGCATGTTAATCAACTTGATGTTATAGTAACACCAACTTAACTGTACAGTTCGTGAGGGCGCTGCTGGTAAAGAAAAATAACCAGCAACTGTCACAATGTAAGGGTATTTAGTAGTTCTTTTTTCTGCCACCTGAACAGATAAGTTGGTGGCGCTGTACAATAGTAATTATCTGTGCAACTAGAGAGCAAATATAATTTATGTTGCGAGTGCTGAATTTGAAGCCCGGGTATGCTAAGGTTCTATTATTGTATCAAGAGAGCAGGGAGTGATTCCTGGATGATTGGCATGATAATATGATACACTTTAGTTACTTTCTTGAGAAAATATTGCTATTTCTTTAAATAATGCAAAAATAATTTTCAAGCAGTGATGGCTCAGTGGCATTGGCTATGGACTGCCGCGCAGCAGGTCCATTCGAATCCCACCGCTTGCTTGAGTTTCATCATTCAATTCACAGCATGGTGGAAAGGCATTTTGTGAATGCCCACCTGGCTAGCTACCACCCTCAAGTAGAAAATCCTCTCCTTGAGAGCCAATAATCCTAGGTTAAGCCTAAAGGTTAAGAGATTGTGGTCACAGGCTTACCTATCAGCAAAAAAGTACACACTACATTTTTACACGACTGCCCAAAAAAAAGGAATGTTATATTTTCAGGGTTCATGTATATGTGTGAGTTTATTTATCCCATCATGACTTCTAAAGGGCTTAACCGATTTGAATGTATGAGATATCGTTTGATTCGTCTTGGAAGCGCCAGTAACATTAGGTACATAAAAAAAAACAAATTGGCGGATTTTACACGTCATATTGTGAGATAAGTTTTTTTTAAATTCCAAACCCATTGTATGGTTAATCAAAATGTAGGGCTTCTTTATAAAGCAATTTCATATATATATATAACGTACAGTTTTGCTTTCAATGGGACAATGAAACGTTTAACGAAAATAATTAATATGTAGTCGGATTTTTGGCTTTTTTAATTAATCTATACTTGTTTATTCATTTTATTTCAGGTTAGACACACCTCTCTTACCAGGCGACATCATAAGTGTAATTGGTACGAAGGACGCACTAGGCAAGTACTCAGTTAGTAATACTTCAGGGCTGTTAGTGCTCAGACCGGACCACCTAATATCTAGCACCAGTGTGGTGGCTGGAGTGTTCTGTAAACGGAAGGCGATATTACAGGAGAGATGGAAAGGGATAGACTCTGCTAATACAGCTGTAAGTCGAGGTTTATTTAAATAACTTAATTATTCGACATACTTGACTTGTGTACACTTAAACTGTTGCATTCGGAAGTAGGCAGTATAACTGGTGAAGAACTTTGGGTAGGAACTTTTGGATTTGTCCCATCGCCTTTTATATGAATTCAGCCACCAAATAGCCATATTTATGTTGCCGATATCCAAGGCGAATCCATTTAAATAAAATTACACGCCCAAAATATAAGTACGAGGTTAAATATCTCATGAATATGTTTCTGGGTCGCATTATCAGCAATGCTGTATTTTGTTGTACTGTACTGGGGCAGCTTAACAACCTCACCTTTTTTTAGTCATTGTGACGGTACAAGCTCGAGGCCCACCTGATGTTAAGCGGATTTACCTCTGCCTATAACATATTCGTCACAAGTCACGAATTGCATTGCGCCCGTCACTTTGAGACACAGTAGTTAAGTCTCATGTGCCTGTAATTTCACTGGCTCTCAAGGACTGCTGCCGGAACACACCGTTAGGTGCTTGGCGACAGATTTTCTACTTGAGAGTACCTGATCCCACCATCAAAACTGCATGGTAAATTAAAGTGTTTTCAGTATTAGTTAGTTAGGTGGATATGGTTAATAATATAGTGGTGTTAGAGTTCCCTAACTGGTATAATTTTTGTAGAGGTTTTGTGTAGGTCCCCAAGCCGCCTGCCAAGCATGGGAATTATGGCGAATACCCCCTACAAAGAAGACGCTGTGTTCAATAGTGAACGATCAGTCTGATACAGTATATTCTATAAACCCCGTAACAAATATGGTCTAAAACGGACAAAGTTTTTTTGATAAGAAAATTAAAAAAGAAATTCTCAACCTCTAGACGATAACACCTCACACGCTAGGGTGCATTTTTTCTCCTAGTTTCTTATATATTATAACCCCACAAAAACTATACAATAATCTATTATAATATTATATCAACATTTAATTTCATTACGCATAATATTTAAATTTAGGGCTTGTAACTTTTTCGATTTACGACTGAAAGATGGACAGGAGAATCTCATTTAGCCCTTTGGGTCCATACCCAAAGGGCTAAACGAAACCCTACTAATGAGCCTACTAACTACTACTAACTCTAAAGCTTTGTAAGAGCGAAAAACAAGGAGGCTTAGTGGCTTATACTCCTTGTTTTTCCTTTATTAATTAATTTGATACACAATAAATGTTTTAATTTGATTCAACACTACATTTTGTTTAACTTCCTCATAACTTAAAATTACTTATGTTTACTTATAATGAACTCATTGTGTTGAAAGTCAATGCTGTCTGTTTCTTATGCCTAACTCACCAATGTTACAGATGACAATCGGTATCCTAATACATGAGTTGGTACAGAAAGCGCTTACACAGAACATCACTTCTTTAGCTCGACTTCGCCTAGAAATGGATATGATAATAAAAGACTCAGTACAAATGTTATATGACGCAGGACTTAGCGAGGAAGAGGCAAGGTCTAATATGCAGACTTATGTTGGGCCTTTGGCTGACTTTATGCAGAACTATGTGGAAAAAAAGCCCGCCAATGATCGGGTAAACATATTAAATTATTTAACACCAAAATGTTTGAAAATGTAGATATTTCAAATAAAAGTTTTAAATGATTACAGAAAGTACTCAAGAATAATTGGAATGGTCATGTAGACAAAGTACTGGATATTGAAGAAAATCTCTGCTGTCCCCAGCTGGGTTTAAAAGGAAAGATTGATGCCACCCTGCAAGTGACTATTCACAATCGAAAAGGTACAGAAATTAACATAAAATACAATTTTAACATTTATGAATTTCCATTATGTACTGGGTCTTTCATTCTCTCTGTAGTCGTCCCCTCATGACTGAGGATCGTGGTCATCGTTAGCTGGTCTGCACTTTGATCGGATGATCTGTCTCCATCGGCTTCAGTTCATCTTGCACGATGTTGTGGAACTTGACGGTTGATGAGTCCTTAATCTGGTTCGTCCATCTGGTTGGGGATCGACCTCGTGAACGTTTTCCGTCCGTGTTCACAACCACAATGAGCTTCTCAAGGTTCCCATCACCCTTTCGTACGTTCATCGTTGGGTCTTTCATTAAGCGCTTCCTATCTCTAAATTTAAATAAAACCAAGTCTGTGTGAGATATCCGCTACATTTTTTATTAGTTTAAAAGGCTTATCGATGCCTCAATGTATGGAATATGACGCAATGATATTGATTATCGATTATGATGTCCGAGCGGTAATAGCTATGGACTGGTGTACCGCAGGTCCATGGTTCGAACCCCACCGCCGGCTTGAGCTTCACCGCAACTTGGTAGGGCATTTTGCAAATGCTCGCTTGGATAGCTACCACCTGTCAAACCTGAAATTTTGTCCCCATGCACCTAACGGTGTGTCCCGGCAGCAGTCTTTGAGATCCAGTAAAGTTACAGGCGCATGAGACTTAATAACTGTATGTCTCAGGGTAACGAGCGCAGTGCAATTCGTCACTTGTGATGAAATGTATCTATTATAGGCAGAGGTTTGTCCACTTAACATCATGTGGGCATCGTTCTTGTTCCGTCACAATGACAAAAAATCGTCAAATCGTGTTAATGTCTGCCGCGCCATATCTGGGTGGCGCGCATCCGAAATGTTAAATATTGCATGACTGTCGCTTAAATCGGGCTGAATTTGACCAATAGCGTGGATTAGGTGTTTGAGGGCCGCTGTGGTTTGTCGCTTATTTGCATAGACCTGCGACTTAAGAAAACTTCACAAGAAAAAGTCTAATGGCACTTTTTTGGCAGATCTTGTTTCGTTCGTTTCGTTTCATCGACGTAAGAATGTTGGTTGATTGTTTACAGGACCAGTTGACTCAATAAAATATAATGTACTGTACTGTACTGTAACAGCCGGATCGTCCACTGCTAAACACAGCCTATTAATGTGGTATTTGCCATAATCGCCACGCTCGGCGGGCGGCTTGGGGATCGCAGTGTAAGTTGGCAGTTCTTTAGAAAGCGCCGCTGCCCACCTTCCAGTATTTTTCCTTTAGTCACCTCTTACGACACCCACGGGGTGCAATTCTAACATGGAACCCAAGGGAATAAAAAAAAAATAATTAATGGCGAACATAAAAGTAATGGTCGAAGGTCGAGACTAGTTAAAGCGCGCGGAACGTTGCCGGAACAGAACAACATTTTGATAAAACACTAATCATTTGCACGTGTTGTTGAACCCTATATCCGTCCATGGTGATTAGGCAAAACACACAGGAAATGGCAGCTAATAGCTTCAACAATATGGCCGCTCCCAGCAGTCAAAGTTCGGAAGTTCCTATTGATAGACCTTGAACATAATTGGAAATGGATATAATATATGATTGCATTTTTTAACCTACTTTATGAAATCTAAACTAGGTATTTTTTATTTTAGCAATACCATTGTAACTTTTTTAGAAAGCGAGAAAGCAATAGTGCCACTTGAGCTGAAGAGTGGTAAAGCTTCTGTTTCGGCAGAGCATCGTGGACAATTAGTATTATATGGCATGATGCTAAGCGTTCAAAACAATGAATCACCCACACACGCTTTGCAAAGAGGGTTGTTACTGTATTTGAGGTATGTTACTTATTATTTATTAATGCTATCATTTAAGTGAAACTTGCGTTACTTTGCAGAACTTCATAAAATATCTCTTGTTCTGACAATGTATTTTTTCCATGAACGCCTGTTAAGTGGATTAGCTTAAAATATTTCATTTAGTGTTCAGAATGATTTAAAGACTCTTCCTTAGGATGTGAAATGCCTCGATGTTGTCCATTTTATATTTATTTTTTGCTGCCTAATGAAAAACTTACCTTGAGGTTGGCTAATTACCTGCATGAAAAGATCTGTTTCAGTTCAAACATATAACATTCGGACTGAAAATTGTTAAAAAGTTTTTACTTGCATTTATTTCTGTCTTCGTTCCAAACGTTTCTTGTCATTGAAAGGTTTTTTTAAGGGAAAAGGTAGATTTGCGGGAAGTGAGTTGTGGATATCCGGAGAGGCGAGACCTTGTGATGCTGCGCAACCAGCTGGCGCAGCACTTAGCGCTCGGACCAGAGGTCGTAGATTCAGGTAACGATAATAACTGATTATAAGCATTGCTTTTTCACTTTTTTTTTTTTTTAAATATATTATAAGTGGCAAGAAAATCTAGAAAAAGTTTAATTAATCAGAAAAATATCACCGGCTATTTATTTAATAAAAATGATGCAATATTAAGTATTTTAGCAAATAAAAGAATAATAAAAATAATGAACAGTGTGTATATTAGTATCATAATTTACTAGCAAGTTGTACAATCGCCTGCAATGACAAGTATACACTTCGTAGTTTTCAAAATAATGTGGTGACATTAAATTGTTAATTATTGAAATTAATATGAAAATGAGAAAATTCTTTGATTTTAAGATACTTCATTGTACATAGAGAGAAACAGAAGTCTATGCCTCAATTTAGAAGATTACAATACTTGTTATTGCAGGCGACTGTACATTGACATTTGCGTGCTACCCTACGAATAAATATGTAAAGAAGTGTATCTCTCATGGAACATCCTAGCGGCATCGGTGTGATAAATATACCATTATGATTTTGAGTTTTCTGGTCAAGAGTAAACTTATCTACTGCATAAGTAAGTGTACTCTAGCTATCTCGCTTTCCATGGCCGTTAAATTCTTGATTATAAAAAATCTGTTACCTTGTTGCTCTGAAGGTTTTTTTATATATTTAAGTTATTAATATTATGTTACAAAATTACAAGGAGACGAAAAATTATAGTCATGTGCGGGATTCGAACCTGCCCCATCCATCCCTATAGCCATGGTATGCTCTAACTGCTAAGTATAATTTAGAATAACAAAATAAAACCCTCTTGTTATCATTTTTTTATGTTATCCGCGAAGTATAAGTCGTAGCAAAATAATAATTAAAATTCATATTGTGTGTTTGAAGAACTACTAGTGGATATAGAAGACGCGTCAGCATCATTACAGCAGAGGCTCCCAGACCCGATTCACCATGAGAACGCGTGTTCCAAATGCCCCTATCTCACCTTATGCTCTCTACATCTTTGGTAAGGAATAAACAGAGATTCTGCCATTAATCTACTTTATTTAAACTGAGGTAAATATGTTTGTTTCTTATCTGCACGTGGCGAATTAAAAGCAAGTGTTTCAATTCACCAAATTCAACGTAGTTACCCCATCCAGCAACGACGCAATACGTGATATTCATATATATACACAATTTCAACGAGAGGAAAAATTATAGTCACGTGCGGGATTCGAACCCTTCCATCCACCCCCACAGCCTGTGTATGCTCTGACCGCTAAGCTAACATGACATATGAATCAATCATAACTCTAATTGGTACTGTCATTCTTAACCATCGTATGAGGATGGAGCGACGTCTATAGTTCAACATACGTTGCACTACAAAAATGACTTGTTTTTGCAATTAGCTTTAAACTTGTTAACGATGATCGGATGACACAATCGTATAATTTCTTAATATTTTTATTTTTCATGTGGGGATCGAACGATAGACCTGCTGCACGGCAGTCCATAGCATTACCGCTCGTATATTATTTCTTCAAAACTAATTATACCAATATCAAATATTTTATTTTGTTTAGGCATACTGATGGGCCTAGTGTATCTGAAACCCATCCACTTTCAAAACTACGCGGGGAAGCGTTAGGCCATCTCACTTCCGCACATATAAATTATTTTCTGCAATGGACGGCGCTACTCAAAATGGAAGAAAGGGGACAGATGAAGAGCTCTCCCTTGCACGCACTGTGGATTGATAGTGTTGAGAAACGGTTAGTTATTTTGTGGTTATACTTGTTAAAAAAGCGGATATTCGGCTTCGTTCACCTGCCTGGTGGGCTGTTAATATATTTTCAACACCCTTGCTCGTAAAGTGAGCTTTATTATATCGTTTTATGGGCCGTAAACCGAACTATAACACCCTCGTGCATAATAATATTATACACTAATGCGTAATAGAATTATCCCTACAAAGTTAAGTTAATACCTAACTGCAAATTAAATGCGAGTAAACAGAGTATTTTCAATTTAACCGGATAATACATATTTGTAACAACAAAGAGGTTTAAGGCTAAGTATATGTAATCAAACACCATACATTTGACGTGCGCAAAAAAAAACTTGCGCGATATTTTCCATAATTTTCGTATGTTTTTGTAATTTTTTTTCAAAAACTTGTAACTTTCTGGGTATTTTTTTTTCCCTGGCAAGGGAGTGAAAAATTGCGTATGAAACTCGAGAGCAACTTGCTCAGTATACACTCGGCTGATTTACGCCTTCGCCAACGGCTCGGATGCAAACTACAGCCTCGTGTATAATGAGCAACTTAGCTCACTTGTATCATAATCATAAGATACTATTTTTGTATAGCTAAGTTTTGTATAGGTAAGTGATGATGAGGTCTTAAATATTGCTCAGGCTAACGTTGAATTACTGAATTACTGTCTCTCAAAGAACGCCGCCGGTACATACCGTTAGGTGTTAAGCGAGAGATAGATATTTGTTGATATCTATCCGATGGTTTAGCGTGCCCTCCGAAGCACGAAAGCTCTTAGTAGTAATTCCACTAGCGATAATGTAAGGAGCCGTGCCGAAGCTGTATTCAATTATACTGAAGAGTCAGTCAATATCAGTGAAGTAAAAAAGAGATAAATACACTCGAGAGCAATGAATCCGGGTCACTTAAAGTATGTTAAAAATCTCGGAAACTAAAAATGATAGGTTAATGCAATAAATTGTATTTAATAGACAATGTAATACTCCTTAAATGAAAGTAAAAAAAATATGAGTCACCATACATTTTATTAACACAAAATTACATAAAGAAAAAAACTGCTGATCTCTCCTTAAAACAAAAATAGGAAACATGAAATTTTTGAACTTTATTACGATTTTTTTGAATTTTAATACTTCGTATTGCCTCCTCGTGCTTCCATTACTGCGTTTACGCGGTTTGGCATGCTGTACACCAAGTTCCTTATACGATTTTGGGGAATATTCTCCCATTCCTCTGTGAGAGCAATTTTGAGCTCACGAAGCGTGATTGGGGGAGGGTTTCGTTGTTTTACGCATCTGCCTAGCTCGTCCCAAGCATGCTCGATCGGGTTGATATCCGGGCTGCGCGCTGGCCACTCCATACGAGTAATGTTCATCTCTTGAAGGTAGTCATTCACAATCCTACCTGTATGAGGTCGGGCATTGTCATGCATAAATATAGCATCCTCACCTAAATTGACCATAAATGGACCAACGTGATCATTGAGGATTTCTTCCACATATCTTACGCTAGTTAAAGAGCCGTTTTCTATGATCACCAGCTCTGTGCGACTTTCAGAAGAAATTCCGGCCCACACAAGTACAGACCCACCACCGTAGGCTACTTTTTCTTCGATGCATGCTTGCTTGAATCTTTCCCCTGGTCTTCGATACACTCTGTGTCTTCCATCGTGCTTGTAGAGCATAAATTTTGATTCGTCGGAGAACATAACTTTTGACCAATCTTCAATACTCCAATTTACGTGGCTCTGGGCATATCTTAGTCTCGAAATACGATGCCCACGCTCCAGTTTAGGGCCGTTTGCAGGTCTAAGGGGTTTTAAGTTAGATTCTTCAAGCCGACGTCTTACTGTCCATGCACTTGGGTTACTTCCTCCGAGGCGTCGAAACTGATTGGTGAGTTCAGTTCCTGTGAGAAAGCGATTTCGAAGCATGGTGTTCACCAAGTATCGGTCTTCTCGTGCTGTGGTACACCTGGTTCTGCCCGTTCCTGGTCTGCGTAGGTTAGAACCAGTTTTTTCGTAACGTCGGAGAACTCTTTGTACTGTTGACAGCGACACACCGACAGTCCTGGCTGTATCGCGCTGACTCCGGCCGGTTTCCAGCATTTTAAGTATTCTGGTGCATTCTTCAGGCGTAAGCGACATAATTTCAGCTTGAATAATGAATATAGAGCACTATCAACATGGTTTATGTACCCACATAAATGACAGATTACAAACAAAAGCAAAACCAAATGCTGTAATTTCGTAGTTCCATCTTCGAAAGTGGCCCTTTTTCAAATTTGATTTTTTTATGATATAACTTTACAATAACTAAGAAGTTTTAATACCTTCATTTAAGGAGTATTACATTGTCTATTAAATACAATTTATTGCATTAACCTAGCATTTTTAGTTTCCGAGATTTTTAGGATTCTTTAAGTGACCCAATGAATCCATTGCTCTCGAGTGTAAATAAAATAAAAATAAAAAAGCCTTTTATTTCTTCCAGAATACTTATATGTAAAGATTAGTTTTGTTTGTATCACACAATTCAGTAGTTAAATATTTAAAAGTTTAAAGTTACATAGTAGTTACAGTTTTATAACAGAATTTTAGATAAGTTAGTAATGTAGTGAAAATTATTCTGTAAGAACCCCTCTACAGGTAAAGGCCTCCTCCAAATTTAGCCAGTTATCTCTGGATTGCGCTGCTTGTATCCAGTATGGACCTGCTGTGCGTTTAATTTCATCCTCCCATCTGTTGCAAGGTCTTCCTTTCTTTCTTTTGCCCACTGGCCCCCTCCATTTTGTCACTCGTTTTGTCCACCTTTGATCTCGCAGGCGTGCTAAGTGTCCGGCCCACTTCCATTTTAATGCAAGAGCTTGTGTTAAACCATCTGTTGCTTTTGTGATGTTGCGTATTTTCGTATGCCTTATTTTATTTATTCTTTTTATGTTTAACATACTCCGCTCCATTCCTCTTTGGCAAGTTATAATTTTATTTAAGACATTTTTGTTAAACTTCCATGTTTGACAAGCATAGGTCAGGCATGGTAAAAGGCAAGAATTCATGACCTTAGTTTTCAGTTTGATTGGCATGTTACTCTTAAATATTTCTTTGAAGCTCCAGTACTTATTCCATGTGAGCTGGGCCCTGCGCTCAATCTCTTGGTAGTTGTTTAGTTTGTCGAAGCTTATTTGCTTGCCTAAGTAAATGTATTTTTCGGTATATTTGAGAGGCTCGTTGTCGACATATATTTGTACCTTGGTGCTGTTGGTCATTACCATAGTTTTAGATAGGTTCATTTCTAGTCCAGTTTTAGATAGGTCCACATTTTGTTCAATTTGGGGTCTTTTTAGTATGCTTTCATCGCTGCTGTTATTTTGGCTCTCGTGACTGGTGTCTTCTGGCTCTTTTGTGCTGTAGAGATCTCTGTAGAACTCTGTCGCTATGCTGATGATGTCACAGCGTTTGTTTTTAGTTATTTCACCTTGGTTTAGCTCTTCTATCCAAGTTTTACTTGCTTTCAGCTCTTTGTATGCCTTTTTGGTGCTTCCAGTTTGCCGTAGGTGTTTCTCAATAGTATTATATCTGTAGCTGGCATAGTCTTGTTTTATGTATTTGTTGACAAGCTTGTAAAGCGCCGAGATTTCATTTCTTATTGCTCTAGTTTTATTTGAACTTTTTTGCAGGTCTTGTATTATGTATTTGTAATAGGACTCAAATAAGTGACAACACGACCGCCATATTAGAACTGACTTTATTCATATACACCAGTGGTGGGGACGCAGCCCACGTTGCTGTAGATATAGTAACATATAGCTATATAACACTTCCTCCCTCTTATTTGCCGTTACACAAAGACCTATAATCTACTCGAGGAATGTCTCTTAACAACCTACGAGAGCTTCTAGATGATATCCCGTCATTGGGTGAAGTAAAAGGCGTCGTCGGTGATGACGTCGTCACAGAAAGGGTAGAAGGCACCACATTCCCATTGGCAGTCTCCTCCGCCGTCATTACACTAGTGGATTCATCCGGTAGCTCTAGTGTAGGTATTTGAACTAAATCATAGTTATGACTGACATCGGCATGGAAGCTTTTCGTGCCTTTATACAATATGATCTGGTTTTTTTTACTGTACCCGATGATACGAAGTCTTTAATAAGGAACATAACTTTTCCGATTATATTTAAAACAATGCCTTGACACCAAACAAACTTATTTTTGTTCACATATTTTTTATATAAAACTTTATCACCGACATCGATTGTTTTTATATCGCTTCCACCGTATGCTTTACACTGTAAGAACTGTTTGCGTTGGACGTTATCAGCCAATGATGTGGACGAGGACGACTTGAGATCTTTATCGTCGGCGCGAGGATTACACAGATCAAGTCGCGATCTCAGCTTGTGCCCAAACACTAGCTGGGCAGGCGAGAATCCAGTGACAGAATGTACTGAGTTTCGGTAGTCAAACAAGTACTTCAGCAGTCTATTCCTAACTTCATTTTTATTTGTGGATGACATTACACAAGATTTAATACCCCTCTTAACTATTTTGACATAACTTTCTGCCTGTCCATTACTGGCTGGATGGTAAGCGGGTGAAGTGAGGTGTTTTATCCCATTTAACGTACAAAATGCTCTAAACTCCTGAGAAGAAAAAACTGATGCGTTATCGCTAACTAACGTATGCATTAAGCCAAATCTAGACATATACTCGTACAGTTTGTCGATTGTAGCAGCCGAACTAGTATTACCGCACATATCAAAAACCTCCACCCACTTTGTATATGCATCCACTATAACTAGGTACATATGTTCATTTAAGGGGCCCAAAAAATCTATGTGTACTCTATACATAGGTTTGGCAGGATATTGCCATGGCGCAAGAGGCGCACGCGGTGGTGATGGCCGTAATTGATTACATACGTCACATGACCCTATCATGCTTTCGAGCGCCGCATCGATACCTGGGTACCAGAAACGGGAGCGAGCCTCGGCTTTCGTTTTTACGATACCCATATGTGAGCTATGAAGCTCATACAACAATTTGTTGTGCAATTTTTCTGGTACCACTACCTTGTGTCCCCTCATGAGACATCCATTTTCGACGGACAATTGGGTCCTACATAAAAAATAAGGCCTTAGCCGTAGGTCCAAAACCTTTTTGGGCCACCCTTTTTGAACAAAGTCGATAACCTGTCTTAATAGAACATCGCTATGCGTTTCTTCCCGCAGATCATTGAGCATGACTGGTACATCGCCTTTTACTACAAAATTTACATAGGTAGCTAAATCGACGGATTCCCCGTTATCGCTGGGAGTTATCACTGGCACCACCGCCGCCACCGGCTCGGGAAGGCTAGCACGCGATAGATAGTCGGAGCTGTTATTGGCACTTCGAATATATTCAATTGTATAATTATAGGCACTTAAGAAAATCGCATACCTTTGCAGCCGGTTCGCGGACACTTCCGGAACACCTTTATGTGGGCCAAAAATCGAAATAAGTGGCTTATGGTCAGTGCGCAATGTAAACGGAATTGACCTACCGTATAAATATTGATGAAAGCGACGAACACCAAATATAATCGCTGTGGCTTCTTTTTGTATTTGCGAATAACGCTTTTCAGCTGCATTTAGTGTCCGTGATGCAAATGATACTGGTCGTTCGATACCATCTTTATCAATTTGGGACAAAATCGCTCCAAGCCCACTAGGTGACGCGTCTACAGTCAAGATTAACTTTGAATCAGGATTAAAATGCGCTAGAACTCGATCTGAAGTTAAAATGTTCTTTATTTTTATAAATGCATCATTGTGTTCTCTGTCCCAATTCCATTTTGTACCTTTTTTTAATAAATCATACAAAGGGCTGAGAATGCTTGATGCATGCGGAACGAAGTTCCTGTAATAATTTACTAATCCTAAGAATGACTGCAGTTTGTTAACATTGGTTGGAATCGGTGCATCTACAATTGCTTTTACCTTTTCTGGCGCTTTTTTAAGTCCTGTTTTGTCCAATACGTAGCCAAGATAACTTATTTCGTCTTTAAAAAACTCGCACTTGTCTTTTCTCAGAGTTAAACCAGCATCCTGAAGCCTTTGCAAAACCACGTTTAATCTTTCCATGTGAGCTGTTGGATTTTCCGCTGTTATAAGAATATCGTCCAACAGACACAGCACGCCATCCATGCCAGACAGTAAATTTTCCATTGTTTTCTGGAAGATACACGGGGCGCTAGCCAATCCGTAACATAAACGGGTATACATAAATAGGCCTCGATGGGTATTTATACAAGTAATTTTTTTCGAGTCATCATCTAAAACCAGCTGTTTATAGGCCATGGACAAATCCAATTTTGAGTACTGTTGTCCGCCGTGTAACTTAGAAAACAACTCGCGTACTGTAGGCAATGGATAATGCTCTATTACCAGCTGTTTATTTATTGACACCGAGAAGTCTGCGCACAGCCTAACGGAGCCATCACGTTTGAGCACCGGGACTATCGGTGACGCATACTCGCTGTGTTCTACAGGCTTCAAGATACCTAATTTCAGTAAACGGTCTAGTTCTTTATCTACCTCTGCACGTAACGCAAACGCCATCGGCCGCGCCTTACAGAAAACAGGTTTCGCGTTATCGCAAAGTCTTAATTTTACCTTATATTTGTTAAATGTACCTAATTTGTCGGAGAATAAATCGGGATAGCACATTTGTAATTGCGAAATAAAGTTATTTGATGCATTTACAAAATTACATGGTGCTAGCTGCAAATTAAATAGGGATAAAAAATCTCTGCCTAGTAATGGAGGGCCGCCATTGCGAATAACATGTACTGTCAGCGCATGAGTCATATTCATGTAAGTTACCGGCATTACTGCAGCTCCTAAGCATTCCATACAGCTACCAATATAAGAATATAACTGATTCCGGACCTTAGTTAACGGTACACTGCTGAAGTATTGCTTGTACGTTTTTTCAGAGATTATAGTAACAGGAGCTCCGCTATCAATTTCAAAAACTAATCGCTGCCCGTTGATTCCTACTGATTCTGTCATTGGTTCTCCCCGCACTGTGCGAATATTATTGATACACTTACCGTCATCGTCCTCACCCACATCGCTGCCTGTTGTTATATACTTTGTTTTGACCACTTTACACATATTACGCAAATGCCCTTTTTCATTACACTTTTTGCACTTGTAATTTGCGTAGCGGCATTGTGAGGACTTATGATTACTACGACCACAAACCAAACACTTTTGTTTCACTGAAAGATCGCGATTATTTGACGACAAATATCCTTTTTCAATCTTGAATAATTGTTCATGACTTGGTGGCATCGGCACCGCGGTGGCTGCTGCAGCCCGCGCGCAGCGAACGCTTTCTGCGATTTCAATCGCCTTGGCTAGCGTCAATTCTTCCAAATCGCACGCGAACAGCTTTTCTCTCTCTGGACCAGGTACAATGCCCATTACAAAACGGTCACGTAGTGCTTCTTCAACATTTGCGAAGCCACAATGAGCAGTGAGCCCTCGAAGTCTAGCCGCCCATTGAATATGCGACTCGCCGGCTTTCTGCACTGCTGCATAAAAGTTATAGCGTTCAGTAAATCCGAAGCGTTTTGGTGTGAAGTGAACGTCCAATAGCTTGATAATATCATCAAAAGGCACCTCCTGTAAATCCTTTGGTAATGCGAGATCCGCTGCGAGTTTGTATGTAGCATCAGTAAGTGCACTTAACAAAATGGCGCGTCGTTTTGTTCCCGTAACGTCTGTTTTCGCCGCGATGTCGTTGGCGATAAACCACTGGGTTAATCTACACTTGTATGTGTCCCACTTTTGCACATTGTGATCAAACGTTGATAGCACGCTGAAATTAGACATTTTCCCGAATCGTCGCCAATTATTATGTATTTGTAATAGGACTCAAATAAGTGACAACACGACCGCCATATTAGAACTGACTTTATTCATATACACCAGTGGTGGGGACGCAGCCCACGTTGCTGTAGATATAGTAACATATAGCTATATAACATCTTGTCTTCTTTTAAAAAGTTTTAATGTACGCTCTGAAAATATTTTGTGCACATTCTTTAGGTTTTGTGTTGCTCGGGCGTTTTGCAAGCTTGAGGTGATGATTCTGATTAAGTTGTCATAATATTTCTGGACTGGGATAATATTCTTGGCGAACATTTGATCTTCCAATAGGTAGGAGTTTAGGTATTCTTTGAACTTGCTTATTTCTTCCTCACTTCTTATTGTGCTATGTTGACAGTTAGTAAAGCTTGTTCTGCTTTTTTTCAAATGAGTATCATATGTTATTGTAGCTCTTACTGGCCTGTGGTCTGAGGGGTAGTTAATGTTCAATACTTCTATGTTTTTAAACAGACAAGGTCGATTTGACAGCACAAAGTCTATTTCATTTTTGTGAGTTCCATCTGGTGATCGCCAGGTCCATCTTTTTTTGTTTTTCTTTTTGAAGAAAGTGTTCAAAATTGATAGTTTGTTTTCACTGGCATATTCGATTAGTCTTTGACCTCTCTCATTTCTAATTCCATATCCGTGTGCTTTCATGATTAAATTTTCCTCATTTTTTGGTATTCCAATTTTAACATTTAGGTCACCCATCAATATGAAGTCTTTGTGTGCTAGTCCTATTGCCCTGTTTAGTGTGGCATAAAAGTTGTCAATTTCATCGTCATTAGCTTGTGCAGTAGGGGCATATACTTGGGTTATGGACCAGCTGGTACTCTGAAATTTCATGTTCAGTATGGCTACTCTTTCAGAAAGGCCGTGGTACCTTTCTATATTGCTTTTAAGATAGCATTTAACTATAAAACCTATGCCATGCCTTCCAGGTGTGTGGCCTGTATAGCAGAAAATGAAGTTTTCATGCTCTTCAATTTTGTTTCCAATTCGTCTTGTTTCGGCTAATCCTATTACATCATATTTAATTTCTTTGAGAGCTTCATTTAGCTCTATCAAACGTTCATATGATGAAAGTGTTTTAACATTGTATGTCACTGTATAACGTTTTTTGTGGGCTTGATTCATTTAACGGAGGGTTGTTTGGAGGGTTTTGGTGATGATCTTCCACGGTGACCAGCCGGCTTGGAAGATGAGTTTGATGTTCTGATAGTGGTTGTTGTATGTTGACGTTGTAGGAGGGGGAAGGTAATTGCTAATATAGCATTAACGGTATTATTTTGCTGCAAATCTGATGGGTTGTTTGTGTTTTTATTAATCAGGTAATTCAGCATGCCCGGTTTTAAAATACCTTCCGATAGGCTTGATGTTCTTCTTATTTGTGTTTGTGATTTATTTTTCTTGTTAGCCTGTGTATTTGTTTCGGCTCCTTTTGCAGTTTTGTTTTCAGGCGAAGCGAAAGCATTCTTTTGTTGTTTGCAGTTGTTTTGTTTTTTTCACTTATGACAAGCTTGTCATATTTTATTTTTACAAGGTTTCCCTTTTCCCTTTCCATTCTTGCTTATTCATGAAGCTCTTTCCTCTTCTCTAAAATGTTTTGTGGGAAATCTTCCGTTATGTAGTAACTGGTATTTTTAAGTGCACTTCTATTTTTAAACAAATCAATTTTTGTGCCAAGTGTACAAAAAGTGACAATTAGTGGTCGAGGTCTTTCCTCTTTCTTGCCTATTCTTCTTACTTCTTGGATATCCCTGGGACCCAGTTCTCGAAAGAAGTGTTCTTTGATGAAGTTCAATATGAGACTTTCTAGGTTAGAATATGATGTTTCCATTTCTTTTATTCCGAAAAAGACGACGTTGTTTTTCCTTGCCTGTTTTTCTAGAAAATACAGTCGTTTTTCTTGGTTTTCACATTTTTCCCTTAGATGCTCGTATTTCTCATTGAATAGTTTAAACTTATCTTCCAGTATGCAGTTTATATTTTGCGTAACTTTTTCCGTTACCATTTCTCCACTTTTTTCTATTGCGGTTTTCTGTTCATCTAAATCTCTTCGAATTTTTCGAAGCTCGTGCATAATTTCCTCCATTTCTTAAACTTCCTGGATCGATTTAATAATACAAATTGTAATAAAATACAATTTTTAAGCGATTGTTATGCTACTGCTAGCGCCCTCTTGAGTCCCTGCTCTGAATCGCTATATTGCTTAAATTTTTGCCAGTCACTTTTCGATATTGATAAAGTAGGGTTAGATATCACATTTATTTTTTTAAAAACCAATTCCAGGATTATGAATGTTAACAATTTACTTCAGTAATACTTAAAATCACAGTCTTTCACTTAAAATTTATAAAATATGGGAGATAAGTCTGTATAAACACACAATACGACTAGTTTACAATCGAGTCGTTTTCACTACTAACATAGTTTTCACTGAATGTTTGACGTTATCCACTATGTATGATGTAAATCACTTGTTTATTTCTTCACTTTTGTCCTTTCCGCTCAGTAAATGCACTTATTTTTATTATAATATCACTTTTTGTCAATCAAGGCTACAAATTTCTACATATTATTTGTAAAATCTTCATTAGTACTTCACACTTGAAAGTAATTCAAATAAATATTGAAATTGATTTCAGGACTAAACGTGGTACATGCGCATCCAACTTGACACTGAAGACCGTGAAACCATCCGAAGATCGCTTTGTGCATATGTTCGAAAGGAAATGCACTGAATTAGGTAAACAGTGCAGTGGCGCAACTTATTTTCTAAGTACCTACTACATAAGTAATTTCATATTTCTTTACTTAAACCTGGACTGCGGGAACTTGACAGTATGCACATATTAAGGGCAAAGTTAAACAAAAAATATTTTTTTTTTAAAAATAATTTAAGCTGATAGCTTAAAATATTATTTAAATTATTATTTTAATAAAATCCTTAAAAATATATCTATAGACAATTTCGCCTTATTCGATCGAGACTAAATATTCATAGTAATTTAGTCTCGATTGTGCGCGCGTAGGTACAAAATCTGAGGATTCTTTGTGTAGAATCGAAACGCGTCCAAAATTCTTCGACGTGGCGTTTGTGACGTCACGTCGGCTTAGCAGAAAAAATAGGCAGAATTGTCACTAGATATATTTTTAAGTGTTTTATTAAAATATTTATTATTATTAAATATGGATTTCCGTAAAGTAATCGTTTTTCGCACTGACAGCGTCGCCATTGCGTTACCCACGATTGTTTACTTAAAACTACATACATTACGTAACTGCTTCACGTATCTTTAAGACGCCTATTAATTATAACTATAAATGTTTTAATTAGGTAATGCTGAAGGAAAAATGGCAAGAGGTCCACAAGAAGGGGAGTTTTCTATACTCAGCTTAAACAATCGTCCGTGGATAGCAGCAGGTGTTGTTTTATTGGCGAAAGAGAAAGAAATACACATACTTTTGGAACGGTAAAGTTTATTATTTAAGGTGGAAACTCACTTCTGTGGCTGGAAATACAAAATTTATATTGATAGTTGTAATCGCGAGTTTAAACAAAATTTCTCGTACTTTTAAAAATTTATTGAACACCAATTAACTTGATTCCCTAAATAACCCCTATAAACAGCAATAATATTAAAAATACGTTTACCGCCCGTTTGGTTTTGTTGCTAGATCGTTTATTGTACTCTATCAATAGGTACACGAGTTTCGAAGATGTTTTACCATAATGTTGTCTTAGGTTTTCGCGATTGTTACACATAGTAATTAAACAACTTTAAACGGTTTAAATCGCGTATATGTTTCATTATTTCATCCCGACGTTTCAAACACTTTGCAGTGATCGTGGTCACGGGGTGACTAATTGATTTTATTTGTCACATGAGTTATTAAGTAATTATTTGGTCTACCGTCAGAAATTTTTATATTAATCATAACGTTCCCTATTCACGCAGTATTCGCTCACAGTGTCCAAAGGTCTTGCAGATTTGTGTCGGCCTTGGGATTTAATTAATTTGATAACAGGATCCCAAGCAGGTGGTACTTGCCAACCATCATCTCTATTGTAATTTGGGTACTTTTTGATTTCAATAGCCTGGCGTACCATTCCTGGCATAAACCAGGTCTCTCTGGCAAGGATTTGTGGGTTGTGATGTAGTGGTTGGGTTTGTCCTGGGCATGTTCACCAACCGCAGACTTGGTCGAGCGTCTGTTCTTCATGTCAGCAATGTCTTCTTTTACTCGGATACCAACGCTCCTCTTTGTTTGCCCAATGTATAATGTGTGACAACCCACATTCACAATCAAGTTTGTAAACGCCTGCATCTTGTAAGGGAATCTCTCCAAAGAATACATGGCTGAGCTAATGTCAAAATTGTATCTCGGTAAGTTATGCGCAGATAACGTATAATACAGAAAAAATACGCTTGTTCTATTAATTATTTAGAACTAGCGACCCGCCCGGCTTCGCACGGGTGAATGCTGATACTAAACATACTACAGAATGTCTTTATATACAACGTTCACAGCTTTTTTGGCATTTGACAATATAAACATGTTTTCTTTAGAGGTTACTCTTGAAAGGTTAAAGAGACTCTTGCCATCACATTAAATACCTCTAAAATTATCAGTGTTTCTCTAGTATATTATTGGTGTATTATACATATAAATCTTCCTCTTGAATTACTCTGTCTATTAAAAAACCGCATCAAAATCCGTTGCGTAGTTTTAAAGATTTTAGCATACATAGGAATAGACAGCGGAAAGTGACTTTGTTTTATACTACGTAGTGATTATTGGACATGTTATATTTTGTCTACCACGTTTTATGTTCACGTTATTTTAGCTTCGTCGAAAGCGCGACATGACTATATCTGTTGTGGGTGGAATTTTTTAAACCGACATAAATGTTGTATGTAACTTTACCAAAAAAATATTTGTTGAATACCGTGGTAGTACTGTATCAGCCGGATAACTACTGCTGACTACAGCCACCACCATTAAGGGTGGTCAGGCTTGGCAGGCGTCTTGGGGATCGCAGTATAAGATAACATCTCCTCAAATGGCGCTACTGCCCAACTTGCAGTATTTTATCCTTAGTCGTCTCTTACGACATCTATGGGATGAGTAGGGGGTGGGCGAGCGGAATTCCATGGTATATATCTGATTTCAAAACCATAATTATGTAATGTAGACCACAAGCCATTTCCGAAAAATACCTGTAAATTTACAACAGTAATGTATAAAGTTATACTTATTTTCCAGTGATGTAAGCCGTCGCCTGAGTAAAGACACTCTATTCCACATCGACACGTATGAATCGTATGCAACGACTGTTCAGAACTTGACCAACTTGGGAGTCCTCATGGAGGATAGCGAGCGGGCTGAGAGGCTAAGAAAGTAAGCCCTTTATAATAAAGAGTTTTTCAACAAGAATTTTGGTTTGCCAAAACAATATAAAAGAAACAATTTAGATTAAGATGATTAAAATTTTTTTGTATTACGAAGAGAAAAGTTTGGCAATAATGAATGAAAAATGATATCTGACAAATGTCCACCACGAGCACGCTGATAGATGCAAATTTTTTCATCAAAGTTTTTAAACACTTTTTCGCAAAATTGCGGGTCTATTTCGTTAATCACATGAGGAATTTTGATTTTTAGGGCTGCAATCGATTCGATTGGCTCCGTATAGACTCTGCCCTTAACATAGCCCCACAAAAAATAATCCAGTAGTGTTAAATCACACGATCTGACTGCGATAACCGCTGAATTTCGTGAAATTATGCGATCGGGAAATTTTGTTTGCAATAAATTTATCATTTCATTGGCTGTGACATGTGACACATTTTGTGCCTCTGCACAGGAGGAGGCCTGCGTTGAGCGAAAAATGTTTTTGAATGAAATTTAGCGACAAAATGTTTAATATCGGTCTCAGAAGGACTATTATGATGTCCGAAAATATCAAGAATTTTACAAAATCTAACTTTAACAGAACCACCATTTTCATAGTGGATTTTAATTATTTTAATCCGATTCTCGAGCTAAATTGAATTCATTGAAACAAGTGCCAAAGCATCTGCTACGAATACGTCACAAAACTAAATGTCAAAACCGTCATGCTGTTGGTGTAGCCCCTATTGAAAAACAAAGTTCTTGTTGAAAAACCTTTATTACACTATAATTTATGTTTTTGGTTTGTTAACGTGAAAAAACAATTTGGTAGAAATAAAAACCAGACAAATGCGAGTCGGACTCTCGTACCGAGGGTTCCGTACAAACCTGTAGGTATATGAGATATGAGTAAAAGTTATTGTTATATTTTATTGCTAAATGAAATTCAAAAATAAATATTAAATACTGAACCAACACTAAGGGAAACGAGATTAGAATCCACAAAGCAAAGTGTAACCTCTTTATAGGCAACACGCTAAACAAACCATTATGCGACTGTCACCACATCTGTAGAGTGAAATCGGTTAAATATCTTGGTGTAATAATCGATGATACTCGTTAACTTTAAAGAACACATCACAAGAACAGCAAAGATAGTAAGGAAATTAATGTTTCAATGTTTCAAGCGGATCAAGTTTATGGGTTCGTCGGCTGGTCTACATTTCTCTGTGCCAAAGTATTATACAATACTACATTGGTATATGGGGTGGAGCTCTCAAATCTAACTTGATTGAATTAGAAAGAGCTCAGTAAGTGATCCTTAATGACAGGTAAACCTAGGAGGTACTCAACTGAGATTCTTTACAAAGACGTGTCAGTTCTCACCGTTCGTCAGCTATTCATTCTGCACTAATGCCTAAGAACCCACAAGCCGAAAAGATACTGCACTAATAAACGGAAGCGCCCTATCAAATTACCTCTTCCCAATAATAATACAGGATTTGCTCGCAGGATGCCCATGTATCTATTTCCATATATCTATAATAGAGTTCTCGACTACTGTGACATCACCACATATTCACTAAACGAAGCTAAGTCGAAACTCTGTGCATGGCTATACTCAATCTCATACGATGAGACTGAGAGATTGTTAGTATAATATAATAAAAAGTACACATAAATATAACATGCATACAAATACCAATACAAGCACAACTCTAAAACAACCTTCACCAATCCGCATACTACACATAGGTACGCTCCCCACACACAAATAATCTCTCTCTCTGGCTTCAACTACTACATCAAATGAAGCTTAAATATAGACATTGAGAGTACAAGATAAATGCTATTTAACTTAACTTAGATCTAAATTAAATAAGAAATTTATTAATTGTCTAAATAAGAAGATATAAAATTTATAATACAGAGTTATCAAGGGTTACCAAGATACAGGCTGCGCCTAGTTTGGAACCCATTGCCTAAACATGCATGAATATATGTTATATATGTTTATTAGGATTATTTAGATAAGAAACTAGGAATATTATAATTATGTATATATTTGTGAACACTTTTATGAATAATTAATAATAAAATGTAGCTTGAAGTCACCGCGGGAACAGTAATTTGAAAGTAATTAAGTCATTTTGGAAGTGGCGAGATCATTGCGTTTATGAATTTTATATAATTATTATTGTAAGCGTTAACACTTCCAACGTCCGGCTTTTATTTGATGTGAGGAACCGTAAAAAATTCTAAAGCATGAACTGTATACATTTCATGAAGGAACACAACATAATTCAACCTCTCGGTGTGAACAGCGCAGTGCAGTGTCAAATAGAACAGAAAGGAGACACTGCAACTGTAATGGGTAGTTGTGACAATTACCATCAGGGGCGAATAGTCCGTCTCTTTAGTTAAATATAATGGTTCCAAACCATCCCATAATCTATTTTACTGCTGCGGGTAGTACTTTTTTTAATACTGCTAATAGGCAAGCCTTTGACCACTATCTCACCTGATAGTGAGTGATGATGTGGTCGAACATGTTAGGTGCTTGGCGGCAGAGTTTCTACTTGAGGGTGGTTGCTAGCCAGGCGGGCATTCGCTAAATGCCCTACCACCATTCTGTAACGACTGCCATGGTAAAACAAAAACCGGGACTGACGGCTTAACGTGCTCTCCGAAGCGCGGAAGCGCTCAGTCGGTAGTCACTAGCGGTCACCCATCCAAGTCATGACCGCGGCGGACGTTGCTTAACTTAGCTGATCGATTAAGAACCGCCAAGCAAAATTCGCTACGAGCGCTTTTTAGTGTTTTTAATTAGATATAATTTTCAGGATAATAATTGACAAATCACCACCGGAGTTTGAAAAAAAACTGCCCCGCGAAGTGGGCCGCCTCGGTGCTAAGCTGATGCGCTCCTTGAACATAGAACAGCAGCGGGCGGTGCTCAAAGCTATCACCGCTAAGGACTACGCTCTGTTGCAAGGATTACCGGGCACTGGTAAGGAATATATTGTCCTTCGAAATTAGCTTCTACTCTTTCAATAAAAGGATGTTGGCAACCTTTTTCTACACAACGAAAAAAATACGGCAATTTATTAGTTTTGTTAAATTTTGTTTGTTACTAAATAATTAAGTATGTACGTTTTTAATTATTCCAAATAATTTTCCAATATATAATCTGATAGTGAAAGTTATGATTTTATAATGTGATGTAGATACCACTAAAAATACAGCTCAAAAAGTCATACAGAAGTTATATTCTTGAAAAAAGGTTTTAATCAAATAATTAAAAGAAGAGGTAGGATTTATTCGTACTCGATTTTCAATGAAAGAAGGTTGGCAACTTTTCTAAAAAAGCGTGGCAATTTATTTGTTTTGTTAAATTTAGTTTCTTACTAAATAGATAATTTTACAATAAGCTTTTAATTATTCCAAATAATTTTCCAAGATGTCATATAGTAGTGAAAGTGACGATTTAATAATGGTAACGCCTTATAAAATGCAGGTGTAGAAGTCATAAAGAACTTACTTCCTGGGAAGTCTCGGGACAAATACGAGAAAACTTATAATGATTTTATTTCCCTTTGTTTTCGTAGTGTAGTATAAAGCACTATTTATACGTCGGCGGAAAATTCTACTTCTGTTCTTGAGTTTCATTTAAGACCTCCGCTGCGCGTCGGGATTAAACATACACTCGAACAGGAATAGATCGTTTTCTCCCCTCGGTATACAATGTACTATTGCATGTACAAATCCAGCGTACGACTATTAATAGAGGTTCATAACACAATCAACAAATGTCAGTACATAAACACCCTGCGGCTGGTAATATTATATTTTGTGAAAAAGTGACTGTATCGTCATTCTGTTTTAGGTAAGACCCAGACGATAAGCGTTTTGATACAAATGCTGGTCGGCTTGAAGCAACGGGTATTAGTCACTGCGCACACGCACTCCGCCGTCGATACCGTCCTCACCAGGTAACTAACTGCTCATTGTTTAAAGTTTAGTCTGTTAAAGGTTGTCTCGTCATCCTGATTGAAATAATAGCAAACCTAATCGTTGATTTATAAATAATTTTACATGGTGGACGGGCATTTTGCAATGCCCGCCTGGCTAGCGACCACCCTCAATTAGAAAATCTGTCGCCAAGCACCTAACGGTGTGTTCCGGCAGCAGTACTTGAGAGCCAGTGAAATTACAGGCACATAAGAATTAACAACTATGTCTCAAGGTGACGGGAGCAATGCAACTTGTGACGAAATGCATCTGTTATAGGTAGAGGCTAGTTCGCTTAACATCAGATGGAGCTTGTTACGCCTGACCAAAATAAAAATAAAATGGAGCTCTGTAGCTTCACAGTAAATAGAATAATTAGGCAGAAGGTAATGTGGTGATTGATAGAGACTACTCACTGATAACTGGAGATTAAGTACATCAGCGTTGGAGATACTTCCTATATTACCAGTTCATTCTGTCATTTCATAAACAAACAACTTGACCACACATTCGGTATGAATATCTTGCCATGCGGATAATATTGAAACACTTCTGCTACAAGTGCCACAGTATACTAAAAAGTATAGTATTTTGATAAAATACATAAGTAAATAAATATATAAGTCTTTTTGCCTTTATATGTTTTGTATAATGTTTGATCTCCAGGTTACCAGATACAATAAAGGTGATGCGACTCGGATCATCGGCTCGCGTGGCGCCATCTCTGTCGAAACGCAGCGAACAAACGCTGATATCTTCCTGCGAAACTACTGAGCAGTTGGGAAGGCTTTATGAATCAATAGTAAGCATTTCTATTTATTGTGAAATATAATTTACGGATTTTAATATATTAGTCAATATATTATATGCCGTAAATTATAGCCGTTGTTTAGTTATGGATTAAAAACTAAGCGGATATGTCGTCATCTTCACATGAAATCACCGAAATTGAATAGACAATAATATTAGTATTGTCAACTTTGTGTCTTTCCTGTACTAATTTGGATTTTATCGCAAATAAAATAAAAACTTTTTGTTTGTGCGTACTGGATACTATTGGAAGTGGGATGTAACCATTACCACAGAATAAAAATAACCAGAAGGATCACACCGCAAAACCATTCCAATAAAATAACCGACTCTAGCTACGAAGCAATTAAGCGAAGTACCTAATATTTATGTTCACCTACAAGGCGTCTCTTTCTATCGCATAGCTCTGATCTCTTCTGACTTGGCACGTAACGTAGAATAATCCCGTCCGGACAGATATGCTGTTTTTACTTCTAAACATCGTTGTCCAGAATCTTTCTGAAGCGCTCGTGGTGTAGCTTACTTAGCCGTTCTTAACCGATAGAGCTTTTCCTCCTGTGTTAGCTCTGGGAATAGGGAGTTCGGGAGTTCTTATCTTTATGTAAGTACCTGTGTACCAACCCTGTGGGATGCCGGGATTAGAATTGCACCTCCCTATATCATCCCGTGGGTGTCGTAAGAGGCGACTAAGGGAAAAGTACTGGAAGGTGGGCAGCAGTGCCTTCTAAAGAACTGCCAACTTACACTGCGATCTCCAAGACGCCTGCCAAGCGTGGGGACTTGGCAAATACCCCCTTAATAGGGGAGGATGTGTTCGGCAGTGGACGATCCGGCGGTTACAGAGACCAGTGTACCGTTCCATCTTCAGGGAGTGAATGCAAAGTTCACTTCGTTCAGAACGTATTTCACATCTATGGTGTTGTAGCGCGTGCACAACAGCTCATAGCTGATGGATGCCAGCCAACATATTTGAGTTACTGTATCTTCGCGTGGCCTTTCACGTAATATATCTTACAAATGGTCTGTCTGGCATAGATCGCTTTGAGCGATAAAACAGCATCTCCTACTTTTAATATCTGTTTGTCTCTAACATTTGCGTTTGAAAAGAGTTTAATCTATTTCGATGAGGTTATCTCTGATGGTATAGAGCAATTGGTTGACATCTCTGTTGATGATGACATTCTCAGCCTCAAGCAACCGTGCTGCCATTACGATAGTTAAGAAGTGGTTCATGTGAGCCTCGTCTTTTAACAGACGAGGCCTGACGAGATGTTTTACGCACAATGTATTTGTTCAATGCATGCCAAGAATACGTTAGGTTTTCAATCCGTTCAGAATACTCAGCGTGAGTTCAAAATGCACGAGACTGTATTTTATAATTGTTGTTGTTGTTATACTTTTGTCCTTTAATCACTCGAAGCTTGACGCTCGTACGTATCAATTACCGTTTTTTCAATTATTATAAAAAAAAATACCTTAGGTAGTTATATCACCACTATCATCATCTCGTCCTATACTTTTGTCGCCCCAAGCATTATATTCTTTATCTAGCTAGGCTGTAATAATCTATAAAATCTAATATTTGTTATTTTCTAGGAAGTTGTTGGGGTGACGTGTTTGGGAGCTGCGCACGCGATGCTATCTAGAATAATGTTCGATGTTTGCATCGTCGATGAAGCCACACAGGTAAAATATTCTTTACAGCGAAAATAACAAACAATGTAAGAAATTTTCAACACATAGACCTTCATAAGATTCTATACGAATATTACTGTTCCTACATACAAATTCTTGGCATGGTTAGGATTGGTTTATTAAAGTAATGTAATAACATAAATAACTTTACTCATTCATGCTTACTCTGCAAAGATGTACACTTCAACGGTAAGTACTGATAAGGTAACAGTACACAAACACGTATCAATCAACGTAAACTTGCCTCATTCAAACAACTACAACGGATAGTGTGCGTTGTAGTATGATATTCCATAAAAATAATACCGAACGGCTTGAGCTGAGGCGAAGTCGAAACGATGCCGGTTAGATTAGTGGGCGTCAACCATAAGACTAGAATACGGGTGCAACTGCTATTCCTTATTATTATTATTATTTGATGAGAAACTAAATAAAAAACTTTCAAAGTTTTGTCTCTAGCAGTATTCGAACCCCCCTGTCTCCCTGCTCTACGCACCAGGTGCTTTAACGCGCTCGGCCTAGACACTTGCTGGATAGACGCAAATTTAGTGCCACATATTATTATTTTAACCGTCATAAGCGACGATGCGGCATTTATTCTTTGAAAACATTTATAAATGTGATGTTCGGTTACCGTACGATAGAGCTTGATATCATGTTTAAAATAATTATTCTAAAATCTCAGTACAATTCGGTATAAGACCTAAGGCCGCCAATTGTGACATTATTGTAATTTATTCTATGTAAATTTATCATTTATATGTACTGTGGTGTTTCAATAAAGAGTTCTATCTATGTACAATTCTGGTCAAAGTTTTTTTACTGACTTATATCTCTAGAGCCCTACAGCACAGGTGTTAGGCGCAGATTGAAAGATTCTCAAACTGTATACTTAATAACAGGTGCTACAAAGTACGGTGCTCCGGCCGTTATTCGCCGCGAAGAAGTTTGTCCTCGTTGGAGATCCTGAACAACTGCCGCCTGTGGTCCGGAGTCGTGCTGCAAGGTGATTTCATTCCTCAGCTTAAAACTTTAATGAGTGCAAATTTATTATTTACTGGTTAAGTCATTGAATTTTTCTACAGGCAGTGATGAGTAGAATTCTGGTACAATAACCAAAATGTGGGTGCTTATACACCTATAATTACCTAAGGTTGGGAAATAAATTCAAAGCATTGCCATATAAAATAACATTCCTTGAGGTGCCGGGCAATGGGATCGGGAATGATATAAAATAAAATATTTTGTCAATGGATATAGTTTACTAATATAAATTATGAATTAAATTTAAATAGCGAATAATGACAAAAATAAATATAATTATTATAATGAAACGTTTATTTTGCTACAGACGTCTAGGAATGGAGGAAAGCTTAT
Organism: Plagodis dolabraria; assembly: GCA_963854805.1. Lineage (NCBI taxonomy): Eukaryota > Metazoa > Arthropoda > Insecta > Lepidoptera > Geometridae > Plagodis > Plagodis dolabraria. Next base: position 13,292,316 of record OY978461.1, read on the forward strand.
TCCACAGATTGATGAGAGAAGATGCGACGTCAACGTTACAACTGCAGTACCGCATGAACCAAGCGCTCGCAGACATTGCCAATAAAGTCGCCTACAACGATAGACTGAAATGCGCCGATGAAAAGGTCGCTCAAGCAAGACTGAACTTTGACACAAAGGTAATAGCTATTTCTCTCTCTCTCACTAGCTCTAACCAGTAGCCTAATATCTTTATAATATAATATGAAATAACTGTTTATACGGAAATTACTAAATAGTCGTGAATTTGACAAATCGTTAGATTATCCCAATATGTGTAGAAGAATTCCTCATCTGGGAGACGTCCAGATGGGTTGGTTCGTCACCCAGGGCGATGGTCCGCCTTCTTTGGGGCGAGTTCTCTTTTCGCACGACTCCGTCATAGTAGGTACACAACCCGTCATATTAAGTACATACCGTCATTGTATGTACAGACCGTCATAGTAGGTACAAACCGTCATATTAAGTACAGACCGTCATTGTATGTATAGACCGTCATAATAGGTAGAGACCGTCATATTAAGTACAGACCGTCATTGTATGTACAGACCGTCATAGTAGGTACAGTCCGTCATATTAAGTACAGACCGTCATTGTATGTACAGACCGTCATATTAAGTACAGACCGTCATAGTAGGTACAGACCGTCATATTAAGTACAGACCGTCATTGTATGTACAGACCGTCAGTACAAATCGTCATAATATTTATTTGATTTTCTTTGATTTGATTTGAAATCGTCATAGCAGGTACAGACCGTCACAGTTTTAGATTACGACCTCAAAGCAGTAGTGGCGAAACCCTATTGTGTTAAGGCGTCAAGGGCACTTTAGCAAGTGAAAATACTGGGCATGATCGAGACATAAGAACTAGTGTATCGGAGTGACGAGCACAGTGCAGTGTCACGAAGAACTAGAATAGTTGTCACTATTCTAGTTCTTGACTCTGGTGTGACGCGTACGTTCGAGTACGCCGAGACTTGTCCGTCTCAAAATTTCAGTAAAACAGCTGCTATATCGCTATATTAACAGCTGGGTGGAAGTACAAGCTGTACAAGATAATGAAATGAATCAATCTTTATAGGTTTCACTCTGTGTTGGCCAGTAAAAATAACTTTTATGAAATAGAAAAAAATATATATTAAAAATACATAATCTTGAAATTCTTATATTAAAAATTTCGGGGGCTACAATCGGGGCCTAAAAATTAGATTTATCCCAAGGAAGAGTGTAAAATAAAAAGGTGATTTCTGATACGTATTTCTCTTTTGTATTATTTGTTTAATAAATATACATTACAATTGAAATTAAGACTGAAATATAGATATAAGACAATATGTACCACTTCATCGCATAGAATCGTTGATGTCCTAATAAAAGTATTATAGGTAACAATACAGCTCTTCAAATCGTATGCGTATGCCCTGCAGGACCCTTTATCGCAGCAGTTTCAGACTCTGTGTGATGATTGGTGTGTATTAGTACCTTACGAATTTAATACGTTTATTTCTAGTACCTATTAGGTTATAGAATAAAATGCAAAAAATCAATCGTGCTCTCCAGCGGGACCCTAAGTTAATATGAATCCTTCAGTTCAGATACCTATATTCTTAAGTAGAACTGTATTAGTACCTACCAAAACAGTCATTATTAAAAATAAAACTTAATAGTATTCTTAGTTTTTTTAGGTACAAAACTACCTGTGAGCCAGTGGGACCCTCGGCTATATTGGCATTTACGGACAACATTTTATGTTTACAGTTAGCATTATATTAGTACCTTCTAAATATATACATATGGTCACTTACAGTCACACACGTTATTTACTCTGTCAACATGTGCTATCAATGGTTTACTCTCAAAAATATTTATATTTTGGACAGTCGGTGACATAAATGAGTTGTTCTAAAGTCTTTCCAAGTACCAGGATAGCAGAAATCCACAAGAGATGATTTAACATTTCTTTTTTGAGTTTTTATTAAATGTAATTGCAACTACCATGCTGCCAGAAAGCAGTAAGAGGATAAAAGTGGTTATACATATTTTATATCAAACGCCATGTATAGGGCTTACTGATAAATGTTTGTAAGTATTAAGGCTTATTTATAAAAACTCTTACTGCTCAATAAAAACTCAAAAAAGAAATGTTAAATCATCTCTTGTGGATTTCTACTATCCTGGTACTTGGAAAGACTTTAGAACAACTCATTTGTCTCACCGACTGTCCAAAATATAAATATTTTTGAGAGTAAACCATTGATAGCACATGTTGACTGAGTAAATAACGTGTGTGACTGTAAGTGACCATATGTATATATTTAGAAGGTACTAATATAATGCTAACTATAAACATAAAATGTTGTCCGTAAATGCCAATATAGCCGAGGGTCCCGCTGGCTCACAGGTAGTTTTGTACCTAAAAAAACTAAGAATACTATTAAGTTTTATTTTTAATAATGACTGTTTTGGTAGGTACTAATACAGTTCTACTTAAGAATATAGGTATCTGAACTGAAGGATTCATATTAACTTACGGTCCCGCTGGAGAGCACGATTGATTTTTTGCATTTTATTCTATAACCTAATAGGTACTAGAAATAAACGTATTAAATTCGTAAGGTACTAATACACACCAATCATCACACAGAGTCTGAAACTGCTGCGATAAAGGGTCCTGCAGGGCATACGCATACCTTCAAATCGCCATGATGATGCTGACGAAAACGAACTCTAATCTATAACGTATCGTATATCAAGGTTTCTTACAAGCAGAGCTGTCAATGACAAGGCTTGACATTATGTCGATCGCTATGCGAATTTCGTTTCGGTTTCACGTACTGTTTTATTGCGTTATTGGATAGCTAAGATTTTACCGTGCCTTTAAAGTATGTAGCGATAGTCATTAAACATTACGGAGAAACGAACCCCGAAAAGATAGGCCTTCCCCTTCTACACTAATATTATAAAGAGAAAAGATGTGTATTTTTGTATGCAACGAATAAACATAAAAACTACTAGACCGATTTGGATGAAATTTGGTATGGAAATAGTTTGAGACCAGGGTCAGGACATAGGATACTTTTTATCCAACTGCGCAAAAAGAGGTTAATGGTTTAATATACGCCCGGGTGGAGCCGCGGCTGGAAAGCTAGTCGTAGATAAGCAGAGTTGATGGCGGCTGTTTTATTTGTTCACAGAAAATCCACCTGTTTAAGTCAAAATGGCTGCAAACAGCTTGTAGTCCAGAACCGAAATATGCTGCTTTGTTTCTTGATATGGCATCTATTGTTAAAACCAGCAACAACGTGAAAACGAATAGTAAATCATGCACAAATGAAGACGAAGCTTGCGTCGTGATTAGCGTTGTAGAAGCTTTGAAAGAGGTAAGTCTTTGGAGAAGATTTTAAAAGTAAAAATATTCTTATATAATGTTATTATAGATTTAAATGTCTGTTGTAAATAATAGATATATTCAATTACTAAAAGAATCCCAAACAAATTTTAGAGCATAAAATTGACATCTCTCGTGGTTATTAAACCCGCATCTCTCGCGGTTTTAGGCACCGTATGCTTTAACCCCTTGAGACGGTCTCTATTTATTATATTTTTAACAGTCATAGGAGTCGATGCGGTCATCAAGCAGACGACTGGATTTAATCTGTCCGAAAGAAGTGCTTTTTAAAACATTTAACTCATTATTTTTTGGTTTTCTTGCTAGTTGGTCAACCGTTTCTTCCTCTTGGTGCCGGGATAGAATGTAACTCCCCCCATTTCTTCCCATGGGTGTCTTAAGGCAAAAATACCAGAAAGTGGGAAGCAGAGCCTTTTGAAGAACTTACTACATCTGCGATTCACCAAGACGCCTGCCAAGTGTAGGGATTATGGCAAATCCCCTCAATGGGGAAGACCTCATTGAACGGTGGACGTTACGGTTGATTCGATGAGGTTGATCTTTGACCAGAATCTCACCAAATGGTAAGTGATGATCTGGTCGAAAGTATTAACAGGCTGATACCTCGATTACTGGCTCTCAAGGACAGCTGCCCAAGCAAGTCGTTGGTGCTTGACGATAGAATTTTTAAGGGTGATAGCTAGCCAGGCGGGCCTTCGTTTAATGCCATACCACCATGTAAAAACACCAACAATTATGTCGCAACCATTCTTAATTAGTTCTTGTCTACGTGTTTTATTGCCAATAGACAGATAACAGTTAACAGAATAGACAGCTGACGAACATAACATGCCTCATAAATGTACTGTAATTGTAATGTACAGTCGCCTGCATATAATTATGTATACATTTTATAATTTTCAAAATTATATCACAGTATAAAATTTCTTAAAGATGTGCACAGCAAATACCCCGTAAATATGTTACCATCAACGTATATATTTTTGAAAACTTTTCAATGTATATATATTTATGCAGGCGACTGTACCTGCTAAATGTACTGTATTAATTTTGACTTGATTTTATTTGTATGTTAATTCTAATCTGTGTGGTAGATGTAATTGTTTTTAAAGTCGTTTCTATTCACAATAAACAAATTTAATTTATGCCGTTAGATACTTGGCGACAGATTTCAATTAAATGGCACAGTTTGACTGAGGTCTGGAAGAGAGGTAGGTTACAATAATACTTTTTACTGTATCTAGATTTAATAAAATCGATATACAAACTATAACCAAATATCTCTCAGACAATCTTGCTGCTGGATAGGCAAATTTTTGTAATAAAGATATTTTTCTCAAACATGCTTGGAAATGTGAGCATTATTTTGACAACCTTCTTCGAAATAAATCGAAATTGCTGTACTAGCCAAATACGCGTGTATTACGACGCAGCGGCCGGCAAAAAATGTATGAAAATCTATATCTGTCGTGTCTAGCGGCCAAATAAACTGCATAGTAAACTCATATCTGTCGTGTAATTTAAAAATGGAACGATCTTTTACTTCGAAGCATGGCAACCAAGGAAGTAACTTATCAAAGGTTTTATTTAAACTTCGATCTGGCTTGCAAATAGAAGGCTGTTTATTGAAAAAAAAAGAAATGAACACTTTAACGTGGGCAATTTTATTGTTGTTTGTTGATAATCATTGATTTTGAAAAGTAATTGTTTCGACAGAATGAGTTCAAGTGAAGACAATGAGTGTGATGAACTTAATTCAACGTTACCTGAAATTCTTCAACTCTTTTTTCACCTTTGTAGAATTATCCCAAACCAATATAATCCCCGGAAAGTCTACTTTAAAATTCATAAATTGTACATTTAACAACAGTATCTTCAAATAAAAAATTCTGCCTAGGTAGTACTTTGTTTTAATTTCCGCGCATTATTTGAGAAAAGCACTACACAAGCCTTGGCAACAACTAGGCATTAATGGACTTAAGTATGTGTGCCTCGCCTTCGCCTCGGCCCACATTTACACGTTCGTCCATCGATGCCTCCTTTGCTGGCCGCTGCAGTAACGTACTATTTTTACAGGGAGGAGTAAAAAGCTCCGATATCGGTGTTATAGCTCCGTTCAGAGATCAAGTATCGTTATTGCGGCGTTTGCTGACTCAGCACTCTGTCGAAGTGAGCACTGTCGACCAGTTCCAAGGGAGAGACAAGTCTGTGATCATATACTCTTGCACCAAGAAAGATGACGGCCAAGATGATAGGAAGGTTAAAGTTCGTATTAATAAAAACCACACGATTTGTGGTTGTTTTCTTCATCCTGTACTTATATCACGCTAAATGGGTTCCATTGGAACAATCTTTACAGGTCTTTAGAGATTTCTAGAGGGTGGAAAATAGTTTCCATTTAGTAACATGAATTGCAACCTCACATCTACAAGTTATAGTTGGCCACAACCCGTACTGGCAGCAGTCATTGATTAAATGAAACGAGGCACATGAGACTTCAAAGGTGTATGTCTCAGGGTGATGAGCGAAGTGCAGTTCGTCACTTGTGGCGAAATGCATCTATTATAGGCAGAGTTTACCGCATAACATCAGGTGAACCCAGTTTTCCGCAAAATCCCATGAAAAAAAACTACCAAAATTAAATATGAATGACAAAATGTTATGCCGACGGGAATCGAACCTGCTTCCTCCGATATCCCGTCGGATGCCTTAACATCCTCGGCCACCTGGACACGTTATTTCTAGCCGAAATTTCGTGCTCCAATTGTATTACTTTTATTAAATAAAAATAATAAAAATTTAATTAACGGTGCGATTTTGTGCTCCAATAATTTGTACAATAATCATCGCTAGAAATATGATTGATCCTGTTTTATGAATCAAAATCTCATACAAAATAATAAATTTGATATCCACAGTTCTGGCCATCAGTCTATATTAAATTAAGTATTTTTTTTATAGGACGGAGAAGTATTGAACGACCAGCGCCGACTTGCTGTGAGTGTCACTCGTGCCAAGCACAAACTTCTCATCATAGGAAACTCTTGCGCATTACAGAAATACGCGCCTCTGCAGCGGCTGATAAATGCTTGTACCGTTACACAGATTGAACAAAATGTTATGAATGATCTTAGAACCAAATATAAGACCTGATATTTTTATGAAAAAACCTTAATTTTCACTGAATATTATTAAATAATGATCATGACTGTTTAAAAATATTTAATTTGCATTATGTATATCCTAAAATAATAATTATGTTCTGCATGTCATTTTTATTTATGTCTCAAAACCTATTTTTAAGAATTAAAAGTATTAAATTTAATCCAGTTTGTTGTTGTGATTTTTTGAACGCATCCACTATATTTTTAATGTTGGTCGCACTGCCGTGCTGTCAATGTCAGGTGACACGCATCTTGTCAATTGTCACTTGTCACTATACTTCACACATGTTTTGTTGGAAGAATAACAATTATTTTGGGAACGTTCGTGCCGGCGTATGCAGTTTTGGCTGTTATCATTTTATTTGTTATTTTTATATCGACGGTATCAAAGTGATGTAATAAAGGTCTCTCGGTTACGCGCGGTTCATTCATAAACGGTTGGAATAGCACCAAGAATTATTACTAGTATTAATTAGATCTACATAGTGTTTAGTGGAGCGGAGCAATCTCTATGTAAGTAATTAAAATTAATCTGTTATCTTTCTTAATTGTACAAAGAATGTAAACTATAGTCAAACAAAATGTTTATCATTTATATTGTTGAGTAATTATATGAAAATAAAAACGTAATTAAATACAAACATAGTTACCTCATTGTATTCTGTATATGAAGACTATAATGTTATCTTATTGAATTGGTAATTTATATATTAAGTTTATCTACTTTATTATATTCTAGAACCATGGTAAAAGCTGTTGCTGTTATTACCATAAGCGATACATGCTTCAAAGAGCCTACTAAAGACCAGTCCGGACCTGTGTTAGTTAATTTTGTTAAAGAGTTATTTCCTGAAGCTAACTTACACACCATAATTATACCAGATGAAAGAGAAATTATTGAAAGGGAACTAAAATACTTCAGTGAAACAAATTTGGACTTAGTTTTGACTACCGGAGGAACTGGGCTAAGTTTCCGAGATGTTACTCCGGAGGCAACTAGAGCGGTCATACACAGAGAAGTTCCAGCTATCACTATAGCTATTACACAAGAAAGTCTGAAGAAAACTCCAATGGCAATGCTGTCAAGATCTGTGGCTGGTATACGAGACAAGACATTGATAATAAACTTCCCGGGGAGCAAAAAAGCTGTAGTAGAATGTTTTGAAGTAGTCAAACCAGTTTTATCTCATGCTTTATCATTGATACGCAATGACCTATCTGAGGTTAGAACTATTCATGATTCTATGCAGTTTGGACATGTCTGTTCGCATCATCACAGCAGTGCTGTTGATATAACGAAGGTGGCCTTGAGGCCTCGTGAGTCACCCTTTCCAATGCTTGAAATGGCTGATGCTTGGAAGATAGTAGATGAAGTAATGAATCGGTGGGTTGGAAGCTATGAGATTGTCACTCTAGAAGCAGGCCTGGGTAGGATAGTGGGTCAGATACTCTGTGCCAAGGAACCTATGCCACCATTCACTGCTTCTGTTAAGGATGGTAAGTAGACAAGTTTTTTACAATTCATAAAGTAACATACAGTTAGCATTTTTCATAATAGGTATGGTGTCACTCACATAGTGTAATTATAGGTCTTTGATCACTTCACTACCTACCACTACCCTATTGTAATTCAGCACAAGGCGAAAACAATTTGTTCCGCCGCATTATTGATAGTAACTCATTGTCTGGGTATTTCAGTGAGTTTTATCATTCTAAAGCCCAGAATTTCAATCTGCTGATAAAAAATATCAGACTGATAGAATATTAACTGACCAAATTTAAAATAAATTTACTTATTTTAAAACTACCTTTTCTTTCAATATTGGTTGTGTACCTATAGATTTATAGCTTTGAGGTGTCAAATTGCCACAAGAGTTTTACTAACTGCAATATATCGCGTCATTATATCCTACTTATCTATGAAATGTTAATGGTGAAATTTCTATATCATAATGAAATTTGGAAAATTCTTAAAGGAATCAATTAAAATATTAGGCTTATAAGAATTTAACAAAGATTTGCATGGCGGTAGGGCATTTAGCGTAGCCGCTTTGCTAGCTACTACCCTCCCAAACTACCTACCTACTACTTTCGCAAAAAATCTGTGGCCAAGCACCTAACGGTGTGTTCCGGCAGCTGTACTTGAGAGTCAGTAATACTAGGTTTGTTTTATGCCTGATAGGTAAGCCTTTGACCACTATCTCACCTGATGGTAAGTGAAGATGTTGTTCAGGCTAACGTAGAATTACTGGCTCTCAAGGACAGCTGCCGGAACACACCGTTAGGTGCTTGGCGACCGATATTCTACTTGAACGTGGTAGTTAGCCAGGCGGGCATTCGTAAAATGCCCTACCTATGCTGTAACGACTGCCATCCGAAGACAACAACCGGGACCGACGGCTTAACGTGCCCTCCTAAGCACGGAAGCGCTCAATAGTAATGTCACTAGCGGTCACCCATCCAAGTCATGACCGCGGCGGATGTTGCTTAACTTTGCTGATCAATTCAGAATGGCTAAGCAAACTTCGCATAGAGCGCTTTAAAAGGTAGGTTAGCCTGAACAACAACTTCGACCACATCATCACTTACCATCAGGTGAGATATTGGTCAAAAGCTAGCCTAACAGCTGTGAATAAAAAAAAATACATTTTATCTGCTCTCTACGTTATTCCTAAGGGAACCCAAGGAATCACATTAAAATTACGTAGATGTATATAATGCTAAAATTTGTATGACTGCCGCCAGAATACACTGCTAAGTGCTTGGCAAAAGATTTTCTACTTTAGGGTGGTAGCTAGCCTTGCGGGCATTTGCAAAATGCCCTTCCACCGTGCTCAAGTCGCCGGTGGGAATCGAACCAGGACCTGCGGCACGGCAGTCTATAACCGCTCGGCCATCATTGCTTACGATGGTCGATGTTGACTTTGTTAATTTTGTTAACGAAATAGGGTTCCATTCTAAAGGTATAAATTGTTAGGTTACGCTTGCATGGCGAGCGATGGCGCAGGAGTCCGCAGCGTGAGATCAGCACTGACGGCGGGCGAAGCACCCACCGCGCCGCTTTGCATCGGCGAGTGCGCGAGAATCAACACGGGCGCTGCTTTACCCGCGGGGGCGGATTGCGTTGTACAGGTAATGTTGCGGTGAGCGTTCCTTTGGCGTGGTACCATTAGATAATTCCTTTGAAGTTAAGATTACCTACTGCTCACCAAGTTTTTTTTTTTTTTTTTTTTATTGCTGATAGGTATTCGACCACATCATCACTTACCAATCTCACGTGATGGTAAGTGATGATGTGGTCGAAGGTGTTAACAGGCTTAACCTAGAATGACTGGCTCTCAAGGACAGCTGCCGGAACACACCGTTAGGTGCTTGGCGACAGATTTTCAACTTGAGGGTGGTCGCTAGCCAGGTGGGCATTCGCAAAAATGCCCTTCCACCATGCGGTGAAGCTCAAGCCCGCGGCGGGATTCGAACCATGGACCTGCTGCGCGGCAGTCCATAGCCAAAGCCACTGAGCCATCACTGCTTCAAAAAGTTATAGTGTAGCTGAGCGTCTTGAGCACGTTTGTCTCGGTAGGTTACCATCTAGGTGGTAGCTACTATAATTATATTCTGCTTTCTTAACCAAACAGTTATAATAATTAAATTTTATATTTTTGTTTCCTTCAAAGTCAAAGTCAAAATCATTTATTCAATTTAGGCGTCTACGACGCTCTTATGAAGGTCAATTACAAATTTTAATATTGAAATATACTACATTGTACTGCCACGTTCAGCAAACAAAAATTATAGAGCCACTGCTAGAAGAACGGGCAAGAAACTCGGGGCCATTCTTTTAAACGTTTTTTAAAAATGTGTTAAGTACATACTATATAGTAAAATTATTACAATACTTAATTTACATTACGTAGGTGTTAGGCGCTAGCTTGGCAGAGGCGAACCAGTCCAAGCATTTTTGTCGTTTAAGTAATCACAAACTGTGTAGTAAGATTTCTTTATCAAAATATTCTTCACATGCAACTTGAATTTTCTTTCTGTGAGCGTTGTAATATGTTTGGGCAATTTATTATAAAACCGCACACAATTTCCTAAGAAGGACCTTTTATTTGTCTTTGCTAATCTAAAACCTGGCACCGCTATTTTATCTTTATTCCTAGTGTTATAATCGTGAGTGTCACTGTTTGATTTAAATTTGCTCAAATTTTTACGAACATACATAATATTTTCAAATATATACAGACTTGGTAAAGTTAAAATATCAATTTCTTTAAAAATATCTCTCAGGGATTCCCTAGGATCCATTTCATATATGGCTCGAATTGCACGCTTTTGTAAGATAAAGATTGTCTCTATCTCAGCAGCAGCTCCCCACAGCAATATACCATAAGACATAATACTGTGGAAGTACGCGAAATAAACGAGCCTAGCAGTAGCTACGTCTGTTAGCTGTCTTATCTTACGAACTGCATATGCAGCAGAACTAAGTCTTCCAGATAGATCATGTATATGTGGATTCCACTGTAAAGTTGAATCCATTTTAATTCCCAGGAAGACTGTCGCATTGTCAAAAGAGAGTTTTTCTAGGCCAAGCTTAATGTTTGGTTCAACATGAGTAACATTTGGTAAAGAAAACTTTAAACATTTGGTCTTTTTTGAATTTAAGAGAAGATTATTAGCCGCGAACCACTTAGAGATCATAGATAACACATTATTTACATGAATAAGTTCACTACACCAAATAACCAAAATAGTTCTTATTTGCTAAACTAATTGTAGTACATAAAACAGCTTATCTTAATAACAATGATGGGAAGAAACAGGATTACAAACTAGGTAGATCCTGTGCTATGGAAATCCTCACCCTCGCCTCGAACCTTTAATCTAAGAAATAGCTTCTAAAATTACAAATATAAAGTCCCTGTATAATATAATCACTATTTATAACATTCCTTAAATGTAACACGCCGTAAATGATAACGTTTATTTCTTACCACACGTCTTAGAAATAAACAATTTACTCCTATATTATAGTGAGTTAAAATGTCTCTAAAAAAGTTTCCGACTTAAGAATTACAACTGATTTAATATCCCATGGTTCTCCTAGGTAGTCATAAGAGCCGAATAAGGCAAAATAATTCGGCAAATAAGCAACTGGCCGATAATTACGTAGACGTAATAGTATGGTGTTACTGAGAAATGGCACGCATTGTCGTTAACTGACTAGTAGCGGGTAATGGGTAAGTATACTTCGTAAGAGAATTTTCAAGGGTGGGAGTATTGTCCTCAGCAAATCGGCCAGATAAAACTAGCTTTTTTATAGCTTATAGGCTAACCTTTGACCACTATCTCACCTGATGGTAAGTGATGATGTGGTCGAAGATGTTGTTCAGGCTAGCCTAGAATTACTGGCTCTCAAAGACAGCTGCCGGAACGCACTGTTAGGTTAGATTGATGGTGACAGATTTTCTACTTAAGGGTGGTAGCTAGCCCGGCGGGCATTCGCAAAACGCCCTACCACCATGCTGTAACGACTGCCATCGTAAGACAACAACCGAAATTCAAATTCTTCTGAATGTTCTATAAGGTCAGTAAAAGAAAAAAAAATGCATGTGTCTAAAACATCGGCTTAACCTTTAGACACCTTCGCCTCTCCTTTCTATCCCCGAATGCGTGATAATTTGCATTTACTATTAAATAATAATTATTTTATTTAGGTATAGTATCTTATCCTACCACATAATTATCATGCATCCAATATCGACCTTGACAAGCCTTAAATACTTGCTCTGCATTCTGTCAAATAAAGATAACACTATCAGTTGTTTACTAGCTCATCTGTTCTGGATGTCGCGAAACGATGACACGAAAATAGCCAAGACTAGATATCAATGTAAGTGATTTTTTATGGGATTGTGACGAAACAAGCCCGATGCCCACTTGATGTTAAGCGGACTAAACTGCATAACAGACGTTTTGGCACAATTAACGAATTGCACGGCGCCCGCCACCTTGAGACATACAGTTGTTAAGTCTCATGGGCCTGTAATTTTACTGTCTCTCATGGACCTCTGCCGGTACACACTGTTAGGTGCTTGACGACACATTTTCTAATTAAGGGTGGTAGCTAGACAGGCAAGTATTTGCAAAATGCTCTTCCACCTTGCAGTGATGCTCAAGCCGTCGGTGGACATCGAACTGCGGTACGCCAGTCCAAAGCTATCACCACTCGGCCATCATTGCATTGCTTCAAAATGTTATATGTCGTTAATCTGTAGATATTTTGGATGCTACTTTCATATGTTTAGTATTATTTGATTTGTTACTTATGGGCTAGAATATGTCATACATACAGCACGGCTGTTCCCCGGAAGGTTGCTTGGTAATAGTTATTCTACTAACCACGGCTTTTGCTATCAAGGTGGGCATTCGCAATATACCCTAGCACCATGCTATAAAGACATATCCTTAGACAACAACCGGGACCGACTTGCTCTCCGAAGGCCTGAAGTGCTCAGTAGTTCGACTAGAAGTCACCCATCCAAGTCATGACTACAGGAGACGTTGCATTCCTAGTTAATCGGTTAAGAATGACTAGACAAGCTCGCTACGAGCGCTTTTAATAGTAATAATATCTCTGGTTTTTTTCTTTCTACATTCTTCACAAACGCACGTCTGATAAACATAATCCTGACTTTACCTTTTTCAAGAACTAACGACACCGATCTGAGTAGAATACGTTTTCTATTACCTATTCTATTCACAATCGCATTGTATAGGTACTTTGTATCTCCTTTTGTCCATCCTTTTGAGCACGTCCAAACAATCTCAGTATTACTCTCTCGAGTTACGTCACTATATCCGGGTTTACTCGATAGTGATATTTTATCAGTCTTATCACGCAGTCCCTGTCTTTCAAAGTACACCACTTAAACTCTCAGAGCTATCATCTCGGCTGCATTTATTGGATCTTTATATATCGGATTCTTCTGTCATTACAAACTTTTACCAATTATTACATATAATATGTTCTATACTTTAACTGTCATATGGCATTAACACTCCTGCAGACACTGCATACAGCTCTAAAATTTCCCATTTTCATTAATCATTCATTCTCCTTTGTGCATCTCTCTCGTGCTTTTAATTCCTCGTAAATAAAGTAGGTACTCTTTGGTAGGTTTGTTATACAAAATCTTTCACTTGTTCAATCTTAATCTAATACATTAATAATCTAATACATTAATAATAAACCTATATATATTCTTACGTTAATTATCTTCAAAAACAACCACTTTGGTTTTACATACATAATTTTCGTTACCCTATACATCCAACTCTAAGAGATTTTGAAACGCTCGTAGCTGAACTTGCCTAGTCGTTTTTAACCGTCACTTTTTGTATAAGTGACCCATATTGGCCTTAATATTGTAGTCATTAGGTTACGTCAGAGGTTTTCAAGCGGTCTAGAAAATTCCGACACTTTGTTTAGTGCTATAGGGAGTTTTGCGAATACCCGCCTGTCTAGCTAACTGTCACCTAACTTACTTAAGGATAATTATTATATTAAAAGATTAGCCTGCTGTAACGGTGTTCTTGAGACAGAATTGAACAGGTTGAAATGAGAACTGGCTAGTTCTCATTTCTACCTGTTTAATATTATGCGACCACATCATCACTTACCATCAGCTGATATTGTGGTCTAAGGCCTATCAGATCAGCAATAAAACAAATTGTCACTATCTCCTGTAAGCGCTGTAACTTATGCCATATCGAAGCGAGAATTCCCTGATTAGGTATCGATCGGCATAGATAAGACACTTCTCGAGTAAATTTTGAATTCTTGAAGCATCTTCTTCTAAGTTTCTATCCTGTCATGAATTAATAACTAATATAGAAACCATTCAGCGTAGGACTAGTGTAGTGCATGACATGACTAGTGTATCTTTACGCAAGCGCTGAAATTTGATAAAAAGATTTCAGAAGTTGAAACTTTGTGAACCGACTTCCAAAAAAGGGGGAGGTTCTGAATTCGTCTGTATTTTTTTTTTGTTATCTCAGAGCTATTGACTGGGTGAACCGATTGTGGAAATTCTTTTTTTGTTTGAAAGATGATTTTAAATTTCTTCAAAATCGATCAAGCCGTTTTTGAGTTACACTCCAATAACTGAAAAATATCTTGATGATATAGTCGTTGAGTATGAATGACAATCGATCCCGTAAGCAGAAGGTCACTAAAAAGATTGAAAAAAAATTTTTAACAAAAAATGGAACCGACTGAAATAACTTGTTGAAATCGGTACCATAATGGTTCAAAAGTACCTATTATCACAATGTTGTGCGCATGGTACCGACTTCGACAAGTTATTTCACACTTTTGGGTGTTGAAGTCGGTTCAATTTTTTGAACATTTTTTCGAGAGAGCGTTTGCACTTCATAATTAAGAAAAAATAACGTAAAAATTGTCGCTTTGATGTATGAAGGCTATTAATATTTGTTTGAAGATGAATTATTCATGTCGTAAGACGCATTTTTCGCTCATTTAGCGTATTTTGTTGTGTTAACTTTATGCTGCGGCAGTACTTAACTCATAAACTCATAACAAATCCTTCCATTGCATTGTTTTAATTTTAGTTTTCTCGTGTACAAGTACCTACGCGTAGGCTACTATCATCAAATGTTAAATGTTCTTTAAAACCTAATCACATTGGTCGTTCACAGGTAGAAGACACAAAGCTAATAGCGGCGTCTGAAGATGGCCAAACGGAGCTGGAAGTGGAGATCTTGGTGCCACCCAAACCAGAACAGGACGTTAGGCCAATCGGATTCGACATACCGATGGGGGCTACTCTTGTTAATAAAGGTATCTACTCTTATGAATTTAAATACAGTTCTTCCGAGCTGAAGAAGAAATTGAGATTTTTTGCAAGTTTCGGCCACCTGCTCTCTCTCTTGTCGAGTCCAACCCCGATCACTATAATATATAACCCCCTATGGGGTTATCTGTGCTCGAAACCCGGGTCGACGTATTCGATCCCCAACGTGAGTGTTTTTGTCGGTTTCATTTATAATATTTAAAGGTGAAACTCACGAGAATTTAATTTCAATAATTATTTGTTGGTGTGAGGTATCCTACGTTAGTACATGCTATAAAAATAAAACTTAAACGAAATGACAGTTAAATGGAGATTATTTGATCAAGCTAGGTCATCGTGTATTCTCACCAACGACACTGCCTGAACTCGTACTGAAGTCCTCAGTAAGGAAGAGTCAAATCTTTGCAATGGTTTGTAAGATACTGATAGTGCTAGTTAAGCCATCAGCCATATTTTGTAGTAGGTAGAGATATCCCAACCTAAAATATTAATAATAGCAAAATACCAAAAAAGTAATACCTTTGTATGTTTAAAGTTAAAAGAAAAATATGTACATAAAAAGCATTAGCTGATCTAATAAAGAAACTGGCTGAGTATTACTGACGCATCGTTCGTTCTGTACACCATGTAGCATAAAATCGTTATTTTTAAAATTTATTCAAGATCTCTAGCTAGATTCCGACCCTCTTTTGGGTGATCCGCCATACTAACACATATTTTGTGAAAATTTCAACCGGTTACCTATTACCATTCCAAAGATATGAAGTGTTATTTGAAAAATGTCAGTCTGAAGGCGTAGGCCTGAGAGACCTCGTTCCGCATGCGAGTGAGCAAAACTGAACTACGCAATATTTAAATAGCGACAGCGAAATTAATATATAATTACTTAAACTTAAATTATAAATAATTACTGTACCTTACTTCACTGTACTGTAATATACTGTATTGTATTGTAGTGTACTGCACTGTACTGCGTTGCAATGTACTGTATCGGCTAGGTTGTCAAAAACTAAACATATGTTTCCCCATTAACTGTGGTTTTAGATTTTCCAAAATTGAACACTTAAAGCTTTGGTGAAATTTTGAAATGATATTGTTATTTGTCCGATTTATCATCACGCTTAAATATTTCCAAAAGATAAAGCGAACAGACAAACTCGTTCAGAGTCTTAATACTTACCTTTCTAACTCACCAAGCGTTAAGTTAAAGTTAAGAATACGATGACAGAGCCTCAGAAAAAAAAATGTGCAAAAGTTTCTGCATACACTGTTTCCCTTATTTTATTTTTTACTGTAGCTAAGCCACAAGATGAAAAAAATTAACACTAGACAATTAGAAAGTAGAAAGTAATAAGTTTTTTAAGAACGGAATTAAATCTTTCAGGTACTGTATAACATGGTAACTTCATAATTACTAGAAACAAAATTTTTTATGATACGATTATGGACACATAACTTAATTATGCGAAATTTTAGAGCCGGTTTCATGTTTTTTTTTTATATTGAGAAAATATATTATGGAGTCGAATTTTTAGATCAGGTATAGAATTGGTCATATCCATTAGAATATTGTGTACTATATTCAAATCAGTAAGGCGTACTTGCACTCTAAAATATATGTTCAAAATTTTCCTTTTTAACGACTCACTTCACCTTAAAGGGAAACTCACTGCACCTAAAAACTAGTGGTTTTAACTCATTTGAGTAATTAATACTACTGAGTTATCCTCAGTTGAATAAGTTTGCAAGCTAAAGATTACAATATCAATTTGGTGTTATCGCCAAACGTATAATTTTCTGTTTCATCAGCAGTATGAGTTCAGAGTTAAGTAAAGAAAAGTAAAATAGGCTTCACGGTAGTACGAACTTCACGTTTCTATCTGATAGGTATATATGAAATCAAAGAAACAACAATTAAATTGGTTTGTATTGGTCACGTTTAGGGCGACCATGCAGCATTGCCAGTCGAAACTAATAATGCTAAAACAACCAATACCATAAAGAACTCGAAATCTTTTTGTATTCGAATTGTGTGAAAGAAAACTCATACTATGGTTTTTAGTATCGTGTATATATATATATTTGCAGCGTGGGGTGCCGGGTTAAAATTGCGTCCTCCCATATCATCTCGTGGGTGTCATAAGAGGCGACTAAAGGGAAAATACTGTAAGGTGGGTAGCAGCGCCTTCTAAAAAACTGCCAACTTACACTGCGATCCCCAAGACGTCTGCCAAGCGTGTGGATTATGGCAAACACCCCTTTAATAGGGGGGCTGTGTTCAGCAGTAGACGATCCGGCAGTTATTACAGTATATAAAGTTACGTATTCGATGGGGGCGCTTTGCAAAAATATATGGAGTGAAACTTTTATAGTTCCCGAAACTATGAAAACTTGTACTTGTGGGTACAGTGCAACGCGAAGAGACACGACAGCGCAGGCGTTTCTAGCTCTCGAGAGAAAAGACCACTGGATGTAGTCGAAACTATAGTCCTATCTGACTTATTCTCGTGTATTATCCCGTATTATTTACTAAAAAAAAAGCAACTGTGTAAAATTGCCAAACTTGTTTGATTACAGGTGATCTCCTAGACGCAGCAATTGTCGGCGTGTTAGCCGGTGCTGGTTATCAAAACGTTACTGTGAAAGCACGCCCTAAGGTAATATTTACACATAAAACATCGTTAATCAGGTTTCATTTTAATTAAGATGTTGTAGATTGCACTGTTATCTGGGAACCAAATGCAGAAACATTTGCACTTGTGAAAAAAACCCAAAATAAATTTTGATTTTGTTTAATCAGTTCAAAATTATTGTTGTATGTGGCCCTGTTATCTACTGGGAACGAACTGCAGAAAAAAATACGCTTTAGTTGTTTTTTAATATAAATGTGCAACATTATTGCTGTCGTAGATTGCACTGTTGTCAACTGGGAACGAACTGCAGGAGCCGTCGGATATCAAACTTCGCCCTGCCCATATACGAGACTCGAACAGAACTATGCTCAAAGCGCTATTACGGTGAGTGGGAGCAATACAATTTATAATGATTGTAATGACTATTTTATGATCACTTCGTTATTAACAAACATATTTTGTATTGTATTGTACTGTATACAGTATATTTTTTCTAACTAGTGAACTTTAATCAAAGTAAGTATAGATATACCTAAGTAAGAGAACATACTACATCATAAAAACAATGAATGAAAAACATGTTATGGAATGCGAGACGGAATCGCGGACCGAGGCTTTTTTGCCACCTCACAATAAAGTTTGAACGCTATGCATTTATCAAAATCAATGTTTTATCCAATTCATCTGAGGATCCGTTTAGCTCAAGTCCAACACTTATTTCTCTAGTTATTTATTTGCTCTTTTAACAATAGTTAAATATATTTACCATATTGTTTTCATAAATACCTAAAGGAATTTCCTAAATACTCTAGAATTGGAGATAAACCTAGTAACAACAAGTGTATATTAATTAAAGAGTAAAAAACCTGACTGCATAGTATTTATTTTTATTAAGCATTATATCCATTGAAATTAACACTGCAAGATATACATATTAATGGAATCGTTTTTAAAAACCTTCCATTTTGATACCCCACTCAATGATTTTAGAACAAAGTTTTTTTTTCTCAAATGTGTTGCGTCTAAAATTCCAGATTTTTTTATATTTTTTTTGTGTACCTAGTGTCACTTGCACTATCATGACGAATCTAATAATATCTCATACATTAAAATAGGTGAAGCCGTTTAGAAGTAATGGCGGAATAAAGAAACTCACAAACAAACATACATACATAGATG
The DNA here is from genome assembly GCA_963854805.1 of Plagodis dolabraria. Taxonomy (NCBI): domain Eukaryota; kingdom Metazoa; phylum Arthropoda; class Insecta; order Lepidoptera; family Geometridae; genus Plagodis; species Plagodis dolabraria. Next base: position 13,311,597 of record OY978461.1, read on the forward strand.
AACGGTGAAAACATAACAATCCTTATTGGGCAGTCGTGTAAAAAAGGTCTAAAATGGATTACGTTGACTACCTTCGTCACTATTACTATTTATTTTATTAAAAAAGTTTAAACCATTATTTATTGAGCTCTAGACGTTGATACCAAACATGCTGAACTATGAAAAAAAATACTATAAATTATTTAAATGAATGTGTAACTATGGTTTTTGATCAATATTTTACAAATGGTATGAAAATTTCAGGATTTTACTTTCCGTTTACAAGCTAGAGTAGAGTATACATGACAGATTGCCAAACAGTAATAGGGCACCGTACGGACCCTGTAAATTATGCAACATGACATTGACCAACCGCAGAATCAATATTTGCACTAACTAGATTCTAGATCGTCTTCGGTTTTACAATTCTCTTTTCTATCCTTAAAAAGTGACAAACACACATCATAGCTTACATTAATTGATTACAGTGAACATGGATATGATAGCATAGACTGCGGCATCGCCCGTGACTCCCCGGCTGAGCTCGTGGCCGGAATCTCATCAGCATTGTCCCGTGCGGACATACTAGTGTGTACTGGCGGCGTGTCCATGGGAGAGAGGGACCTCCTCAAGCCTGTGCTAATGAAGGTAACTCTTTCAGAAAGCTCATTTTGAAACAGTCATGGCAATGGCTGTGGTCTGCTGCGCGGAAAGTCTATGGTTCGAGATCTGCCGCGGTTTTGAGCGTCACCGCATGGTGGCAGGGCATTTTACGAATGCCCGTCTGGCTAGCTACCACCCACAAGTAGTTAATCGGTCGCAAGGCATCTATCGATGTGTTCCAAAAGTTGTCCTTGTAAGCCAGTAGTTTTAGGTTATGCTGGTTACTCGAACACATATAATGCTAATCTATCAGCAATTCAAAAAAAACGAACTGCCGTGTTATAGGTCCGTGGTTCGTATTCCGCCACGGACTTGACGCACATTCGCAAAATGATGACGTACAGTATTACGCAAGTAGTAAATATATTAGTTATAAAAGTACGTACGCAGGTAGAAAATATAAAAAACATACCATACTATTTTGAACTTTTTTTTTTTTTTTTGTTTAATCTAGTAGATATAATTTATGTATTTATAGTAATTAATTGTATTTATGTGTGTGGTTTAAATGCTCAATAAACTTTATTATTATCACGACATTTATTTAATTACATAATTTTAAATTTTTTACAACATTCATATATAAAAAATAAATATTATAAAAAACTTAAAACTAGGATGCCGCCAGCAGCGGGGCATGGCCCAAGCTACCAGCGGTTAGGACTGCAGAGAGAGGAACCTTCGGACAATGCGTGTGGTATCGAGTATCACTGCCTTCTGCATCTGACCCTTGATCCAACCGTCTAGCGAGAGTCTCTTGAGGTGTTGGTCGAGGCTCTTCGCTATTAGGCCGTTCGCCGAAACGACTATCGGGACAATGATCGTCGAGTCAACATCCCACATGGCGGTTACCTCGTGAGCCAAGTCAAGGTACTTGCTGACTTTGTCCTTCTCGGCCTTCACGAGGTTCTCGTCATGTGGGATGGTGATGTCGACAAGCACTGCCCGGCGTTGGGATCGGTCGACCACCACGATATCAGGCTTATTGCAAACAATAGTCCTGTCCGTGATGATAGAGCGGTCCCAGTAGAGCAATGCACGACCATTCTCGAGAACTGGCGCCGGTGCGTACTGGTAGTACGGCACCTCTGACTCAACAAGGCCGTATTGAAGGGCAAGTTGCTGGTGGATGATCCTGGCCACTTGATTGTGCCTGTGCAAATACTCGCCGTTAGCAAGATGCGAACAACCGGAAATGATATGCCTGAGTGACTCTCCGGGACGGCGGCATGCTCGACAAATGTCGACCGTACCATCCTTCAGGATATATTTCCGATAGTTGTTCGTCATCATTACTTCGTCTGCAATTGCACAGGCAAAACCCTCGGTTTCTCCAAAGAGGTCTCCGAAACGTAGCCAGTTCACCGAAGCGCGTAGGTCCACATCAGGCCCTGTTAGGGCCCGGAAGAACCTCCCGTGCAGCTCCTTGCTTTTCCATACTGCCTTGCGGTCATCAGTGCTCAGCATCGTTGGTTTGCGCCAGTTATCGTTCGCCAAGGAGAGCGGTGTGAGGCTCTTGTCAACCGCCACGACATCGCGATGCATCCCGCACTCGTGGTTACGGAAATAATCCCTGAGATTGCACACTTCACGGTTATGAAGGGTCTTGGCATTTAAAAAGCCACGACCTCCCCATTTCCGTGGAATGTACAGTCTCATAACTGACGAGCGCGGGTGTAGCATGCGATGCGAAGTGAGCAGTTGACGAACCTTTCTATCCAGAGCGTCCAGCTCAGTCTGCGTCCACCTCAGTATGCCAAATATATATATACGTGTTGTCTTTGTTCGTTTCCTATTTGTGTGGTGTTTTTGTGTGTGGTAATTTGCAGCCGCTGGTGGCGCACCGTCCTGCGTTGTTTTTAGGTAATTAGCATCAATAGTGAAAAAGTTATTAACTTTTTACAGTCATAAAATTCAAAATTTAGTGTAATTTCAAAATTAAAAATCAGACTTCAACCTTTTTGAATAGCTCCACGCATCAAAACACGCGGGCCGCGGTCCCCGATCGTGTCCCGTTGGATTGAGCGCGATCGGAGCTATACTTTTTGAAATATAACAAAATAATTGTTATATACCTAACCTTAAGCTGTCCACTTAATTTTAATTATTATTATTATTATTATTAAAATATATAACCATGTAAACTATGTGTTTCGGCAGCTGTTATTAAAGCTGTTAACTTTGTCTTCGACCACATCACTACTTGCTATCAGGTGACTTAATGGCCAATGACTAATCTATCAGCATTAATAATAAACATCAACAACCACTCACTTACTGAAGAAATTGGCTATGCTCAACTACACTACGCAGATTCGCTTCACAAGCACAAACTTCTGTACGTAACCCACCAAAGTACTCATACGGATTGGATTTAATTTTAATCTTGGAACTGAAATGTCAGGAGCGAAAAGATTGCATACTTGCCAATTCTCTTCGATCAGTTCTACTTTCTAGTTTGATGCATTTTTTTATGTCGGTTTATTTTTGTTTTATCCAGAATATTTCGAATGTTGCGAAGCCCCAGCTTCGCACGGGTATTTAACAAAAATGTTCATCAGGGATAATGTAGTTTTCTAATGGTGAACATTTGTAGTGTTTTGAAAAGCGCCGTAAAAAAGATATACATTATTATTTTATTATTTATGATGAATGAAACTTTTACTTTGTGATAATTTGCCACAAATAAATTTGTAAAGAAGTGTAACCTTTAACCAGGTACCGCTTTAATTTGAGACTCGTTAAATTCATAAAATAACAACACGCAAAATCTCCCAAATGCATTTGGATTGGTTATTTTATTTGGCGATTATAAATGATCGCATCCATTTTGTCGCGTCAAGGTAATGTTGTTGTACACTTTTTATACCACCTCTTACCGCGGTAAGGTTTTATGTTCTGCTGTTCTTCAGCATCTAATATACATATTTATTCGTAGGATGGCTTGTTATTGTCTTATTTGTACGTTGATTATCATAATCAAAGTCAAAAGTATAATTTAATTATAATTATTATTCAGGGAAAAGCAGGCATGCAATACGATACTTATGTGTTTCATCTCTAACTCAGGTCATATTCTCGACAATTATCATAGAATCTTCAGACATTTTTCACTCTTTTTTTATCATGCATAATAAATTACAATATAGAAAATTTTGATTTATGTTCTCATTTGTAACAGGATTTTGGTGCGACGCTTCACTTCGGCCGTGTTCGCATGAAGCCTGGCAAGCCAAGCACCTTCGCTACGTGCGAGTACGAAGGAAAGACCAAATTCGTCTTTGCATTGCCTGGTTAGTAAACCCTACCCTTTTGTGTGACGGGCGCAGTGCAAGTGACGAATTGCACTGCGCCCGTCACACTGAAACATACATTTGTTAAGTCTCATGTGCCTGTAATTTTACTGGCTCTCAAGGACTGCCTACTCTGCCGGACCCACTCTTGGGTGGTTTTCGACATATTTTCTACTTGAGGGTGGTAGCTAGCCAGGTGAGCATTCGCAAAATGCCCTTTTGCCATGCGGTGAAGCTCAAGCCGGCGATGGGGATCGAACACTAGACCATCATTACTTCAATGCCTGACTCGTCACTATAGTTGAAGGGAATTCGTCATGTTCGCCTAGCTTACTACTACCCTTGAGCAGTAGTCTGTCGGATTGCAAATAAAGATGTCCTTGAGACAGTTCTCAACCTAATTGCGGCCTACCATTTTAGACCATATCTGCACCTGACTAGTATACCGGCAGTTCCCATTTTAGATTAAGCTTAAAAACAACTTCGACCGCATCATCACTTACCATTAGATGCGATTGTGTTCAAAGGCCAGCTTATTAGCAATAAGAAAATCCTGTACTAGTAATAAAGAAGCAGTAAGCCTTGTCAAAATAAAACTGTTGTACTTTAGGTAAGTACATTGCAGATAATAGTGTTTTGATAAAACAATAACATTCCTCATATGTTTAAACAGTAAATATTGTCATTAAAGACTAATGTACTCAAATTCTGCTGCAATATTTGATTACTGAAATGACAAGATCGCAGACTTGAAGATGAGTTAGTTACCTATATTAAATATAGACAAAAAAAATTAAAACATAATATAAGCACAATATTCGCGTCTATTCAGCCAGTCGTGATGGCCGAGCTATTGAGGCACCAGGTGCGTAAACTCTGGGGACGCGGGCCTGAATCCCGACAATGACGAAGTTTTTTGTTCTAAAAATGTGTAAATATTGTTATGTTCGCTTAGTATACGATATTGCTTGAAATATTATTTTCATACCACAAATATGTCTCTCGTAACAGACTCATAGTAACTCATTGAACATCTTCAAACGTCTGATGGACTAAGATAAATGCCAAAAAGTAAAAATAGAAACGATTCCCCAAATCAATAAATAAGTTCATTAAAGAGAAATTGAGGTAAACATGTCCTTAATGACATGACTAGTTCTCCCATTAAAAAATCTATGAGTTATAGTAGTTTGTACATAAACGACCTTACTATTAGAAGGCAGCAATGTATAGATAACAATAATCATTTTGATGAAATAAATATGTTACATTAAAAATCCCCTAATATTTTTTATCGATAAGAATGTAGAAAAGTAAAGCTTATAGATCTGAGCTAGGCATATAAGGTCTGAAGAGCGTTTATACGCTCTTCTGAGTTTAAGGAATAATCCTTCTTTAGCTTTCTCACTCGACCTTTTCAACATATTTATCGAAATAAAAATAGGTGTGTATATTATTTCTCCTCAATGACTAAAATAGTTCTAAATTTTTGATATCTCTATCATTAGTTGGAAATAATTTAGTATCTAATTTTAGTTGTTGTTTTCACTGTTCTTGGTTATAAAAAACGGATATCTAAACGAAAATTTGTTGAAAACATCTTCAATCATTAGTGGCAAATAATTGAAAACATTTTTTAACAGCACACCCAAAATATATTATCGCTTAACCGCTCGACCATCGAGACTGGCTGGACAGACGCGGATTTTGTGATCTATTATTAAGAGGCTTTATTCCAGCAAAGCCATTTTACAGCCGTTTTCTCAAGGCTGCTGCAGCTAAAGTATAAAAGATTTTGTTTTTTAAATGATGCAGGAAGAAAGTTTATTGTTTTTTTAATGGAGTGCATTAAACAAAACAATAAAAAAAACAACTGAAATCCGACAAAAATTTTTTTACCAACTCATGTTTTCATAAATTTCTTCATCAGTGTAACTTCAACAGTCTTTTTATCGAACAAAAATTATTCGTTTTACAGATTGAAAAATATCAGTAAACCAATCATATTACCACCAATGGAGTGCATTAATAACATTTTGATAAATATATGTTACAACTGAGTAAATAAGGGATTGAAAGGGCACTTTTGGCACAAAAATACCATTCAAATTTCTTGTTATTTCTACAAAATCTGGTATTTTATAAAATAAATAAATATGCAATTCATTAGTTGAAGTTTTTATTTAATAGATAATAATATTTTGTCGTTCATTTAGTGAAAAATGTATTTTATACAATTTTTTCAATATGACCTATAAATGACGGAACACAACGCCTCGCATCTCAGTTTGCGCCTAGCGCTCGCGGAGGGAGGACGTATCGCTGCTCGTCCCGCGCCCTGCACGTGCCGTAACTACGGTGCGCAATGAAAATATAGCGTGACTTAAAACTTATTTCGCGATATCTTGGAAACTATGCGTCTTACAAAAAATTCTACAGCATATAATTTGCAAATTATTTTGCCTACAAATATGATTATATAACTTTTTGCCCTAAATTAAAAATTTAAGAAGTTATAACCAAAAAGAGTGAGAAAATTTTCATATATTTTTTTTTGCTCTATAACTTTCTTTTTCTCATTTTACAAAAAAGATACCTCAGACCAATCTTGTTGATTATCGATTGAGGATTTTTTTTATGATTTTTTAATTTATTTCATTTAAAACACTTACAGCGCTACAAAGTTGACCAGGTTCATCAATGCTCATGGGAATCGGGTCAAAATGAAATGTTTAAATTATTTTTTTCATATCCTTAAAAAAAAAAAAATTCGTACAACTTCACTTATTCATACCTAACTGTTTTTCTTACCATAGAACTTACCGAAGGATAAGCAGGTAGAAAAGATCTGAGTTACCGTTTGGGGATAAAGGAACATCTGCCTGCTACGACTATTATTATTATACGCAGGCTTAGCTGTTTCTTCTACCTCAGTTTATTCTTTTAGTTGTGCTACATTTTTGTTACGTTTAAACGTGTTGAAAATTGTGGATATTATTTTCAGTTTAATCAATTAAACTGCGGGTTTCGGGAAAAAAATCCTCAAAACATCATCTACAATATTGTTCTGAGGTAATTTTTTTGTAAAATGTATAAAGAAAGTTATAGAGTAAAAAAATATATTTTTGCTTATAACTTCTTTAATATTTAATTTAGGGCACAAAGTTATATACGTACCATATTTATAGGCAAAACAATTTGCTACAAATTATGTCCTAACGAATATTTTGTAAAACGCATAGTTTCTGAGATATCGCAAAATACGTGTTTTCACCCCTTTTTCCAAGATGGCGGCCGGGGGACAAGGGTGGCGACCCCACAAACTTGAGGTTAAGCTTCTTCTATACATGTCTCAAAAATAAAATTGCGTGCTCTAAAAAATGCAAAGCTCATGTAACTTTTCAATGGACTATAGTTATAGATAGGTGTGCTAATGTTAGTCAATGAGAGGTTTATTATTAGGTTCATTTAAGTCTACTTTGTATGTAAACTGTAAAGATGCGAAATGAATTTACAAAGTTACATAACATTCCACATTATTTATCAAAAATAAATAACACTTCAAAAAGGATCAAAATGTTTTATTCCATGCGACATCGTCTTTGACCGCTCGATCCTTGCTAACGGTGTGCTCGTGTGCGCCGCGCTACGATAAATGCCTAAATTTGAACGATAGCGCAAGGCGTAAAGACTCTTAATGTTCACCTTCATAGGGGACGACGGTGTAATCATCAACCAGACTACTAGATTTATCTTTGTTGTGTAATGTTTTCCAAACACTTTACTCTCGTAATGTTGCCTTTTTGTAAATATTCTATAGCCTATGTTCATCTGGGATAATGTAGGATTCTAATGGTGAAAGAATTTTTCAAATCGGTACAGTAGTTTTTAAAATTATTCGTTACATACAAAATGCAAATCTTTCCTCTTTGTAATGATTATTAGTGTAGATTAATAGGAGCCTTCTTCATGTGTCCAGGCTTCGAGAAAGTAACCCAAAGAGAAGCCATTCTAGTTGCTTTGTACGAAATAAATTCAGTCAATTTTTCTCTTAACGAAACGCGTTCTAATTGGCTAAGCCACCACCACCACCAGTGATGGGACGTAATTAATGTGCTAATTTAATCGACATCGATAAAATCAATATTTTGCTGAAATACATTGACAAAGGCGTGTCTATTCTATCTTGAGCGTTGAGTGCGAATACTATGTTATTATGTGCTTGGCTAAAGGAAGTAGGTAGACAGTAGAAACTACTTTCTATGTGTAACATTATGTGTTCACCATTGTAAGAATTTACCAAATGTACATAGCATTACCTATTGTAAGTTTATAACAACATCAAAATTAGTTTCTTATCACAAGCTAGGGTAGGAATGATTTGCAAATTCAATATAATAATATCGATTCATTAATGAGTAACTTGAAGAATGTTATGATTACATTTTTGTAGTCTTAAAGTAATTTTATATACATTATTAGATTCACATGAGCCATTCACCGCTTTTCTTACATAGATGCAAGAAATAAATACATAACGATATTTACATAAATAAATTACGCCGGACCGTCAATTCCACTCTCGAGGTTAGTTTCTCGATGTGTCCAGGAAACCCGGTATCAGCGTACGTGTGCTGCCTTTTGTTCGTGATGCGTGCACTCCGCGTGACGTCAGGCCGCGCGGGCGCGGGCGGGTGGCCCCGCATGCGGGTGCGGCTCGGGCATGCGACATCGCTGGACCCGCGGCCTGAGTACGCACGAGCGAAGCTAACCTTGTCGGATGCAGACGACATGCCTACCGCAACCCTCATCGGGAACCAGGTAAGGCTAAGAAGGGTAGCGATAACTATACCTTAGTTGTTACAATTCTGATATGCTTGCCTTCGACCATAATTTTTAGAATGTCTGCTGCCGGACTTACCGTTAGTTGCTTGGCTACAGATTTTCTGGCTGTTAGCTGCTGCTGCTAGCTAGGTGATCATTCACAAAATTCTCTGCTACTATGCGCAGGACTCTGTGCCAAATTAGTAAAATATATCTACTTCCTATTCTAAGCTAAAAATTGAAAAATGTTCCACACATCACTTATCAACAACTTAAAAAAAGTAGTCGGAGCTTATTCATCATATATCTTATTCATATAACATCCTCGAGACGTCTGGTGTTGCGGATGTTCATGGACGACAGTTATCACTTACCATCAGGTGAACCGCCTGCTCGGATGCCCTCGTATCTTATAAAAAAGCCAAAGGCAAGACTATCAGAGAAAAAGTTAAGTGCAGCTATATAGACTCGCTCACTGAGAAAATTCAATATAATATATTTGTTCCGCTATATACGGTTTTCAAAGATAACAGTTTTAAAAGCGCACCTTCAGGCAGCGGGATATTTTTGTTTTAGGCAAATAGGAAACGCAAAATCTAGTAATATAATTAGTTCTATATCTGTTATTATGCCTATTTTATGCATATATTTCATCAGATTTTTAAAACATGGCTCCGTTACAAAAACTACAGCCGGCGGACAGAGGACTGATCTTAGGACCTAAAAACAGCGCAGTAATAGCACAAAAGAGAAATATCACAAAAATATATCACAACTATAAGGGTTCCTTGTCAGGACTACGGAACCCTAAAAAATAATAAAAAGAGAAATATCACAAAAATATATCACAAAAAAAGAATATAAAATAATTAAAAACAGCGCAATAATAGCACAAAAGAGAAATACTAGACCTATGGATGGCAATAGAGGCCGGTTTATTTTACTTATAACCCTAAAAACTACCGTTATATAGTAATCTGAAGGTGAGTAGGTACATCCTTATCCTTACTAATATTATAAACGCGAAAGTTTGTAAGTTTGGATGTTTGTTACTCTTTCACGCAAAATCAAATAAAATTTAAATAAAAATGGCTGGATTAAAAAATACTAAAAAATATGATTAATGACACAAATAACAAGATTTTAAAAGCATATTATACAACTTACCAAAAATATTAAAAATGCGTAAAAAATTCTAGAAAACTATACAATATAAAGAAAATGACTAAATCAAACAATAAAATTAAAACAATGTGGCAAATCATTAACGATATCACAAATAAACAACCGAAAAAATCGGAACATAAAACTTAATGTTAGCGGTACCATTGTGGATGAGCCTTACGCTGTGGCAAACAAGTTTAACGGCTATTTTGCGTCGATCGGAGAACCACCACACTCTACGCTTACTGTGGGTACCACGCGCAACATATCCAAGAGAGAATCCGGGCGTCAAGATACACACAAATTCGATGTACCTTCCGCCTGTTACAGAATACGAGGTTTATAAAATAATTAAAAAAAAATACTAACAAATATAGTTACGGGGTGGATGATATTCCACACATACTAATAAAAACTTGCATCCTAGAATTAACACCGCCTCTGACCAAGTTAATAAATCTCTGACAAACTAAATATAGCAAAGGTGAGACCAATGTTAAATAAGAACGGGAAGATTGGTCAATATAGATCGATTGTATTACTACCCAGTATATCCAAGATATTTGAAAGTGCTTTATCAAACCGCATATATAATTTCCTAGAAAAATATAAGCTCCTTGATGAAAACCAGTACGGTTTCCGTAAAGGTTATTCAACCACCCTTATGCATCATATTTACAACTTCATAATAGATAAGCAGTACCCTGTTGGAATGTTAATTGATATGACGAAAGCATACGACAAAGTGTCATGGTATACTCTTAACTAAATTGAATGAAATAGGCATAAGAGGAAACCTTTAACCTTTACGATCATACTTAGAAAATAGAAAACAACTAGTCCAAATCGATTATAATCGTTAAGATGCAGTAATAAAACAAACTCTACAATCAGAAGTAATTACCTTAAACTGGTCCATTTCCCAAGGAAGTGTTCTAGGTTGCGTCCTTTTTTTGATTTACCTCAATGATCTGCCAAAGATGTTGGACTCCACATGTGCACTGTTTGCTGATGATGTATCTTTACTATTTAAATGTACACCTGATTCCCTTAGCGCTATAAAAGATTCCTTTTTCAAATTAAATACATGGATAGAAGCACACATCTTTCTCTTTTAGGTATAAACATTGACACGCACCTGAACTGGAAAGGTCGCGTAGAAAAAATTAAAGTAAAATTATCACAGTTTATCTATGCGTCATCTGTTTTAAAGCTTAAAAACAGCAATGGTTGCCTATTATGCTTATGCCTATGCATGGTTAAAGTACGAGGTAATTATGTGGGGCAATAGCACAGATGCTATCACCTTATTCATCAAACAAAAAAAATATCTACGCATACTGGCCAACATCCGACAACGTGAGCCCTACTTCATAGAAAATAAAATGCTAACATTACATTGCATATATATCATCGAAGCTTCAATCTTCATTAATAAACATCCCAGTCTATTTACATTCTATACCAATGCTCGACGACAAAACCAAATTATAGCAGCAGAATCTAAACTAGAAATATTTAAAACAGGGTCGCACTATACGACAAACAGCTGGAAGTTTGTCAAATAGATATTTGACAAACTTCCAGCTGAATTAAGAGAAGAAAATAATGATAAAATATTTCAGGCTAAACTTAAAAAAAGTGTAAATACACAGTTAAAGAATTTATTGAAGACAAAAGCGTAACAAACTCATAATGATATACACAGCAAATATAACATTTACTTTCATTTATTATTTCTTTGGTATTTTATAAATTGTCTATATTTCTCTAAATATTGTGTAACATTATATAATTACTATACTTTTTTACTACTTTACACCCTAACAGGGTCATGTAATTGATGTGACATGTAAACATATTACATAGTGCAATAAAAGATATAAATTAATAAATAATAATAATTTTTAACGATATTGTGTGAATTGTCCAAAATATAACGATAAGTGAGTAGAAAAAAAATCTGCCTTATGTGACCTATTCGTGGGCTGCAAAAACCTTTAGTATCACACGTACATATTGATGACAAATTTATTTATGTACACCAGTTTTGTAAAACTTTTTTATTTACGATAGACATTGCTCTTCTCTGCTGTTACGACATTTTTTCTTTGTTTATACTAGCTGTCTATATGTAATTTAACGCAGAAACGATAAGGTTATTTTTACTACTATATAGTATATTTACTATGTTTCACCTAGGTAATTATAATTCCCGTGAGAATAGCCTTTTCCATATACTTTGAATTATGCTTCATTATGTTGTAGCTCTGTTAAAATAATCATTTTGCGTAAGCTTAATTCGGTTTTATGTTGTAATATTGTTATTTTACTGTTTATGCTTGTACTTTTGAAAATATGTACCTCTGATACAGCCAGCAGGTTTTGCTACACTAGCCAAAATTTAATTACTTAGTTATTTTATTTTTATACATGCTTACTAATAATTGTAGCGATGACTCTTATGCAACTGCAAATTCAAGCGGCTCTGATGACTATTGACAGTGCGGTTGGCACCCTCGCTACAGTTGGTGAAGCGCTCAAAAATATGTATATTTGCTCCTTTTTCTTCTACGCACGCGCACGCGCTAGCTTCCACGCATCACTCTCATACAAATGATACGTTGTTAAATTTAATCACCTCTGATGAAAGTACGGTTACTGCGTTAGGACAACTTCTCGCTCTAGCTTTTTCCCACCATGACAGCATTTTAATTACATTTGCCACCTTTGTGTTTCCATTTAGTTTTGTGATTGTAGATATACTTTTTTTGTATAAACAGATAAAAGACTGTGAATTAAATAGGTAGTGTTCAATAAAATTGCATATTGTTTTTTGATTGGTTGATTTAATTAAAAAACCATGTTTATTTTTGAATAACAAATCAGTCTTATAAATTCAGTAGTTTTGGAGTGAAAGTCCAATCCAGTAGTTTTGGAGTGAAAGTGTAACAGACAGACAGACAGAGTTACTTTCGCATTTATAATATAAGTACTGAATATATATTATAAATTAGTACTGATAAAATACCACGTCTTTATTTTGAATTATACAAAGTAACAAACAAAACACACATGCCCCGAGGTTTTAACACAAGCGTACCTAACGTTACTACCGTATCGTGATTCAGGAACCGCCTATAGATACCCTATTTCACTCTTGTCATTCCTTTACTCTATTCACTTATTTTATTATTAATCCAGTTAGCTTATTTTTGGGAGGGAAAAGGAAATACACTTATCCATTAAAAAGACACGCATTATGTAAGTAACCTACCTACTAGTAATTAAATTTATTTTATAGTCTTACCTTTCAGAGTTTCCAGGTAATCTAAAAAAAGGTTATCTCTGGATGCGTTATTGACGAATTCATGCAACCAAAAACAGCACAATATATCCTATTCGTCATATTAAATATGTACATGAACTTATTTTTTGTTAAAGAAAATTACACACCGTCCATTCGTCACTGCGGCACAGACGCGACTGTCTGCATACCGAGCGCAGGCCGAGATCGAGGCGCGTAGGTATAACTGGCGTTTCGTCCGTTTCTGTGAAGTTGAAATACTGTATAGATAACATTACCGTGACATTACCGTGGTAAAAGTCCCTAAACCTAAACATCTCACCTTAAATCAGAGATCTTTTGCTAAAATAAATGTAGACAATCTTGTGACGGATGCTTCCTCAATAGACTGGTCAAATATATTTATTTATTTATTTATTTAAGGCTTATCAATAACAATTACACTGTTACATGTATTGGTTACATCATATTCTTACTCTAGGTTATCAAGCTAAATGCATTGTTTATCAAGACAAGCACAGCATGCATTATTTATTATAACCAAGAAGGAAGTATACCTTGCGAACATAAAATGTAAACAACATAAAACTAAAAAAAATACAAAACTAAAAAACACAACTTTACATACATATAAGAAAAATTAGAGAGTAGGGTTGGCCGATTCGGCCATAACTGCTAAATTTAAATTAATTTTATATTTTGCCAAAGAGTCTCCAAAAATATCTGCTGTATCGTTTTGATATTTGTTAACTAGTTTGCTAATTCTGGGAACAGGCGAGTTCGCCCCTAAAACAGTTTTACGGAAGTAAAACTGTTTTAGGGGCGCAAAAGGGATTATTTGTTTACGTGGGTATTGAAATGGTACTCTAAGTCTAAATTGTGTTAAAAGATTAGGACAATTGATATTGTTATGCAGTAATTTATGCAAAAATAAAAAATCCATTTTAATGTGTCTTTGTAGCAAAGGTTGAATTTTAAAAAAAGTTAGTCTGTCGCTGTATGAACGTAACTGCTTCACTTTTTTAGTTGAATGAGTTAAATGCCACATAAATCTTTTTTGTACCCTCTCGAGTCTTAGAGTATGCACGGCATAGTGTGGTCTCCAGACAGGGCTACAATACTCTAACACACTGCGGACTAGACAGTTATACATTATAATTTTAGTTTTAGGGTTATGAAACTCTTTACTGTTCCGAATAAGGAATCCCAACATCTTTGAAGCCTTTTTGATGATATTTTCAAAATGAGGCACAAACGTTAGTTTTTCATCAAATGTCACACCTAAATCCCTTATTGTGTTTACAGTCTTTAATTTAACTGTTCCTATTCTGTAAAAATAATTATAATTGTTAATTTTCCTACTATATTTAATGTGACAACATTTTTCGGCATTCAAAATCATTTCATTTATGTCACACCATTTATTTAAATTGTCTAAATCATTTTGCAATTTTTCAACATCATCAAATGAGTTGATTACTTTAGAAATTTTAAGGTCATCTGCAAACATGAAAGGGATGCTGTGAGTCAAACAGTCAGGTAGGTCGTTGATGAAGATGTTAAATAAGAGAGGACCTAAGTGTGAGCCCTGAGGAACGCCGGAACTAATACAAGGTCGAGCTGTTGAGGCAAACCCAGCCGCAACAACGAAAAAGTCATATAGAAAATGTGACGTCGATAGATGCAAAATTACGACTCTTAAACCAAAATATTATCAACCTTTTTGATCGTCTTGTCACAGGTCATTCGTACACCCCGTAAGGCTGAAACAACGCCCTACTCCATGGTTTAATGACATATTCGCAAGGCTAGAATAAAAAGAGATTAAGCCTTCCGCATCCACAAAAGTCATAGGACTGAAGAAAAATCTTATAAAAAACTCCTAATAGATGTAACCTTATGTGTCGTATTCCAAAAAGACGCTACATTGCTGAAAAGATTAAGGCTTCTTCTCCTTCTGATATTTGGAATTTCTTAAGATCGTTGGGTATTGGTGGAACCGTGGAACTAATGTAAAAGATACCAAAATATCTGTTGAACTTAATGTCTTAAACAACCACTTTTCCACGCACACTGACATAGACAAAGCAAGCATGGAAATCACAATTACTGAAATTCAACACATGCTCCGACCAGATACAGCTCCATTCGAATTTTCACATGTCAGTGACGATACTATTAAAAAGTTTTTCCTCTCCCTTAAATCAAAGGCCTTGGGTAGTGATGACATTGGTCGTGTTATGATCACTAATCATAGATCCCATACTACCCGCCTTAACTCACATTGTCCATTTCTCATTGGATTGAGGCTAATTTACGGATCAATGGCGAGTAGCGTATGTTTTACCTATACCTAAAGATTCCAACCCTTCACTTCCTTATCAACTCCGCCCCATTTTAATACTTGTACTTATCGACTTCAGCAATGCCTTTAACGCGGTAAATTATAAATAAATAAAAACCTTCTGCTCGCTTTTATGGCCTATCTTAACTTTGATGCATCTGTTGTCACTTGGTCTTCTTCTTACCTTAGAGGACGCAGGCAAGCTATCCGCTCTGGCCAAACAATGCCTGAGTGGTGTGAGTTAAGCGCTGCTGGTGTACCCCAAGGGGAGACTTTTCCCCATTACTGTTTTCAAGTCCTATCGACATGCTCTCTTAATGCCTCAGTTGTAATTACTATTTCTATGCCGATGATTTGCAACTTTACCGGCACATTGACGCCGAAAATATTGCCACTGAGTATCTTCTATAAATGATGATCTCTCTTATTTATACTCGTGGTCAGTAAAGTATGGAATTCTAGTAAATCCCAATAAATGACAAGCAATTATTATTGGAAGTAGTCAACAGCTCGCTAAAATTATCAACAACTGTTTACCCTCCCTGTCATATAACGGTTGTATTATTTCTCTATTTTCAGTTGTCAAAAATCTGGGCATAATTATGGATTCCGAACTAAATTGGGCACCCCAAATCTCTGAAATCTCAAGAAAGATTTTTTCTTCCATTCACTCTTTACTTAGGCAAAAAAACTTTTTTCCGATTCTAACTAATTCCAGTATTCGCTTTATTTTGGGCCTTCGTAAATTTGATCACATCTCGCAATACAATAAAGATCGCAATACAGAAGGCCAGGACTGTGGGCTTGCTTAATAATATACTTAATGATCGCTTTTCGCCTCCTTACCTAAAAGAAGAGTTTAACTTTCTGGCCGATAGTCACAATTTAAACCTACGTTCTGCTTATTCCTTGCTTCTTGCTACGCTCTCTTTTGCTAAATCTTTCATCGTCACGGCAGTGAGATTATGGCATCAACACCCGGTCAATATCAAATACGAAAGGAGTTAAAAGATAAAATCGATTTGTCAGAGAATGTATTCCTTGGATATACCGTGGACTATACGATAACACATTCAGCCCATATTGAAAAACTGTGCAAAAAATTGGCAAGTGCTTATTACGCTCTGCTCAAACTAAAACATTTGCTTGATAAAACTTATTTGCTGTCAATTTATTATGCTTATATTCAGTCACTCACAAGATACGCCATCACTATTTGGGGAAATGGTGCAAGCATAAATAAGGTTCTAAAGTATCAAAAAAGGGCAATTAGGATCATTTTTGGACTACGTAAACGCATGTCAGTTAGAACACATTTTAAGAAGAACAAAATAATGACAGTGATATCTCTATATATATTTAATAGTTCACTGGAGATACACGAAGGCAAGGCAACAATGTTAAAAAACAGTAATGTTCATAACTATAATTTGCGCAACAAAGAAAAGTTATTTAATCCTAAAGTTAGACTGACAAAGGTCCGAAAACAGGGAATCTGGAATAAAATTTCTATGTACAATAAGTTACCTTTGACAATATCAAATTTAGACATAATTGACTTTAAAAAAGTACTCAAGCAGTTTTTTGAAACACATCCACTCTATTCCCTAGATGAATTCATGGACATGCGCCTCACGGAATCTTCATTCAATCAATAATCAATACAACATCAATAATATTTATAACAGTTAATCATATAAAGTCTTGACATTTAAAATAAAAAAATATATATGTGTATTGAACTAATTCCAGACATTCTATTTACTTATTATTATTTTACTATGTACAATTTTATTATTTTGATTTTTCCTATTTTTGATATATTTTTCTTAGGAATATTTAATAATTTTGATGTGATACCTACCTAAATATTTATTGCTGTTTTGTATTATATAGTAGTATTATTCCTCCAAAATTGTACTCCTGACTTGCCCAGTGTGACAATCAATGTTATAAGGCCAATAAATATATTCTATTCTATTCTATTCTATTCTATCAGAAAATCACCCTACAAAGCTACTTATAAAAATGTAAATAATTAAAAAAATTAAAAACACGCCTGCCGTATCAAAAAGTGAACTAAAAACTTAGAAACAAGTTACATGATTTTAATGTTGAATGGCCACAATGTAGGTACTAAATAGATTATATATACTGTGCAATTAAAACACCATTGAACCCAAAAATGGAAAATAGATAACCAATCTTTTCATCGAAGTCGGGGGACCTGTAAAGAACTATTCCAAAGAACCGTCCCCCGACTGCAATACCTATACCTACATTGTGGCCATTCAACATTAAAATCATGTAACTTGTTTCTAAGTTTTTAGTTCACTTTTTGGTACGGCAGGCGTGTTTTTTATTTTTTTAATTATTTCTTTTTATTTCGTACCTTTTAGTGATAAAACAATATTTTTGCAAACGCACAATGTGCCTCGAAAGATAACATTATTTTTTTGGAAAATAATATCGCGCAAAAGATAACGTGATATATTATTTTTTATTATTAATTAATTACTGAGGTGTTTCAGTTCTTGCAGAGACTTTTTGTCATGGGGCTCGTTGATAAGCTTTCGTGGATCTAAAACACCAATTCTTCTAGCTGTCTGATGCGACGACGAGCGACATAAACTTTCATCATCGTCATCATCAGCCGGAAGACGTCCACTGTTGAACACAGGCCTCCCCCATAGAACGCCACAAAAAATGGCTATTAGCAGCTTGTAACCATTCGCTACCCGCGACTTTTATGATATCGTCAGTCTATCTTGTGGGGGGCCTACCAACTCTACGTCTTCCGGTGTACCGTGGTACCCACTCGAGAACCTTTCTTCCCCATCGTTTATCAGTTCGTCGAGCAATGTGACCAGCCCATTGCCACTTTAACTTGTAAATTCTGAAAGCTATGTCGGTGACTTTGGTTCTTTGCCGAATGTCCACGTTCCGGATTTTATCGCGCAAAGAAACTCCGAGTATAGCTCTCTCTATGGCTCGTTGAATGACTCTGAGCTTGTCCATAAGGGCCACAGATAAGGACCACGTCTCGGTGCCATATGCCATTACTGGAAACACACACTGGTTGAAGATTTGGTCTTCAGGCTCTGCGGGATCTTTAACGAGAAAATGTCGTGTAACTTCCCGAACGCTGCCCATCCGAGTTGGGTTCTTCGGGCGACCTCTTTCTCGAAGTTGGACCTACCTAATTGCACAGTCTGTCCCAGGTAAATTACATAAACTTTGCCCCTTGGCAAAAATTTTAGCGCCTTGATCCACGATGGCTCTGTCCAGTGTCGTTCCTTGCAGGTTGTGTACTGTCACAGCCCAACATAATATCAGTGGTAGCATGTGCCGCTCGACTTTACCTTAACCCCGTAGCCCGTCAAATTCGACGGTGCTTGGCTCAATTTTGACACCCAAACTGACTGTGTTGCCACGTATCGTTTTGTCATCGGACTCAACGAAAACGGCTTGCGGTAACTCTCACGGTTCAAGTTGGTCACAACGTAGTGCTGGCCATAAGAATTTTGGATGACCCCTATAGCGCCATTTACCAAGCCGTGTCTAAAGTTAATATTTTTCCGGAACATTACTCTAGAACCCATACTAACTTTTAAGAATGGAACTCTCTCCTCATTTATTGGGGTCAGAGAGTATAAATTCGGGTTTTGGCCGCTGGCCGTAGGTTTTGGCTTCTACAGATGTATCTGATGCTACTACGTCACATATCCGGCAAATTTTGGCGAGTTCGGTGGTCATCGTTAGATTTTGATTTGGTGGTACGAGTCATCCACCTGTCTTGTCGTGGGAAATTTTTACACACACTCGCCATCTGGTCCAATAAGTGGTACTCTACGATGATCCAGGATTTCAAGTTGCTACATGGTGAGTTGACCAACCCGTAAACTATTCAAAATATCGACAAATGTGGTGTCGTCTTCTTGCCTCATATTGTGGCAGCTCGCAGAAGCTATATTACGCTCATAAATCAACTTCTGCACTTAAATGTGGCGGTTGTTTAAAGCAGTAGTATGCAATAAATGATTGAGCATACCCCGCTGACAGATTTAGCTACTGGTGGAAGCTGTATCAAGTCACTAAACAGTAAAATGTTAACACCGCCAAAATAAGCATTTCTTGTAGTTGTGTATGAAATTTCGTCAATAATAAGCCAATTTATACTATTCCACTTTTGCCTTTCTCTCTGAAGGCGTTCTCCGTTCAAAAGACGCATGGTCTCTGTCCTGCCGATTGCTGGTGATTTATTTATTTGTATTACTTATGTCTACAAGAAGCAAGTGTAGATACGAATAAGACAATATTTATTACTTTTGATATTAGTGAACCAATGGTTATTGAATACTACTGTTGTATATTTTTGTTATATACTAAGCAAGTTCTAGACGGTGATAGTAAAATTGATAAAATTTTCACAAAAAACATTTTTTTTTCTTTCAATTTCATGACCTATAGCTCACTCTTTAAATTTTTTAAAACGTTCACTAGCCTATGTTACCCGGAATAACTCAACGCTTCTAATGATATCTTATACATCAAAATCGGTTTAGCCGTTCCGAAGTTATGGTGGAATAAAAAAACTCACAAACATACATACATACATTAACCCTGAAAACATAACTCTCCTTTTTTAGGCAGTCGTGTAAAAAGTTAGTGTACGATTTTTATTTCAGTAAAATTTCCTTGTCAGGTTCTTGATGTAGTTGTAATTACATTAGATATATTTCTGCCGATTTTATCATTTGATTTTATTTTATACATTGCTTCATAGGTTTATATTTACAGCAACTTATATAAAAAATTAAAAATATATATATATATTCTTATTTATTATCATATTTTATATTATATTATGCAATTTATTTACTATAATATGTAGTTATGGTTATCACAGCAACTTATTTCCTATTATAATTTTTTTTATTGTACTTGTAGTTTTCTATTTAGCATACTTAACCTATTTACTCACCCCTAGAGCCTATTTATTCACCCCTTGATGCGCATACACCTTCTTAAACACCATCGCTAGATGACTGGTAGATAATGCCTTAGCATTAAGTCCTCCTTTTGTGCACATGTTTTTGTGCAATAAAGTATTAAATAAATAAATAAATGAATACTGTATAACGGAAATGTTTATCTTAAATTTTCTAAGCAATAAAACTCGCGACAGTATATATCTATCTTTTATATGTGTAAAACGTTACAGCCAAAAATATAGTGCACTATAAATACTATAAAATTTTATAATTTATTTCTAATGCATAAAACCAGGACTAAAACCCGTAAATATTCCAAACAACATTTTTACTTTATACTTAAGCCTGCACCGTATCGTTACCTATACGAATTGTGGTTCGTTTGACCCCTTGCTGTATCCTTATTTCTTAATTTTGAGTTATGAAATTAATAAAAATTATATTTAAGAATTCATTATTTTAATCGTACACTTTGGAAACACGATTACTTAAAGTTTCCTCGATAGAAAAAAAAACAAAGTTATATCTAAAAAACTAAATAAACCCTTAGTACGGCGTAAATACTTACCGGAAAGTCATCAGTATTTGAATAACAAAAAAAAACGTGTTTTGTATAACGTATACACATTACATTTTTCAAATAGGTATTTGTTTTTACTATACGAAGGAAATAATTAAATTCACGAACGGTCCGCCCACTTTAAACCAGAGCCGCGATGCTTTGTCCCTATCCGCTTTAGTAATTCTTTGGTTCGCTCTTAATAAATTGTTCTGTGTTCTATATTTAAAATTTAAAGAAAACTATACAATTTGGTGGCATATTAACTAAATAGAAAGTACTTAAGTAATAGAGTCCGACTCGCACTTGGCCGATTTTTGTATTTATTGTTGTAGCAGCAACAGAAATACATCATCTGTGAAAATTCAACTGTCTAGCTATCACGGTAACTGATGCTCGTACAAAAGAAACAACCTGGGGTTCAAGGCTGGGGTGCAGGTCTGCAAATTTTGCCACGATGATTGCTGTAGGACGACGTGTGCTAATTTGATATCTTTTGAGTAATTAAGTATTTAAATGTATGCTTCAACAACTGGGAGATGTCCACTGTTGAACAAAGGCCTCTCCCATTACGACATAGTAGTAGGCGTCTTGGGCATCTCAGTGTAAGGTGCAGTCCGCTGCTGCCCACATTGTGGTAGTATTATCTACGTATAGCCTTTTACGACTCCCACAGGAAGATAGGGGGTCAGAGAAGACGGGTAATTTTAGCCTGGCACCCCACGATAACATTTATACATACCGCTCAATTATTTAAAGCATTTATTTGCATGAAAAATATAAATACGGCTGACAGTAAGAAATATAAAAAGCGTAGATAATGACAGTATGTAATTGAATTTAACATTTGAGATCGACCCCATTTACCATCTAATTGTACACAAACGGCTATCCTGTAGATCGATTTCAATTTCTTTTTAGCGTACACCTAGTAGGCCTTACCTACTGGGTGTACGCTAAATAACACTGTTTCTGGGCAATTTGCTACTCTTAGGGCCTGTTTCAGAATGTTCGAGTAAGTTCCGGTTTTACTACCCGGAACATATTTATTAAACAAAACACTATCTTTGCGTTTCACAGTCATCGATTTAGCCTAACCATCATCGGTTAAAGCCTGAAACGCGCTGCATGTTAACTGTCATTTTTATCAGTAAGTTATTTTATGTGTTGCTTAGCAACCAGAAACTTTATTAGGACATTCTGAAACGGGCCCTTACAGTTTATTCGATTAAATAAAGTAATGGATAAGAGTAATGAGGAATAAAAAATAAACTGTTGTTAAACATAATTTTAATCGAATAATCCTAAATATTCGTTATCACTATCGGATATATAGGTTTATTTCCGGCCTTGTTTTTAATTTAAGTGTTGAATTTGTTTTCCACTATTTTTATTTCTTCTACGTTTTCGTCGTCGTCTCTTTTGCTGAGCCTCATATTTTGTATCAAACACATGAAAGTAATGCATGTTAATTTCTTTACACGGATAATTATATATTTTCATTTTTATATATTCTGTTAAACATTGACAACGACAATATCCACAAATGTGATATACATTTGGAAGTATTTTTAAAATCAGCAAATAAACATATCGGTTCTGACAATCAACCATACTACTCAATACAGCTGTCATTTTATAACAAACTAATCCAAAGTTACTTAAAACAGTAGAAAACACTTGATCGTATATTAAGTAAACAGACGGAAAAAAATCTGCGACGTCACTTTTAAACTGTTTGGTACAAATTTTTGCCAGTTCTTTTGTAGAGTTAAAGCGGATTATTTTGTAGAAACGATTCAATTCTCTAGATTCGGAATCCGTTTCTTCCTTATAACAATCGGTTTCATCAGAATTGGAATTTTTTTCTTCGTAATTATTCATCATATTATCAAGTAGTTTTACATAAGCAACTGTCAGCCTCCAACGAGCCAGTACTTGATAGTCATGGTGTTTTCTTAGTAATCCTTTGTTAAGCGCATGCTGAATGCTTTCCAGCATCTTCACAGGCATTACCATTTTGTTTTCGAACACAAAGTGTGGTATGCCTTTGCATATACGATGTAAGAGTTCCTGGATACCATCTTTTATGTTTTCTTCCTCAATAAGTGCCCATTTCGGTACACATCGTTCAATCACTGGATACAGCAAATTATTATATTTTGACATTTGTATTTCTGAATCTTTTGAGTTCAGTAAGTAGCGCGTAAGTATATTCATATAAATAGAATCTTTAGTTGAAATCAAATCATAGATGGAGCCTAAAAGTGAATTTTCAACGAAATCGCAATCCAGATATTCTATAATTTTTGCTGCATACTTAATTAAATAATTAATGTTATTTTCTAAACCAACCTTTGGAGGTAAAGATTTTAGAAATAAATAAGATTTTCTATAGCATTCCCCTACGACTATCTTGGGAACCAATTTGATATTTTTTCCTAGAGTTTTATATATTTCTTTGTTTTCTTCTTCATTTAACTGGTCAATAAATGAATTCAAAGCTGCCCATATGTCTTTAATCATTTTAGCGTCATTCTCGTTACACAGTAATTTATAGGTCCTTATAAAAGTTATAGCTCGAATAGAAACGTTTCTTGATGTTTTCCAAATAATTGGTAAGTGATCTATAATAACGTCCGTGGTAAATTTAGCAAACGCTAAGCGTATACCGTGTTTTCGTAGCGAGACGGGGGCTTTTAACAAAATTTTTATATATTCATTAATGTCGTCTAATCTCAAATTATAGTATAGGGTATTGAGAGAGAGAAGTGCGTACTGTAGATAATCTCCTTTGGCGTACCACATCACTACTTCAGCAGGTAGCTGCGGGCGAGCCAAATGCATGTGTTTGGCGATATGCTTACGGAGACTTAAAATAATTTCGTCATCATCATTCCATTGCACTTTTTTCTGTTCTGGAGTATATTTCTTAATATAATTGATTAATTTGTCTTGCGGCATGAGTACAATGATACCGCGTACGAGGGCTCTATGTCCGGCTATATTTTGAGTGTATTCCAAGTTAGTGTCTAACCATTCTACAGCTAGCGAGTCTGACCAATAAATTCGCAGTTTTCTTAGAAACCTTTTAAGACAGACGTCACTGTCACAACGCAAATAGTCCATTTCATTTTTGTGGCGTGCCAACAGTCCTGGATCGTGTTTTAATGCATTTAAGCATACTTCCTCACTGGGATGCAAAACTAACGAGTTTTCAAATAACTTTTTTCTGTATGATATAACCATTTTATAAACGAACGGTAAGTTAATGTAAACTTCAGGAAGTTTCCGCGCTACTCGCGGGCGCGGGTAGCGGCGGCGCTGCCGCTGATGTCGCAATTTCTTGTTTCTGCGTTTTCTGACCTGCCTTACAATTTTAAACCATGAAGATGCTTTATTGATATTTCCGAGCTCTGCGATTTTGTCGACTACTATTTGATGATGTGTTGCTTCCCGACCCCATACCTTGATTAAGGTCCATACGTTTTTAAGCAGCTCCATGCTAGCGTGCATTCCTGATTCGCTGTCTATGGCTTGTTTCTGCAACTTCGTCACCGATAGATTGTATAAATAATTAAATAATTTCTCTTGTTCTTGCTTATTTAGATTCAATTTACTATTTTTCAGTGTTTGAAACTCAAACTTATCTTCCACAATTTTGGGTACAGGCTGATCATTCAGCACTCTATAAACTATTATGGCAGCTAAACACATTTGCACATTGCATTCGGATTCTGCATATACTCCTAAAGAATGGAACAGTGTATTCAATGTGTTCCAAGTAGCCTCATCGAACCTGAACACATTGTGTTGGGAAAGGAGACTATTTACAAATTTGATTTTGTACATGTTTATTTCATTCACATGCTTGTCGCAATAGTACTGTAGTGCCGTTTTCAAGTTGTTCATGTCGTAGCCAGTGGAATTCAATATTACGATCAAATATTCATTTCTCAGTTCAGGCGAAGACTCAGCAAATATGTATGGCACGATTTCTGAAAATGCTATGTCAAAAGGCACAAATTGGAACCATCTATATATAGTTTTGAACGATTGTGGTTGTTGTGGATTGACTTCTCGTTCGAGTGCATAAAATAGTTTTTGAACTTCGCTAAGGCTATGTGATTCATCAGAGTGCTCAGATTGCTTGTCTTGGAATTTACCATAGCCAGCAGGGAATAGAACGGTTTTTAATAATGGTATTATTCTGTCACGTGGCATCTTCAGTAAAAACGGCGACAATACTTTGATAATATCAATGTTACGATAACAATGCGCTCTTGTTATATAGGACCAGTGTTTTTCCACAAAATTCTGTATTTCATCTGCCTTTATGAACTTTACGAAAGTTTTTAAATCTATGTGACTAATATAGCGTCCCATATCTCTCAAGATTCGTTGCGGACACTTTTTCATTAAGAAATTTGTATAATTAGCGTTAAATGATATATATGTGAGGTCATAAAGTCTGTCTATCATGTTTAAAAACACTTCGCAGTTACTTTTAATCAAGAACAACATTTTGTCATATATATAATTATCGTATGTTCTGTTTATGTAAACTTGCAGTATATTAAAATGTTTTCGTAGTATTCTTTTTAACAGCTTTAGCGGGATATCACCAGCACGTTGATATACTACAGTCTCTATAAATTCTACCGAACAATTTTGCAACCAGCGCAGAGCAGCTTTTGGGTTGGTTTCGTTGACATGTGTATAAAAAATCGAAACCCGAATCTCATCTTTCAAATGTCGTCTTATGTGAAGCATTAGTTTAGTGACGGCTTTCGCGTTCATTTGAGGAAAGAGCTCGTTGTGCAGATACTTAGGGTTAATGAGGTGTGCATACTGCGGGTCTGTAATGAGCCAGGTGCTTTTGTTGAGAGCTTTTGACACATATAGCATATCATCGCATTTAAAAACGTCTAGAATGTAATCCACATTTCTTTTGCTGCACGCGATGTCGATTTTTATCATGTTGTCAACGTCATCGTCGTTATAGGTGATTTTGGCTAAGTCTGTTGAATTCTGCGCAATAGCTTCCTTCACCAACTGGTTGTAATATTTGTGTCGTTGCCCCAATGTGTCTACGTGTAAAGGCGCCATCGCCGATTAAAGCTCTGTAAAGAAATGAAATAATAAGTTAGTATTTTCAGTGTTAGAGCTTAGACATTGAGCCGCTGATGAATAATGAGGATCCTCGGGTCACTGGATAAAAATTCTGTGAGTACAATTATAGGCACAAAAATAATCATTTCATTACATTTACCTATTCCGAATAGAATTCAGTGTTTAGGCTGTGTTTAGATAGTAGGGGTCAGTTGTGCTGCCATTTCAGTATCTCGCCGTTGCGTTGGTCGGGATCACGTGATGGCAGATTTCTACCTAATCAATAACTAGGCATTATTAGCCTCAGAAGCGTCATTAAAATATTTTTAACCCAATCAATTGCTTCAATTATTTTTTTATTTTATATTATTATAAAAATAACTTCATCAAATATTGATCATCAGAAAAATTTAAATCAATAAAATAATTGAAATTATTATTCCTGCTATGAAATAATGACCCTTATATCAAATTTACTACCTACCTGCTAAAAAGTAACAAAATACACAAATGAAAGAAAAAAAGGGTTTGTACTTCATGGCACGCAATCGAGATCTTCTTATATTTTTTAGCGGTAGATTCTGTTTAGAAAGAGAGTGGGATTGGGAGTGCTTTATTATAATTATTTTTAATTATATAGATAATAGTTATTAATATTAATGATAAATATATATATAATAATATATGACGACGTTGACGGGAAATTAGATAAGGTGCATTGGGGCTATTTCGAAAATGGGTATATTCCGAAAGTGCAAGAAATCTACCCAACGCAGCAATATGAGCGCTGCTGGCAACATTAGGCAAAGCGCCATCTTAGATTTACTTGTCGCTACAGACGTCGCGAGTCGCTCGCGCTAACATCACGTGAGTGTCGTCAAATTATTCAAGAGAAGAGATTTCGCGCCAAATTTCGGTGATTCGTAATAACCCCTAGTTAGTTTTCTCGAAATCCTGGTAAGTTATTTTAATGTTTGTTTGTTTTTATTTTGTGCTTAATAATAATAGGAATATATGACCCAAAAATATAGTTCTTTATTTAAAACACTTTCTTTAGCAAATCCAACGATATATTTAAAAAATATATATTCAAAAAATAAAATATAATTTATGCTTTTCAAAGGCTTTTCCAATATCTATGCAGATTTAAAACAGTAAGACTCGCAAAACAGAACATTCCCGAATAATCAAATGAAATGTTCACCTCTAGTCATCTCGCAGAAATTTCAATCGGAATTGCCCCAATGCACCTTAGTTATAATTTATTTAAATTTTAATCAGAATTCCAAAGTCCAGTCTCTTTCTGAACAGTCTAATAAATAGTACCTAAAAAACTTCAAAATATATTTCTAAATCAAGTATAGATAACAAGCACTATTGCGAGCTAAGCTAAAATCACGTTTACAAATAATTAGAACACAAAATTGTTGTCCCGTCGATTTTGGTGCCGAGGGAGGCATCCGGTGCGAAATCAGAGAACGCGGTTTCGATTCCCGGGAAAATTGTGCTCTAATAATTTGTTGTTTGGTATAAAATCAAAAAATATTTTGAGTTTTAGTATGATGCCGTTTCATAATTCTAATTTAATAAATTCTTTATTTTAATATGTATACATACTTAAACTCAATTTATATAAAAATAAATATATTGTATATATATTATTCTATTTATATAATTTTCCTTGAGAGCCAGTGAAATTACACGCACATGAGACTTAACAACTATGTCTCAATGTGACGGGCGCAGTGCAATTCGTGACTTGTGACGAAATGCATCTGTTATAGGCAGAGGTTAGTCCACTTAACATCAGGTGGAGCCTCAAGCTTGTTTCGGTCACAATAACATAAAAAAAAATATATATCTCATCCTGTAGGAATTAGTATGTAACAAATTCTTATTAAATCGTCATTTCACCACGTTACTTAGCAACCGATTCTAGCTCCTAGTGG
The DNA here is from genome assembly GCA_963854805.1 of Plagodis dolabraria. NCBI lineage: Eukaryota > Metazoa > Arthropoda > Insecta > Lepidoptera > Geometridae > Plagodis > Plagodis dolabraria. The sequence continues at coordinate 13,339,785 of OY978461.1, forward strand.
AAACATTGACATCTATACTTGTGTACTAGACAGGACGGAAGCCCTACAATGACGGCAATTTTTTTCGACGAGCTATCTGGGAACTAAATTTACCATTAAAATTACCTCACCTTGGCTTACAAACTGTCGGATGCATGTATAGTTTCTTATGTCAAAATTTGGTCCAAAATCCACTGGTGAGACACCCATTTTTTTCAAGTTTTTTTGTTTATACCTATTTGCTGCAAATAGTGCAATAATGTGGGTATGCTGATGTCAAACCATGCCGCTATTTCGATGTTAGCTTGACACGGATAGGTTTCCACTATTAATTTATAGTAATTTACCTGAATGGCTAGTGTTCCTCATGGTTTATTCTTCTTGTCAAAGATTCTACTACTATAATATATATATATACTATATATACTAAAGCGGTTAAACTAATAACGCATGGTATGTTCGTTAGGCGTATCCTCTCCAAACACAGCATTGACATAGTCCACGTCGGAACTCTTATCATAGATCAGTTAATGTTGGTGATAGTCCAATACCGCGTAACTAACAGTGGCTAATACCGCGGAAGTACAAAAGTAGCAAATTTGAGATTTCGCAGTTTTGGACGAATTGCGCTAATTGGCGTGTAGTCACGCTAACAGCCGTGACAAAAACCAATCAGAAACCCTCAAAACTACAAAATGTCAATACCGCGAGAACAAGGGTTGGCCATTTTGTTTTGCTAATACCGCGTAAGTTCCTTGTTGCGCCTGTGTCGTCCGGTCGTGTTTGGTAGGTGTCCCGCAAATTTGTTGTTTTTAAAAATAATCGTGTTATAAACGGTAAGTTATTATTAATATTTGATTGTTAGCTTTCCTAGTATTTTCTTAAGTTATTTTTTTATTACATTAATTGATTAAACAAGTTAAATTTGTTAGCAAAGAGATGCAAAGACGTGGTTATGTGGACAGATGCCTGCACTGCTCAAAACAGAAACAAGAAAAAACCATCCCCATATAAAGTCGTGCAACCAGATTACACATTCTTCAAAGATTAAAATGCCAAAAATTATCAAATATATGACTCCATACGACCTGGCCAAAGAGCCGACTGCGTGGTTGATTTGAGAGTATAAAAATATGATCCTAACGGAACGATTGAATTCAAAACACACTTTGATGATGGATTCAGTCCACTGCCTCGAAGACCAAAGAATATTTCCACATTGGAGGAACGTGTTCTCTACTCATCGAGACTGCCCATACAAGAGAGTAAATATGGCCACTTACAACAGTTGTAATCTGTGATTCCTGCGGATTGCCATTAATACGTAGTATAAGTAGGTAGTGCATAGTTCTAGCATGCTTAAATGCTTCAACACTTTAGATTGTGATTATTAGAGTAGGTACTAAATTACCTTTTTGATTGTGATACTGTTTGACCTAAGAAATATTTAAATATCTCCGCCTATTAGTAGGTAATGTTGTGTTCTGTTAAAGTTAAATATTATACAGAGCTTTTGATTGAGATAATTAACTTATAAATACTACAGTACTATTGATTGTGATATTATATTAATAAAGAAATGTTCAAATAATTAAACATTCATAGATGTTAAGTTTTATAATACTTCAGTATTGTTTTATTTGATTATAATCGTTTAGCTAAAAAGTTATATAGAATATCTACACCTGTAAGAAGACTTTCAAGTTGTGTGCAAGTTTTAATACTTTATTTGAGTGAGATGTAGTTTTATAATTTATTATTAGTATGGTTCATAATTCCAGGCCTATACTTTTTAACCAGTGTAGTTTGCTCACTGTTTTCTATAAAATTATTACATATCTTAAATTTATAACTTTTTTTTTAAATTCCGCGCAAATACTTTAAATATAGCAAGAAAATTTATTCAATAAAAAAAAATACCGCGTAAGTACATTTTCTAAGGAATTAGTAGGCATAATTACTAAGGGTTGCTGAAAAATAAGTGCGTAATAATATTTGCTAGGTTGTATTTAGTTCAGTCAAGTCTAACATGACTGATTATAAAGATATTCAGTTTTTTTGCTCTCCTGAAAACTTTGCCCTCTATACTTTCGCGGTATCAGCCACTGTTGTTTACGCGGTATTGGATTATCACCGACGTTATGTAGCTTAACTTGTATTCGAATATCACTTATGATAGCTGTATTTTCTCTGATTTTAGCTGTATACATCTTAACGTTAAATTCAATGCATATAGAAACACACAGTAAAACAAAGTTACATTATGGTTAAATTGACATGTCTTTTCCTAATTATCGTGACGTCACAAACGCTACGCAGCCAAGAGTTCTCGAAAATTCTTAATCGTGTGCTCGTAGAGTCAATACCTTCTGAGGATGCTTCGTGTAGAACTTAAACGCGTCGAAAATTCTTCCGGTTCGTCTGCGTGGCGTTTAGGATGTTACGTCGGCTTTACAGGAAACGTAATGTAAGGCGGAATTGTCACTAGATATATATTTTAAGGCTGACTTGCACCATCTCTGGTTAACGTCAAATCGTTCGTCAATTTAATTATTCCCTCAGAATTAGGTTCAATATGGGTTTTGTTGCGAATTTAACCATCGTCATATTTGTAGCAACCCAGCCTAAGTTTGTTTGATTAAATTAAAATTTAATATTTTTATTAATAAAAATATTTCCCATAGAAAGGGAATAAATACGTTAGATAAAGCTATATATACTGTATTTTGTATGTTAAATACGCCTCAATCTATTTATTAATTAAAATATTGTTTATAAATGCAGGTCAAAATGATAGTTTTGACCTCAAGTCATGTGTGCCAAACGCCTATCCTGTTACATCAATTTGCGGTTTTTCGTCGATATTAGGCTCGTACGGCAACTGTGTGCCAGTAGGTATAAATACATATATTTTCAATGACCTCATTTTTAGATAAGCTTTGTGTTTAGTTGAGTCGAGCGAAATCTGTGGTCAAGAAACGTAAAAGCCAAATAGATAAGCTCGAACTTCGATGACATTTTGTGTTCGATTGTATGAGGTCATAATTTTGTCGGTCGAATACAAAATATAATTGCTGATTGCATTTGTATTACATTATTTTTTATAATATGAATTATTCAAACAACACGCTTGAATATCCCCGATGTGGTAAGACATGTAGGTAAGTATAAAAAGGGTGACTCAGGCCGGAATTTAAATTTAAATTCGGTTTTTGGTAATAGCTAATGACGCGAGTACACCCGTACGCAGTAGAAGCGTACTTCTGTTATAAGTTTTCTTACATTGGTAGTTAACACCTCTTGTGTGTAGGATTCTTGATATGCTTCTAAAGTGCATAAACACAACACTCATATTGACATAAGTAGTGGCATGCTGCTCATTTGGCGCATTCTTTCCCTTAATCGTCTTTTCGACATCCAACAAGAAATCCAAGCAAGTTAAAAGATGTCCTATCTTTAGCTTTATCGCGGTTGCTGCGCTCAAACCTAAGCAGCAAAATTTGCCTATAATATAAAAATTAGGCAACTACGTGTTTTAAGGCGATATAGTCTGACTAAGTAACATCTTTGAAAATCGAGATAAAATACTTCTTCGATTACCTAAGTTGCATTCTTTTGATATGTATATCTTCAGTTCATAAACTTAATTATGATCTCGGCAAAAACACGATTACGTAAAAAATCCTCGATAGATTTAATTTTTGAAAAATATGCTTTTTAAATTTTATTATCGCCGATATCTTACAACTATAATTAATATTAACACTAAACTGGTTTTATTCGATAGTTTATTAGTATATCTAAATATTTGTCTAATATTTTATCAATATCTATAGTGGATGATTTTCTGGCAATATTTTCTCATTATAACCTACGAGATCCCTTGTGCCCGTGTCGCCAGTACGCCCGTGACCGCTGTCAACGACGGTACTGTGCTCGTTTCTTTCGCGCACGGATTGTATACGCTATTTCGGAATCGACGAATAAATAAATGGGAAACCACAGTATAAAAAATAAGGAACGCTTACGTCAGCTGAGGGAGCATATTATTATGATATTGATTAGAGATCGAAATCGGTAAGTACTAACTAGTAGGTAAGTAACTAATACATTTATCAAATGAATAAGCCACATGATGGCCTTTGTCGGTGTAGAAAATAAAATCAAATATTTTTCATATGTATCAGTATTTCAGTATTATCAGTACTAATATTATAAATGCGAAAGTAACTCTGTCTGTCTGTCTGTTACGCTTTCACGCCAAAACTACTGGACCTATTTGAATGATATTTGGTATGGAAATAGTTTGAAACCCGGGAAAAAACATAGGATAGTTTTTATCCAACTGCGCAAAAGGTTAATGTTTTTGCGCGATAACCGACATACGCGCAGGTGGAGCCGCGCCCGGAAAGCTAGTGGTATAATAATCACATAAGTAAATGCTTAGTATATTCCACGTTTGATATTTCCCTATTAGTCAGGTTCATCTGTACTGGACGACTTATTTGCATATCGCCGTTTAGTTTGCGCATGTAGCGCCAACATATCAATATCAATAACGATTTCGTCTGCCAACTGTCTTCAGTTGCTCCGTGATGAAAGCAAAGTTGCTCCGATTTGGCTAAAAGTAAAAATCGAGGTTGTTCTGGACGTCCTCACTCCGAATGCAGACCTTATTTCGATGACGTCTGCCAAGTGAAAAAAGTTACTCCAATTTGGATGAAAATCGATATCTAGGTTGTTCTGGATGTCCTCATTCCAAATTTGGAATTTATTTTACGATGACGTCTACCAAGTGAATAAAGATACTCTGATTTGGCTGAAAATCGATATCTAGGTTGTTCTGGATGTCCTTATTCCAAATTTGGAATTTATTTATTGATGACATCTGCCAGGTGAAAAAAGTGACTCCGATTGGGCTGAAAATCGATGTCTAGGTAGTTCTGAACGTCCGTATTACGAATTTAGAATTTGATTTCCGATGACGTCTGCCAATAGAAAAAAGTTACTCCGATTTGGATGAAAATTGATATCTAGGTTGTGCTGGATGTCTTCATTACAAATTTGGTATTTTTTCTTCGATGGCGTCTGCCAAGTGAAAAAAGATACTCTGATTCGGCTGAAAATCGATATCTACGAGTAGGTTGTTCTGGATGTCCATATTCCAAATTTGGAAATGATTTTTGATGACGTCTGCAGACTAAGAAAATTGGATTAACTTACTCCAATTTGCATGAAAATCGATATATATTATGTTGTTCTGGATGTCCTCATTCCAAATTTGGAATTTATTTTTCGATGCCGTCTGCCAAATGAAAAAAGTTACTCTGATTTAGATGAAAATCGATATCTAGGTAGTTCTGAACGTCCATATTACGAATTTAGAATTTGGCTCCGATGACGTCTGCCAAGTGAAAAAAGTTACTCCAATATGGATGAAAATCGATATCTACGTTGTTCTGGATGTCCTCATTCCAAATTTGGAATTTATTTTTTGATTACGTCTGCCAAGTATGAAAAGTTATATATCCGGTTTGGATGAAAATCGATATCTAGGTTGTTCTAGATGTACTTATTCCAAATACGGAATTAAATTTTCAATGACGACTGCCAAGTGAAAAAAGTGACTCCGATTTGGCTGAAAATCGATATCTGGGTAGTTCTGAACGTCCGTATAACGAATTCAAAATATGTTTTTCGAGGACGTCTGCCAAGTGAAAAAAGTTACTCCGATTTGTTTGAAAATAAATTTCTAGGCTGAAATGGACGTCGTTATTCTAAATATGTATTTTTTTCGGATGGCGTCAGCCAAGAGAAGACAAATGACGTATCACTAAAACGGTATTATGGAGTGTAAATATCAGTAATATATTTACAGTTATAGTGCGTACTGGGTTACACGGTGTCTTAGTAGTTTAGTAGGTAGTAATCCGAAATTATCTCAATGTAGATCTACCTACTCTTTTGATAAACGTATTATTCCTAAGACTTTCTGAATACGGAAAAATGAAATATGAACTGTTCCACAGAAAAAGTAATTCACTCTCCACTTAGCAAAATATATGGAAAAGCATAATTTCAGGTTGGTGCTACAGTAAAAGTTCTTTATAATGACAACGCAAAGGAAGGGAAGACTTCAATCAGCTTTTTTCGACCGTTCCGTGTTACCATGTATGAATGTACAGAATATTACAATTACAATACCTTCCTCCTATATTACGATGCTAAGTTGATACTTATTATTATACACATTGAAATAATAAGCTTATTCTGAGATTATACATAAGTATTTGCCGTCATTGATATTTTGCATACCCGCTACGAACTCAATAATCAAACAAAAATTATAAAGATTATGGTCTATTTTTAGTTTGTAAGGATTGACGCTAGTAAAATAACGTATAATAACCCCGATCTTTATGGCAGTTCGCAATCGGGTGGTGTACAACAAACGAGATAGTATACTTTACCTCGGAATTGGAACGCAAACCTATAAAAAAACCAGATATAACCGAGTAACGTAGCTAGTAATTTTTGGAAGTGAATATAATCGAAAATATGTACCTAATTATATAGTATATAATTAGCGCATTGACTGTAGATTATCTTCAGCTTATAAGTTTCCATAGTAAAGGATGTTATAAGTACCTACTCACTTACTAAATACAAATCTTGAAATTATAAATTTACCTTTTTGTACTTACTAATAATTGCTATAAGTAGATAGATTTATAAGGGATTTATAATTATGACTTATGAGGGTAGGATTGTCTACATTTAAATTTTGTACACATGCTACGAAGAAATTCATATACAAAGAAACAGCAGCATATGAAGCAGTGATTCTTGAGTAGTGTTTCGTCAGCAGTGAGAGTCAGTAATTTTAGTCACTTTACCATCCTTGACTATATTCTATACTCGTGATTTGGTTTGGTATACACATGTTGTAAATATGATAATAGTTCATAGTAGTAAATCATGGTTTTAGGGAACTAGGCGTGTCGCAACTTATAGACAATGGTGGTAGCGCCCAGGAGCCTTCGAACAAATCTTTTGCCAACTTCAAAATGACCTTGGTTTCGAGAGTTGAGTAAGTACTTGTCTAGATTTTTATATTTGATGTATTTTATATAAATCTTATCATAACTTTTTTACAGGTATTCGGACGGCGCATTTCAAGATAGAGACTGCAGTAATTCAGATAACTCTGAACTGACCAATAACTTAAACATCTATGCAGAAAATAAGTATGTAGAGTTCAAATATACAAATAGCAAACAAAAGAAGTAGTTTTTTTAAATATAATTTGTGATTTTATATTCCAGTGTTGAAGAACAACTGACAGAACTGACCGTTGAAACGATCAGTGAGTCAAATGATTTTCACCCCGTTACTGGAAGAAGATTTGTTGATTTGAATGATTTTCTTGCTCAGCTACAAAATAAAGGACGCTTCAATAGTTTGTCCGCTTGTAAGACTGAACATTTTAGATTGGTGGACGAGAAAAGATTAGGACTGACATCAAAATTTAAATTTGAATGCAATATGTGCCATGAATTAGTGGTGATTAAATCTGAGGATAGCAGTGATGAAAAATGCGTAAATGCAAATATAGCTGCTGCTAGCGGAATCATAGCTTTAGGCATCGGTTACTCTCAGTTTCAGGAAGTTTTCTCTGCATTGGACGCACCAGTCATTTCGACAAAATATTATGGCAAGATTCAAATTCAGGTTTATGAGAAATGGGAAGGAGTCGCAGTTGAATCAATGGAATCTGCAGCATTGTGCGACAAAGAAGCAGCTATAGCTGAGGGTAGGACTAAAAATGGAGTAAGTACCTTTAATTGACAATTTTGTCCATGGGTCTGCAAGGTCAAATGGTATGATAAAAAATATGAAAGAGGATACATTATTGGGGACAAAAAATGAAACCACAACTTGTAAAATTTTACATGGACTCTCTTCTACCTAAATAATAGATCCTCGAAGATAAGAGGGATAGAGATAAGAAAAATAAAAAGAACTAAAGAAAATAATTGATTACTTGTAATTATTATATTTAAGTTATATATATTAACAAATTAAACTGCATTTTACTCTAAAAATATTAAAATACTTAAAAGTATCCTGGCCTTTTAATAATCTTACCTAATTGTGTATCTACCAACACCCTCCTAAATGAAAAATCTCCTTTTTTGACTTTATTTAAAACTATTGGATTTGACTATTCCGTGTTACTTTTACATATAGAAATTATACATTTACGCATTACTTGATATTATATTTTAACTGATTACTAAACAGCATTTTGACTCTAAAAAAAATGGATACTTTATCTTCTATTACCCTTACCTGATTATTTACGATTATTCCTGATTACTATTACGATTATATTCGAAATTCAACATAAGTATGACATACATATATTTTCAACACCCTCGCCCGTAAAGTGAGCGTTATTATATCGTTCTTAGGGCCATAAACCGAACTATAACACCCTCATGCACAATAATATGACACACTAGTGCGTAATAGAATTATCCCTACAAAGTTAAATTAGTACCTAACTGCAAATTATATAAGCCTTTTATCTAGTAAATCTTTGACTCTCTATGAACATATATATAATCGTTGTTCCATTTTTAGTATGTGTCTTATAGTCATGAACATCATTCATTATTTATGTATGTATATATTATTATGTTGTATATGTGCATGTATTATTATATATGAATATTATTTGTTTATCTATATGAGTATTCTAACTTTATTTTTGTATTTATGTAATGTAGGTAATATATAAGTTAATTGTCAGTGTAAGTACTATCATTTCTTGCTCACCGCCGTCCCTCGGATCTCTTTAAATTATGTCTCTCCTTCCAATGGTTGTCTGGAAGAGATCGCGTTCAACGAAAAGACCGCCAAATGTTACATTATTTTAAATTGTGTTTCTGCTTAAACTATTTATACGGTGTTTCAATAAAGTGTATATCAATCTATCAAATTATATGCGATTAAACAGGGCATTTTCAATTTAACCGGGTAATGTATCCCTATAAAGTTAAGTTATTACCAAACTGCAACTTTTATGCAAGTAAACAGATAATTTTCAATTTAACCGGGTTATACAGATTTGTTACAACAAAGAGGTTTATAAGTATGTAATCAACACCATACATTTGCCGCGTGCAAAAAAAAAAAACTTGCGCGCTACATTCCATAATTTTCGTATGTATTATTTTGTTTGTATCGCATTTGTGCAATTTTTTTTTTCTCGCAAGGGTGTTGAAAAAGTGAGTATGAAACTCGTGAGCAACTTGCTCATTATACACTTGGCTGAATTACGCCCTCGCCTACGGCTCGGGCTGCAACCTACAGCCTCGTCTGTAATGAGCAACTTAGCTCAATTGTATAATAATTTACTATTACTCACGTAAATATTATTAATCCACCCGTAATATTATTACTTCGTCCGTGTCTGTAGTGTTGCAGTTTAAAGCCATAGAAACTACACTTTTAACATGATTGTCATTGTAGCAAAACGTGGAAAAAATATTGTAATAAATGTTAAGCTTGCGAAACTGTAATTTTTACACTGTGACGCTGTCTTTTCGGACTGGAGGTCGTTGACCGCGTCGCGTAATTCGCGGCTAGTCCATGCGTGTGGCTATGCGTACTTATCTTATTCTATAGAGATACGTTCGAGCGCTATTTGCCTAAACTGTCCGGAAAACGTCGCCTTAAGTCGGTCATATTAACGTATTTTAATTTAACTAAATTGCATAGTAGTAATTTATACAACAGAAAAGTTGTATAATACTTTTGTTGTGTAATTATGTTCAGTAAACGTTTTAATTACATTTAGGTACAGGACTACACATTGTACCTTTAGTCATTGTAACGTAATATATATAACGGTCGTAAAGTAGCAATTTCATAGAACACTACTCAATCATTTAATATGATCTTTAGTTGTTTACATGTATTGTAAAATTATTTAATAACAATCGTTTTTAAATAATGTAATGGACTGTATTTTATAGTACCTTTATATCCTGTCAATTCTATATGATAATTTTTTAACCTTTTGGCTCCGCTTGTTATAAAAAAATGCAGAACAGACGTTTTATTAGCAGCTATTTCATAACTAAAATGACTTTCATCAGACTGTTATAGAACTTATCTATAAGTTCTATAACAGTCAGATGAAAGTCAAAATATGACAATCTTATTAAATAGGATTCGTATAGGTATTGTAGCTTTGTTGTATTTTCCTTGATCAGTCTTCGTCAATAACAATACTCTATGCGTTACGGAAAAAACGTTTAGATATTACTGCCATTTTAAGATTTATCTAAGTATTTACTTCACAACTTAAATCAACCGTGTTGATTACCTGATCACTATAAAATCAGTAACTTGAGTTATGTTTTTAACATGACTGCTCTATGATTCTCAATCGAATAATTTGCTTTTTTTGCCCTTTTCCTGTTATGATAATGGTGAATTTAAAAAACAAATTTATAATGACCTGCAGTTTAACTCAATACTATAAAGTCATTTAGTATATACTGACTCATAACGTTGTTACAAAATATGGCTAAATTTTGCTATATGGGAAAGCTACTATATATTTGAAATTTAAATGGCATCAAATAGGATAATGGAAATAAGCACCGTATTGCACAGCTATTTTTATGTTAGTTCAAAGCAGCATTATTATTGCATTGCGTTGATAAGAAGCAACGCTGTAGGTATTTTATCTCTTGGCTAATTTCATTTAGTCCATATCCAAACATCTTATTTATGACGTCTTACAACCGTAACTATTTTATTGTGTACAATGTAAAATTATCTCGAACTCACTTGTATGTCCTGTAGGACTAGGTAATCTGTGGTCCTGTATCTACAAAGCTACGGTATTTTTTTTCATATTCACATAACCTCTGACGAGTAGCGCGGGCGGGCGAGGAGAAGCGACTGTCAAAAGTCAGAAGTCAGAACTGAACTGACTAAATGCCAAATGCCGCCGGCCGGCAATCGCCGCGCGCCGGTCGACGCACAACAGACGGGCGTGTTCCATTTAATGCCATTTCAGTTATTTTCGTAAATTTAACGATAGTTGACAGTAACTCTGCAACATTTCCAAAGAGAATTGTGGGGAATCGCCATGCTAAGAAGTCCGTACCTACCTGAGAGCCCTGACAGCCTGTAAACATTTCGTATGAAACCAATCCCCCCGGTAACAATATCTAATATTCCCATATTACTAGAATAAGTTCGGAAAGAGAATGGACTTAGGATATAAAATAAAAAATATAACTATAGCTGATTCCCCGTTATCCTTGTCATTTAACAACTAACTATAATATTAGTAACTTTAAGGCTTTCGCGACTTGAACACATAGTTATAAGTATTTAACGGGACTTAATCGCGATTCGCGCGATCGCGATTAAGTCCCGTTAAATACTTATAACTATAATATTGTATATATATGTAAATAATATATAACTATATTATAATTATACAGGGTGGAAACTTTCAGTGGGGCAGTAAGGAGAAGTACCTTATCCGTTGCAGCTACTCGAAAATGGTCTTAGGAGAGTATCCATAATTTTATATGGAATTTTAATCCCCATTCACAGATTTTCCAAAAAAATACAGTGAGCGAGAAAATAGCCATTTTACACAAAAACATTTTTTGATACCAATCGATCCTCTTTCTAATACTGATCAAAAACTACTATGGGACCAACCATCGTTGGAGTAGGTACTCAAAAAGTCACAAATTGCAAAAAACTTTTCCCTTACATTTTGTAAAGAATTTGTGTAACTGAAATACAAAATATAAAATAAAAGACAAATGATCACGTAGAATTTTACACATATCAAAAAGAGTGCGTAACAATTTTCTTTTTTTATTAACTAACATAACTTGATGATGTATTCTTATTTAAAATCTTGCAGTTTCTTGCCCTACGATATCAAGTGCTCGAAGTGACCGCCATTTTGGCGAATACATAAATTGATTTGTTTCTGTACCGACCTAGTGGGTGCTGACAATTTATTTGTATGATTTTCATACAAAATTGTGGTTAGTGAACGCAACAAACTGTCAAGATCGTTTATTATTTAGTAATAACGAGTTTGAAATTTGAATTGTTTTGTTTTGTTTTTAAACTTATCTTTTTATTCAGTCAACAAAAAGATCTCAACCGTCACTAACAAAGCTTTTGCGTAAAATTATCATACAAAATGTACGTGAAAAGTTTTTTGCAATTTGTGACTTTTTGAATACTCCAACGATGGTTGGTCCCATAGAAGTTTTTGATCAGTATTAGAAACAGGATCGATTGGCATCAAAAAATATTACTGTGTAAAATGGGTATTTTCTTGCTAACTCATTTTTTTTTGAAAATCTGTGAATGGGGATAAAATTCCATAAAAAAATATGGATAGTCTCTTAAGACCATTTTCGAGTAGCTGCAACGGATAAGGTACTTCCCCTTACTGTCCCGCTGAAAGTTTCCACCCTGTATATTATTTACATATTATGTGAATTATTTTATATCTATATTATCTAACATTAAATTTTTAATTTTAGATAAATTAACAATTTAGCAGAGCTCCAAAGGGAAATTCCTAGACTATATAATCTCTTTCTGAAATGTCACTAAAATAATATATATTTTACCTATTAAAACGCAAACAGGCACTCGTGGTCATCGTTTTTATATAATATATACCTACCTAAAACGCGATAACGCATTTATCGCTCGAGTAAGCGACGCAATTATTGCAAGTATATCCGTGAACGTGCCAGTTATTTTCGTACATTTTTGTTTTAGTCTAATTTTAGAGTAACAGCTATCAATCTTCAAAGACCTTATTTATAGATATATCTTTAAACTATTGCTCCTAGACTTGTCAATTATTAACAGAAGTGATTGACAGCTGTCATCTAAAAAAGATCTCCATGAGATCTATGAAAATATCGTACCATATACGTACTTTTTCGTTAGATTAGCTTATAATATTTTTTTGGAATTAATAAAGTGTGAATTATTGGCAGTTTACATAACTATATTTGACATTTAAATTTTCGATATGTATGACTGTACATCATAAGTATTATTCGCTCTAAACCGAGTGATACTCTGGTAAATTACTGAATGGTAACGAGATTTTATTGTAGTCTGCCTAATGTAATTATATTAGTTTATGCAACTGTCATATAATAGAGGGCATTAAAACATGAGTGTAGTTTTTTAAGGTAGTTGTTGTAGAAGTTAAGATTACACGAGTGGGTCACACGTAAAATTACGCAGCGCGCTCACCACAGATAATGTGAACTTAAATTGAATAGAAACCTATTTGGTCGGGAGACATTGTACTTTAATAATTAAAAATTGTTTTAAAGCATTGTTTTGTTAGGAGAATAATGCTTTAATTTAATTTTTTAATATTCTTAAAGAAGTATGTAAATAAAATAAGCCAATAAAAGTCTGTATTTCATTTCATAATTAGAATATTACCGAATGAGATTATATTAAATTATTTTAGCTGCACCGTGAACGATTTTTTACGGAATGTTGACAGAATATCACTGTACTACTGACTTTTCCACCACGAGACCTACTTCGATAGTAGCGGTTTTATACTCTCTGGAAATGCTAAAGTGGCGTTCAAATGGAACACGGCAAACATTGGCTGATGTATGACGAGTGATGTAGAAGTTGTGGAACCTATATGCTTAGTCATATATACAGTCATATTGTTTTTGTTTCTGTTAGCTTCATGGCGGGTTGGCGCGGTGCCTAGTACCTACCTACTATACCTTATACTGCTCGACATTCCTCTTATGTCTTAAATCTGTACCTACTTACCTCGGACAAATTGATCCGTAAATGTAAAATGTTAAATATAAATTTATATCTGTTGCACTACCATGCGTGATTCTGTATAATTTTTAGCTCTTTTCAGTTTTCTAGAATTAAATTTAAATTAATTTACCGTGATCTAGGCTATCATATTAGCAATTAATAAACCCTAGGCTAGGCCACAGCGACATGATGCTGATTTGGATAACCTAAATTCCTTCTATTTCTGTCCTCTGTGCCAAACTGTCTACCATAAATAATGTTAACTTTATATTTAACGGAACCCATTTAGCGAGATCGTCTGTCTGTGCGTACGTCTGTAGGTATATCACGGATCTCAAGCTCGTAAATAGAATAAGTTACAAACCTGAAATTTTGATACTTGGTGTTAAACGTTGACCCAAGACCTGAATCTGAATATTGGGATATAAAATAACATATTTTTATCGGGGCACCAATACATAAGAAGATGTCTTTTGTAACATATTTTCCATTATACTAAGGTAAAGGTCATTACAATGAATATACACATTGATGGTAGTTACCTTATATTTCACACAATTCAAACATTATTGTCAATAATACCATTTATTACATTTACATAATTAGCGTTAACAAAACCAATTAAAATAAACAGTAACGGTAACTTTCACTTACATAACAAACACTTCTGAGTCGCTGGTACACTTTTTAGACGACTGTTCCACTCAACTGCGGGCGAACAACTGACTGAATTCGTTTCCCTTTTACAAAGCGGAACAGTCCCCTCTACTGTCCACCAGCGAGTCAATTGACTGTGTTTATAAAACATAAATTGAAGAACTTTTGTAAAGATTACATAGAAATATACACATAACAAATTTAATTATTTTATGCTATAATTATTTTTAAATATTTTAAGTGTAACAATGCATTATTATAGATAATAATATAAACCTTAAATAAATAATTGTAATCAATACAATGTCACAATAACTTTCTGAGTGTATTATGCTAACATTCGTCCATCCTGACAAAATAAGCGCGTCCTCGCGATTATGCCTATTAGTTCAAGTAGACCTAAGCTTATATAACAATATAAGTACAAAAATGTAATCAAAAACTTATTTTTTATAATAAAAAAAAAATATGACTTTAATAGAACAATGTTCAACGATACAATACAATACAAAATTCTTTATTCATCAACAATCTTAAGGAAAACAATAAAATTATTACAAACAAATTAATTATTAAATAGATCAAGCCTTCTCTTCTTAACCTTATGATTATTCATTAATATCATCATAAGAAATTGTTTAGTTTGATTTAAATAACATCCAAGGATAAATTTTATCGACAATAAAATCCCAGTATTTTAAATTACTTTCTAGTGTTTCTTCAATTTCATGTCTATCATTTTGACATCACTTTGGTGATACGATAGGATCTTAGTATTTGGCTAATTTATATTTATATACAACATCACTTTAACTTGAACTTTATTAGACAGACATAAATTTAGCAGGAGCTTTTTCTTTGTTTTTATATTTTGTCGTATTAAGTATATTATTTCCCCCACTACTACAAATAAATGTTTATTTCCAAGAATCACTGATATCACAAGAGTTATTGGCGCATCAAGTACGGTCCTATTAAAATTCCACATGTATTATTTATTTTCACTAGCGGTTGTTTTTTCTTGTATTTGTCACTGTTTAGTATATGGGCTTCTCTCAAAAACTATTTTCTAATAGGAACACTGCACCGGGCAAAATTATTATTGAATACATATATGATAGTTATAGTTTTTAGTGTTCTAGACTACCTTGAGGGTAGTGAAATTATTTAAGCCGCCTATATTAGCCAATATATATTATTAATTTGATTGCATTAGGTTCTTACATATAAATTTGATATATTTTGTACAAATACTGAATTCTCTAAGATATTGTCCGCTTAGGCAACAGGATTGGATCTTCCAAAATGTACACGGATTCGTGCATCTTTTAGAGACGTGACCCAGCGTCGCAGGTCGTGCTAGTATTCTCGTGTGGCAATCTGGTCTAGGCTATGACATTTTTAAATACTGATGAGTAATCTAATAGATACATCCGATTTTCGTCCCTCTATTAACTTACGCTTCGGTATCTATTCCTAGTGTGGAAAGTATTGTACTGCAGTTAGTCAACTTGCCATGGCCTTTCTTTCTCTGGAGGTGCTGGTAGAATTCCTCTCCACACCATGTCATCCCCCGGGCAAGAGCCCTGGCGACAAGTAGCGTAAAATGTTGCAGATATTTTCGAATCCAATGGTTTAACGCGTGATGATGATGATAATGTAAAGTTCCGTGGAAGTTAGGGCGGCCATTAGCATAGGATACTACGTACGTTGACACCTTGGCACCGTCACATCTCTCTGAAAAATCGTGCTGGTTGGCGCCGCGCTGACCTCCACGGAGCGATTCAAGTGGCATACGCAAGCATACTTACCTCTGTAGTGTTTTATTAATAACGCTAAAAATACATATTAATTGACTCTCCATTCACACCAAATGGGTGGTCCATAGTGATCTGTATTCACATTGTTATCGCTGAAAGGTCTGTATCGCTGAAATCATGGTTGTACACTGTATATACTAGTATACTTAAATGACCAGATATACTCAATTGTGTCGTCAAATACCAAACTCCAGAAAGTCACACCCTACCCCAAAATTGACTGTGGACGGGCGGTGCTCAATTCTAAATTTGAAAGTGATTCTGGCTGTATTTCAAATTCAGGTAATTCAATTGTATAAAATGAAGCAAGATAGGTAACGAATAAGTTTTTTTCATATTCCAGTACCTATATGTCACGTTGACAGTTAATTTCCAAAATTATCCTTGTTCACACCTACTGACCAATCTGATCGAAGCATGGCGTCTCAGTGGCTGCTGTTACTTTGCCTTCGTGTATTTTTATATAATTTCAACTACACATATGTGAGCTTCCAGTGCTATATATAGGAACAATGTCAGAATATTCGCTAACTTTATTATTACACTAAATTTAATACATTATCAGGTGTTGGACGAAATATGAAGAACAACTCGTTAACGATTCGGAGCCAAATACTACTACAAGGATTTAATAGATTTTCTAATTTAACCTACTTAGGTTGGCTTATGATGATTTAACTCATTATTTTTGTCATAACTATGTAACCACCGTAAGTGCGTCCCGAAGTTCATGATTTTAGTGATTATTCATAGTGTGGTAAGTTCCAGGATGATATTTTAAACCTGATATTTTTCATTGAACAGTCCATCTCAAAATAATACCTAATTTTGTAGCTTAATCCGTATTTTATTTCAAAGGATCACAAAACTAATTCATATACTCAACACTTAAACTATATATGCTAAGATACTTATGTTTCACACATTTTACTTTGCATGCAAATATAGTTGCTTGAAGTTTATGCATACCGGAGTTTTTCAAAAATAAAATTACACCACCATTTGGACACAACCTAAGTTGTTTAATAAATGAAACTGGGTTTATATTCATAAGTCTTGCATATTATAAACTACATTGAAAACCTCCTTGTCGTCTAAGAGACTTTACGTGGAATTTCACAATTAACTATTTGAAAGTTGTAAGACATTTCAGTTTTTATTTGAAAGATGTACCTACATTTTCGAAAGGAGATTATAGATTTAGACTTTAACCCATGTAATATACGGCGAGGATATTGCCGTATACAGGGTTCCAGATTTCACATAGACAGATTCCAGATATACTTGATTTTTCTTCAGTAATCACACATATATTGAAAATGCGAAATATTGGGATATAAGTATGCGTGTAACTACGTCACATTGAAACGGTTAAACCGATTGAATAATCTTGGAGTATAGGCAGTCTAGGTCCTTGGATTTATTCACGGGATATTTTTCATCACTGTAGTATTCACTTTACATCACTATAACTTATTCGTGAAGCAGTACGAAGTAGAACCATGAAGCATATAATCGTTCCTTACTTTGACTCCTAATAGGCAAGTCAACAAAAGGCATCAAGTTCTGACACCCCAGCAAATAGGCTGATTTTTATGTCTCTAGTAGGATTTCATGTCGAACCTAGTGTGTAAGTGCACATACAAATATGAAATGTAGTGTTGCTGTATTCGTAATGGAGAGATGGCGTTTTCATATTTGGCCGTATAGTAAGAACTCGTATAAATGTACAACTGTATATGTATCGGTTACTGAATGAGATATAGTACTGCGTAGACTATATAGTCGTTATGACCAGGGGCAGTAGCTATATATCAAGCAAGGCACCTAATTGATATAACACTACCAACGCATGTTTCTTCTCTTTTTCTAGCTAGGGGTTTTCCATCAGCTGGGTGGTTTTGACTACAAAGGGGCACTATCTTCTATTATAAATATAATGCACTCAAATGCCCGTTTTGATTATATGTGGAATCTTTTTTTGTAAGGCTACTTACTCATTCGTAATAAAACATCAACGAATCCTCAACGCTAGGTTGGCTAGAAAATATTAGCTGTAGTTTTCACCTATTGTAAAGGTAGGTTTAAGTTAATTTGCCATTCTTCTCGAATATCATTATCTGATGATAATCCTTAATACCAACGCCAAGCGTAACCACTGAGCTTTGGTAAATATAATAAATAGTTTGCCTTTGTTTACAATTTACAAAGCAGACTTGTTTCAAAAATTAGCCATGTAATAACAGTAATTTTTCTGAGATCGATTATTTCTGTCACTAAATTTAGTTTTCTATATGTGTCGAGTTTGTCATTAGAGGTACCTTACTAAAATATTAGATAATTTTAATAACTCACTGGTCATCTGTTGGCGGCTTTAGCGACGCACGGTAAAGCCCACGTGGTTGAGGTAAGACACGGAGAAGCCCTCACGGTTTTACGCTCAGCGAAGCCCTACGCGGCTTTTGACGTACGGAGAAGCCCTCATGGCTTAACGCTCGGCGAAGCCCTACGCGGCTTTTTGACGCATGGAGAAGCCCTCGCGGCTTTACGCTTGGCGAAGCCCTACGCGGCTTTTGACGCATGAAGAAGCCCTCGCGGCTTTACGCTCGGTGAAGCCCTACGCGGCTTCTGATGCACGGAAAAGCCCTCGCGGCTTTTAACACATCGTCGAAGCCCTTCGCGACTATTTACACATCGTCGAAGCCTTTCGCGACTATTTACACATCGTCGAAGCCTTTCGCGACTTTTCACATATCTTTTCTTTAAACTTTCGTGAACCAAGTATACTCATGTTTCTAAATTACTGACGGGTCTATCCACGCACGAATAAACATCAAAATAATAATATTTCGACTAACCTCGACGTTTCGATCAAGTTGCAATGACCGTGGTCACGAGTAGACTGAAGAAGCGGGTGTCGTCGTCTTGAGGAGCGGTGGGAGCGATTTAAATCTACGCCCGTTAGGTTTTCGTTAATGTCTTTATCACTGTCACCTCGACACACTACACTAACAGTATCAGAACTTGCACGCGGCGGCAAATTACGACTCGAGCACTTTCTAATTACAGGATTCCACGATGTAGACAACTTAAATCCATCCTCCCGATTGAAATTTTTGTACTTCTTAATTTCAACCGCTTCACGTACAATTCTAGAGTAATAATGCCGTTCAGTGGAGAGAATTTTTGGGTCATGTAGCTCGATCCAGTGGTCAGGTCCCGACTCCAGTAAGTGCTCAGCTATCGCAGATTTATGCGTGTCACGATTCTTCACAGCTGCGATATGCTCTTTGACCCTTTCTGCAATAGTGCGTTTAGTCTGTCCAAAATATGAGCTACCGCAGCTGCAGTCAATCTTGTAGACACCAGGTGTTTGGTATGGAATTACATCCTTTGCTGTTCTCACATGGCGTGATAATTTTCACATATCGTCGAAGCCCTTCGCGGCTTTTCACACATTGTCGAAGCACTACGCGGCTTTTCGCACATCGTCGAAGCCCTTCGCGGCTTTTCACACATCGTCGAAGCCCTACGCGGCTTTTTACACATCGTCGAAGCCCTTCGCGGCTTTTCACACATCGTCGAAGCCCTTCGTGGCTTCACACATCGTCGAAGCCCTACGCGGCTTTTCGCACATCGTTGAAGCCCTTCGCGGCTTTTCACCCATCGTCGAAGCCCTACGCGGCTTTCACACACCGACGAAGCCCTCGGTGGCTGTAGTGGTGATCAGAGCCCTCGCGGCTATCACGGCATCGCAGAGCCCTCGTAGCAACGACGTTGCATACATGATACATCATGCGTCCGCGGCTCAACAAAGGTTACTTCAATGGATTTCACTCTTCATTATAAAAGATAAACTCAAGCAGACTAAAATGCTCTCTCTAAGCATATTAAAATTTCTAGTTTTGGTTATTGAATTTTATTACGTGGGACAACCCAATTCTGATTTGTAACATATTTTCCATTATACTAAGGTAAAGGTCATTACAATGAATATACACATTGATGGTAGTTACCTTATATTTCACACAATTCAAACATTATTGTCAATAATACCATTTATTACATTTACATAATTAGCGTTAACAAAACCAATTAAAATAAACAGTAACGGTAACTTTCACTTACATAACAAACACTTCTGAGTCGCTGGTACACTTTTTAGACGACTGTTCCACTCAACTGCGGGCGAACAACTGACTGAATTCGTTTCCCTTTTACAAAGCGGAACAGTCCCCTCTACTGTCCACCAGCGAGTCAATTGACTGTGTTTATAAAACATAAATTGAAGAACTTTTGTAAAGATTACATAGAAATATACACATAACAAATTTAATTATTTTATGCTATAATTATTTTTAAATATTTTAAGTGTAACAATGCATTATTATAGATAATAATATAAACCTTAAATAAATAATTGTAATCAATACAATGTCACAATAACTTTCTGAGTGTATTATGCTAACACTTTTATGCATAAATATATACCTTAGTAACTTTGGGTCTCTCCGTTTGATTGAGCAGAATATAAATATTTGTATATTTAGCCACAAGCATTTAAATAAATGGATAGATACCAAATATGTCAATTTTAGACCATTTTTAGGGTTCCGTACCCAAAGGGTAATAACGGGGCTCTATTACTGAGACTTCGCTGCCCGTCCGTCCGTCTGTCACCAGGCTGTATCTTGAGATAGCAGTGATAGGTAGATGGTTGAAATTTTACAAATGATGTATTTCTATTGCCGCTATAACAACAAATACTAAAAATAAAATAAAATAAATAATTAACAAACTTGATTTTTTTACCGTTTCTTGCTCGATACTAATAACGGTGACAGGTAGACGCTTTAACTATTCATAGAAAATTTAGTTTTATGTTCTCTTTAAATATAATTAATTAAAATAAAATAAATAATTAAGGGGTTCCCATACAATAAAAGTGGTTTTCGTAGTTTATTTTATTTTAAAGTGTCTGTAATTTGCAAGGTTACAGATAATGGTACAGAACCCTTCGTGCGCGAGTCCCACTAACACTTGGCCGGTTTTTGTTACTGTTTTTATCTCAAAAACTAAACTAAGTAGTTAAGAATCTAAAGTACCTATTTGTTAATTATGTACCATATCCTCTTTTTAAGTAACAAATACTGAAAACGCTGACTTTTAATGTGGTTTTGAAGTTGTGATCAACAGCAACAAACACTTTTTAGAGGCTGTTACAATACGGAACCCTAACTCTGGCACTTGGCCAGTTTATATTTACAATCAATGGTCAGCATTAAATTTAAATTGAATCGCTGCTGCTGTCCGTCTGACCTTTCAAATGGTTCTTTGGAACCGTTATGCGTTATAGGTAGACAGTTCAATTTTCACAGAATAATGTTTGTATGTGCTTTAATAATGTTTGCATGGCGATAGTGCATTTTAAATGCCCGCCTGGCTAGCTCAAATAGAAAATCTGTTATCAAGCAACTAACGGTGAATTCCGGCAACTATCCTTGAAAGCCAGTAATTCTAGGTTAACCTCAACAACATCTTTGACCACATAATTACTTACCATCAGGTGAGATAGTGGTCAAACGCTAGCCTATCAGCCAAGAAAAATACCGGCCAAGTGAGAGTCGGACTCTCGCACCGAGGGTTATGTACAAATCTGTAGGTATATAAGTAAAAGTTATGGAATTTTTATTTTTAAATGAAATCCATAATATTTTAAAATAATTAAAAACATTGTCAACACCCTTGCTCGTAAAGTGAGCTTTATTATATCGTTCTTAGGGCCATAAACCGAACTATAACACCCTCGTGCATAATAATATTATACACTAGTGCGTAATAGAATTATCCCTACAAAGTTAAGTTAGTAGGTACCTAACTGCAAATGATATGCGAGTAAACAGAGAATTTTCAATTTAACCGGGTAATACAGATTTGTAACAACAAAGAGGTTTTATACCGCTGAAGATCCACTTATATTGTTAGAATACATAAACGTGTGCTAGAAAATAATTTTAGAATACATAAATGAAGATGAAAATATTATTATTATCAAATTATTTATAATTCACAATAATTTCTAGTAAAATGTTTGCATTTTATCACTAAAATTATAATTTTGAAGTAGGTTGTAAGGCTAAGTATATGTAAACAAAGAGAATAAATTTGCCGCGTGCAAAAAAAAAACTTGCACGCTATTTTCGTATGTTGGTTGTATCGCATTTGTGCAATACATTTTTGTTTCCTCGCAAGGGTGTTGAAAAAGCGCTTATGAAACTCGTGAGCAACTTGCTCATTATACACTCGGCTGATTTACGCAACCCACAGCTCGTGTAATAATGAGCAACTTAGCTCACTTGTATCATAAAATACTATTTTATTATATGATATATTGAT
This sequence comes from Plagodis dolabraria, assembly GCA_963854805.1. Classification (NCBI taxonomy): domain Eukaryota; kingdom Metazoa; phylum Arthropoda; class Insecta; order Lepidoptera; family Geometridae; genus Plagodis; species Plagodis dolabraria. Next base: position 13,362,521 of record OY978461.1, read on the forward strand.
GCTTTTCGCAATGTATATGTAGGCGAGTACGGCGAACGTCGCTCAAATTCCGCATTGTTCTCTATCTATAGACATAGGTATATATAGATATAGTATGTTGATTTGTATAGCGCATAATAACAATAAGATTTCATTGTTTCAATAAAGCTTAGTTTAAGTCCCTTTTTTAGTAATAATAAGTTACATAGGATAGGTAAATGTACTCAGTTATAACTTATAAGCGTAGATTAAGTAAATAAATAAAGATAAGTGAAATAAGATGATTAGGTTAGATATAAGGCTTTAACACATATTTTATGTCAGACTTTGTACTAGAAATCAATGTTTACGGACGATAAATGTAAGATTATAAACATTTAGGGATCATATACCTCCATCAGAGGTATATATTAGGTAAAGGTTAACCCCTGGAACAGTATATACATTAGATTACCGGCCATAAGCCAGAACTTTGGTAGTTAGGGGGCAAAATGTATGATATCGATAGAGAAAATGAATGATGTCAAAGTTCACTTTAGAAAATAGGGCGTCCAATCACAGCGCCGCTTTAGGTCAGGCGGCCGATTAATTATAGCCAATTAATCAAATGGTGCGAGTGCAATTGACCTTGAACGTGAGATAGAGACGGGTAGTACGGTGTTCTAATTGGGTCAAATGATGTAATTAGCAAAGCAGTGTGTAAGTTATATGCATAGTTGATAATTGTAATATAAGAAAGAACTATTTTCATTGAATTTATGTGGTCCAGTAATACAACAAGTAAAATAACAACTAGAAAATAGGAAGAAATAAATCCGCCTTTGAAACTGAAACCCCGGAATTTTCCTGCACCTAAATTGAACCCTGCGACCGGCATTCACGTAGACGCAAGAAAATATACAGTCCACTGAGACCGTGTGTGTGTGCATGCATTGCCACATCTGTGTGCACAGCCACGGTGAACCCCTGCAGAACGCGAAGTCGTCTACAACGTGGTCCTTGCAAGCCGAATATTAGGAAAATTCATGAAAATGAGTGAACACTCGGCAGTTACGACGCGCGGCCAGCTCCGACAGCTGGCTGCGGAACAGGAGAAGCGTCGGGCCGCCGAGGAAAAGGCGGACTCCGGACTACCGTCCGACCGCGCTATTGATAGTGCGTCAATGGCACCAACGGCGACGTCGTCCCTCACACCGGTTATACCGGCGGCGGGTGGTCGTGTGATCGACCACCGGATTATTGGGCCGCCGCCGGCACCAACGTCGGGACGGAGGAATCGACCCGGTTCCCTCTCCAGCGGCGCGTCTTCAGTAGGAAGCCGTAGAAGCACGGACTTCCGCAAGAAGCGCGCGGAATATGAAGCTGAGAGGGAATTAGTGCGCATACGTGAAAGTTTAGTGCGAAAGAAATTGGAAGTGGATCTCGCAGAGATCGAAGCAACAATAACTGACGATGAAGAGGACACACTACGACGTGTCGAAGACTGGGTGGAGACCACACCGCGAGACGTCCAGCGCGAGGAAGACGCGCCTGCGGCGGTCCGCGGGGAACAGGAAGTGCGGCCCTTACCCAGGAAGTCAGTAACAATTATGGCGGGTGAGTCACCCTTCTCACCCAACCCAGGGACAACGCGGAACGAGCCACCGAGACATGCTCATGTGTCACGCATACGGCAAGCGCGCGGAGAAACGGCGTCACCCACGCCCAATGCGCAGCACGCCGACCACGTGACACAGGCGTTCCCGCACGAAGAAAAACAAGAAAGACTGAGGCGAACACCCAGTACAGACAGAAGAGACCGAGGCATCGATCAGCTAGCGGACGCAATCACAAAGCTGGCGAGACCACGACCGGTGCCTAGGCAAGCATACGAGTTGCCCTACTTCAATGGGAACTCATCTGACTGGATTACATATAAACATATGTACTACGAAACATCGCAGCTATACGAGTTTCAACCGCACGAGAACCTAGCCCGGATAAGAACATCATTACAGGGCGAAGCAAAGGCCGCAGTGGAAGATTTGTTACGTTCATCTACTAACCCGAAACAAATCATGGACGCCTTGGATATGATGTTCGGGCACCCAGTGTTAATATTGGAATGTGCTATTAAGAAAATTAAGGCGTTACCTAAAGTGTCGGCAAGTGGTAGAGAACTACCGAAATTCGCGGCCGCAGTGAGAAATTGTGTGTCATTGCTGCGTAATATCCGAGCAGACGGATATTTGAACAACCCTCAACTAATCAACGAACTCCTGGGCAAGCTCACACAAAGCCAACGAGAGAAGTATGGAGACTTTGCGATGGGTATGGACCAAGGCAGAGGCGTGGATCTCCGAGTATCACCAAACTTAGAGATGTTGTCGGAGTTCCTAGATCACCTATCGCACGCCGCATCTTATTACACGCAAATGGAGTTCAATGTCCCTGACGGAACATTGACGGCAACCGCTCGGCAACCATTGCGCACCACAATCGCGCAGTCGCACAGGTTTGTGCCGCGCGCTCAAGTGCAACAAGTTCACGTACAAAGTGACCTACCAACGACATCCACACAGTGCAAAAACAATGAACAAAAAGTGAAGTGCTTAGTGTGTGACGCGGAACACTCTATAGTGAAGTGCCCGCGATTCTTGGATATGTGCACAAACGATAGGTGGTTGGTTGCGAAAAACAATAAACTGTGCTTCAAGTGCTTGGTGAAACGCCACTCGCGGGACTTATGTAAAGCAAAGCGATGTGAGACGTGTAATTACTCACATCACGTACTATTGCACGCGGACAAACCAGCCATCGAAACAGTGACAAACGTAGGTGAAGTGCGCGCTAAAGCTCTATTAAAAGTGTTGCCTGTGTCGATATCGCACGTGAACGGACTACAAAAGGATTTGCAGTGTTACGCATTATTGGATGATGGAGCTACCGTGTCACTTATAGACAGTGAACTAGTGAAAGACGCTACGGGACCGGTAGTACCCCTAGTGATAAGAAGTGCGCGTGGACACGAAGTGTCGGACAATACATCGCGTGTGCTCGACATCACTCTGAGTGGACCCAATGGCCATAGCCATAAGGTTCAATGTCGCTCGCTGGTCCGAATGGACTTGCCGGCGCAATCAGTGGCAGCGGCCACTATCGACGACTGCGCTCACCTGCGTGGCTTGGGCTGTGAGGAAATGAGGGACGCCAAGCCGTTGCTTCTGCTGGGCCAAGACAACTGGGAGCTACTCGTCAGCCAGGACATCCGACAAGGAAAATCCGGTAAGCCAGTTGCCTCTCTGACTAGTCTAGGTTGGGTACTACACGGACCGGTAGGCGGCGCGCGGGGTCAACAAGCGGTAAACTGCATGGCGGCCTCCCTCACCGATCTCCACGAGGTGGTAAGAGCTCAGTTTGAATTAGAGTCAATAGGTATAGCGGAAGACACCCGTAAACACCGCGACATAGAACGTGCGGTCGAGATACTCGACAACACAAGTCGGCGCACGGCGGACGGCTCGCGGTGGGAAACGGGGTTGCTATGGAAACGGGACGAGATAGACCTACCGGACAATCGCAGGTATGCTCAGCAGCGACTCGACAATCTTGAGAAAAAGATGGAACGAAATGCAGAGTTCGCGGCCACATATACTGCGCAAGTGGAGAGGTTAGTACACGAGGGGTACGCGCGGGAAGTGACGGGCGGGTTAGACGTCAGTCCGGTATGGTATTTACCGCACTTCGGTGTTGTAAATCCCAACAAGCCGGGGAAATTGAGATTAGTATTTGACGCCGCCGCCACTTTCCGCGGGATCTGTCTAAACGACAACCTGCTTGTCGGCCCCGACTTACTTAATTCGCTCTTAGGCATTCTACTTAAATTTAGGCTATGTCCGGTAGCATTCTCAGGGGACATAAAAGACATGTTCCTTCGTATAAACATTAGAAAACAGGATCGCGGTGCTCAGCTGTTTTTATGGCGCGGAGAGGACAAGAGCGTGGAGCCGAAAACATATGCAATGAATGCTATGATTTTCGGCGCCGTCTCCTCACCTACAACAGCGAGCTACATATTAAAGAAAAATGCCGGTGAGTATGAGAACAAGTATCCACAGGCAGTCGAAGCGATACGGTCCAAGCACTACATGGACGATTATTTAGATAGTGCGTGGACCGTAGAGCAAGCGAGTCAACTTATCAGCGAGGTCACGCGAGTTCACGCCGCGGGCGGATTCGAGATTCGCGGCTGGGTAACTAACTCGCCAGCCTTGCGCCAACAGTTGAAGGTAAGTATGCCGGAACGCGTGTCACTAGAAAAAGGTGATAACGCCGTCGAACGCACTTTAGGTATGATCTGGTCGCCGGAGGCGGATCTGTTAACTTTTGACCTATCGTTCAAAAGGCTTCCCGACGACATAGTATCAGGAACGAAAATACCTACTAAACGTGAGTTTTTGCGATTTATTATGTCTATTTTTGACCCGTTAGGTTTTGTATATCCGTGTATAATTCAATCGCGCATTATAATGCAGCAAATTTGGAAATCAGGAATAGGCTGGGATGAGCCGCTGCGCGCTAACGAGGCAAAAAGCTGGTTTGGGTGGCTAGCTAGTCTCGTAGCGCTACGGGAAATAAACGTACCAAGGTTCTACGGCATAGACATCTACGCCGCCGACGTAGAATTACATGTGTTCGGGGATAGTAGCGAATTGGCTTATGCTTCGGTTGGTTATTTGTTGAGTACGAATCCTAGCGGAGTGAGGGAGACCGCCATTGTAATGGGAAAGGCGCGCGTAGCGCCTCAAAAGGTAATTTCAATCCCGCGATTGGAATTGCAAGCGGCGGTACTTACGTGCAGACTGGCTCGCACAATCAAAAACGAGTTAGCCTTGCACAACGTAAAAACGTACTTATGGACCGATAGTAAAACGGTATTGAAATGGATAAACTCAGACGCGCATGAGTTTCAACGGTTCGTTTCGCATAGGCTGTCTGAGATAGATAAACATAGTCGGAGAGAGGACTGGCACTGGGTACCTACGTCGGAGAATCCCGCTGACAAGGCTACTCGGTGGGATTGGCCCAGTAATTGCAAAGAATGGTTTTCTGGCCCCTCTTTTCTTACATGTTCACAGCGCACCTGGCCAGCGAGCGACGGGAACGAAGTCGCAGAAGCGGACCTCGAGCGAGCGCACCGCGTCCACGTGACGGCGGCAGCGCCTGACGCCGCGATCATTCAATACGAGCGGCATTCTACGTGGACGCGAGCAGTGCGCGTAGTAGCGCGCGCGCTCGCCTTCGTCGAGCGGTGTCGGCGGCGTCGAGCGTCGGCCGCACTGACCGCCGACGACTTACACAATGCAGAACAATATTTGTTCCGCACGGCGCAGCGAGAGAGCTTCGCACCGGAGGCGGCGGCGCTGCAGAGTGGGCTACCGTTACCCAAAAGTAGCAAGATACGCAACCTGGACCCCATGCAGTATGAAGACGGCCTATTGCGAGTGCGTGGGAGACTGAAGGCGTCGGAGGAACTCAATTTTGGTGAGCGACATCCGATTATACTAGATGGCCGCCACCCACTGACGAGACTGCTCATATTCAATTATCACAGAGCGGCACTACATGCAAACCATGAAACGGTAATTAATAACATCAGGGAGAGATTTTGGGTAACGCATTTGAGGCCAACAGTCAAAGCAGTGACAGGACGATGTCAATTATGTCGCATACGACGAGCCAAGCCGACCGCACCGAAGATGGGAGACCTACCGACAGCACGCATCCACAACACAAGGCGTGGCTTCGTCGAGGTGGGCGTGGACTATTTTGGACCTATGGAGGTAACAATTGGGCGGCGACGCGAGAAGAGATGGGGCGCTCTCTATACTTGCCTTGTCTCGCGCGCTGTCCATCTGGAGATTGCCAGCTCACTAAGCGCCGATTCAGCGATACTAACCCTGCGCAGACTCATCGCGCGCCGCGGGCAGCCAGCGCACATATTCTCCGACAGAGGAACAAACTTCGTCGGAGCGAACACGGAACTACGAGCTGCGCTACGAAACTTAGATCAAGAGTCGCTGAGAGATGAAGCCACACGACGAGGCATAAAATGGACCTTCAACTCGCCCGCCTCACCTCACATGGGCGGCAGTTGGGAACGATTAGTAAGGTCAGTAAAGAACGCCCTGAAGGCAACTCTGAACGAGCGAGCCCCGCGTGAGGAGGTATTACACACCCTCCTCGCAGAAGCGGAGCTAATTGTAAACAGCCGACCTCTGACGTATGTGACAAGCGACAGCGAGCAGCCGGTAGTACTCACCCCAAACCACCTACTGTTGGGGACCGCATCAGGCAGTACTACATTCACACGCCGCAATGATGACGACGTAAGCGCCAAACAACAATGGCGAAAAGTCAACGCCCTCGCCGATCTCTTCTGGAGGCGGTGGCGACGCGAATACCTTCCCACGCTTCAGCAGCGGCAGAAGTGGATCGACGGGGCTCCCAACGTGAAAGAAGGCGACGTGGTGATCATCATAGAAGATAACAAGCCACGCAATCAATGGTCGAAGGGCGTCATCGCGGCGGTACATCAAGGCAAAGATGCCGTAGTCCGAATCGTAGACATTAGGACCGAACGCGGTATTGTAAGAAGGCCAGTAGTGAAGATCGCCGTACTACCTACTGAACAAAGTGATGTAATCGGTTGAAGCCTCTTACAGGAGGCGGAAATTGTAGGCGAGTACGGCGAACGTCGCTCAAATTCCGCATTGTTCTCTATCTATAGACATAGGTATATATAGATATAGTATGTTGATTTGTATAGCGCATAATAACAATAAGATTTCATTGTTTCAATAAAGCTTAGTTTAAGTCCCTTTTTTAGTAATAATAAGTTACATAGGATAGGTAAATGTACTCAGTTATAACTTATAAGCGTAGATTAAGTAAATAAATAAAGATAAGTGAAATAAGATGATTAGGTTAGATATAAGGCTTTAACACATATTTTATGTCAGACTTTGTACTAGAAATCAATGTTTACGGACGATAAATGTAAGATTATAAACATTTAGGGATCATATACCTCCATCAGAGGTATATATTAGGTAAAGGTTAACCCCTGGAACAGTATATACATTAGATTACCGGCCATAAGCCAGAACTTTGGTAGTTAGGGGGCAAAATGTATGATATCGATAGAGAAAATGAATGATGTCAAAGTTCACTTTAGAAAATAGGGCGTCCAATCACAGCGCCGCTTTAGGTCAGGCGGCCGATTAATTATAGCCAATTAATCAAATGGTGCGAGTGCAATTGACCTTGAACGTGAGATAGAGACGGGTAGTACGGTGTTCTAATTGGGTCAAATGATGTAATTAGCAAAGCAGTGTGTAAGTTATATGCATAGTTGATAATTGTAATATAAGAAAGAACTATTTTCATTGAATTTATGTGGTCCAGTAATACAACAAGTAAAATAACAACTAGAAAATAGGAAGAAATAAATCCGCCTTTGAAACTGAAACCCCGGAATTTTCCTGCACCTAAATTGAACCCTGCGACCGGCATTCACGTAGACGCAAGAAAATATACAGTCCACTGAGACCGTGTGTGTGTGCATGCATTGCCACATCTGTGTGCACAGCCACGGTGAACCCCTGCAGAACGCGAAGTCGTCTACAGTATAGGTATCCTTTATCTAGACATTAAAACGTTTCTTCGTACCAAATTTCAAGGTTCTGAGCTCATGGGAAGAAATACCCTGTAGGTTTTGATTCCCTTGTTAGTGTTGAAAATTTGTGGCATAACGGCTGTATCTTTTGATTGCATAGGCTTAAGAGTTTGTTTTTTACACAATTCCAAACAGGGCTGGGCAAATTACATGCTTTGCTATCATTGAAATACAAATTAAAAATACTGTATCGCTAGTAAATAAAATACGTAATACAAAATATCTTTAAGTAAGGTATTTGAAATATAAAACACAAAATACAGTATTTTAGTTGTTTTTAATTGAAATACAAATTACAAAATAAGTAATCATACTGGTCTGTATGGGCTGAAAACAAGATAATTTAAGCAGTATGTACTGTCAGACAAACAGCCTCTTGATGGCGAATTAATAAAATCCGCTAAAGAAAACAATCTTTCTACAGGTCCTGAGCACAAACTTGTGTAAAATTGTATGAACACATTTTTTTATATTCAGATAGCGCTCAAGAATTGAAATCTCTTTTAGGAAGCTGACCAACTCTAACTCCATTTTAGATGTAGGTATGTGGTTGTTCACTGACTCTGTCCTCAAAAACAATAAAATCTTTAGGTACTCATGGTGGTACTTCTGCTGCTTTCAGGCATAATTACATGTTTTTTGTACTCACACACGATCGCTAAATGAGGGAATGATTTAATTGAATTGATTGTTAAAATGTATTTTGAAGCTTCTGGTATTTGAAATACGAATTATAATAAATAATACATGTACTGTCATGTTAGCTCAATTGGATTAGAACATACCCCGGCTAAAGGGGTGGATGGACGCGGGTTCCCGCACATGACCTAAATTTTTCCTCTCGCAAATTTGTAATTTTGTAACGAATTACAAGTTACATTTTAAGGAAGTAATTGAAATACAAATACCAAATAAGTATTTGTACTTCAATTACATATTTTTATTACAAGTAATTCAAATACTGCCCAAACCTGGGTCAGCTTGTTTCCTTCACGCGTTCTTGAAGAAAAGTGTCTTGACAGACGGACTCATAACTAAGTGACCCTATAAGGGTTCCGTATTTGCTGTTGAGGTACGGAACCCTAAAATCAATAATAATAATCATAAAAAACGTTGAAAAATATAAGGGGGTCCTTCTCCCAGAGGGTCATAAGTTTTTCATGAAAATAGGAGCTTAGTGCATTGCATCAGCAAGGTTCCATGGTTCTACGACGAGTTATTACATATTTTTCATTTTGAATAACGTCGATGACATTAAAAAAAAAATAATGCAATACATTTTGTGTTGAACCCAAAACAAAAAAAAAGTTGTTTTAGTTCCCATTTATTATATTATATATTTTCTGTTTACAGTGTAGCAGTCGACTGCTGAGCGCTTGCGGAGCGAGTGTGCTGCTAGAGCTACCGGGGTCGAAGGAAGGCACCACTCGCCTGCCGGCCGGCGCCGTCGTCTCCGCACTCATTACAGGAAGACTGGATCTCAATGCGTAATCTCACAACTGGACTCTTAGGACTTGATCTGTCACGCGATTAGGAAAAACAAACGATCCGTGCGAGGGATAGAAAGAAAATTCACGAGATCGACGTTTCGTATTTCACTGTTTCTACACCAAAACGTAGTATTATAATATGTTCTGTGCCAAATTGAGACGATACAATTATTTTTTAACCGACCTCAAAAAAGGAGTAGGTTCTCAATTAGACTGTATTTTTTTTGTGTGTTACTTCGTAAGTTTTTACATGATGTACCGATTTAGATTTTTTTTTAATTCGAAATCTGGTGCTTACCTTGTTAACCCATTTAAATTTGAGTAAGATCTGAGTAGTATTTTTTATTTACCGACATAGAAGGTATGAGTTTCGCAATTCGACTGTATATTTTTTTTGTATGTATTATTTCGTTACTTTTTTCAGGGTGTAGCGATTTAGATTTTTTTTATATTCGAAAGCTGTTGCTTGTCATGTAGTCCCATTAAAATTTTAGTGAGACTATGTAAGATAATATTCTTTTTCGTTTTAGGATATTTACTGTTTGAAGTCTTTTTTTTTGTAAAATTTTTATTTGCCGACAATTTAGACCTACTACAGACACGTCCCTGTCATTTCCTTCATTTATTAACTAATACTTATTACTAAATAAAATATGACCCTGAAAATTACTTTGACGCCCCGTTATCGAAAATCATAAAAATAACGCCTGCCAAGTGAAGATGGATGACTTGTCTCGATAACGGTAAGAGATAGGTAGGAAGTGTTTGAACAAAGTCATAGGGAATCGGCAAAGCAGTCGAATGACACCTGTCAAAAATCCAAAATGTCAGATTTCAAGACGGCCACCATACAAACTACTTCGCCCCTACTGATGCTCGGCCTATGCACCGCCATGTTACGAGAACCACCAGACAAAAATGAAAAGTTTTTAACATAAAAGAAAATTGTAGTAGCCTATCTTAATACTGATATTAAAATTCAAATGTCGTAAAATTATTGAATCGTCTCAGTTTTAGTTCTCAGGGAATACGAAACTTCGTGAGTTTTGCTCCTATAAATCCCACGCACCTTTATTAACTCCTGAATTAGAAGCAACCCGATGACGACGACGCGGACGCAAGGCACCACAATCAATAATTTTACATTCCGGGACTTCGCGGATTTTCATCTCAGACTAATTAATTATAAACAATAGTACCTAGAAACTATTACAAAATCTGTGATGCACGCAAATCACGCTCGCTGGAAACCTAATTTCAATCATACCTTCAAATACAAAGGTTTCTCGGTGGCTGCGATCGATAAATAAATCGATTAGTTTCTCAGAGTTGCTTATATAACTAATCGATAAACAGAGCTTGGCTGCGGCCACATGTGAATGATTTCAGAGCTTTTCGTTTGTATCATCACATCACAAGCAACATTATCATCACAGATAGTTTCTACGTGTATATTAGATATAGATATATTAGCCTATGTGTAGTGTGTACGCACACAGATGTAATAAGGTGGCGGGTGTCAGCGTCGCGTAGTCATTGGTGTGCGTAATGGTACTTCAAGCTTCTTTCGAAGTTTAATTGTTTGATAGATAAGAAACGGTAGTTACTATATACTATACTATATAGGATAGAAAATAGAGTAGATTAGTACTTAGAATCTCAATAATCTCATTTAAATGCGAAAATATTAAGAAATAAGTATACCGGTTAAAAATTACGGTCCAATGGATAAGTAGTCAATAGCAGAAGCTATACAAAATAGTTGTAATGTTATAAAAACATGTAAGATGGCAAGAACCTACTTCCGGGATAGTGAAAATTCACACGTTTGCCCCCTTAGCTTTGAAAAAAAGAAACTCCATTGTTTACCACTAAGGTACATGCGGGTAATAAGGCCCACCATAATTCAGATCGCTGGAAATCATGGTTAGTTAAGAATATTTATTCAAAGTATTTTTATTGTAATATAAACAAACGAATGGTACTGCGTAGTTGTAAGGCCTAGGTATACTTTACTATACTTTTAGACCCACAACCTGTTTCATATATTCGGAAAACAATAAAATTATAAGAATATTTTTAAATGAATTTGAAGTGTAAACACTAATTAATTTAGTCAATTCTTAGTAAGTCTTATTTGTTAAAAAATTATATATGAAGGGCACAAGCAAATAACAGGGAACGTACTAATTAATGAATTTTGAGAAAAAACAAATTTGAGTATAAAAGTATATTATTTTTATTGAGACCAATGCATGCAATAACTTTTGCTTAGAACTAATGAAATGCTTAATTAGTAATATCATTTTAAGGAATGTCCAATTTCAGTCATCTGAAAGTTTGGTAATTGGATCATATTATATTGATAGGTACATAAAAATATTGAGCTTCTCGGGTACAATGGTATTAAATACATAAAATCTTTATATTTTACTTCGCTTATTAGCAAAAAATCTTTATATAAAAAATCAGGAAGCTCTTTAGTTGTTTCATCACTCGTAAATTTATAATATAAAATGTTTGCTTTCTCCCAAGCACCATTATAATTTAAAATGTTTATTTTCTCCCAGGCACCATTATAATTTTCTCTATGCAGTATGACAAGACCATATTTAGATACCATCACTTTTCTTTGTTTTTATCAACAATTCTAACCTGAAAATCATAACTGTCAGATGTGCCAATCCTTGTTCTTTGGCGTAATGTCGTGGACATTCCCAGTTCTTTTCGTTTTGTAAACAAAACTGCATTTTTGGCGCCATCTGTTAACTTTTTTTTAATCCTAATGATTGGAAGTCAAAATATCGATGACTAAGATATGATTCCATAAAAAAAAATTGTGACATTCCCTGTTATTTGCCTGTGCAACCTTAACTTTCAAGAAGGAGAAGGCTTTATTATGCGATGGGCTTTTTAGCCACAGCGGCTAAAAATCATAGAACATATAATAAGCTTTGTTCTACATTATGTTAATTAAAATTGAGGTATATAGTTATAGTTAAAACCAGATTGGTGTTAGCTGAAATTTGTATTTTTAAGTACCTCTTAATAACCAAAAAATTTACAACACTGTAAAATAATTATTTTTGAAATGGGCTTTATTACCCTCCAGTACCTTATCATATTCTAGTTGGGATAGTATTTTGTTATCTTTGTTTTTACTGTACCTATATAATGTGCTTTAATAAGCACAGATAACAGCATACTATGCTAAGTGGACTACGGGAGCATGGGGCCGACTTAATGTTTATAGCTATTTAATACAAACTGGTCTCCGCGGCACAGTCTATTGCATGCTACACTCTAGATATTATTAAATGTCAAAATCACTCTTATGTAGATGTAATTAAGGTACATGTCTAAGTAGCGCTCCCATACAAACATTGATTCGTAATTTCTAAATATTATGATTACAGGCTCTACCGCGTACTAAGCGAAATTCATAAATTTAACAATTATTGGAGTACAAACTGTTTTGTCCCGCCCGGGGCTTCCTTTCTTCTCAATTTCTAAATATGATTACAAGCACTACCGCGTGCTAAGCGAAAATCATGTTTTACAAATTATTGGAATACAATAGTTTCCCGCCCGGGGCAAAACATTTTGTACTCCAATAACTTGTAAAATATAAGTTTCTTCTCAATTTAACATTTGGTGACTGCACTTAATAGGATACCGTACCCAAAGGGTAAAAAGGGACCCTATTACTAAGACTCCACCCGTCTGTCTATCATTACGCTGTATCTCATGAACCGTGCTAGACAGTGCAAATTTCCTCAAACTCTCGGAGTCAAAGATATGCATGCAAAAGTTCACTGAAGTTGAACTCTTGGTATTTAAAATATGAGGAAAGTACGTTCGTGCAAAGGGCTGTGTGAACGCTTTCCTCAAGAACTTTTCGCTTTAACTGACCTGTATCAAATATCTATAAACACCAGTTAGTCTTAGTTAACATTATGTTGTATTATGACTCCACGTGGATACCAACAGCCATTTCTATAATGACTATAATAGATTGTACCTTACCTCATTAAATCTTCAGAATTTCATTTATACTATTACATAAGTGCAACGCGAAGTGCTATATTACTGAAAGTAACAAATATAACTCACGACGCACTGGTCAATTTGCTTGTTGCTGTCAATTTCTTGTAAAGTACAGGCAAAAAGTAAAAAGATAAAAGTAAGAGAGTGCAAAAAATAACTTTAATGTATTTTAATAACTACCTACATTAGTAACTGCAGCTATATTCGTCAAGTTATCCTTCATACTGCGTATTCGTCTAAGCTACAAAAAAATACTGTTAATTTGTCTGAATTTTATTCAGATATTTATATTTGATAGCAGATGCAGTTCGTCACAAGTGGGGAATGTACTGCGCCAATAAACCTGAGACATAAAATTAAGACTCAAGTGCCTGTAATTGTACCGGCACCCATACCCGTCAAACCCAAACACAGTAATGTAAACATTACTGCTTGGAGGTAGAACTTCCCCGGACGAACTCGCACCGAGTCCTACTGCTGTTGAGTAGTGCACGGCAAGGTCCAGGGTAGTCTGTGGTTCTAGAATGGCGATTGCGAAAGAGTGCGCGACTGAATGAGTGAGCAAGCTTCACAGGTCAGACGACGCGACGTTCGTGAGGCGTATTATTGTATAGAGCCAACGATGCCAACATGAGTAGTAAAGCCCGGTTGTAAACAATCATTACATCAACTTAAACATGTCTTTCTGGTTTGTTTTCAGAATCCGCCATAAAAATATTTCTTTTATTATATTATTACGTAATTATGTGCAAGTTTTAAGAGAGCTCTTTAGACCTTAGCAGTATTTTCACATACTTGTTAAAATAAACAATGCATTTCAATTTACAATTTTTTAAAGCACAAACCGAATTTTCACGCCCTCGATCGTAAGAGGCGATGAAGGGAAAAATAGCAGGTGGGCAGCAACGCCTTCTGGAGCACTGCGATCCGAAAGACGCTTGCCAAGCGCGGGTATTCTAGCTTCTGGGGTTATGGCTGTTCTTGATGGTGATATTCCCTTAGCGTGTGATAGTTTTTCTAGCTTAACGAATACGCAATGCATTCAGTAAAACTTACATTATCGCCTGCTTGACGAATGCGCAGCAAAAACCGAGAATCATAGAGAAAGTTTCTGTAAAAAAAAATTATGCTTATGGGAAATTGAAACCCGACACTGTGAAGTAAAAAAACGTATTTTCAAGCCATAACTCCGCCAAATTCAGTAACCATGTGGCATTGGAGACTAGCGTTTTTTTAACGTACGATGTTGAATGTAATGTACAATATTGACGACAAAGTCAGCCAGCAACTCACATGGTGTTGTTGCGTAGCAGTGTTTGTTTGCTTTAAGCTCTTTGTTTAACGTTAGTTAATTAGTTATAGAGAGATCAAAAACTAGATGTTGAATTGACCTTTTTAACTGAAAAGTCTGATAAAATATGGCTAGTTCGAATATGTATAAAATATCATAATTTGGTGCTGGTGTATCTTCCAATAAAATAGTGACACTGATGTTGATTTATAGTTCTTTGATCTAACCACACTTTCCGTTTATCTAAATATGAGCCTATCCATGTAACTTACAAGCATACTATTAAAATAAAATGCAATCATTTATTTTAGATATTGACGCAGTGATGGCTCAGTGGCACTGTCTATATGGACTGCCACGCAGTAGGACCAAGGTTCGAATCCCGCCGCGGGCTTGAGCTTCATCGCATGGAAGGGAATTTTGCGAATTCCCGCCTGGCTAGTGACCACCCTCTAGTAGAAAATCTGTCGCCAAGCACCTTACGGTGTGTTCCAGCAGCTGCCCTTGAGAGCCAGTAATTCTAGGTTTACCTAGGCTTTACTTAACACCTTTGACCACATCATCACTTACCATCAGGTGAGATTGTAGACAGAAGGTCTTGGTGGGGG
Organism: Plagodis dolabraria; assembly: GCA_963854805.1. Taxonomy (NCBI): domain Eukaryota; kingdom Metazoa; phylum Arthropoda; class Insecta; order Lepidoptera; family Geometridae; genus Plagodis; species Plagodis dolabraria. Next base: position 13,377,653 of record OY978461.1, read on the forward strand.
TACCCCTATAGTGTCAAATGTTCTTCAACGAAGCAGAAGTGTGCAAGCATTACAGTGTCTCTCTCGCTCGCAGTGTCGAGCGTATTGCAGTGTCAAGAAGAAGGAATCAGGTGACACAGCAAGTGTAATGGGCAGGCGTGACAGTTACCATCAGGCGGGCGACTTCTCCAGTCCCATCGTTTCATAACATAAAAAATGCACCAAATGCGAGTCGGAATCGCGCACGAATAGTTCCGTACCATTAGCTATACAACATTAGACTTCATATTTTAACCTTTTTTGTATTAATGTGCGCGAATCCGACTCGCACTTGGCCAACTTTTCGTATTTGTTGTTATAGCGGCAATAGAAATACATCTGTGAAAATTTCAATCAATCATCGTTCCTGAGATACAGCCTGGTGACAGACTGACGGACGGACAGCGAAGTCTCAGTAATAGGGTTCCGTTTTTACCCTTTGGGTACGGAACCCTAAAAACCAACAATAAAGTTTTAGCATGGCAATACAAGCTGGTAATACGTTGACATTACGATTATGTTACACCACCATCCCAGTGCCCTTTGTGGTATCGTCTCCCACTGAAATTTCTTACTTTTTTTATGTTATTGTGACGGAACAACACGAGGCCCACCTGATGTTAAGCGGATTAATCTCTGCCTATAACAGATGCTTTTCGTCATGTGACGAATTGTACTGCGCTCACATTGAGACATACAGTTCTTGTCTCATGTGCCTGTAATTTCTCTGGCTCTCAAGGACTGCTGTCGGAACACACTGTTAAGTGCTTGACGACAGATTTTCTACTTGAGGGTGATAGCTAGCCAGGCGGGCATTCGCAAAATGCCCTTTCACCATGCGGTGAAGCTCAAGCCGGCGGTGGGGATCGAACCAGGGACCTGCGCCACGGCAGTCTATAGCTATAACCGCTCGGCCATCAGTCCTTCAAAAACACTGGTGGGTAGACGGTTAATTCAAATTTACCCCTCTACCCGCTGCACTAGAGTGGGATCCAAATCAACCGCTTTATAGATAGGTACTACAAAAACTAATTAAATTGATATAAAGGATAAAATTAAATAATTGCCAAGAAACGCATGAAATTTGCTTTTGCTATTGAACCAATTCTGAAGACAGGCCTTAGATGTGACAGCTGTCAAAGTGACAATTGATGCTGCAGTTTTTAGTTTTATTCCGAGTTTTGGGCTTCTTTTAACTAATAAATAATATTAAAACGGGTTTAAGGTTATATATAGTGTAAGCTGGCATAGACAGTAGACAGTTGATGTCATATTTGTCACTTTTTATTTCATATTTTGGATACAATTGACTTTTTCTGGTTTTGGTCTTCTTTAAACGAATAAATAATATCCAGTTGTTGTTCGCACCTCGCGTCAGTAAGCTGTGCATTCTTACTGCGGAGCTCGACAATAGAATTATTTCTGCGATAAGAGCGGGCCCGACCGGTTTGGCTGGGACTCCGTTCTTGCGCAATGGATAATGACCCGTATGGCGTTGCTGATATGATTGAGCAAGAGGAAGTGATTGGAGACGAAAACAATCGAGCGATTGTACCTGAAGAATTACCAAGTAATGAAATTTTGGAATGCAGTGATCCTACACAATATAACATGGAAGTAGAAGATAATAGAAAAAGAACGAGGGACGACCTTTCTTCCGATGAAGGATGGAATACTGTGGATAGAAGGAGTAAAATTATTCGAATATCAAGTCAGGAGTTAATGGAAAAGATCCAAGTTTCGGTGACATGCACTAATGCACTGCCTAAGCAATTTGCTTTGGCTCGATTATTTACCGAAAACAAAATAAAGGGTATTAACCAAGTCAAGTACGTACATAACTACAAAATTTTAATTACTTTTGATCACGAGGTCGATGCTAAGGAATTTATCAAGTGTCAAACATTCTCTGAGATGGGGTGGCGAAGCCAAAAAACTTCCGAAGTGGGCATGTCTTATGGTATTATTAAAAACATTGAATTAGACCTTCCTGATGCAGATATACTTAAAAACATTAAAAGTGAGTATGAAATAGTTTCAGCTAAACGATTGAATAGACGCAATACTGAGAGACCATCTACAGCCAGCAATAACAATATTTGGATCCCAAGCGAAACTATCCGTATTGGTTTTAGGGGCTCATCACTTCCAGGATATATATACATAGATAAATTTCGTGTTAAAGTTGAACCCTACATATTCCCCGTGACCCAATGTTCCCGATGCTGGAAGTTTGGCCATACGCTAAAAATGTGTCCATCTAAAAAAGTTGTGTGCCCGAAATGTAGTAAAAGTCATGAAAACTGTGAGACCACTATATACAGGTGCGTTAATTGTACAGAAAACCATATGGCTTTGCAAAAAATATGCCCTGTTTACAAAAAGGAAAGGCGAATTAGAGAATTAATGTCAGAGTTTAATTGTACATACAGAAAAGCAATTACAACGTATGTCCCACCTAGTCCTGTCGCTATTCCTACAACAACGTTAGAAGAAGATGGGGCGCAACCGTTGGAAATGATTCAAACACAAATATTAGATACTTCATACCCAGATGAATCTGTACAAAACAAGCAGCTGATGTCTCAGCTATTTTCTGCGTCAGCAGATGAGGCAGAAAAAAATTCATTCAAGGTTGCCCAAGGACGTAAGAAACAAAAGAAACAGAGATTGTCTCAGCCCCCCTCATTTAACACCGCCGCCCCTTCTCCTAACGCCCCCCCTACACCTGTAACCACCGCGCAGCACATGGATCGGAGCTGTAGTAGCTGGAACATGGATGTATCGCAGCCAAATACTTCAGAAGGCTTAGTAAGTGAGAATCCGTTACCCCGTTTAGTACGTGAAAATCCGCATGAAAATGATAACGATCGAACGAAGGACTTGAGTTTTATGCGTTTACTAATTAAGTTAAAAAATATAGTGACAAGTAGGGATTCCTTAGAAAGTAAAATTAAACAAATTGTATCAATTTGCACAGACTGGATAATTTCAAAAGTAGTTAGCAATATTTCTGTTGGCTCCTTTTTAGATATACTCACTAGTTATGGATAACACCTTCATTAATTTAAACGTTAACGTTATCCAATGGAATTGCCAAAGTGTAAGGCCGAAATCTATATCTCTCGAGGCATTATTATCGCAAGAAAAAGTTCATATTGCCGCCTTAAGTGAAACTTGGCTTCAACCAGGTAGTTTATATAGGATTAAGTACTATAATGTACATAGGTTAGATAGATCAGATGGTTACGCGGGAGTAGCTATCTTAACGCATAGATCCGTTAGAACATCATCATGTTTATCACGCAGTACTAACACAGATATTCAACTTCTTCATATTAAAATCCTTAATTGTACATACATTGAAAACATTATATCGGTTTATTGCCTTTCCACGGCACACACGACAGCAAGTGACTGGGATTATATATTTTCTCTCGCCGATACTAAAACACTTATTTTAGGAGACTTCAACGCGCACCACACAAATTGGTCATATTGCACTGATCAAAAAGGTCATCAAATTTATGATTCTATGCTAGACCACAACTATATGTATTTAAATGATGGGAGCCATACCAGAGTGAAACTTGTTAACGGGATTTTACAAAAGTCATCCCCAGATATATCTTTTGTTTCTTCCGACCTAGCTACACTATTTTCATGGCATACTACGAATGAAAACCTCGGAAGTGACCACTTAATTATTAAGCTATCTATTAACCTTAGCCTCCCAAAGAGTACACTTTTAAAAAGGAACTTTAAAAAAGCTGATTGGTCTGCGTACACATCTTATTTAGAAAATACATTTTTAACATTAAATACACCCGATGACCTTCAAGAGTTTTACAATTTATTCGAAAAGATAATCCAACAAGCGGCAAAATTATGTATACCTTGTTATAAAATTCCTCTTAATATCAGTAGTAAATTCAGCTGTAGACATTACTGGAACGCCGAACTGTCGAAGGCAGTAGCTGAACGACGCCTTGCCCTCGCTGCTCTGCGCCGTTGCCCGTCGCCGCTTAACTTAGCAATTTTAAAAGATAAAATACGAAGTGCGCAACTCGTCATTCGTGCAGCACGATGTCGTTCTTTTCATAATTTCTGTTCCTCTGTAGATGATACGTCTTCGTCATCAGAGCTATGGCGTAAAATGAAGTGGGTTAAAGGACATCATTCATCTAACCATAGTGTTGATAAAGATAAAGCAGAGAGACTATTAAATGATTTAACTCCCGACTACGTGTGCCCTTCACAGCCTCTTAGCCAGTCTAGCAACCATCAAATTGAATCTGTTATAGCATTTCAGGAAATAGAGAACGCCATCAAAAAATCAGACACTGCTCCAGGTAGTGATGATATCTCATTCTCTATGGTAAAACACCTCCCACCAATTGGAAAAAACATTCTTTTGTCCTTATATAATAAGTTTCTGTGTCACGGTTTTGTTCCCGCGCAGTGGCGACGAATAAAAATTGTACCGATACCCAAACCAGGGCGAAATCTTAATTCAACATCTGCATTACGCCCAATATCGTTAATTTCATGCCTATGCAAAATTTTACATTGCATCTTAAATAAAAGGTTAGAATGGTATTTTGAGAAACGCATGATGTTCTCGGACAATATGGTGGGTTTTCGTAAATCTCGCTCTTGTACTGATAACCTCGCACGTCTTGTTTCGTACATACAAAAAGGGCTATCCAAGAACGCTTTAACTGCCGCGTGTTTTATTGATATTGATAGTGCATACAACAATGTAGACGTGTCATGCCTAGTGAAAATACTAGATAATTTTGGTGTAGGCTCTAAAATTTGCAATTACTTATGGTGTTATCTAAACCATAGACAGTTACATATACAAATCGATGGCATAAATTTAACCAGAAATACAAGCAGGGGCTTAGCTCAAGGAGATCCTATATCACCACTCCTTTTTAACATAGCTACTTTAGAAATATGTAAACTTATTCAAAATGTCGAAATTTCTCAGTATGCTGATGACTTTGTTTTATATGTAACAGACAAAAATCTAAATAATGCTGTATCACAACTGCAAATTGCTTGCAATAATTTAAGTTCAATGTTCAACAATTTAGGTCTGGCTATTTCGGAAACAAAAAGTAAATTTTGCATTTTTAAGAGAGGACAGTTCCGAAATCCTATTACAATGGATTTTAAAATTAATAATGTCGCACTTCCTATGGTTGATCATATAAAATATCTTGGTTTGTGGTTAGACAGTCCATTACGATGGGGAAAACATATTAATGAAACCGCCCAAAATATATCAAGATTAATGAATGTTTTAAAAGTACTGTCTGGTCGTGGGTGGGGTGTACATCAAAAACATCTAAGACGGCTGTACATAAGCCTTATTCGTAGCAGAATAGACTATGCAAGCTTCCTTTATGATAATAGTTGTCAAACAAATATATCAAAGCTTGATAAAATACAAAACCAAGCGATGCGAGTGATTGGTGGGTTCATTCGAAGTACTCCAATACACGTAATGGAAAGTGAACTATGCCTGCCGCCACTTCAGTACCGGAGAAGATATCTTGCCAGTAAATTTTGGCTAAAAGCTAAGTCGTATGAAAATAATAAGACTGTCAATGCCGTGCGTGACTTATCTGCCTATACTTGTAACAGGTATTGGAACAACAAAAAACTTCCACTGCTTGTAAACATTCACTTAACATTAGATTCACTAGTAATGTACCATAGCAAGCAACCCGAAATGTACTCATTAGAGACATGGGTAAGTAATATAGATCTCTCAAAAGTACTTTTCTATTCAATACCATCAATCGATCGGTCAAAGCATTTATTTAGTCACCATGAGTTAAGAGTTATTACCACCAATTTCGTAGGTCACCAATATAGTAGTTATCATAAGATCTATACAGACGGATCCAAAGAGTATGAATCTGGAGGTGCTGCATTTTTAGACCCACTGCATGATTGTTACATGATGTTTAAGATTGATTCCAACATTTCTATTATGCATATTGAACTGATTGCCATCGCAGAAGCATTGTCATATCTCAAATCAGTTAATTATCATAAGTTTGTTATTCTGACCGATTCCAGAAGCGCACTACAACATTTGGCTCGGTGTACCTCGCTCGTGCGAGGCAACCCGATAGCCTATAAAATATTGGAGACAATCTTAAATTTTCAAAGCAACGGCAGAGAGATAGTCTTACAATGGATTCCTGCACATGTAGACATAAAAGAAAATGAGGAGGTAGACCTGTTAGCCAAACGAGCCTGTATTGATGGTATCCCCTTAAATGTTTTGCCCTTATATTCTGACCATGTTAAGCTCGTAAAAAATCAGTGCAATAGCTATTGGCAGGAATATTTTGACGAGAGATCGAGAGAGAAGGGTATATGGTACAGGACTATACAGCCACAAATTTTGAAATACCCGTGGATCGACATAGTTACTTTGAATAGGAAGAAGTTAGTAACTGCTCTTAGACTGCGATCTGGACACATACCGTCAAACAAGTTCGCATACCTTATGGGCAAGGTCTTATCTCCTAATTGTGATGATTGCGGAACAATAGAGGACGTGCAACATGTTTTGTGGGAATGTGTGCGGAACGCAGCTCTTAGATTTACATATTTTGGTGCAGCGAGAGAGATGGATGTAGGCCTAGGTAACAGTATTTTAGTTCATCCAATGTCAGAGCAAGCAAAAATGTTGTATAAGCTAGCGGACATGGCACTACCTAGTAGATATTAAGTAATATTTGTATAATAGATTATAATATATTTGTATGTAAGATATTTGTATATTTTGTTATTACAGGGCGGTGTGGTCGCTCAGCGACAAAGCCCTTCATATAAATTAAAAAAAAAAAAAAAAAAAAATAATATCGAGACAGGTGTGAAGTGTAGCAGCAGCCAAAGTTTCAATATTAACATATTGAAACTTTGGCTGCTGCTACTTACTCGGAATTAATTATATGACATCAACTGTCACTTTTACAGCTGTCTGAAGTCGGAAAATTGATGAATGAAACATGCATCACATTTTTTTCTTTTACTAATTGACCGAGCGAGAACTTAGTTCGAGCGAAGCGTCTCTGCTTTAACTTACACAAAAATGCTTCGTATGTCCGGTTGTTCTCCTCTATAGGTCGCATTTCTCAACCGATTGACACAAAATTTTGTGAGCGGGTTTAATAAGTCCATAATTATTTTGTCGATACAGTTTTTCGAAATTTGTCTAAATGACGGAGACATACATTATAAGGTGTTGTACATTATAAGTGTGGACGCCTGCGCTTAATTTAATGGCAATCATATACGCACGTCAGTTGCCGTGATAGTCTCTCTCTCGTATAATCAATTATTTACTAGCGATGTTTCTTTAGCCAGTATATTAATTCCAGATAAATAAATTACCAAGTATGTAAAATTATTGTACATTTAATACTTATCTACCTATTTATGATACAACTAGCTTTCGCTGCGGCCCGCGTGTCATTGATTTTCTTGGACACAAGTCCAAGAAAATTTCTTTTTTCATATCTTATTTTTGGATTTTGTGTTCAATTATAAGCTATGCAATGAGAGACTCGCGAGGTCTCCAGCTCGGAGTCAACATATTTCCGCATTATTTTCTATTTTGTAATTACGATAAAAAATGCACAAGTGAAATAGAAGTGTCACATTGCATCTTAGGCCTGTCTGCTGTGTTTATCGTTTAGTCAGAATATTATTCATGTGTTTCTGGGCAATTCTGCCTTTGTATCAATTTAATTATTTTTTGTAGTATCGATGAAGCAGTTGATTTGTTCTCACCCTCTAGGGGGTAAAATTGAATATCTCGTCCACCCACCACCGCGAAAGTCCAATTACTGATCGGAGCATCGCCCGAAAAACCTTATTTAAAAAATAGATAGTACATACACTGACAAACAACTTTAACAATTGCCTTGGCTACGCATTATCTGTTTTTAAGGTCAATGACGAATCGATGAGTGCGCGGGAGGATATCGAAGCCGCATTATTACACGATTCGTTGATCAGTCGGTGCCTACTTCCTGGGTTGTGCTTACAACCCTCCGACGATATGAATGACATATCAATGAATATAAATGACATTCACGAACTTTCCCCCACTACGTCACCCTAATGCTCAAGTTGTTTGCCACTACCTTTATTTAGTATTTTATAACATTGTCATCAACCACGCTATTCTATTTGTTCAAAATAAAGAAATTTCATTTGAACTATAGCATTAATCAATGTTCAACTCGTAATTTAATTTGAAGTAAACAGTGCCAATAAAACATACGAATACCAACAATAGCAATTTATTACATTGAAAACAACTTGTGCTCTCAAACAACTCACATTCATACTTCAGATCGACAACTCATACTCTCCTCGCCCCCATGCAAATACACTGAACTTAGTAAATTATTTAAGCTTAGCATCTCAACTCGTATTGATCAGATTATCGACAGCTAGTATATGCAGGTTTAATAAAGTAACAAACGCAAAATGGCGCCGTTAAGAACTTGCACACTATAGACAGCAACAGTGTGCAAGTGAGAGGCAAAGACTATCGCGGCCATTTTAGTTTCATTTCTTTACTAAAACCGAGTTATACAAAGAGCAGACAGCTCTCTGTATTGTCTGCTGTAGTCTTGCATTTATAGTGAACTTCAGAAGTATAAAAACTTAGTATGAATTATTTATACAGATATTGATATTTCACAAATGCACATTTATTTAGTCTCTATTTTCCGTAATTTTTATGCTAAAATATACAGAGCAATTAATCTAGTTCAGTCATTAATTTTGTTTACACAGATGTTATCAGAGGCAAAGAAATAATGGACAGATATTTATACAAATACACATAAAATAAATAATGTATGATATATGAAAGTCGGTAGAGAGCGAGGAGCCCTACTTTATACACAATGGGATGTATATCTGTGTAACTATGATAAATTTTACACAATGCTATGATAGGTTTTAGTTCTTGAATCAGTCATTATTTACAATGAACTTTATCCATCCCATTTTAATATTAAAATAAATCTTATAAAACCTTGTAACATTAAAATTTTATGTCGTTATAGGTGAGAGATACTCATAAGTGCACTATCAGACACAGGCAGACCAGATGTATGGCAAATACAATTGAAATTGTTAATTTACCACACCTTTTTTATGCCAGTCTAGCTTCTTCACAGTTGAACAAGTTGCCCTATCATGGTTACAGAACAACTTTTATAATGCTTGTGTAAGAGTTAAAATATAATGGTACAAAGTTTTATGAGAATTAAATGTCCCATGACATGTTTTATGGTGTATTAAACAACACGTTGGACTTCAAAAAACCTCTTGAGATAGTAGACCTGACCAAGGGTCATAACTAAAAGTACAGCTGCTTCAAACGTAGACCACATCACAACACGGGAATTTGTGCTCTCGTTGATGGAACGATGGATGCGGTCTCGGACCTGTGGGAAAAATAGACAAATTCAATACTTAAGTTATTTGTCAAGTTCAAAATTAAACAGCACAAACTGTTCACTTAATATAATACTAGCTTGCCGGCAGCGTCTATGCCAGCGCGTATATCGGTTGTCGCAGCAAACCATTAACCTCTTTATGTGCAGTAAGATAAAAACTATCTTATGTCCTTACCCAGGTCTCAAACTATTTCCATACCAAATTACATCCAAATCAGTCCAGTAGTTTTTAAGTTTATTCATTGCATACAACAATATAAAAATACAAATCTTTCCTCTTTATAATATTAGTGTAGATATATTCATAAATATATGTATATTAATAGTGATGATGATTAATATTTTGGCATTATATCAATCTGTAAATTACCAGTCATTAATAGTAGTGGTTTGACAACCTATGCCTATATTACCAAGATATCAAAGTTTGGTAATTTTTTTATTTGCAGGGTGGTAGGGCATTTTGCGAATGCGCATCTGGCTAGCTACCACCCTCAAGTAGAAAATCTGTCGCCAAGCACCTAACGGTGTTTCGGCAGCTCTTCTTCTAGAGCCAGTAATTCTAGGCTAGCCTGAACAACATCTTCGACTATATCATCACTTAGCATCAGGTAAGATAGTGGTAAAAGGCTAGACAATCAGCTATAAAAAAAAGGACGAGTGATGAACAAACACAATTTTTATCAAGAAGGGAAGTATGATTTGTATTTATCCTATGATTTACAAGAACTATAGCATGCTTAGCGGCTATACCAGCCATAAATAATTGCAGCATACAATTTTCGCTTTGCTTTTTTTGTTTGGATGAAGCCTAGTAGTTTATTGGGGTTAAAAATAAATAAGAGGGCAAGATTCACGCTTCTGGTTTCCGGCACATATCGCTCAAAGACGCGGGCAAGCGAAAATTTTGTGTTGTAAAAAGTAGTGGATGCAGTCCAGTTTTTGCTTTGCTAGGTTGGCCTACCTTAAAAACTTGGCGCCACATGGCCCCAGTAGGATGTTTACTGCATTAGCAAAGGATATTAAATATGAGACTAATAAATGCCATAAGTTTTCCAGTTATCATATAATTTTAAAACTAAACTATAGAACCGATTTTGAAGCGCTCATAGTGAAGTTTGCTTAGCCATTCTGAATCGATCAGCAAAGTTAAACAATGTCCGCATCGGTCATAACTTGGATGGGTGATCGCTGGTGACATTACTACTGAGCGCTTCCATGCTTCGGAGGGCATGTTAAGCCGTCTGTCCTGGTTGTTGTCTTAGGATGGCAGTCATTATAGCATGGTGGTAGGGCAATTTGCAAATGCCCGCCTGGCTAGCTACCACCCTCAAGTGGAAAATCTGTCGCCAAACACCTAACGGTGTGTTCCGGGAGCTGTCCTTGAGAGCCAGTAATTCTAGGTTAGCCTGAACAATATCTTCGACCACATCATCACTTACCATTAGGTGAGATAGTGGTCAAAGGCTAACCTATGAAGCATAAAAAAAAAGAAAACAAAAACTTCTCGTTTAGATTTCTTCTTTTTGTTAGTATACACTGGCCTGCACCTCTTTGTATATGTCATAATTCAATTGATTATGTACTTTTTTTTTTGTTTATTAATTTTTCTGTTGGACAATTGATAAGAAACTCCCTTGTCAAATGAAAAAGTGAAATGTGCATTACCTGCATATATTCTTGTTCATGCTTGACAGTCTTTAATGTTGTTGCAAGTTCTTTGATCATATCCTCGAGTTTGTTGTGGTCGGCTTCACCTTCTGCTTCCTTGTTTTTGCTTTGAGGATCTCCAACTTCTAGGTTAAACATGACAACCTGTAACATTTTTTATATTTGGGTTAGCCTAAATTAATATTTTATAACTTTACTACATGACTTGATGTTTTAAACAATCTATTTCTGGTTCCAATTATCATTTGGATTTACCGATATTACATACTAAGAACTTCTGAAGAACTGCCACCTTACGCTGCAATGCTCGTGATGCCTGCCAAGTGTAGTGATTATGGCAAACACTCAAAGAGGGAAGGTAGTCGTTCAACGGTGGCCATAACGGCTTTTGATATGTTATACTAACTACTTGACCCATCCAAGTAAAATGATGTTATGTAGTTGTTATATTTTATTTAAGATTTTTTACAAACTTTTATTTAGTTTCACATGTCTAGATATTTGTCATCAAATCTTGCAAATAAATTTGACCCACTTCCCAACTAATTTTGCATGAATGTGACAAATATGATGACATGGTGCTTATCTAATGATGGAGCTGGAAGGTGGCCCAAGGAACTTCGCAGTGAAATGACATAACCTCAACGAGTTTGCCCTCATTTGAATTGTCTTGACAAATATTTTTTTTTTCTTTCTGTGGTTTAGTGGTAACAAGAACATAATAAAAGATGGTTTTATTAAAGTTTTTTTAATTGGAGAAAAGCTCGTCTAATATTACTTATGGTCTGTTGGTCTACCTTGTTTAAGTCATCTAAAAAGCTATCCACAACTCTGGAGATGGTGTTTTGGTATATTAGTTCTGCAACATATGTAATGCAGAACAAATATATCTTTCTAGCTAGAAATGTGAATACTACCAGCTCATCAATTATTGAAACTTTGTCCCCCTTGCATTGCGACAGGTATACATTTATGAAATTCTGTTCACCCAGATACAGTCTTACTTGATAAAGCTAGTTACTTTAACTTTAGTTTTCAATCAGTCATAATTTTTGTAATATTTTAATTAGTGTTTATGAAAAGCGTATTTTTTTTATATTCTATCTATTTATGGATTCTTCTTCTTCTTATTTTATTTAATGGCTTCTGCGGTATTTCCACAATTTCGCCAATGTCGCGTGGATAGAGAGAATGATAAACGATGGAGATTGTTCAGAGGAATAGGTAGTGGTTGGTGATCCCTGACCGATAATTTTGCAATTTATGGATTAAATGTTGTATAGTAATGGTATTATCATGGTAATGTAATGATTTTTTAAAGATTTACTCAATAAACTTATTGGATAGCTGCTGGCTATTATAATCATTATATCTATAATATAATGATATTTATTATTTATATTATAATTATAATATATCTATATTAGAATGATATTATGAAAAATCATTATTGATTTTTTTATTTCCTGTATTTCTTTTTAAAAATACAAGTCTGAATGTATAATATCAACTGAATATCTAAGGTCAAACATTATATATGCCATTATCACACACAAATTGACAATCATAAAATTAACAGTACGTATACTAATACAAAAATATATAAATAATTTAACTATATCTACTTATGACCTAAAAATATTACACTTAAAAATTCTGAGCTCTGTTTTCTACCAGGAGGCAATCATAAGTAGAAAACAGAACTCAGGTCACTGTCCACGGGTAGAGTGCCTAAAAGGCTGGCAGCATTACCCCGTTGTATGGCAAGACTAATTCTCTGGCCGAGGTAAGCGCCAGCCCTTTGGTCGTTTGTCTTTTCTATCAGCCGCTTTGATAAATCTTTATATAAAGTCCATGCGCTTGGACCCCACGGACCTAATGTTTCTACTCCAAAAGGCAGAAATATATAACTATCGCCGAGACTCTCGTATTTAAAAAAAAAAGGTAAAGGTTAAAAATAATAAATATTAAAATATTATATAATATTATATAAATATTTAATAATTTTAAGGTCAAACATAATCCTCTGCATAAAAGAATTTTATGTATAAAAAGTAGAATGGGTTTAAGTAGAAGATGTTCAGCTTGTTGTAAATTTATTCAGTTAGAATGTTGATACTAATAAGCTGTTATTCAAATAATAGCAAGTTATTTTGTGCCCAAATTGCTTGATAATCATCTGTATATGAGCATACACAGAGTTCAACCTATCAACCGTAGCAGCTTAGTAACTATCTGTGTTACTTGGGATGCAAGATAAACAAACCTTTGGTGTCATAGTAGACATTTTATTGCTAAAGCAATAAGTGTATCTTCCAGCAGTGGTAGCAGAGAATGCATACATTCCTGAAGACTCCCTCTCTCCTTGATGCAGAACTTTGCCATCGGGCCCAGTTATTGTAACATCAATATCTAGGAATCCACCCTCAGCAATCTCAAATGTTAATCCTGAAAGAATATTAGAAATTTATTATGCTTTACCTATTTAACATCATTATGGTACTCGATACTACATACACTATTTGTAGCTTACCCATTTTTGTTTCGGCTTCTACATTTTCGAAGAAGCATTCTTCGGCATGAGCATCCACTGTGATGGTATAACTGTGCACTGTACTGAATAAACAAACTGCAAATATTACGGCTATGCACAGTGATCTCCAGGAGCACTTCATTTTGCTGTTGACTAAGTAATTCCGGTAATTAAAACTCTATTTTCTCCACTTTCATTCAGCTGGTTTTTGGAGCAAAATCAAAGCCACGTATTTATCAAAATAAATGACAGGACAGACACAACGAATTGACAACTGACAACTCGACTTTAAGGTAGGACCACACTAAGCGAAACTGTACTGCAGCGTTTGCAGCACAGTAGCGACTGAGGCGCGCGGTTGTACCGCGGCGCATTTGAACAAGGAACTGCAGCGGCCAGTATGCAACAAACCTAATCAGTCGTTCAGAATAAATCGAAAAAAAGGATGGATTAAATATGCATAATGTCGGAGACATATTCATAATAGCTTTAACAAGGGGGGCTTTGGCTAGTTCTGGCGTAATAGGTACAGAATATATTGGTTATTTTTTATTTCATTTCCTATGTCCTTGAAGTGGACATTTGTACTTACAAAATTATTGCTCAATGCTCAAAAACCTTAAGAAACGCTTATCCAGTTAAACAATAAAAAAAATAAGTTTGATTTAAAATATTAAGGTTAAAAAGGTGGTAGAAAATAAAATCGGTTCAACTGGGGTGGAGTATTAAAGTGTGTTTATGTGTAAATATAAAGAATTAATTAATAATTGAAATATATGTTAAAAATCACGTAAACCCTTACATATATAAATTCTAATCTATCCACAATTTCGTTGGTGTTTAAGCCTAATACCATATTAGCCTAGTGAGCACTCTAGAAAGCTCAAAGCAGAACCAGATAATTTATGAGATTTTTATGAGATGAATTATTTCTTTTCAGGGTAACTACCCTTCTAACTTCTTTCGGTGGAGGTATCTAGTGGCAGCTGATGTCATGAGGGGGAATGTGGTTAATATAATAAAAGTGATGCAGCTAGACCTATTAATATGAGTGGCATACACTACTGCAAACTAAAGCATTCGATAGTGCGCTTTGCAATATGGGTACTATCATTAATAGTGTGGCTTTGTTGGGGTTGGTCGGTGATCCAGTTTGCTTTTAAGTATCGCGTCACTGCCCTGTGAAGTTCAGTTGCCACGTAGTGTTGTCTGTCTGAAATTATACGATTTCATTTAACCGGACGCTCCACTTTCACTCAGTTCTACTCAGTGTGGTCACACCTTTTCTTAACGAATGACGTGACCTGGGCTACCTTCCGATACACGCCATAAGCGATTTAATCGATGTTATTTCCTTTCCGAAACAACGAAATCGCGCCAGTTTATTCAGCATTTTTTTGTATGTACCTAGTATCACTTGCGCTATCAAAACAAATCTAACGATAGCTACATCTAGCATAAAAAGTCAGTTAACCCCTTTAGAAGTTATGGTGAAATAAAGAATCTCACAAACATAGATACATACATACAGGAGCCCTGAAAACACTGTTTTTTGGGCAGTCGTTTAATAAATAGGTACATATAATTGTCAAGTAACATAATATAATAATTCTACGTACAATTGTATTAGTTTATGTACTGTACCTTCGTTTAGGGCATTCGGATAGCCTATCAGTTCCAAAAATAACACTCACAAACGCTAAAAATGATCACGTAGGGCGTTCGTATTGGGACTTCGTCAGCATTTATATCGTTTTCGCTCACCGTTCGGATAGCTTTGAAAACGCTACAAATGACAGAGAAAAGTGCTATTTTTGACCCACGTCTTACCGTGGGATCGTTGTGATCGTTTTTTGACAACTTTGAAATTCATATCTACCTTAACATTTTATGAGAAATATTGTGGTTCCTATCATAAAAATAGAACTGGCGATGCCTCCGACACAGACCTATATCTCTGGCTTCAGTTATTGCACCTATATCTCTAGCTGCAGTTCTAGAAAACGTTATTTTGGTTGTCAGCGGTTGTTAAAATATGTATAAGTCGTTCGGATAGCATATAGTCATTGGTGGTCAAAAATAGCAGAAGCTTCTTTCCCCAAACGCTAAGATACAAATGCCACTTTTGAATCTGCTACAAACGCAATCAAGCCAAAACGAACGCACCTGTTGTAATCAAATATCACGATTGGCAATGTTAGTGAATTGGAACGCGAATCATTGCGATTTTGTCGTATAACCGAATGCGAGCGATATTAATGTTGCTTGCGCAAAAAAATAACAGCTTTGGCTACTCGATTCTAGATGGCGGTGTAGTGTTAATATGATAACATGGTGATATCCAATAATATTTTCTTTTTGATTTTCCTTTTAGGCAAATTTGTTACTAATAAATACATAACCTAGGGATACTAGGGCCAGATGTCTAGTACACATGCGTAGATATGCAATAGCAGTAGTAAAAGGACCGCGAACTAGGCAATTGCAGGGGAGCGTTCATGCAAGCCTTCGGCCAAGTAAAATTTTGGTCTAAACGCGGATACCCGCCGCCGTTCCAGCACTCAAATCGGGCTTAATTTGATCCAGACAAGATTTGATCATACCCGTTCCGTTACAAGATTTGATCATACCTTCAGAGCTAATTATGATCTTTCTAGGCAAAAGTTCACTACCTTTCGATTCGGCCACATGTCAAATGTGACAGATTCTACAATAAATAATAAATGGTGTACAAGCTAGGTCAAGGATAAGTGAATAAGGATTACTATGCTACCATTGCTTAATAACGTAATGAGCCTCATATCCAAAACATGCAGAAAATATTTTATCACCTAAAAACAACGCTGTCATTTTAAAATTTTGACCGTAGAAGGACATATACCCGCCAGCCAAAGCGTGAACTTTTATATTAACTCAACTTGTTTTAGGAGTTTGAGCCAGTTATTCGTAGCTCCAGATTTATTTAAAAAGTATGGTACACATGTATCTTCCCATTATAGAAATTTCATTATATTCCCCATGTTTGTGGTGCAATATAAATATTAAAAACATGCTTATTTTTCTTGAAAGAGATGCTTAAAGATGGGTCTTTCTTTTATCTAAAATTACTATTTTTTGAGCTAGTGTAATTTCAAAACTGTATAATTTAATGAAAATCTGATGCACTAGATATTAGGGTAGTGATTACGTAGGTAGAAAATCATTGAGTTTTATTCGCTATTATTAAAATGAAATTGGAGCCGCGTTTTGTACGGGGCCGTTCGTCTAAAACACGGTACCTTAGAGCAAAACTAGCTAAACCAATATTTGGCCCAGCCTTGCAGGAACGCGCCCCAGGACGAATATGAGTTTGAAATCTGAGCCACAGTCGAGGACTTCAATAAAATCATGTATATTACATAATGTGTCCTGAATAAATTAACGATTTGATTTGTCAAACCGTTTATTGCAGAATTATGTGGTTTTACATGCAGATCTATACTTATAATAAAACTGTAACAGGTCCAATTCTGTACATTGCAGATATTTAGAAAATATTTTTTGGGTGCACTCTGTAGGTAGCTGATACTGAAGCCAAAACTGTATTTTATTTATTTTTATCTGTCTATCTGTCTGTCTGTATCCCGGCCACGCATCACTCCAAAACTACTGAATGGATTTAAATGAAACTTAGCACGATTTGAGTTCATACTACGGATAGACATAGGATACTTTTTATCCCGAAATTCTGCACGGTACCCTTGGGAAATTGGATGATAGTCAAAATGTACACTTAGTTGTAATGAACGTAATTTTTTTTTGGATATTTACAGGCGGCCATAGCCCGAATAGGAATCGATGACTTCCACTCTGCTTTTCACTACTAATATAAGGAATTACCTATATAAAAATAGTAAGTTTTTTATATTATTTATTTTTAATATAATAACATGAGCAGTACCTATTTAAAATTAATGCGGCTATAGTCCAAGTAGGCATCGATGACTTGCATCAGTATTAAACACTCTACTTTTCATCTAAAATATGGGGAGGGTAAAAAAATAGTAGTTTTCCTAAATATGTACTAAAAATAACAAACATGAGTTGGTTTCTACTCATGATACACTAGGTTTTAGAAGAGTCTTGTGTTGAGTACTGCTCTTACCTTCTGGGATGGTTCTGCCAAATACCAGCTTGAGGCACTTGAGTCGATTGAGAGGCGCGCCAAGAGGTTAATAGGCAGCGACTTTCTGAGAGAGTCTCGGCTGCAAAGCCTCGAGCACCGCCGTAAAGTCTTTTCGGTCTTTTATCGGATACATTTCGGTGAATGTGCACAAGAACTACACGACCTAGTTCCGCCCTCCCCTTTTTCCATCGGACGTCCAGACAGACGGAGAGGCGCCATCCGTACATGGTTGATATTCCCAGGACTCGTACGAAGCACTTCCACTTTTCTCGTGCGTACTGCGAAAGAGTGGAACTCCTTATCGTTGTCAGTTTTTCCCGATGAAAACAACATGGGTGTCTTCAAATCGAGAGTAAATAGGTTGCTTCTAGGTAAGCGTGCTCCATCTTAGACAACACCAATGCTTAACATCAGGCAGGGTGTGGTCAAACGCGAGCCTATAAGGAATAAAAAAGAAAAAAAAACCGAAAAAAGAACTCTCTGAGTTACTTAACTATTGTCTTCTGGAAAATACAACCCGGGAGTTTTCAAATCCAAAGTAAAACGATCCGTTCTGAGCTATGAACACTTTATAGGTATCACATAATATAGGTATCACATAATTACCCTATTTGGGTTTAGCAATGTTGGTGAGGAGTGGGCCGTACTATTTCTAATAATTAATATACCTAACATTATTCTTGAAGGAATTCGTCAAGAGAATAATAAGATTTTTTTATAAATAGGTTTTAGTAATTTTTTAAACGTAGGTATATTCATTTTTCTTCATCTATTAATCCTACTTACTGGTAATTTATTAAGTATTGTAATGGCCATTGCATTTGGGCTGGAGCTATGCATTTTTATTCCAGTTTTCTTTAATGCGTCATAGCCTTAGGTAGCCTTTTTACCACTATCTCACCTGATGATAAGTGATGATGTGGTCGAAGATGTTGTTCAGACTAACCTAAAATTACTGGCTCTCAAGGACAACTGGCGAAACAAACCGTTAGGTGCTTGGCGACAGATTTTCTACATGATGGTGGTAGCTAGCCAGGCGGGCATTCGCAAAATGCTCTACCACCATGCTATAACGACTGCCATCCTAAGACAACATCCGGGACCGATGGCTTAACTTGGTCTCCGAAGCACGGAAGCGCTCAGTAGTAATATCACTAGCGGTCACTCATTCAACTCATGACCGCGGCGGACGTTGCTTAACTTTGCTGATCATTAAGAACAGCTAAGCAAACTTCGCTACGAGCGCTTCATTAGAATTCGTGATTACTGGATTGTGTTTAAATCTAGCTGGGTACATACGTGGCATATCAGTTATCTTTTTAAGAAAGTAGGGGTATTTTTTGACGATGTAACAATTTTTTTATATGTATATGGACGATATAGCTAAAATTTTGTATTTTATAAAAATGGTTTTTGAATGTATGATTATTTTTATTATTATTGGCGGTTTGTAGTATAAAAAGATTCTTCTATCATTGCACTATTTATTCACAGTATATTTCCAGGAGTATACGTATCCGAAGTACGCTGTTAAGGCTGTATTTGCGTCAGTAGCTCGTCGCAGCTCTCTCAGTGCATATACAAAACATGATAATTTTGTTTAATTTTTTGGATATGCCATTTCCAATTTAGATACCAATCTAGTTCTAGGACTAAAACTAGCTTTTCGGGCGCGGCTCCGCCTGCGTATGTCGGTTATCGCGCAAAATTTAACCTCTTTTTGCGCGGTTGGATAATGGATGTTTTTTCTCGGGTCTCAAACTATTTCCATACCAAATTTCATTCAAATCAGTAGTTTTGGCGTGAAAGCGTAACAGACAGAGTTACTTTCGCATTTATAATATTAAGTACTGATTAATGTCAAGGGGGTGTTTTCGGTAGGGCCTAAATTGCATAATTTTAGTTTTCGCAAAATTAAGGTAAAGGTTATGGTCAGTTATCCATCTATTAAGTGTGTCAGTTTAATTATTATTCTAATTTTGAGTGTCTATACAGAATGACAAGATAGAAATATCGTCAACGAAGGGTACACATGCTTCATTTATTGATTTTGGGAGGACCACAAAGACCTCCAGCTCCGCACCGCCTAATATAACGAGAATGGAATTTTTTAGCATGACGTGACGGCAATACGGTAATCGTGTGTCCACCGCGACCGTTTTAGGTGAGGAGGAAGATTGGATCATTAGGTTAGGGGTAATAAAACTGTTATCTTAATGAAATATTAATTTTATTTCTTACCTACACATATTTGACTTTAGAAAGTTGACCAACTACAATCAGTATGAAATTTACACGAAATCTTCTAAATTAATCTAGGAAAAATAAACATACGCTTATTATAGATAACAATATTTTCTCTAGAGAAAAATATGTTAAGAATAGCAGAAAAATCTAAAAATTTATCCGTGGCGTGCCGATATAGAATTATACCTCCCCCACTATCTTCTCATATCTTCATGTGGGAGTCGTAAAAGGTGAGAAAGGGGAAAAAACCATCAACCGCCTGAATTTGACAACTGAATGAACCTACAGATGAAATTTGGTTTATGAAGATTGGCAGGCTAAACTAAAATGACATACCTAGTAGCAATTTAAAAATACCCATCGTCCACACCGACCAATTGCCTAAAATATATCACATAAAATAGGTGCCTAAATCTCCAGACTGCAATCAATCAATGGTCTGGAGAACTTTGAGATATATTTAGAGTTACGGTATTCGGTCATGCCAATGAAAACACTGTACCTACATTATTGAAGTTTATATATTTTCTAATTAAATTAGATCTATTACCATACAAAGCTTAGTCTAGTATAACGTACAGTTAAATTAGATTTTTACTTACTACTATATCCTAGCCCTATCTATTTAGTACCTACTAGTATCGTATCGTTTTCTGGCTAAGGAAGGTGAGCTACTTATGTAGCCATAGTATATATCACATTATTTCTATAAAATAACAATAAGTAAGTTTTTTCAGATTATATGTCCTTAGGGTTTTTGTTGACCTAAGTATTTAATATCATACAAGGAGCATTAGACAGTTCAAAAAGAAACGTAAGTAAACATTATGTAAGTCCTACACGTAATATAACTAAGTATACATTGTGTAAACCTACTTAAAGTAGCGTTAGAGATGTGAAAGATTTCAATCATTGAGCATTATAGGCAATGTCCGATTCACGTGTTAATGTCTACCTCTTTGGTTAAATTTCTTGATAATAAATCTTATATTCACAAATTATAAGGTGAACGCCAAAATTTACACATGATTGTATTTGTTTTTCTAGAATCTCTAGATATGGTACAGATTGTACTCTCATTGAATCCCACGTGATACGCGAGAGTCGGTAGGTAAGATATTCATTAATTGCATTGTTTACAATTACATTTGTTATGGAAGAACAGGTAATTTTAAATATTTAAGTCAATTTTAGGAGTAACTTATGAAATCATACTTTAACATGATACGAACAATATTATTTTCGAATACCCTAATAGGTATGTAATCTAAAGTGGTTACCAAACCTGGAGTGGGTCGAAGAATGCGTTTGACAGCTTGTTAATTTTATCAATATTTTTTCTTTAGATGCAAGTAACATCTAGACAAGACAGTCTGATTACCTACTTAATATTATGTCAATCGAGCATTCAAATAACTACAAGTATTTTTATTGTACGTAGATTTATGTACTTATTTAAATTTTAGTTTAAGGGTCCGTTTCGAATGTCCTTATAAAGTTTCGGGTTGCTATGCAATACATATTATAACTGAATGATAAAAATGACAGCGCGTTTCAAGCTTTAACAGATGGATAGGCTAAATCGATGACTGTGAAACGCAAAGATAGTGTTTTGTTTAATAAATACGTTCTGGGTAGTAAAACCGGAACTTACTCGAACATTCTGAAACAGGCCCTTAAACTTACTAAACTAAAGACTAAATAAGTGCTAAAATGCTAAAAACGAGAACACGAACTGTCAAACTTATTCTTGGAGACCGGACTTTATGAGGTGGGCTCAGAAAGTGTCAATGGGAATATGACCACGTCTTTGAAGGCCCTCGTTTACGATTCTGACTTCATGTTATTTTGCAGATTGGAGACAAGCCTTAGTAGCTTAGATTACCTAGAACACCTACAAGCCTTAATTGCCTTCAAGGTCCGAAAATTTAAGCTGGACCCGTTTCTAACTCGCCTATGTATCATTTATCTCTCTTCACTCAATCTTCTGCAATTTTATGACACCGTCTTAATTGTAACTCTCCTACCGAAGTCTTCTTATCTTAGACCGAACGCTAAATAAACACAAACTGGGCCTCTATTCACAAAATTAATCTATGTCTAGTTTCCGGAATGCCCCCATAGTTCCGTAAATATCTGTGTCGCTGACTTTGGCAGGTGTTCTCTGGCAGGCTTCGTTGAGATTCCGTAAATAATCTCTGCTCTCGTCGATCCTGACTCTCCATTTTCTTGATATGCTTTCAATGGATTCTTCTTGACCACCCCATTCCGCGGGAAGCACTCGTGCTGGGATGTGCTCTAGGAGGTCTTCTACTTTTGAATGAAGCAGGTACTGCAATAAAGGAGACGTAAACTTTAGATTTAGTTGTTTTTGTTTAGAACTATTGCTTCTCAGTTCAGATCCTTTCCGTACCTACTGCGATTGCAAGACTATATTAACCTGTTTTCAAAAACCATGCCTTTATACCGGCAGTAGTTTGCAATGGATAATAGAATATTTAAAATTACCTATATCACCCGAGGGGTTCCTGACTAGAATTTCATCTCTCCATATCTTCATTGTGGGAGTTGGAAGATACTAAGAAGGGAAAATTGCCCGAAGGTGTGTATTTTACCATTCGCAAGCATTGCCTTCTGAAACACTGTGGTCTTCAAGAGACGTCTACCTTGGGGATTATGGCAAAACCCCTAAAATGGAGGAAGCATTCGTTCAAGGGAGGATGTCAAGTCATTTTCATGATAAAAATTACCTATCGTTCCCAAATACCGAAGAAGTTTATATGTTTGTTTCCAGTTGAGTTGTAAATGTAAAGAAAAATTACATAATAATTGACTATTTATCATAATGTTGAGAACATTATGATAAATAGTCAATTATATTGCCATCAATAGTTTTAGGAATATGTTAACCCTAGGTGCAAAACGGAGACTTATTTACGTCTCGTAAATTATTTAAAGTTATATTCTCGTCATGTCATATGTAGCTGGGTGATTCTTCGAGTGAGGCATTCTTTGGTGATTTTCGTGGCAATTTTCAAATTCATTATTTGTTTTAAATTTGTTTCAGAATCTTAAAGTACTTATAAGTAAAAGCAATATTTTTATTAAAAAAGGCACCTCGAAGAGCGATTTACTTACAGAGATAATCGAGGTTAAAAAAATAGAGACCACGCAAATCACAAATAAACCCACAAAAATGAAAATTTTAATTTAACTATCTCAAACGAGTTACCTATTGGTCCGTCCTATTGAAAATAAGTTATTTTTGTAAAAGGCAACAAAATATAGGTTACTAAGACAGAAACGTTTTTAGTAGAATCAGTCCAACATTATTTATTATTTGTTAAAGAAATTACAAAAATATAACACTTAATTACACATTTCAAAAAATAACACTTTCTCTTATTATAATCAGCATGAATAAAATAATGAAAAAATATTTTTATTCATAACTAGTACAAAACTCAAAGTTATTTCATTTGCATGGTCAAAAAATGATCTGCGTGGGTCAAAACTACCACGTAAACCACTCAAATCACGACCACGGAAATCAAAATAAACCATTTATGTTAAAAATAAACAAAAACCTTTGAAGCAAATAAACTGTGTTTTGATTATACGTTACGTTACCTTATATTTGTTCGGCACAATATTTTATTAAATAAATAAATTCACAGACACTGGAGATAATTGTACCACGCAAATCAAAGTTTTGAGAAACCAAACCCACGCAACGAAGTTCTTACCATATATTTTTTGAAAACACGACTTACCATCACTCTACCACTCTCCCGGCCGTGTTGGAGCGCAACCAATTCTAACTTGAATTAGGATGGTGCATCATGGGGCCACGTATTTAGAGATGTGCAATCGAAATTATAATAATCCACGCAAATCAGCAAGAACCTCGGGACAGTTACATTTAATTTTTTTGTACGAAATGTAGTTCTTTTAGAACTATGGTCTATTTTTTTATAGCATTGTTAACTTCTTAAGACTTACAGGTTTTTTTTTGGTAAGCATGTAGCGTTTAGTTTAAAATATATAAATTACTAAGTGACCAGTTCGGGGCTTGGGACACTCCACGAAAATCAAAGAATGGGGGTATTTTATTTTTTAAAGATATTTAATTATAAAGATTATTGAATAATAATCAGTAAACCAGTTAAGAGAGGATTTAAGGTATTCGCAAAAAAAAATATGGCTTGCTGACTTCTGGATTTCTATTATTTTTAAGTAAAGCCGCTTGAAAAACCTGTCCTAAAGAATGACCCAGCTACTGTTTTTGTACGCTAACATATGGGATAATTCAGCTAATGTTTCTCGGGTATATATTTAAAATATTTTGGGTAGGTTATTACGTGAATATAACAATAATTTAGTTTTCTTGTAAGTAGTCACTTTTTTGCTGAATATGGCAGTAGAATGTAGAACATTTTGTAATTAAACTTCGAAAACTCGTAGATGCCTTAATTGATTAAATGATTTTGGGTTCGACTTTTGTCACTTTTAGACATTTTTGTTACAGGGACTATTTAAAAAAAAACTATAGTTGTACACACTGTCTAGCTAAAGAGGCGTTGAAACCATGTTTTATTATTTTCGTGGTAAGACGGAACATTTCCTACTCTAGTTTAGTTTGCAGGTACTGGCGAGGCGATACTGAACTCTAATAGAGAAGGTCTGACTTGAATCAATATTGCTCTGATTATATGCGTCAGATCTGGGGGTCAGGGTTGTTCTGACTCATCAAAGTAAACAATAAACTACTTAATTACCTTAACTAGTACTAAAATTGTTACCTTATTAGACAAAATTTATAATAAAACCTACGTAATTTTTTCTAGGTCATCCAATGAGGAAACGTGGTCGGCATGTACGTTTTCCATCAGTGCATAATAAATAAATATTAGGTAAGTATCGGATCGGTTTATGGCGAATCCGGTTTCTGTTTGTCTTGTAATACGAACAAGACTAATAGTTAATGTTAGGGTAAGTACCTACATCTTGTTTTGACTAAGTAGGTACCAGAAATTGATCTGTACAGTGTACATGCCAAAATGATGTTTCCTTTTTCTTAATAGGACAATAAATTACCTATAGGGTTTTATACCCATGGAGTTCTTTTGAGTCCTTTCGTTTATATGTGTTCTTTTGAGTCCTTTCGTTTATATGTGTTACGAGCGACTCGCGAATCTCTCGTCTAGATCATAAACGAAATGAGTGACTTTATGTAGAATGTAAACCCTAAACCGAATTTGAATTAAAAATTGTATAAACAGTTTGCTTCAACTTGGGCGTATTCGAAGACGGCAATGCTCCTAAGAAGGTTAATTATGTATTTTACTTTATTGTGCGGTGGCACGAAGCCTTCGACCTACGAGTACAACTTATATATATCAATAGAGTTTAGAGATAATAAATTAACACCGGTGAAAGAAAACATATTTTATAAGACCACCATAGGACCTGTAGTAATTTTGGACAATGAAAGAGAGGGCATGTAGATCAGACACCAAATAAGGCATAACTAGGATGGACAAGATAAGGAGCTATAGTTGGGTAGATGTGTGCATATATTGAGTTATACAGGTACAGAGGAAGGTCAGAGAAGATAGAATGCTTGAAGAAGATTATGTGTGTGAATTAGTGAGTTCTATCTTTTTCCTTTATATTAAAAACTTTTCAAATAGTCTGGTGGCCCTATGATCATGGCGGTAAAACGAGTAATTTTTTGTTATTAAGGTCATATTTTCATGAGTGATCATTAGTCTTTTTCCTTTATATTAAAAACTTTTCAAATAGACTGGTGCGGCCCTCTGATCATGGCGGTAAAACGAGTATTTTTTTTATTAATAAGGTCATATTTTCTTGAGTGATTATTAGTTACTGAAAAAAGGAAATGACGAAGGCTTGTCTAAAGTAGGCATTGATTTTATGCAAAAAGAATGATTGCTCTAGAGGCATTCTCCAACGAGAATACATTTTTATGGAGAATCAGAGATTAGCACGCGTCGTCGATACCCTCAATCTTCATGCCTTACAGCAATATATTATATAATACAGTAATAGTCACACGTATCGTTGATAATATTGTATCTTAGAAAGTCGTTTTTAAGTCTTGATTCTCGAACTATGCAAAAACATAAAACCTTGAACCGGGCTTTACGACGTTAGTCGAAAGATCCGACTATCGGCCCAAAAACGTCAGCATTACAATATTGTGCTAACCATTATCATAAATAACCAAATATGTACCTGCCTGTTGTAGTAGTTGTCTCAATCCATTATCAACTATACTAAAATGTTGATTCAAGTGTAAGTAATAGTTATTTACAACGAATTTATTTACCTGCCTGGTTATATCATTAATAATATACATTATCATTAATATTTCAATTACCAAGATGAACGATAAGAGAAAAACACAAAAACGAGGTGTTTTTAGGCACATTTCCCGGTGAAAATATAGCGTGTTAAGCTTTAAAATAAATATATCCTGTAACACGTGTCTTGAAGTTTGCCATTCAGGTTTGAATCCATTTTGTTAGTCTTACTGCGATAGAATTAGCAACCGGAACTACTTATTTGAAAACTTTGAAATGACGAGATTTTTCAAGAAAAAGCCTTCGGTTTAATTCGGAACGCTGACATATCGATTCGACTATAGGACAAGAGCACAGAACCAATACAATTGCAACGTGGCGTGAGACTGGGAGATGTTATTCTCCGAAATTGTTCACGAATGCGTTGAATAACGCTTTTAAGCTCTTGAACTGGAAAGAATTCGGCATGTCGAATACATTTTTGGGAACGATACGCTCAAAGTTGTTGACCATTACATTTACCTGGGACAGACTGTCCAGTTTGGTAGGTCGAACTCCGACTCGGAAGGGTAGTGATCGGAAAGTTACGCGACATCTCTCGTCGACTATCCGGCAGAGCCTGGAGACCAAAGTCTAAACTACTCCATAACAATACACCATGTGACATTATTCTGTGCATATATGCGAAATAAACCATTCGAGCTGTAGCTATATCCGTCAACTTACGAACGGCATATACATGAAATGTGATGTCTCCCGGAGAGATCATTTATATGAGGCCCCACTGGAGATTTGAACCCGTTTTAATTCCCAAGAATATTGTTGTTGCAAGTGTAATTTGATTAAGTTCAATGATAAAAGTAAAGAAAACATTACCCAACATTTCGTCTTTTTGGAATTTAGTAGTAAATTATACGTGGAAAGTCTCATTTATTGAGGACCTATAGAATTATTTAAATAAATACATTTAATTGCTCTTCTCAAAGCCAAAGAACTATTTCATATATAGATAGAGTAGAAAGTATGGTTTTATATTTTAGTGTGTGTGCACGCGTTATATACTGAACCGATTCTGATTTAATTTGTCACAAAGATAGCTTATAGCCACGATACCGAGAATTTAGATATATCGACGCGACTCAGGTAACGTTATAGAAATATCACGGTCATCACCTACCTATCTAACAACAGAAGAATTTTGGGAACGCTTATAAACAAATTCAAGAAGCATGGACAGAAGGTGCCGATTCTCTCGGCTAGATAAATAAAAGTAATTCCATCTTACCCGTCTCTTAACTTTTTCGTTGACCATGCTCCTCATGAGCTGGAGCGAGGACATGAGGAAGGGTGATGCACCGACCACGTGGATCCTCTTCAGCCGCTGAGGGTAAGCGACCTGCGCCAGTTGGATGCCGCGTCTAATGGCACTCACGGCAGTCGCCACACGCGCTACCATAGAACCCCTTACGTTTTCCACCTGAAGAAATATCACCAAAGGTATTACAACATCTTCCTACCTCTATCCTAATCATGTGGGGGTTTGTATTGTACAAAATGCACTCTATAATGTAGGTACTCTAACATGTTTATAATAGCTACATAATATGTTTATTATGTTTTCGCTAACAACACAAAGAAAAGACGAGGTCATGTAAAACTTTTTGGCCAACTTCCATTTTATGGCCAGCCGCTGGCCTGATGTCAGGTCTTTTTGGTAATGTTCTCGTTGGTAATGTTTATATAATGATAATATATATTAATAGCTCAAAAAATCTTTACATAGGATGTTAAGACAATCTTAAAATACTTTTACTTATAAATAGATGTAGCAACTTACACTATTTAGATATAATTACTATTAAGTAAGTATCTTATAATTAAACACAAGTTTTATATGTATATGTATCAACAGATGTATCAACAAATATACCAGCAATCTTTCAGGTGATCAGGGTATTACGATCGTAGGAAGCCATCCGGAGTGCACGGTGCAAGCTGCTCTTACATAACTAAACAATATAATATTTTTTTTAAATATAAATAAACACCTATTTTAATTAGGTAGTTTTTCTTGCACCCAGGATTTCCTCGTTGTAGTGAGGTGAATAATTGTATGATTCGCACCGCAGCAAAGTTATGTCTCAATCGTAGAATTCTACGCTGCCTTAGGTTTCGATACAAGTAGGTACTAACGCTAAATAATGTTCTTAGATATACAGGCGTGTAGCCGGTGGAAAAAGCGGGTGGAAAATCCAAAATTTATTACGAAAATCTATATAAAATAAACTAGATTCGGAAGGAGCTTGTTCCGAGTAGAAGCGATTTAATCTTATGGCGTACTTACACCTTACCTAACTATTTTCCTTAAATGTGAAAAAAGTAGTTGATTCGGTTAGATATTTAGCCCGGTGTTAGGGCATTTTGCGGATGCCCACCTGGCTAGCTACTACCCATATGTACAAAATTCTGTTACCAAGCACCTAACGGTGCGTTCCATCAGCTATAATTTAGAGTAAGTAGGTAATTATAGCTATGCCTGAACAATATCAACGACCAATCATCACTTAAAATCCGGTGAGATGGTGGTCAAAAGTTAGCCAGTAATCAATAAAAAAATTACTTACACAAAAATTTAAATTATTCTCTTACGTTTCCGCCTATCGAACTGTTGACATTGATTTTTCTAGGTGTGTCAAATCACCATAACCAGCTTGTCAAGCCTGTTCCTATAGGTATGACCAGATAATAATTTATCTGTCTTTTACCATTTTTACATTTTCTTTAATTTGTTATTTACGAGAACATCTGTGGAGTTGAACCGGCAGAAAGATGTATGAGACAGCTTTTAATGAGATATGTGACCAAGGTCCAAGTTGCTTAGCTTATTTATCAGTATAACATTAACCCCATTATGTTCATGGCTTTAGAACTGATTTATAACATATTTTTTAATTAGGTAGGTAAGTGTTTAGGCATTCAATTATTTATTAGTTTTACTAAAATACATAATTTAATGAAGCAACAATATTTTTCGCATTCTGTGTACCAACCTTATAATACTGGAACTTCGATAAAATATACCCTAGATGCAACTTTTCGTATTGACAGAACGCATATAAACGGCTCAAGTTATCCTATACCTTTCTGTCTATTGAGATACACATAAAAACCTTAAAATTACACAAAAGCGTAGTAAATCTATTTAAGTTATTTAACAATATTCAACCTTGTTTCAGTTGCATAAGGTTTAATTTTCAATTACTTCGTAATAAACTTATAGCACTTTTACTCTGCACCATTGAAGAGAGCTCGTAAAATTTTATTACCCTTTGCTGTGATAGAACATACAATACAATGGAGTCGCTTACTCCTAATCTCGTACTAAAAATATTATTTAGTAATTAGTTTTTTTGGTGACATTTATAATTGGAATTTTAACTATCCGTATTAGTCAACTAGCTTATATACCCTGGTTTTGCCCGGGTTGAAAAGGTGTGTAGTAGATTATATGCGGATGTTGGGAGATAGAAAAGGGATCTGTTATAATGAAATCAGAATATTAATTATTCGGCTTTAATTTTCATTAACATTTATTTATTTATTCCACACAGAACAAAAAGCAATTAAAAACAAATAATATAACAATATAATGTATCAGACCTGAATTGCAGTTCAGATACCTGCGTGTTACAGCAAAATGTATAAAGTAAACGTGTTTGAGTAATTATGAATGTTAATACAATGTTAATGTTATACATTGTATATGTAATACAATATTTAATATTTATAAACTACCTTTACATACTATGTTCATATCATACATTCTGAAAATCATCTGTAATAATAAGAGTGCACGCTAAACCTCGTGCATTCAGGATTGTGCAGGTGGCTCGGACATTTCGATATTAAATTATTAACATACAACATCAATTAAAAACAGGAACACTAGAACTTGAAAAAAGTTTTGTGGTGTTTTTCCAATCAGTAAGCCAAGTCACTGTTACATGTATTAGTACATAAAACATACAAAGATATGCACACACACACATAAAAATATTGTATATATGTTTGTAAGCACTAATCCATATTATAAGTGAATATATTGTAGTTCTAATAATATTTCATACACACATGTCAAATTGATAACCTCCTTTTTTGAAGTTGGAAAATGCAAAATAAATGCCTGTGTACAGTCTGAGAAAATAAAAGATTATTATGACGACTCCGATAGACTTGTTCTGAATTAGGGCTCACTTGTTCTTGTCTTGCATGGGATGTTATTATGCGTGCGAAAGAGACAACTGCGTGACAGGAGTAACGGAATTTAATTTGTTGATGTATTAATTTGGAGGTGATAATTAAATAATTATGAATGTTTATCACTTAAAATACGATAAATATGTATAAAACTTACCGAAAATAGGAAATCCCATGTATTTTTCGCTTTGTAAGTGTATTATTTTTGCAACTATTCACAGAGCACTTCGGCATTGTTTCACTCGACGATCAGCGCGTCACTGACGGCAAAACTGTGCTTCAGATCATTATAAGCACAGTTTTGTTTGGTTAACTTTGGAGCGTTCGCGCAGAATCTAGGGTATATTTTATCGAAGTACTGGAAGTGAAATCGAATGTTCCGGTCATTTAAGAGCACAATCTACCAATTACATGCATATTATGCATTGTAGGTTTCCGAAACTAGTCTCAAAAATTAATAATTATAAACATCAGTTACACAACAACTGGCCCAACAGGCAGTAGTCGCACGAAATTTTTGAAATGACGGTACAATCTTAAACGTACAGATTGTACCGTCATTTTCAAAAATTTCGTGTCTAACTGTTATCTCTAGACCTTCGATCATTGCCTGAACCTGTCTACCACAGACTATTGGTGCTGTCTACATTCTAAAACGTGTATTAATCTAAAAAGTATATTTGCAATCCTAATAGTAATTCAACACGATTTTAAATCTAATTTGACAGCGTAGCAACGCCTCATTGAAACTGCTTCCGTAGTGCTTGGTGAAACATTACGGAAGATGAAAGGTATTTATAGCTGGTATGCATAATTCAAGCGCGGTCTGTGTCAATGTCAATGACGATTTTTTTTCGTAATGGTCGCATATTCAGCTCTATGAACAACACTAATATAGATGCTATTATCATACAGGCAATCGACTTGCCATGAGATTAAGGCATCCTCAGGCACAGTATGAGTCGGATATAATCAGTCATATAAAATCATAGAGTTGTCTCATGATCCCTCACAATTTAACTGAGGTTTAAAAAACGGACCGTGTCACTTGGTGCAATGCCATTATTACGCAGATTCAATGAAGGGGTATCAAATTTGGCGTAGGTGCCGTAAAAGGTGACGAAATACTGATTAATAGCTTCAAATAAGCATTCTCACTGTTTGATATTTTTCAAGACAAGCTGAAACCAACCAAAGCGGTCCACGTGCAAACCGCAAAGAGTAGCTAAGCTCATGATTGCTTCTGTTTCAAAAACTAGACACGAGGTAGGGCTTAGGATAATCGATAGAATCTGTGGATAGAATAGTACACTACCATTTGTTTAATCAAGATATTGACAAACTCTGTGAAAATAACTGTAATCGCCGTACCAATTTGCCGATGACAATGCCTGCTCACAGCGCATGGTCAGACAGACAAACACATTTTTAAACAAATGAGCCATACTTCATATAGTCCCAACTATGCACCTTTACACTTCAGAATTTTTTGATCATCCCACAAATCAAAATTTATAACATTATAATATTATTAAATAATATCACTAACTTACCTTGAAAAACACGTAAATTTTACATCGTCATATCTAAAATAACGTTCGAGAACTTGCTCATTTTATTTTTGCTAAGTTGTACAACTTAAAACTCAGAAAGCAGGTATAACAACTTTGACTGAACTGTCCACCTAGACAACATCTATTATAAAATAACTTATTCTATGTCAAAAAACAGCAAAACGTAGTGTACGAAAGTACCAAATAAGACAAGGAATTTACGAAATAAAATTATATTATTCCGTTTATGATCTTTATCGTGAGTCCAACCGCAATTGGGTGGTTTTTATGATTTATTGTTTTCTATGGGTTTATTTAATACATTAATACATTGTAATATATAAATACATTATATGTATTACCGTTGCGTTGGAGTACCTAATAGGAGTGTACTACTATTGTTACAAAAAAACAAGATTCATGTCTGCATTTCTCTATAAATTTTTCTCAATGTATGTACTTATTATTAATGGTTATCCACTATATAAAATAGCATATACAGGGTGGAAACTTTCAGCGGGGCAGTAAGGGGAAGTACCTTATCCGTTGCAGCTACATGGAAATGATCTTATGAGACTATCCATATTTTTTTATAGAATTATGATTCCTATTCACAGATTTTTAAAAAATATTTCTGTTGGCAAGTAAATAGCCATTTAACACAAAAACATTTTTTGATGCCAATCGATCCTGTTTCTGATACCGATCAAAAACTTCTATGCGACCAACCATCGTTGGAGTACTCAAAAAGTCACAAATTGCAAAAACCTTTTCCCTTACATTTTGTAAAAAATTTGTGTGTAACTGAAATACAAAAAAATTAATAAAAGACAAATGATCATGTAGAATTTTACTCAAATCAAAAAGAAGGCGTATTATTTTTCTTTTTTTATTAACTAACATAACTTGATGATTTTATTCGTATTTAAAATCTTGCAGTTTCTTGCCCTACGACATCAAGTGTTCGAAGTGACCGCCATTTTGGCGAATACATAAATTTATTCGTTTCTGTACCGACCTAGTGGCTGCTGACAACTTATTTGAATGATTTGCATACAAAATTGTGGTTAGTGAGTCTTTAAGTTCTTGAACACTATCGTATTGCTTTTTGTAAACCTCAGTTTTCAGGTAGCCCCACAAAAAGAAATCTAGAGGCGTCAGATCTGGACTACGCGCTGGCCAAGAAATAGGGCCATGTGTTCCTATCCATTGATCACCAAACTGTCGGTTCAAAGTCGAACGCGTGCTGCGGCTGTTGTGAGGTGGAGCGCCATCTTGTTGAAAAAACATTCTTCTTGATTCCGACAGTGGTAAATCATCGATGAGGTTTCCAAGTTTCTCTAATATTCTGTCGTTATAAATGTTGGAATTCAAGGTACCTTCATAAAATTCCACCATTATTACCACTCGGTTACACATTATGCCACACCAACAATTAAAAGAAAATCGCACTTGATTATGTGTTTCGCGAAACCTGAGAGGATTTTCTCTACACCAATAATGGTGATTTCGCCGGTTGTACATTCCATTATTAGAAAAATTTGTTTCATCAGACCATAATATGAAATTCAGAAAATGGTAATCTCTGCTTATTTTTCCTCTTAACCACCTGCAAAGTCTTCGAGCGGCATCCCCTGAATGTAAGGCTTGAACTAGTCGCCCCTGTCGGTAACATTTATAACCATACTTCTTCCATATCTTTAGTACAAAACGATGTGAAATACCTACTTCTTCAGCGACTGCTCTTGATGATATTTCGGGATAAGCTTCGACAAGTGTAAGAACAGAAATGATCAAATTTTCATCTAGTATAAATGGGTGGCGTACAGGTTTTTTCTTGAAAGAGCCACCTTGTGCAAGGTTTCTTAAAAGATTTGTAATAACCTTTCTGGTTGGCACATGACGATTTGGATATTTGATCCCATACCATTCTAACGCAGCCGATTCATTTTTATTATTTAAGTAATATGCTTCTAGCAAGTCTAAACGTTCTAAATTAGAGGTCATTTTTCTCTTATCAATAGCTGTCCAATTATGTTATAAATATTTATATTAAGTATTAAAATTCACAACACACGCAGAGCTTTTCTGACGCAACAAACTGTCAAGATTGTTTTTTATTTAATAATAACGAGTTCGAAATTTGAATTATTTTTAAACTTATCTTTTTATTCATTCAACAAAAAGATCTCAACCGTCACTAAAAAAGCGTTTGAGTAACATTTTCATACAAAATGTACAGGAAAAGTTTTTTGCTATTTATGACTTTTTGAGTACTCCAACGATGGTTAGTCGCATAGAAGTTTTTGATTAGTATTAGAAACAGGATCGATTGGCATCAAAATTTTTTTTTGTGTAAAATGGCTATTTTCTTGCTAACTGTATTTTTTTTTTAAATCTGTGAATAGGGATCAAAATTCCATAAAAAAATATGGATAGTCTCCAAAGATAATTTTCGAGCAGCTGCAACGGATAAGGTACTTCCCCTTACTGCCCCACTGAAAGTTTCCACCCATATGTAATATATTTTTTATTGTGACGGAACAAGCGCGAGATCTACCTGATGTTAAGCGGACTAACCTCTGCCTATAACAGATGCATTTAATGACAAGTCACAAGTTGCACTGCGCCTATCACCTTGAGACATTGTTTTTAAGTCTCATGTACCTGTTATGTCACTGGCTCTCAAGGACTGCTGCCGCAACACACCGTTAGGTGCTTGGCGACAGATTTTCTATTTGAGGTTGGTTACTAGCCATTAGCAAAAGCCCGCTTCGAGATTCGAACCATGGACCTGCAGCGCGGCTTTCCATAGCTGAGCCAATATCACTGAGCCATCACTGCTTCAAAATATGTATATAAATATTACAGCAGCCACGTCGGCCACGGTTCATGTTTGAACGAACGCCTATTGCCATTATAAGCCATAATCACCACGCTTGGCAGGAGTGTTGGCGATCGCAGTTTAAGAGTCTTTACGCCTTGCGCTATCGTTCAAATTTAGGCATTTATCGTAGCGCGGCGCACACGAGCACACCGTTAGCAAGGATCGAGCGGTCAAAGACGATGTCGCATGGAATAAAACATTTTGATCCTTTTTGAAGTGTTATTTATTTTTGATAAATAATGTGGAATGTTATGTAACTTTGTAAATTCATTTGCATCTTTACAGTTTACATACAAAGTAGACTTAAATGAACCTAATAATAAACCTCTCATTGACTAACATTAGCACACCTATAACTATAGTCCATTGAAAAGTTACATGAGCTTTGCATTTTTTAGAGCACGCAATTTTATTTTTGAGACATGTATGGGGGTCTTTAGAAGAAGCTTAACCTCAAGTTTGTGGGGTCGCCACCCTTGTCCCCCGGCCGCCATCTTGGAAAAAGGGGTGAAAACACGTATTTTGCGATATCTCAGAAACTATGCGTTTTACAAAATATTCGTTAGAACATAATTTGTAGCAAATTGTTTTGCCTATAAATATGGTACGTATATAACTTTGTGCCCTAAATTAAATATTAAAGAAGTTATAAGCAAAAATATATTTTTTTACTCTATAACTTTTTTTATACATTTTACAAAAAAATTACCCCAGAACAATATTGTAGATGATGTTTTGAGGATGTTTTTTTCCGAAACCCGCAGTTTAATTGATTAAACTGAAAATAATATCCACAATTTTCAACACGTTTACACGTAACAAAAAATTTAGCACAACTAAGAGAATAAACTGAGGTAGAAGAAACAGCTAACCCTGCGTATAATAATAATAGTCGTAGCAGGCAGATGTTCCTTTGTCCCCAAACGGTAACTCAGACTTTTTCTATCTGCTTATCCTTCGGTAAGTTATATTTGGTAAGTTCTATGGTAAGGAAAACAGTTAGGTATGAATAAGTGAAGAAGAACGATTTTTTTTTAAGGATATGAAAAATATAAGTTAAACATTTCATTTTGACCGGATTCCCATGAGCATTGATGAACCTGGTCAACTTTGTATCGCTGTAAGTGTTAAGTGTTTTAAATGAAATAAATTAAAAAACCATAAAAAAATTCCTCAAATGATAATCAACAAGATTGGTCTGAGGTATCTTTTTTGTAAAATGAGAAAAAGAAAGTTACAGAGCAAAAAAAATATATATGAAAATTTTCTCACTCTTTTTGGTTATAACTTCTTAAATTTTTAATTTAGGGCAAAAAGTTATATAATCATATTTGTAGGCAAAATAATTTGCAAATTATATGCTGTAGAATTTTTTGTAAGACGCATAGTTTCCAAGATATCGCGAAATAAGTGTTTTCACCCCTTTTTCCAAGATGGCGGCCGGAGGACAAGGGTGGCGACCCTACAAACTTGAGGTTAAGCTTCTATGGACCACCCACATATGTCTCAAAAGTAAAATTGCGCCCTCTAAGAAATGCAATATTCGGTCTTAAATTGTAACATTTCAATGGACTACTGTGTAGGTATCTATATTCGATTATGTACTTCTAACCATCATTGTATATAGGCAAATAACTTAGTTTCGTAGTTTGTATACCTGCTTTGTGCATGCATATCTTGGTTCATTATATTTGTATAACTGCCCCGTTGGCGGAGCGTCTTTAGTGGTCGCTACGGAAAGAAAATAAGGTGCATTTAATATAGAAGTCTTAAATCCTAACTCAGGGTCGGTACTAATTGTTTAATAAAATATATGACATCTATATTATTATAAACATCATTTTTAACCAAATCAGTACACGGTACAGACTGTTAGATAGTCTTGCCTTAAGTAAAATTATTTCTGAGAGGCATAGATCGTGCTTTTTGATGGCCAATTATTAATCGTGTAAAAGACACTTGTTGTAAAAATTTATTACTTCGTTTCCATCTGTTTGGCCAAGTTAATACCTAATATAAAATAAAATAAAGAAAAAAAATACATTTTAGCCTCTAGCTAATTTCAAGTTTTTTTATAATTTTTTTTTATATATAGCAACCACGCAACTTTTTGGTTTTTGCCATAGTAAAAAAAAATTTTACCATAAAATGGAACCGACTTCAACACCCAAAGTGTGAAATAACATTTTGAAGTCGGTACCATGATAGTTCAAAAGTACCTATGATCACAATATTGTGCGCATGGTACCGACTTTGACAAGTTATTTCACAATTTTGGGTGTTGAAGTCGGTTCCATTTTTTTTACTATGGCAAAAACCAAAAAGTCGGTTCCATTTTTTGGTTAAAAAATTGATCACTAGTTTTAGTAACCCTTGCTACTTACGATATCGATTGTCAATGATTATATCATCAAGATACTTTTCAGTTATTGGAGTGTAACGCAAAAACGATTTGACTGATTTTGATGCAATTTAAATACGACCAAACGACAAGCATCAGCTTTCAAACAAAAATAAAATACTCAAAATCGGTTCACCCTTTCAAAAGTTCTGAGGTAAAAACATAAAAAATACAGACGAATTGAGAACCTCCTTTTTTTTGGAAGTCGGTTAAAAATTCAATTCCGATCAGGAAATAATAAATCCTAGTCAATAATGAACAAGGCATGGTCTCAACAAAAATACCTTTACAATAATAAAAGCATACGCATAGATCAAAACAACTCGGTCACGCTATATTTTCATTGCGCACCGTAGTTGCGGTACGTGTAGGGCGCGGGACAAGCAGCGATACGTCCTCCCTCCGCGAGCGCTAGGCGCAAACTGAGATGCAAGGTTTGTTTAGGGAGGACAGACAGAGATGCTGGCTACCGCCTGTGCGGTCGTCCAGCTCCACCGGGTTTTGAGATGCAAGGCGTTGTGTTCCGTAATTTATAGGTCATATTGAAAAAATTGTATAAAATACATTTTTCACTAAATTAACGACAAAATATTATTATCTATTAAATAAAAACTTCAACTAATGAACTGCATATTTATTTATTTGATAAAATACCAGATTTTGTAGAAATAACAAGAAATTTGAATGGTATTTTTGTGCCAAAAGTGCCCTTTCAATCCCTTATTTACTCAGTTGTAACATATATTTATCAAAATGTTATTAATGCACTCCATTGGTGGTAATATGATTGGTTTACTGATATTTTTCAATCTGTAAAACGAATAATTTTTGTTCGATAAAAAGACTGTTGAAGTCACACTGATGAAGACATTTTTGAAAACATGAGTTGGTAAAAAATATTTTGTCGGATTTCAGTTGTTTTTTTTATTGTTTTGGTTAATGCACTCCATTAAAAAAACAATAAACTTTCTTCCCGCATCATTTAAAAAACAAAAACTTTTATACTTTAGCTGCAACAGCCTTGAGAAAACGGCTGTAAAATGGCTTTGCTGGAATAAGGGCCCTTAAGATATCAGTTCCTGAGAAGGCGCTGCGGCCCACCTTCCGGTATTCTACCTTCAGTCGCCTCTCATGACACCGTCATATAGAATACGGTGGTGACATTCTAGCCCAGCACCCCATGGGACAAAGAAGGTACTGAGCCTATATTTAAATATTAAATAAAACAGTCAAAATGGCTTCCGTTTAAGAAAACACTTCATATTGTGTGAAAAATCTCCGTAGCCAGTACCGTAAAACATTTTCGTTGTTTTGAACTATAAACACATTGTTTTATCAAATTTGTTTGTAACATTTATGAATTAATTATATGTATTATCTATTTATATATCTAACAGTCAGACGTAGACTACTATAGAGACGTACACTAATCAAAATAGTAACATTCTGTTCAAGGTTCCGCGCACGGAAAACTACTCTGGTAATTATAGAACTAAACAAGATTTTATAAGCATAAACAGCAACTCGTTATTTTTAGTTCATGCTTTATTATTATATATATTACGCAATTGAACTTGTTTGTAAACTAAAATTATATTAATGACGAAACTGCGAAGTATAACTGACTAGTAGTGGTCATCGAAAAACATATGAGCGTGATAGGCACATTTTTCATCAAAGTAGGTTATTTATTTTATGGAACTAATTAAACCTTCATAGATGATTTTGCAAATTAAATAACATACTCTATGATAATAACTGACAATTTAAATCTGGAAACTTCTATAAAGGTACAGAAGCAATGATGGCCGAGCGGTTATAGCTATAGACTGCGGTGTCACAGGTCCATGGTTCGATACCCGCCGCGGGCTTGAGCTTCATCGCATGGTGGTAGGGTATTTTGCGAATGCTCGCCTGGCTAGCGACACCCTCAAGTAGAAAATTTGTCGCCAAGCACCTAACGGTGTGTTCCGGCAGCAGTCCGTGAATGCCAGACAAATACAGGCACATGAGACTTAACAACTATGTCTCAAGGTAACGGGCGCAGTGCAATTCGTGTCTTGTGACGGAATGCATCTGTTTTAGGCAGAGTTAGTCCGCTTAACATCAGGTGTGCCTCGAGCTTGTTCCGTTACAATAACATTAAAAAAAATATTTATAGCTTATTATGGCTTATTATTTATGGCTAGCCTTTGCCCACTATCTCACCCGATGGTAAGTGATGATGTGGTTGCAGATATTGTTCAGGCTAACCTAGAATTACTGGCTCTCAAGGACAGCTGCCTCTTAACTTTAATTAATGTATTTAAATTATTCATTTCTATATATGCGCATGGAAATTTTAATAAATGAGTACGCCGATATATTCTCCACTTCTATTCCTTTTTCATATGTGTTGTACTTTCCCGATCCGATAATTCCAAATTGTCCACCCATTAATTTTGACCCATCCCCCCCACCCGTGTTTTTTTTATTTGCAATGGCTTCCCGTTTCTATATCCTCATCAAACTTTTAGCG
The DNA here is from genome assembly GCA_963854805.1 of Plagodis dolabraria. Taxonomy (NCBI): domain Eukaryota; kingdom Metazoa; phylum Arthropoda; class Insecta; order Lepidoptera; family Geometridae; genus Plagodis; species Plagodis dolabraria. The sequence continues at coordinate 13,417,738 of OY978461.1, forward strand.
TCAACTCACACTTTTTTTACTGTCAAACTATTTTCGACTATGCTCTCTATGCGATCGATACCACTTCAGTGGGAAACGAGCGTTATGCGACAAATAAAAATAGAATATATTTTATCGATATATTATATCGATATAGATCCAAAGGACCTTGACATTGGCAGCCGTGCAATGCCATAGCAGAATATAAAACTTTTATATAAATGTTACAATAAAAAACATGTTCTGGGGACCAACTTTTCTTTTAAAAACTATTAGGTATATAAAAATAACGTCATAATTTGAAGCTTGAATTATTGATACTGAGATTCGTACCGTGACAGTTAAGAAACAATAATGTTTTATAGCGTTATCTCAATCGCACAAACGACTTGATTCAATGCTTATAGCCCGCGTTGAAGTTCTCATTGTTAGTTTACTATAGTGATATCTGTTAGTGCGAAAAAAAAAAGTACGGTTAAATAAGCTGAAATATGAGATATATATATATGGGGCCCAGGCTCTCGTCATCATACTTATAACATGAAATGATGGAGGTTTGTGGTGGTGGAACTCTATAACTGGATGAGTTGATAGCCATTCAGGGTTTCTGGTATACCCACCCACCTTTACATCCACCATTACCCGCGACGTGATAGCACAATAGATAAACGGAGCTTATATATGTCTATTGTGGTGATAGTATGGCAAAATTACGAAATTTCACAATTTAGGTTGGGAAATTCCGTTCCTTAGATTAGATTGGATGTAGGTAAATGACATTTTACTTCTGTGTATGCCTTTATAATAAAGTAAAGCTGGGCATTTTGAGGCTAGGCAGTACTATTATTTATTTTTCGATATGTGTAGTTATTAGAAATTAAAAAATAGTTTAATTGACATTGTTACTAGTTGGCTCTCGGTTTCCTATAAAATCACAAACAAACTGAACCGTTGTCTATAAATATAAGTCTATAATATATAATAGGCTCATATAACAGTTATACAGATCTTTCTATTCACGAAGGCGCGTCCCTCCACATATTGAGTATTGTTGCAACTTAGAAGTTAAATCAGCTTAGTAGTAAAAATCAAATCAGCGCTTTTTGTCATACCAACGAGGTAGTGTATTTAATTTGTACTAAAAATGTGTTATAAGCCAAAATTAAGAGACTAACTTAATTTTGTCTCATCTTCACAGTTGTATTCCTCGAAAGGGTCTAAACACCTATATACAGTATAGTATCGACCTTAATCGAAAGATGACGATTCGGAAGCCCTCAGGGCAGGAACTAGTAAGAATCCAAACCAACCTCATAAATAAACACGTCCCCTGCAATCAGATGTTCATCCCTCATCCTGGCTTCGCATAGCAGCAGTATGGCTCGCACTGTTGCTGTGACGTCATCAGACCCGTCAGGGTATCCCGGTCGTATTCTGAAGATGGTCACTCGGAAGCCCTCATCGGTAAGCTTCGGGAGAGACACAATGTCACTGGAAAAATCAAACATTGTTTTAATAATTTAATAACAACATGTGCAGCAATTTTGGGAATTTGAAAGAAGAGTTACACTAGCAGTATTCCTAATTATTCATAAATATTATAATAGTGTAAATTTGCTACCTTCACGACGCATGAATTAAGATGAATGGAAAATACATCCAATAAAATGCTTTCACAATATAGTGTGATATAGTTTTCAATTGACGTAGACAAAGAAAAGGACGTGTAGGTACTAATTCAAATTAATATAAACTGAGGTTAGTATATAATGCGATCTCAGTGTAAGATGCCATTTCTTCAGAAAGCGCTAAGACCAGAAGGTGGGTTTCTGGCCTTTGTCCTTTAGTCACCTCTTACAACTACCACCGGAAGATAATACGTGGGGCTGTGGGGGTGTTATTCTAGCCCGGCACCCCCACGGGTAAAACTTCGTGGTCGATCACATTGTTGGTCTTCAAATTAGCATACTAAGCTACATAGTACATAAGGTACTTCTCTATATCGTCATAAATTATCACCATCTAGCCAGACTACTTCTGTACTATAACAGCCGGATCGTCCACTGCTGAACACAACCTCTCTTATTAAGGGGGTGTTTGCCATAATCCCCACGCTTGGCAGGCGTCTTGGGGATCGCAGTGTAAGTTGGCAGTTCTTTAGAAGGCGCTGCTGCCCACCGTCTAGTATTTTTCCCTTAGTCGCCTGTTACGACACCTGCGGGATGATATGGGGAGATGCAATTCTAACCCGGCACCCCACGGGGGTAAAACTACTTACTTAATCGTACTTCATTCTAGTGTAAATAATTGATTCCTATCGATATTTGACGAGGGCAGAATGAGAAAAAGAAGTTACCAGCTATAAAGTTTATCCAAGTCTCTCGAATATACCCTCCCATTGAATGACCGCAAAAGTTATAGATGATAGGCAAAATACTCTATGCATGTAGGGCACTTCCATCGAGAACATTGGCTTCAGGAAGGCAGCCAGCCATGAATTGCCAAAATCTCAGATACAATAGGCTTGATATTACATACTTTCAACGGGAAAGCGTAATATAAGTAGTAATATTGAAAGTAAGTTCATTTTTCTGGATCTGTTATAGAAAATTAAATACAAAACCTTTTTTCACACCAGCGAATAAAAAGCAACTTTTCCACGCATATTTTGAATGATAAGATATTGAAGCAGTGATGGCTCAGTGGCATTGGCTATGGACTGCCGCGCAGCAGGTCCATGGTTCGAATCCCGCCACGGGCTTGAGCTTCACCGCTTGGTGGAAGGGTATTTTGTGAGTGCCCGCCTAGCTAGCGACCACCCTCAAGTAGAAAATCTGTCGCCAAGAGCACCTAACGGTGTGTTCCGGCAGCAGTCCTTGAGAGCCAGTGAAATTACAGGCACATGAGATAACAACTATGTCTCAAGATGACGGGCGCAGTGCAATTCGTGGCTTGTTACGAAATGCATCTGTTATAGGCAGAGGATACCGCTAAACATCAGGTGGGCCTCGAGCTTGCTCCGTCACAATAACATAAAAAAAAAAAAAATATTAGCAACACCTTTCCGAGCTTGTGGGGTGCAAAATAAATATCCTTAACATTCTGCCAGTTCCTTTACCAGCAGCGCCTAAACTATAGTAGATGGCAGTAACTAGTAAAAACAGTATTGGTAGTAATACGTATAACGTTAGTTATGTACAAAGTTGTCTAATTGTATTAAAATGTAGGGAGCGCGTTGATGTCTTTTACAGGTATCGACTTTGAACACCGAAAGTCCCATAAAATAGTTATTATCTTTCTTTACATAAATATACGATAAAATATTATTAGATACGATCAAAATTGGTTTCTATGTTATAATTTAAATGCATTCACTGAGCATATTATCACTTTATTTGGCAGCTTTGGCGATATGTCAGAGTATAAAATGGATATATATCCTACTCGTAGCTTAATATAAAAAAAATTGGAAAATTTGTCACACTTACATGAAATTGCAGACATCGTTTAGCGGTGGTTCAGTCAAGGACCGATACTCGTAGAGGTCCCTGTTTCGTACGCGAGCGAGACAGAAGTTCTCCAGCTTGGTCCTCGCTCGCTCCATGTCCATCCGGCACCCAACCACGAATAGCTCCAATAATTTAGGCTCTATAGACAAAGATATAATTACTTTTAGATCGTTGATTAGAATCGATAGATTCGATGCCACATGGAGGGAAAGTACCTTGAAGCGCTCGTAGCGAAGTTTGCTTAGCCATTCTGAATCGATCAGCAAAGTTAAGCAACGTCCGCCTCGGTCATGAGTTGGATGGGTGACCGCTGGCGAAATTACTACGTACTTAAAGCAGTAAATACCGCTAATATTAAAAATATGTGGTAGGAACTTAAGAATACTGTTGTATTGTATCTACATAAGTATTTACATATATTCTAGATATTGTCAAACAAAATCAATCGATGCATATACATCATAGAGAAATAAATTGCTATCTCTTTTCTGTGATATACATATACGAGAATGTACCCTAAGATTTTTTTACCTTTCAAATCACTGAATGTACCTGGCAAATTGAACTCAACGAAAATTCCTTGCTTCTGGCAATGGCTAACAACCTCAATAGGTTGTATTCTTAAATAAACTGTATTTCTAGCCTTTTCCAACCGTATTGCATTCAAAAGTCCTCCATTGTTCACCTCATACTGTGATGCTAAAGGAAATGCAAGAATAACCCGTTATTTGTCATTATTTGTTGCAATACAGTATGAGCGATGGAACGGTGGAAGTTCTATTAACATACTGGTCTACCTTTTATATATATAACTATATCTATATAATTATATTACTAGGTAGGTACTTGCTAGTGTAGCTTGTAGAAGGCTGCGTCACGCACATTGCTGTTTGTGTACATTCTTTGCCTTGTAGGACTCCAAGTCTAGGTAGGTAATGTAGTTTGTAAGTCTATGGAAATCAGTCACTTATGAGTTATGTCATAGAACATTAATAATACTACGCCTATGTAGGAAATGTGGTGTGTCCACCGCATGGTGGACGGGCATTTCGCGAATGCCCGCCTGGCTAGTGTCCACCCTCAAGTAGAAAATCTGCCGCCAAGCACCTAACGGTGTGTTCCGGCAGCAGTCCTTGAGAGCCAGTGAAATTACAAGCACATGAGACTTAATAACTATATGTCTCAAGGTGACGGGCACAGTGCAATTCGTGACTTGTGACGAAATGCATCTGTTATAGGCAGAGGTTAGTCCGCTTAACATCAGGTTGGCCTCGAGCTTGTTCCGTCACAATAACATAATAAAAAAAAACTAATCTATGGCTTGGATTGGGTTAAATGAGAATAATCAGAACCTCCAAGTTAGTTGAACCACTAAGTTTTAGTGAGGTGACCGTTATTTGTAATTATAATTAGCATGATATAAGTAGGTACTTACTTATATGTTGATTCCGTTTTATACATGCCTTATGATCGTAATTTAAACGTTCTCATACATGTTATCGTCATCGTTGGTAAGGTAATATTATTATTTTCCGATTATGAATGTCTGTAATAATAACCCGCTTAGAAGGAGATATACTTCTTCTCTTGACATCTTGAAGTTCCGGGTTCAAGATAGAATCGTTATTGAATTTTTAGATCCGAGAAAATGTTCAATAGCTCATCGGAGTGCCGGAGTAAAGAAGTTGCGCCCATTATTACTCATGCGTGGGTGTTTAGATTAGACACCCGTTCAGAAAATCTCTTTTTTTTTCAATAATTCGTTAATAAATGTGTGCTATGAACCTACCCAAGCATGTAACTGTTGTTGTTTAGTAAATTTAAAATTAACAGTAAAATAAAATAATGAATACTTATTATTTTAGTTTTATTTACCATCCGAAACCAACGTCTGCCTTTAAATAATTTCAACTTATATATGGACCTTATAATACAGCTGCTCAAATAAGCATGAAGTCTGAATTTAAATGCAATCTACTTTCAAAGAATATATACTAGATATATTTATAATGGTCTGAACCTTAAATAGATTTCTAGCATTTGTCAACAGCAGCGTCAAAACTTCTCCACTTCAAAATTTGTTAGTGAAATCAAGTTTTATTAAGTAACGGTACAAAATTCGTATCTCCTCCTAAAGAACTATGTAAATTTTCTTCACAATCATTAAGCAATTGATAGATAAACTGTTTATCAGTATATATTCTTTTTCACCGTTGACGCTACCGGATGAGTTATTTCCGAACAGATACGACTAAGGGGCCTTCAAGAAGAGAGTATATTCCCTCCTCAAAGGCCGGCAAGGCATCCTCGGGACCACTGGTGTTACGGATATGCGTGGGCGACGGTGATCACTCACCACCAGGCTCGTTTGCCCTCCTGTACCGAATTGCACATAAAAAAATATGTTTTTTTTTTTTTGATTACAGAACAGAATCCATGTGAAATGTAGGTAACAATTATATTCGCAAATTCTTGCATTGCGGAAGGAGCGATAACTGTTAGAGGGTAGGTACTTTCAGACAGAGAGCGGTAACGCGTTCACGCGTTCTGCATTCCTTCTATTGGTACAGAATTAAACGGCGCGGCGGCGCGGCGTATTGACCATTGAACGTCTGATAGCGTACCCACCTTTTATTACTAACGGACCAACGAAACGATCCACCTAGGTGGTCGGTTAGGATTTTTTTCCTAACTGACCACCAACTCGCTTTCTGTCTGAACGTATAACGTTTAAACGTTGCCGTTAGTTTGTTTGATTTCGTACTGGCAGGCAACGAGCTACTAATGTACTAATCGTTAATACTAATGGAGACTGGGCTCACTCTTCTGTTGCTTTTTAACTGCTCACTAACTTTCGAAGTTGATCATAAATTAGCGTCGATTGGCACAAGATTCACGGCATCTTTAATTCTCACTTAAATTATCCCTTGCAAGGTTGAGATCATAGTCCACATATCAGCTGCTCAAAATACTAGGTAAGTACGTATAGGTAATTAAAAAAGGTATGTCGATTAATTATCCACGGAGGCTGGCCACTGAACTTAATCATACTGTGATATATTTTTATACAAATATCTTTGATTATGTCATTCTACTTTCAATTAAAACATTCCGGTTTCTATTCTACGCATTGTTTTGCATGTTTAAAGGTTACCTACCTAAGATATTCTTACTGTAGAAACGTCTAGCAATCTGTGTTGCTAGCAGTTGTTACCGAAAACGAGTATAACTTAGTAGAATGCTTCACAGCTGGAAAATTTGCGTCAAAGACCGGTAATCATTTTTAGCGCAGGCTGTGAGAACTAAGCAATTTGTAAAAACTGTCTCAACCTACACCCATATCAACAGTTAGCCCTATTGGCTCCTAAAGTGGGTATGCAAATAGTAGAATACTACTCGTATCACTAATGCTCTTTTGATCTTCAAGTGGAATTGTGCAGAGGGACCCGTAGCTGAGAAAAAAAACAGCGATCATTTTTTACCAACGTTTCTCGCCTACCTCACTTTTGTTGGCCTGTTCTCATTTTCAAACACCCATTGACAATATTACTGCTTTTTTTTCGGGTTCAAAACAATAAATCTACGTTTCGTCTCCTGTGACAATGTCAGAAACAGCATTAGAATGTCCGTGGTCTTAGTTCAGTAGCATCTGTGAACACCATTCCACGCGGGCTCGCTTCTGCTCCGCTGTCAGTTCATGAGGGATCCAACGACAACAAAGTGTCCGAACTTTTAATTCTTCGTGTAAAATTATCTGAATTTGGCTCATACCAATCCCCAATAGTCCTCGAATGGTCTCATTACATATCCGCGGGTTTTCTTCAATTAGCCGCATAACAGTAGCCACATTATTTTCGTTGACGGCAATTGAAGCCCTTCACGAAATTCGTCATGTAAAGAAACCCGACCTCTCTCAAATTCAGCAAACCAACGCCTCACGGTGCTCAAACAAGGCGCTTCTCTCCCAAAAGCATATTGAAGACGAGCGGCATATACCTAGTCTTGTGGAGAGAGAGAACTTTTAAAATCATAGAAAATCATCGCTCTTAAATCTTTTCGACTTAATTCCATTTCGTTGCGTACGTAGAACTTTAATGTGTGAAAAAAAACCCGGCAAAGTGCGAGTGGGACTCGCGCACGAAGGGTTCCGTATCATTATTTGTAACCTAACCTTGCAAGTTACAGATACTTTTCGCAGTGTCCGATTGAGCTGGGTAGGTAAGTTCCTATCCTAGATAGGTACGAACCCTAAATAGTGATTACAATCATTGTTTATTTTTAAAGTAAATATACAAATAAAAATTCGGTGAATATTTCAAGTTTTTACCTTTTTTCGTTATTAAATAAACGGCGAAAACTTCTTTTATTATATGGGAGCCCCCTTAATTATTTCTGTTATATTATTTTAACAAATTATATTTAAAGAGATCATAAAACTAAATATTCTGTGAATAGTTAAAGCGTTAAACCTGTCACCGTTAGTGTGCCCTATGTATTCGCAAAATTTAATGAGTTTCAGAGTACCTAAATATCATGTTATTATTAATACATAATTATGTATAACCGAAGTAGCCGAGACTGATATTCAATGTTCATGCAGATTTGCAAATACACTTGGTTTATTATTAAAATATGTATATAGATTGTGTATGCATGATTATATAATTAGGAACTTTTTTTTGAATAAAGTCTAAACATCCGGTGTCAAAAAGAACATGATACAAATAATATGTTTTCTTGGATCCTGAAAAAGAATAGCGACGAGTCGATGACGAGTGACGTCATCGCAGTTATTCTGTTAATCTGTGCCGCAGCTTATCGTTTTACCTGTTACTTAATCTGGTAACCAGATTTCCTTGTTGTTATTCGATTTTTGGGTACAAATACTACAAAATTTGGCAATTAGATAATTAATTAAAAAGATTGATATTCAATGACTTTATATATTACAACAGCTTACTGCAAATGTCAATGCAAAATTAAGCGAGTTGCACATTACCAAGTTATCTATACCTACAAATATAAATACATCTACTATAATACATACCTACCTCCTATAACGTGTCACTACAATGCATCAATGTATAATAAACGCACAATAAAAATAAAACTAAAACAAAATTTGGTACGTTTTTTATTTGTTAGAACTCAGAAGAGCTCACGCTTGCACTTCTAATGTTTATGTGATTGTGGCGAAACAAGCACGAGGCTCACTGATGTTAAGCGGACTAACCTCTGCCTTTTTTCAATTGTTCAAGTGTTCTAATTATGTCACCCAGAGACATACAGTTGTTAAATCTCACCATACCTGTAATTTTACTGGCTCTCAAGGACTGCCGCCGGAACACACTGTCAGGTGCTTGGCGACAGATTTTCTGCTTGAAGGTAAAGGTAAAGGCGTTAAAGCTCGAGCCGTCCGCATGGCACTTGTTGCTTTATCAAATCGTATAACTTATATCTTAAATTAATGTCTAATAATGACAACCATGCATACTCGTAGCTCAATAACAAAAGAATAAAAGCATCGTAAATTCAATTAAACACATGTAACAATTACCTACCTACATATCTTCACATCTTCAAACTGCCCTATAATTTTAAGGGCCGCCGCACACCGTTAATAACAGTTTTGCAATTACACTTTGACAATTATTCCTAAAACTTGGTCAAGGCGTGTAACGTAGACGTGCGTAATATTAGACGTGTGTTACACGAAACGGGGTATTCACATTTAGTATGCATTGCAGCGAACAGTGAAGAAACTTGGTATCGGGTGAAGAACTGCTAATGTTGCTTTGTGAGAACTGCTAAACAAAACTTGATACAGTTAATGGCTAATAACTAAATATACTACTACGTGACTAGACTTTGTTCCTCACTGAGCTAGTAGATTCCATAGGCAGGCTTTGTTTATGTTATAAACAAAGCTATTTGAAAACTTTAAAAATAGAACCGTTTTCCCCCCGTAGGGTAGAAAACGGATATTTAGGTTTCAGCCGAAGCTTGAACCACAATGAGATTACCCTTTCAATATTCGTCATCCACATCTGCTATCCTTGTCTTTCATCGTGTGTTTTACTGGCAACCCGTCTATGTCTGTCCTTGTCTAACGAAAGGTGGGAGCTACGAGGCGGCGCCCGGCGGCCATTTGCTTCAGTACCCTAAGCCGGCAAGGCTATTAAAATATGTGGTTCAAGCTTCGGCTGAAACCTAAATATCCGTTTTCTACCCTACGGGGGGAAAACGGTTCTATTTAGGTGTTCGAGCCTTCGCTTGAACCACAATGAGACGTGTTTATTATCTGCCGGCGCTGCCTCAAGAAAAGCGTACTGTGAGCTTAAATTAAAATTATCGTGAAGGATTTGATTAATCTAAATAGCCCGCAGACATTTAATCTGTTAAATAACCAAGAATCTAGACTTGAAAATTGTTTTTTAATTTGAATAATTATGATAATCAACAAAATGATATTAAATCTGACCAATTATGTTTCTATATTAATAATTTAAGTAATTTGAGAAAATTGTGCACTTAGTACATTTGTGTTGTTGGGTCTTGAACCGCCTTTAATTTCCCTAAGGTAATGATTAAAGAATGTGTTTTTTGATTGCCAATTCCCTCTTTTAAATATCTGATCAATGTTCTGGTTGTTGATCTAGTTATGAGAGGCAACTGCTGCTCTGAAGGTACCTGCTGATGCGGAAATACCAGCTTCCTTAAACAAGGTTCTGATCCAGCCTGCAATAACCGAGCCAGATGCATTTTTTGCTTTACCTCTGGTCGTAATTAAAATATTTTTCAACTGATGCGGCTTACGATGATCAGAAGAAACACTAATTTATTTTTTAATCCAAAAAACTAGGTTGAGCCGCTTATCGAGTGTGTTTTGTCCCTTTCTAATCTGCCATCCAGATTGTCTATAGCAATGTGAGTCTGTTTTGGACCCGAATTTAGGCCAAAAGGTGATTCCAGAATCATTGTCTTCGTTAGCGTTATTCTCTCTCTTAGTAAAGTAAGATCGTGGACCCTTCTGCCAGAAGCTAGAGAAGCAGTGTACACGTGTGTCGAGAAACTGCGAAGAGACTTTCCTCCTCAAATTTATGCGTCTTCAGAAATAATAAGAGGTCTTCCATCTTCCATGATATGGCTTTCTTTGTTGGTGGGTTCTCAACGAAGGCGCCTTTAATTATTCGTTTTAAGAGTGGATGTGAGCTGAGTTACTGTGATCAGAGGGGGTTGCTAAAGTTAGCAACGACTGATTTGTGCAATGCTATGGTCCTAGGTGCTAATTTTACTTCTGTGTAAAAATAGCATAGGTATTTAGCCAAGTCTTTTGATTCAGGATTGTCCCTCTGGATGTTATTTTCGAGTGACCATTGACACCATCTTTACCAAATTGGATTGTAGGTTTTTAGAGTGGATTGCCTCCAAGACGCTTCGAACAATTTTATTTTGTTAACGGACCAGCTTTCTATGTGTCTGGTCCAGCCCGAACCAACCAAACTCCCAAACTCAGCTGATCTACTCCTGGTGGTGGTAGGTTTGTGCGGAGGTCGATGATTCGGTCTTTCGAAGTTCCGGGATCTCGAAATGTGGTCCCTCCGCACGCTGCTAAAGTTCTGGTTTCCAAAAGGCTCTCTCTCCCAGATCGGGGCTACGATTAGTTATCGCCTCTTCGATGTTTCTAGATGCCGTAGTACACGTGGTATTATAGCCGGAGGCGGAAATATCTATCCCAGATTCTATTCCCACTTCCGGCTGAACGCGTCTGTGAAATGACTGTGGGGATTCGCAGCGTTTTCGCTTACATATGTTGGGACTACTGCAGATTTCTCGGACGCAAACAGATCTATCTGGGGTTTGCCGTATTTCCGAAATATCACGGATGGTATTCGATGGTTCAAGTGCCATTCAGGGAGAAACTTGTTCCTCGATAAGCTGTCTGCTATTCCATTGTACACCGGGTATGTGTCGGGCTATCAGCCAACAATTCATTTTCTCGCAATGCAGGATTTTTGTCGTGGCCCTCAGCAGTAGTGTGGACTTCGTGCCACCTTGTTTGTTGATGTATGCTACTGATGTTCGATTGTCCGATTGTAGCATGACAGTTTTGTTTGATACTTCGCGGCCCAGCTGATGAAGAACTTCGAGAACAGTCCAAAGTTCCTTCAAATTGCTGTGCTACTTGCGCTGAGTGGGAGTCCACTGGCCCCACAACAACTGACTGTTTACTATAGCTCATAGCCCCAGCCATCCCCTCCACAGCATCCGTGGCTATGAATATTGTCGGATTCTTGTGATGAATTTGGGTGCTTTTGTAACTGTTCCCTAAACACCAATTCAGTTCTTCGTGCACTGCTTCCGGTATGGTAAACTTGCGAAGGGGTTGTCTGAATGGGAGATGTATCGATGATTTTTTTTTTTTTTTTTGTACCAGACGACAGCGAATCCTGCTTAAAGGCACCACCAGGGAAGCGAAGTTTAGTCTCCCTAAAAGCGCTTTCGCGTCGCGCCAGCTCCAGCGCTTCCTCTTTATGAGAGCTTGGATGCAACTTTTTATTTGCAAAACTTTGGTCTCCGGTAGTCTCTTGGCATTTTATTCTGGTTGATGCTATACAAGATGACTTTGTCGTATTCACTTGCCATCCTAGGCTCGTCAGAAATCTCGCTGCATACATCACTTGGTTTTCTAAGATCACAGCGTTTTCGTGAATGAAAAGAAAATCGTCTAGATATACTAGCACTCTCATATTTTCCTGTCGGAATTGTTGCGCTACCCAATTCGTGATTTTCGCGAATGCTGATGGGGCTGACGCCAGTCCGACTGGAAGACATGTAATTTCGTAAGTTCATCCCTGGTGACATAGCGAAAGGAAGCGTCGGTGACTTTGCATGATGGGAACGTGAAAACATACGTGAGAAATATCTATTTTCATCATATGATCTCCTATTTTTAGGTGTGAGGGAATTCGTTGTTGATTGATTAACCGAAACGGATGGAAATATACAAACTCGTTTAGACTTGTTATTGCTGGCTGACATCTCGGAGGATTGCCTTGTTTGAAATCTCCGGACATTTGATTCCGAAAATACAGTACAGGGAGGCGATCTTCTGAAGGGTATTCTGTATTCGCTTATGATTTTTAAAATTGATTCTGGTGTCCCGTGCCAATAATTTGTGAAGTTTGCGAGGCACCCCGCCGTGAAGCAGCCATTTCTGGCCTCTCCCCCCTCCTTTTTTCCTGAGGGGGCGTTGCTGGTGTTGGTATTGATATATCTTGGAGGCCCCTTGAAGGGATATTTTCTTTTGTATGCCTTTTCTTCAAACAGATACGCTTCAGAGGGGGGAATCTCGTGCAGAATATTTCGTAAACTCTTGTTTTGCGGTTTGTAAATATCTCTGCGTTGCTCTATGATTTCTGCTCGTCTTCCACAGACGTATTGGATAAGGGCATCTGATGATTTTCGAAATTGAGAATCAGCTTTTATGAAGTCATTGTCGACCCTTTTCCGCATTTCCTTAGGGAGGCTTTCTGGCAGCCTTTGGATAGTCATCCTTTGTTGAAAAAGACCATTTGTAGGTTATTTGGTTTCAACGCACAAAATGCATGTGAAGCTTGGAATTGTTTTTGAGTTTCCCGCGTATCTTACACTGCGCCATTCGGAATCTCTGAACTTCTGGGAGTTCATGGCGTGTTTCAACGCATCTGAATCAGCTTTGGATATCTTTGGATCTTGTTTCACGGTAATGGGAACAAAATCAATTGCAGGTTCATCATCGGAATCTTCGTTTTGAAGTGCAGCGAGCTGTCGTTGGGCGTCGGCGATTTTCTTTCGCAAGATTTCTTCCTGCGATGCACCTGTTTCCCCTTTTTCGTCAGACTGTGTGTCGTCGGTACTGTCTGGAACTGATTCGAGTGATCTGTCAAGCTCCTCCTGAACTGGGCAGGTAACTGACTGATGCTGTAGAATTAGTTTGACAGTCTCATTTTGTTCCGACTGCATCGCTAACATTTTATTGAGAAGCTTTTAAACAACCCCCCGGCGAGCTCGAGGTCTCGGAACGTGGCTTTATTTTGGGCTTGAGTGCTGCTACAGTGGACATAAACGCATTGTAGCACGGTGCGTGTACCTTCTCCATCAAACTGTGGGATAAGTGTAGGAGTACCCTTCCCAATGGCCATCTGATGATCGTTGCTCTGATGGCCCTGTAAGCTTGTTCTGATAGAGACGATGCCGATTCGTCGAAAGTTCTTATCATATCCGTTATGGGGATAGCGAATCTGAATTTAATCTCTACTGCGTGCGGCTCATGATTGCTTTCAAACAGATCCTGCAGTGAGTATTAATAAATTGGCCAGTCCCGCCATCCGTCAGGGAAATTTTTATCCACCGAAGCTACGATCGCTTTAAATGAAGTTGCTTCATCCTCTGGACACGGTCCAGCTGCCAGCTCTCCTATGGTTGTTAGTTCAGGGATATCTGCTACAAATAGATGCAAATACTGAAACAGTTCAGTATACATAGATGTTGTCGCTTCGATCAATACGACGACTCAGAAGTTGACACGTCGTATAAATTGAAGCGTCATCCAGAATAAAACTGATGCGACGCTTTATCTTGATGTAACATTTGAGGCGTCGCACGTTTTGCTTGACACGACGATTTGCAGTGAGTCGACGTAACTTTGCATTTTATTATAGACTAATAATTCTAGTCTTGTCGAGATCATAGTAGAATGATGATTCGAGTCGTCGCTGGGCCATGGGCGCCGAGCGGAAAGTGTATATGCTTACTTGTAAGACTTCTTGAAGTTTTTTTTGATCCATCAATACGTCGACTTAGAAGTTCACACGTCGTATAAATTAAAGCGTCATCCAGAATAAAACTGATGCGACGCTTTATCTTGATGTGACATTTGAGGCGTCGTCGCATCGTTTTGTTTGACACGACGATTTGCAGTGAGTTGACGTAACTTTGCATTTTATTATAGACTAATAATTCTAGTCTTGTCGAGATCATAGTACAATGATGACTCGAGTCGTCGCTGGGCCATGGGCGCCGAGCGGAAAGTGTATAAGCTTACTTGTAAAACTTCTTGAAGTTTTCTTGATCCAAGTTATTAATATTTTTCTTCGGCGCACGATGCACGTGTTCGCCGGACGAATATTAAAAGCGTACTGAAGCAAATGGCCGCCGGGCGCCGCCTCGTAGCTCCCACCTTTCGTTAGACAAGGACAGACATAGACGGGTTGCCAGTAAAACACACGATGAAAGACAAGGATAGCAGATGTGGATGACGAATATTGAAAGGGTAATCTCATTGTGGTTCAAGCGAAGGCTCGAACACCTAAATAGTACTACGACAGAGATTAAAAAATAAGTGAGTGTCAATGGTAAACTAAGTGGGTAGTTAGTAGGTGGGTATTATGATAATAATCAGCCGGAAGACGTCCCCTGCCAAACAAAATCCTCCCCCATGGAACGCCACAATGAACGACTGTAACCATTGGTTACTTGTGACTTTTATATTGTCCTCAGTCCACTTAGTGGCCTATCAACTCTACGTATTCCGGTGTTATGTGGTAACCACGCGAGAATCATTCTGCACCATCGGTTATCGGGTCGTTGAGAAAATGGACTGCCGATTGCCCCTTTTCAACTAGTGAATTCTGAAAGCTATGTAGGTGTCTTTGGTACTTCGAAGAATTTCTCGTTCCGGATTTTATCGGGCAAACGAACTCCGAGCTAGTTCGTTAACTAACGCTAGTTAAGCGACTCTGAGGTCTATAAGAGCCACAGATAGGACCATGTCTCTGTGCCATAAGCCATCACTAGCAACTATAGGGTATCATCGTAAATCGCGCGCTGATAGATTGGCTAGTTTTGTCTTAAACTAAACGAAATGATGTAATATTGTGGGCCCGACACAATTTAACCAAATATTTAAATTTAGGTACTGTTAGTTACACCAAAGATTACAACAAGAGTAGTAATTTTAACATTTATATCAACATCTTACTGTCACAAGTTTGAAAAACAAAAAAAGTAACAATTCCTTTATTAGGACAGGCAGACAAAATACATACAAGATTTTTATTAGGGAAAGAACTGAATTAAAATCGTAATATCTCATCAACGTCCAACGAGGGTGCAATATAAGCCCGGCACTCCACAGGGATCATAATATACCAATTAGTTATTACCTCCGCAGGGGTTTTGAGCAACCAACACACGCACAAGTTTTTGGGAAAGGGACTAGTACCTAGCATTGTAAAATTTTTGAACAATAACAAGAAATCTTCTTTGTTTTGCTACAAATCACACATTGGCACTGCTGACCAAAATACTTGTCTACAACTTGGCTCTCAGCTCGCTATTTCTTATAATAAAATCCAGCCTTAAAAGGATAAGTCCTCAACACACATTTTTGAATAAGAGTGTTGATGAAGTCCTTGAGTAAGTAAGTATAAGTATATATAGTTACTATAGTCTATTTTTTTTAACAAACTAGTACTGAGTATGTCTCTCGCACATTTCCGATATTGACAGAGTGAGATGGGTCATTGCCGTCATTGGTCAATGTTTTTATTCTTGTTTTGAAATTGTTAATATTGAATACTCGCCGTTCATATTGAATACTTCTGCTATACCGTTCATATTAAATATTTACTGTAGAAAAAATTACGTAATTATTTTATGATTTCAATTTGCATATATATATATTCGTAACAACATTTTCTGTTCGTGTTTATGTTATAAAACAATATTGTAATAGTTATAAATTAAATATTTCTACTTCAATTATTGTAATCTTAAAAATTATCGTCATTCTTCTGCTGTACTTTCTGCAGATACGTCAATTATAAATTGCTTAACATATTTTATACACCATTGTCAACTCCGTACATTTTTGTTTCTATCTTGGTTACCACATGATTGAGACATGACCACCATTTTTATCTATCCACTTTAGCTACTCCTCGTAACAAAAGAGTTCAGACTTCATAAATTTTATAAATTTTGTTATTTTCTGCCATAGCCCTTCACTTGAGACTAAACGAGTTTAATTGGGTTAAGCTCACAGTGATACTTCGGCAAACTTTTGACGAGACGATTTGTTGACTTAGCTACAACTTTTTTTTCCAAACGATCTTTGTTTTGCTTACCCTAATTCAAAAGTTGCAACTTTTGTATTGATTCGTTACAAGCAATAATTTTCGACGCGCATTTAGTCAAAGACTCAACCGAATGTCACTACATCTATCTACAAAGTTGTACTGTCTACATGTGAAACTGACTTTATGTTGTTTACGTGGGCCAATAGCAACGCAGTAAAATTTTCAGTAGTCGTTTGTTAAAAAAAATAGACTATAGTATACTTATAACTCCCAAAGCCATCTTAACCGGTCGCGTCCTCTAGAAAATAATATAGCTTATGGTATCTTGGACTCCGTGAGTGGTATAAACAAGCTGATGTTCAAATTTACAATATAAGTATAGGATTGATGTCATCGAGTATATGCCGTGTAATATATTGAAATTTATGAAAATAATAGATATTTTATAACAGCGTGTATACAAGTACTTACATAGAGATAAACTAGCAAAATGTTATCTAAATCATCAGGTAGGTAATAAAATCAATAATTAACTAACAACTTAGCATATATGAACTTACTCATGGACTTCCCATAGTATAAACCCAAAAACTGGTTATTAACTTTTATAATGGAATGTAAAAATCCGGATCATTTTATTTAAATTGCTTATCATCACAAAATTGACGATAAGACCCGTATCTAATTTTTTTTAACTCATTCAAAATATTTAAATTATGTACACATCGTTCTGCGCGCGGTACATTTATTCAATAAGTAAAGGAACTTACTCCGCGGAGATTTATCTGTAAAATAAATATAGACCTCCATGGAACGTTGTACGCTATGTGCTCATAATCTTGGATGAAAGTGGACCTTGCCCTATGTGAAGTTATTACAATTATTATTTATTTTATATAGGTACATACATTACAAGATTTGTTAATAAGCTAAGCTACGAACTTCCGATTTGGCATGCCAAAACAATATGCACCTACCTAGGTAAACTTACTTCGATCCCCAAGCCCAAGCCAAGCGTGGGGATTATGGCAAACCCCCCCATATTGGGGGAGGCTGTGTTCAGCAGTGGACTATCCGGCTGATACAGTAACCTTACTTAAACTTATATGACATAATCAGAGGCAACTAAGAAATACTGTCTATACGTAAATTCCTACAAGTACTTAATTTCACACCTTCCATATTTAGTATGTAGCTAGGTAGCAACATAGTCAGGTGTTAGTAAAGAATGTCTATTAAAATGTAATATATAACCTAAACTTTTGCAAAATTAAAAATATTCCTGAA
Source organism: Plagodis dolabraria (assembly GCA_963854805.1). Classification (NCBI taxonomy): domain Eukaryota; kingdom Metazoa; phylum Arthropoda; class Insecta; order Lepidoptera; family Geometridae; genus Plagodis; species Plagodis dolabraria. Next base: position 13,435,634 of record OY978461.1, read on the forward strand.
TGCAACATTTTTTTTTTATATAGCTTTTTGGTTAGCCTTTTTTGCCATAATCCCCCACGGTTAGCAGGCGTCTTCAGAATCACAGTGTAATACCAGTTCTTCAGAAGGCGCTACTGCCCACCTTCTGGTATGTTTCCCTTCGCCGCCTTTTGCGACTCCCAACGGAAGATATAGGTGTGGGTTCAATTCTAGACCGGCATCCAAAGGGGTATTAACCACAAAATATAATTGTTGGTTGTATAATTGTTTTACAGAAATTAATTCTGTACACATTTATTTAGCTATTTTATGTATGTATTCCATATTGTAATGTAAAAGTCTGTGTGAAAATATACCAAACTATTTAATTGTGATAATTATATCTATGATTACTCCAGCCGGCTATATATTGTTTAATATATTGGATTATTTTAATCATGATCTAGAACTAATCATTTACTTATTCCTGAACCATAAGCTTCAGTCAAGTTAATCGAGGAAATTAGAAATCAGTATCTTGTCAGTCTGACAATGGTCCTTCCTGGAATCTAAGAGAGGGCATTCCCCGAGGGCCCCGACCCGGGCCACCACCGGGCAAAACTTATGTTATGTACAGTCCCATCATCATCATGTTAAACATATTTGAATTAATTCTCATCGAAATAAGGTTGGATATTGAACTAATCTGTTGACTTATTAATTCTCGTGACTGTACCTATAACATTATTTAATCTGTAATCAAGAAGCACCCGACAATCAAGGTCTGCGGGTAAAGGTGCAAAATTTTATATTTTGTCTACATTTTGGATTTTTATTTGATAGATTTGGATAGATAACGATATATTGCCAACTGTAGAAAATATTTTTTGTCATAATTTGCGAAATTTGTTTTAAATAATATAGTATTTCTAAATATGTTTTCAAGCACTAACACGTTCTAAGCGAACATGACGTTTACAAATTGTTTTAAAAGACTTTAATTACCCTATCTAATAAAACCTTATCATTGACCAACCCTCCAGATCTTGATATAGAGGGTTGGTTAATGATATATACATTCGTTACTAAGAATGAACATTACAAATGATTTCTATTGTTGGCTGTATTTCATAAAAGGAGAAATAATAAAACATTCGTACAAACTAAAAAATCAAGTATCAATATATCTATAGGAACGCGCATGTTGCTATAAGTTTTAGATAGTAAGACACTCAGTAAGAACTAGAATAAAATGATAAATATCCTTACAACGCTAATAAAACTGGTCAATATCAAGTCCATTAATAATATAATATATTTTATGGTGTTTAATGTGACCATATGGGTATCCGCAATATAACCTGTTTGGTTAATATGGTCATTAACATCAAGATCCGTGCCTCCTCCGATTTTCATTTTAACGTGCCTACATACCATAAGTAAATGAAATTCTTCAGAAATGTACTCAGCTAAATACTTATACATAAAGTGACCTCTAACGATTCACCTAGAAACAGCAGCAACACGTCTTGGCCTTTCATTTAGAAGTTGGTAAGTAAGCAATCTATACTAATAAAATATCTAATTAATTCAAATATCTAATAAACTCATCTAACTCTCAGAGCGCAATATTTTCATCTAGGGCGGGAATTCTACCCGCATCCTCCAGTATAGCATCGTTTACCTTATCCACTCGGCCACTGAAACTTATGGGACAGATGCGCTACTTCAAATCATATTTAGAAATAATCTAACTACTTATGTATTCTTGCCACCAAACTTTTTTTTTTTTTTTTTTTTATGCCTGATAGGTTAACCTTTGACCACTATCTCACCTGATGGTAAGTGATGATGTGGTCGAAGATGTTGTTCAGACTAACCTAGAATATAACTTATAACTTATAATAATCTGCTTAGATTACGCATCTAGTAATACAGCCGCGTCACAATCACAGTACCTTCATAATTTTTATTGACATAATACAGGTACACAAAATTAAAATGTTCGAAAAGCAGTAGGTTATTAAATATATATATATATTTTACTCGGCTTAAATTTCTGGAACACATGTGTGGTGCAAACAACGAAAAGGAAGAAATTAGATACTTAGAGTATATAAACATACCCAAGCTCTTTGGATCAGGCAGGTAGGGCGAAGCCGCCAGCATATTCTGAAGGTCTCGGACACAGCGCTGCATGTCACCGGGCCCTTCGCCCAGTTCCTGTTTTATCATCTCCGCCTGCTTCAACGAGGGTCCTTGAAGGAACGCCATTGTCACTCACAAAATGATATAAACGTGCTAAATAATATAAATTCTCCGTTCCAATTAGATATTGCTCGTTCGAGCTGAGTAAGGTTTATACTGCGCGCGGACCGAGACCAAGCACGTTTATAAAGAATCGTGTCGTGACCGAAGGAAAACATTAAACCGCGACCACACTGACACATCTCAACAGATCAAACTGCAGTTACTACCCCGAAATTGTAGTTTCCAATAGTATCTATACTCATATCTGTCATCAAAATTCACGATGATGTCAATAATCATTTGGTAGCGAAGTTTCGTTCACGCCTATTTGTAGAACTAATTGCTAATGCTTTACTTTGATGGGGGCGCTAAAAATTTTGTAATCGTAAAAGGTTACTTTATAGCTAATCGGATGAAAGAATATGTTGGATAGTGATTTAAATGTTCTACTCACACCAGTTAACTTTAAGTAGGTACCTAAGTATAGATGTATTGATATAAGTAGTTTTTGCATGTATCAAAGACATGACGATTTCAAAGAAAAAGAGGGAATAGGTTGTTGTGTTGAGAGAATGCGGTCGACAGTTTGTTTTATCAATATATTTTCTCCAGTTCAAAGTTAACATTTACATCCTGATTACTTATATAATATTTTGTCAGTGGGGCATGTAGGTAAATGACAAAACTATTTTTATAATGTATTTTTTACTCCGTTTAAAAGTCAATGTGATGTATGACGTAAGGTAATGTCAAGTCAAACACATTCTCTTGATGATCGGACTTTAGACGACCATTCTTCATGGAGAGACCTAAGCTTGGTGTTTCTTTGTGCGATGAAATCTAAAACAAGACAGTAGGTACAATACGAACAAACATACACGTAGATTACAAAATCAGCAACAAGGGCAATGGGCATGCCACATCACTCAACGAACATCATTATCTATGTCGTGAAGAAAAAACCAATAACATAACAAGGTCTGTGAAGAAGAAGGTTCTCGGATGGCACCACACTGGAAGACATAGTTCTACCGACAATAGGAGGACCGATGACGTCATGGGAAGCCAAAAGACGTTCAATGAGCAAGATCTATCAATTCAACAAAAGATTCTGAAGAGTCTTCTGGTTAATTATTCACAGGAGTAGAACACAGGCTCATACAGTACTTAGGGCATATTTATGTCGGTAAATTTATTTTTTGGTGCTCGGTACGTCTCTATGCATATCTTCGATAATTGTTATATGTACTTACCTATATGTACGTACTTATAACTACGAGTCATACTACGTTTACACAGTCATTTCGAAATAAACGATCTATGACTAAATTCAGGATTGGTATAATGTCATAAATCTAAAGAAGTACCTACACGTGCAAAGTAATTAATTTATTTACAAAGCAAAATTATAATTGACGAGTAGAGTACTTCGCGTGCTACGTTCCATTAAATAAAAATTAAACTCATTAACCTAGTGTGACTGCGTCTTTACCTTTGTATTTGATGACAATATGGTAATCAGTGAGTTAATAATAAAAATAATGATATTTATGATTTGAGTTTTCTTTGTTTTTTTTAATGTAGGTAAAGCCAAAGTAAGTAGGTATCTATTATTTATCGAGTATTAGGTAATTCTACACTGTACACGCTATCCCGAACATGGGAGTTTAAAAAAATGGTTTTAACTTACGTATGTTCTTGTTTTTATAAAACAGATTATATTTCTAATGAAGTGTAAAGACGAGCACGTGCAAAAAATACTTAGGTACTTACCTACTTGAATTTATTATTAAAAACAGATTTCAATTTATTCATCAATATTAATATATACCTATGTATGCATGTACAAGTATATACATTAAATGAAATAATAAATTACAGGCACAAAAGACTTAACATCAGGTAGTCCTCGTGCTAATACCGTCACCATAGAGGTATCAAATACTATTCACAAACACATTAAAAAAAAAACATTCCACCAAAAATGTTTGTTAGGACTAACATAAGTCAAATCCAAGAGGTTGTTAGCATTTTTCCAACAACACTGTATATTATTATAACAATAGCGAAATTTTTGAAATAAATTCATAGAAAATTGAGCTTTTTAAAAACGAAAACATCTTTCAGGTTACATATCACATAATAATTATTAACATTAAACTTTGATTAACTTAGTTTTTTGTATTCTTTTATAATGTTATTGTGACGGAACAAGCTCGAGGCCCATCTGATGTTAAGCGGACTAACCTCTGCCTATAACAGATACATTTCGTCACAAATCACGAATTGCACTGCGCCCGTCACCTTGAGACATAGTTGTTAAGTCTCATGTGCCTGTAATTTCACTGTGCTTGGCGACAGATTTTCTACCTGAGTGTGGTCGCTAGCCAGGCGGGCACTCGCAAAATGCCCCTCCACCATGCGGTGAAGCTCAAGTCTGCGGCGGGATTCGAACCATGGACCTGCTGCGCGGCAGTCCATAGCCAATGAGAAAGAATAAATACACAAAAATTGATTAAGTGACACTTTAAAGCTGTATTTTCCTGTAGAGAAAAGTATATAAAATTGTGTTTTTGCATCAGGCATATTATTTACTAGCTTTCCGGGCGCGGCTCCGCCCGCGCGTATGTCGGTTATCGCGAAAAACATTAACCTCTTTTTGTGCAGTTGGATAGAACCTATCCTATTTTTTTTCCCGGGTCTCAAACTATTTCCATACCAAATTTCATTCAAATCGGTCCAGTAGTTTTGGCGTGAAAGCGTAACAGACAGACAGAGTTACTTTCGCATTTATATAATATTAGTACTGATGATCCTCTAGAATATTAAATATTTTCATACTTATCTGTAAAACATGTTAAAAATTCGCCTTTTGTCGATTCACTTCCCCTCAGCTACTACAAGCTACAGGTCTTTTTGCTCGTTTTTTATGCCGGCAGATTTTACTGCGTATTTTTACAGATAGGTAAAGATCAACAAATCGATCCAACATTTTAAACATACTCTAACGCTTTAATTCCCCGTTTTATATGCAGAGTGATTCATTGTTTAGGGATAAAAAGATATAAGGTTGGTGGAGGCGCGATAAAAAAATTCAAATTTTGATATTAATTAAGTGCAAGTAATTAGAGGCTTATAATATTGCAAACAATAATATTATTATAATATTGCAAACAATAATATTATTCTTATTGATAACTAACTAATATTCTTATTTATTTTTCGTTGTGAGAAACGTCAGGCCTCAGACCCACCTGCTACATGTTTTGTATCTGTTTACGATGTCCAATGAGTCTCGCATAGGCTCATGGTTTCTGTTCGGATAGCTCCATTTCTTCTCGGGTACTGAAGTACAGCCACTCAAACAAGATGTGCAAGTAATGTGAATTAATACAAAACGAATCTAATCTAAGCGCTACTCCGCAACAAAACCAAAAGCAACGGACTGCACATGTATCATTGCTCCAATGAATATAAAAACTGTCCAAGTCCGAGCCGGGCCTCATATTAGGATCTTTGGAGGTCCAATACGTAAAAGATAAAATATGTGTTAGTTTTGATAACAGCTTCAAAACTACATTTTACATCGGCGCACTCAGTATTTATTCGTTAAATAGAGGATATGGTATATGATATAACTTTTGCATTTCAGAACCCTGACTATAGTTTAGTTTTGATATACACCCCTTAACAAAAAAGGTCTCAAATTTAGCTCTTTGACAACTGCCCATTTGTTTATATAATAGCACATAAAAACTGTATATATTAACAACAATTATTTTGAAAATATTTTAAGAAAATATTTAATTAATATATTAATAAAACACTTAAAAAATATAAAAATACATCTAGTGATAATGCCGCCAAATTTTTTTTTTTTGCTTTTGTTAAGTGTTTTACTAAAATATTAATTTAATGTTTTTAAAGTATTTTTTAACTATTTGTTATTATTAAATAAGGATTTCCGCAAAATAACGCCTGAATCTATTAATTAACTGTATTTATATCTCACTCAGTTAGACTCTATACGAAGACCTGCAAACCACGACGCAATGACAAAGTCTCATTAATAGGGCTCCGTTTGACCCTGTGGACACGGAACCCTCAATTGCACTAACTTCTTATGAAACTTATTTGTATTGGAATCCTTGAGGAAGCCTCCACAATCTAAACAAGTCTCTGACAAAACTTTGCCTTTACAATTCATCAGGCACTTTACCTCAAACGAATTTTATTTAAGGGATCCTGTGGTTTGTACTGAACAGGATGGTGACCAGCTATCCTAACGCCAGAATGGCTGGGCTTAAAAATAAAAATTTACTGGAATAGTAGCAAATATATACATATATCAATCCTTAAATAAAACATAATTTCACACACCAAAGCCACAAGCAACCAGTCGTTTTGACGCTAACGCATTTTTTATAGCTGATAGGCTAGCGTTTGACCACTATCTCACCTAAGTAAGTGAAGTACATACGCAATGTCAACACTCAATTGGTCAACATTCAAAATACCAACACTAAAAGAGCAACAGATTAAAGGTGAAAGTTTAAATCAGCAACAGTGTAATTACCAATACCTTCAGAATTTGCTTAGGCTTTAGGGCATATCTTCGAGCTGTTTCGGCGCTGGTGCCACGGCGGAACTCGTATTCGTAAATAACCCGATAATTTAACGTATAAATAAATGGCGCTGCTCTATTTTTAAGTTTGTTCTGCAGATCGTACTTATAAGAGTGAAGTTAGCCGAGAGCCCGTCCTATTCTTATTTTAATCGCATTTGTAAGCCTAAATTTTAAAACAATTTGAATTTGGAAATCCTAACCAACCGCCATAATATACGAGTATAGACTGCTCAGAGTGGTTAAAACGCTAATTTTATATGACCTCAGACCAAATAAAAAGTCTTTTAATTCGGTGTATGGACATAATACTTACATTTAAAACCGTTCAAACTGTATTTACACTACTGCCCAAAATAAGGAGTGTTATGTTGTTAGGGTTCATGTATGTAATTATGTGTGTTTGTGAGTTTCTTTATTCCACTATAAATTTTAAAACGGCTATATAAACTCTTTTGCAAAAAAACGGGCACTTTAGTTTTTTTTTCTCTACTTCAATGAAGAAGAACATGAAATAGGTTTTGTTAATTTGACGATGTATTGGCATGTTTTCATTGGCATGTTGCATCCTGGCATGATTCTTTACGTTCCAAATTTAAAATTTGAAATTATTAAAAGAAAAATAATGGTTATTATTTATTATTGGATTATTCTAAAATTGCTTTACTAATGGCGCGAATCACAAATTATATAGATATGCCTAAAGAGCGCGAATTGCTGAAACGATTTTTATCTGATTACGATATTTTAAAACTTTTTGGATATTTTCTGCAAATTAAACAATTTAATCTTTCTTTTTACATTAAATACGACTTTTTGATATGAGTGCTCAGATTACCCACCCCCTCAGGGGGTAATCTGTGTATGAGTGATAAAGTGATAAGGGCCGGTAAAATTATAGCCCTACTTGAAGAAGGTTGTTCGAAAACTTACGTGTCTCAGCGACTAAATGTGAGTCGTTCAACTGTCCAGAGGACTTGGCAACGGTATCAAGAGACTGGTTCGGTCAAAAGAAGACCCGGTTTGGGAAGAAAACGATGCACAGAACCAAGAGATGACCGCTTTTTGGTGAGTCAGGCGTTGCGTAATAAAGTAAGGCGTCAAGTGTGGACCTGAAGAAGAACCTTGAAGAAGTAAGAGGAGTAGAAGTTAGCTTGTGGACAGTCAGGAGGAGGCTTTTGGCTGCCAATATCAAGAGTTACCGCCCAGCTCGGGGCCCTAAAATACTCCGTGAGCACCGTGTTGCTCGACTTCAGTTTGCTCGGAACTGTGCTTCATGGACTCTGGAGGACTGGAATAAAGTATTGTTTTCTGATGAAGCTAGAATATCTTTGTGTGGAGAGGACCGACGCCGGCGAGTGCTGCGAAGACCACGGGAACGCTATGTGGAAGTATGTTTCGAAGAAATCACTCCTTATGGCGGAGGCTCCGTTATGTTTTGGGCAGCAATTAATTCGACGGATCGTACGGATTTAGTTTTCATAGAAAATGGAACATTAAATGCACACTGGTACACAATGGAAGTCCTAATTCCATATGCACAACCCACATTGACTGCACTTGGGGAAGATTCCATTTTTATGGACGATAATGCTCGCCCGCACCGTTCTGGCGACGTGGAAGCGTACATGCAAGAAGTTGCATGTACTGGGATCCGTCGTTTAGATTGGACAGCTCGAAGTCCTGACCTCAATCCAATTGAGCATGTGTGGGATTTTCTAAAGAGACGGGTAAGTTCAGTGCAACCTGCTCCACAAAACATCAGGGAGCTAAAAAGAGTCATTGCAGAAGAGTGGGAACGTATTCCTCAAAACGTTATTAAAAACATCGTGGAAAGCATGCCCAGACGGATTCAAGCTGTGATTTTGGCAAGAGGAGGTCACACTCGTTATTAGGTTTTTACATTTGTAACGTTATTTAATAAAAAAAAGTAAAAAACAACTTGTCTTTATTGCCGCCGACTACTTCTTATTGTTTGGGCGTGTACATAGATTTTAAAGAATCCATCGTATTTTTTTTCTTTTAATTGCTCGAATTGACTTCACGCGCATTAATTTACACGATTATAAGTATACAGACTACGTCAAAGAAATAAATTTCATTTAATTAACTAATATCGACCTTGAAGCGTAAATTTTAGAACGCATTAGAACGTAAATTTCCTTAGGTGCCCGTTTTTTTTGCAAAAGAGTGTATATCATTAGATTCGTCTTCATAGCGCAGGTGACACTATGTACCTGCATAAAAAAGTATAACAAAGAAATTGGCAGATTATATACATAGAATTATAGAGTCGCGTTCATACCTCCGACAAGGACAGTCGCTTCAAATATCAATTGACGGCTTCTCCAATGCCGACCTAGTTTCCGCGCGGCGCTGCGTTTACGTGAACGCTGCAATACCGTGATGGCGCAATCTACGCGCTCGGACACCCTCGTGGTCAACGAGTTGTTGGCCTTCGTACAGAATAAGCTGGACGTCATGGACGAGCTGAGTTTGCAGCAGATATGTCTGTCTAGCTACAAGGAGGCCGACATCCTCGCAGCCAAGAAGGTCTTAGCGGACACTGCCAAGACGTCGTGTCGTCTAGGAACACGTCAAAAAGATGGAAGCGGCAGGAAAGACCTACAAGATATCTTCAGGGTTTTCAAGGAAACAGACCCTGATGAGATTTCAGTGACCTATGTCGCCAGGGACCTCCATTTGTTACCACCGGTCGATTTCTCCTCAATCGATGTGACCTGCCTGTTAAAGGATATCATGCGATTGAAGTCCGATGTCACCGATTTGAAGAAACAATTGGAAAAATCGAATACTGTGGTTTCTAGTTTGCAAACTGAAATAATAGCTTTGCGCAATAACGCTGTGCAGGCAAAACTGCCGTCACCGGCGTCTATGCAAAATGTGACTGTGCGACACGCTAACCGACAAAATGCGCGACTCAGCAGTCCCGCGGACTCAAATATCACCGGTTCACCGCGGGGCATTGACCGAAACTTGCAACCGACCTCGATCATCGAGACACCCACTCAAGTTATGATTTCTTCCGACTTACCACCAACATCCGGGAAGCAGAAGAAATCATATGCACAAGTGGCACATCAGTGTACGCTGCCACTTACGAAGAATGAGAGTGCGGGGAGGCCCGCCTCTCATATTGATAATGAAGGATTCACTCTCGTGAAGAAGAAGCCGAGAGTTAGACCGACGTGTAATAATCGTGGCACAGCTACGCCTACAGCAGAGAAAACTGTGCTGCATGCTGTGGAGCCGACCATCGCTATATATCTCTCACGTTTGGACCCAACAACATCCGGGAACGAAGTACTTCAGTACATCAAAGAGAGGTGTGAAAGACGACGAGTACCATTTGAAGTGGCGTTACAGCGGCTGGATTCCAGCCGGGTGAAAACCTTTAAATCTTACGTGCTTCGGGTTCCAGCGAAGAATAAGGACGCGTTCCTAGTTCCCGATTTCTGGCCGGAAGGCATAGTATACAGGCGCTATAGGGAGGCGAGGCCGAAAATGAATCCCAAAACTGTTTAATAGTGTATTTTTTATTATATTGTTTATGTTAGTCTGTAAGGTATATATTTCTATGGGTCAGTGTTCAATCCTGTTGCCTGAAATAAAGATATATTATTATTATTATTATACGCCATACTGTGAGATTTTTTTTTTCCTGAACCCGGATGTATATCCCGGATATATAGTCTATCAAAATGAAGGGCTTCCTTGCAGTTTTATTGCAATGGAACGATAAAAACTCTTAACGAAAATAAATAATTTGTAGACGGGTTTTTTAATTTTTTATTAATTTATACTTTTTTATTATTATTATTTTACCACAATCTCACCTGACGGTAAGTGATTGTGTGGTCGAAGATTTTGTTCAGGCTAACCTAGAATTACTGGCTCTCAAAATTAATTTATGATTAAGGTATGTATTATTCTGAGCAACCTCTCATGATACCTATTTGTATAATCAAGACTAGATATGAATTTCCACTTTTGAGGTTCTTGAGATAAACTAACAACTTACTCGATTGTGGAATGTGGCTGTAATTGTTTAATACTCAATTACTATTTAGTAGTATATTACTACATTATAATTATACAGGATTCTTGGAAAGATGCTAACAACCTCTTTGGGTTGACTTCTGCTAGTCCTAACCACCATTTTAGAATGTTTTTTTTTGTTTAGAATTTTTTTTTATAGTTTTCTGACTGAATAATTACGAGGACTACCTACCTGATTTTAAAAGACCTCTTGTGCCTGTAATGTATTATTTCATATTTTTGATTTTGATATACATGTACCTGCTGTGTGGATGAAAAGTTACTATTGAGACGCCTAAAACCTGTAATAGAAGAACGGAAACTATAATCCCTGAATACTAGCCAGTAATATCAATGTATATATTACTATTCGTTCTAGCCACAAAGAAGCCTTGTGAAATAATTTTGTAAATATAATGAGTAAGATAATTGGGATTAATGGTAATAACGTATATTTGATGTAAATCAGAATTGGAATTACTTTAGTGTAACTATTGTATGAAATAATAATTGGTACATATGTATTGTTGATGTTTAAATTAATTTATTGACATCTTCTATTCTAACGACTCTAATTTAAGACATTGTTATTATTAATCCTATTAAGTTGTTTGGAAATTGTATTTATATTTTATTTAATATTAACATTGTGAACCATATATTGCTTAATGATTCAAATATCTTACCATTGCCAAATTTATATTGTAAATTGACTTACCTAGTGTAGCTGTTGATGTTATAAGGCCAATAAATAATTATATTCTATTCTATAAACCAACAAAGTTACATTATGGTAGAATTTGAATAGTCTTCTGACACATTGTACTTTATTATTGTTATCATTTATATATACGTTTGGGGAAGCGATTGCCTCTTTTTGAACTCTTAAACTGCTATCGTGCAACTTAAAGTTACAATGTGTTTGTTGCGAGAGTCCCGATTTCTTGCACTGAACCCTAAAAAGGTTTAAATTAATTATGCACTTGTTGATAGTAAAGAGATAACTTGTTGTTATTACAGAAAACAATAAACTCAACGTTTGATAACCAAACCCGATAACATTATCAGCAATATCTCTTCATTTATGACACAAACATTAGAGTCGCGCAAGAACAAATCATTCTGTAGTTAGAGAAATACGATCGCTTACTTACATAATTACGAGAAAAAAATGCCGTTTCTAAAAATATTTACAAATATACCTAAAAGTGATATTCCCAAAGACTTTGTTGAGAAAATCAGACCAGTACTATCTAAATGTGTAAGAAAACCGACTGCCGTAAGTTTTTTATTTGAGACCACAACGTGAGATGTACCTATGTAGAGGAATACCTATGTATTACTCTATTTTACAATTGTTTATTATTCATTGGAAATACAGAAACCACCAAAATGTTTCACAGCTTGAGCTAAATAGCCTAGAAAGGTATATAGGTACTTATATTGAAGCAGTGAAGGCTCAGTGGCATTGGCTATGGAACTGCTGCGCAGCAGGTCCGTGGTTACGATCCCGCCACGGCCTTGAGCTTCACCGCA